>OU342679.1:28750000-30000000 GCA_910589285.2 Mythimna ferrago
TATAATCCCGGATTTCAGCACTTAACAAAGCACTTAATTAGTAGTTTTTACTATAAATAAATGACTTGTACAAATAAAATGCTACTTGATCTTCTAATCCGCGACCAGGAAGTCAAGCGTGAAGCTATAAAAAGAAGCTTTTATTAAAAACTTTGTTTGTCTTTAAGAAAAAAGTTTTTGTATAAATAACTAATGGATGAAGCGACATCTATGACGTCACATAGAAACTAAAAAAGACAAAATCCTGCATCGTGGCACTAGAGTTCTCTGCACGAATAGAACATCTTTTTCATTAACAGTCCGAAACCAAATATTGACCAGTTGCCCGGACCAGACATAAAATCTGTCTGGTCGGATTATCTTCGATTTTCAACGGAGATTTACAGGACTTTACACTCTGTTCCTTATCCCGATTTCATGCGTATGCAAGCATTAAGCTACTTTTTTTATTAATGATAGGTTCGCGCTTGACCTCTATCTCACCTATCTATCTACAACGTAGTTTGTTGATATTGTTGTACCAATCCATCTGCTCATCTTTTACCAATCAACAGGATACACAGCTGAATATCAGTATATTTTTTTGGTAGAAAAACATCAAATAACTCTTTCAGCTCTAGGAGTTACTCCCCCTTGCTCCACAAGGCTCTGGGAGTATCCAACTTTTAATTGCTAAAATCTGTGATTCATTAGTTTCCGTTTGCATTGCAGGGCCACGGCAACTCTTTCAGACGATCCCGCAGTCCAAAAATGACTTGGTTCGTTTATCTATGTAATTTCCAAAACTCAATAATTAAAAAATTTAGTACGAGTACACCTTAGCAAGATTTGTGTCAGATTTCTGGCTTCTAACTACAGTAATGACTCTCAAAGATCTTCAAGAGACTACCGGGACTAAGTGGTAGGACCACTTGGTCCCGGTAAAAGCAGTTGCTTAATTTTCATCGCACGGAGTAATTTTGTCATGTGACAAGTTACCCATCCGCGGACCGACCTGGAATGTGTTCCACGCGCTCCTCAAAGAAATGTCTCAGCAGGGCCGAAGCTTACTAGAGCCATGGGTTCGCTTCTTAAAGGAAAACCTGGGCATCTGGAACGCAAGGTAATGAAGGGACATAGGAGTGGGGTTTAGTCAGTAAAAGTCTGACTCACCCTCTCGCTTTACCCTAGATTATAACCTAAAAGAAAAAAGCAGATTGTCGGAATATCTATTTAGGAAGATATTAAATTACTTATCAATAATATCAGATATACACTTTGAATAAAAATATTGACCGAATCAATTAAAGTACCCACTCGATTATTCACAATGAATCGATAATACATCAGTATCGAGTGACACAGAAATACGATTACGCCTCCAACACTAAATAGATGTCATCACCTGGAACCGAGCGGTAAGAAGAATAAATTTGTTAGCGGCAAAGGTCACCGCCGCGACCTTTGCGGAAGCAAGGCCGCCTTTATTAGGCAAGGAGTCCGACAAAATTGTAGTCTAAGAGCTCGTACACACGAGCGGTATGTTGTCAACGGCAGAGGTAACTGCAACCGTCGACAAGTCGGTGGCCACTTTTGACGCGTCGACCGTGGCTGTTGACATTCAACAAATGACGATCAGCGACAGCTGTCGTGTGTGTCAAGTGTCAGTATAATTTGACGGCTGCCGCAGACGTATCAACAGCTAGAGTTACCTATGCCGTTGAAAACAGGCCGCTCGTGTGTATGAGCTCTAAATGTCACAGCACACAGGCCTCCAGCCACAACCACGACGAGAAGCCAGAAGCGGCCACAAAGAAAGCTGATGCGCACGACAGCCACTTTTAGCCGGTGGCTGCCACAGAACACAGGAATCATACAATATTCTTCTGTTCTGTGGTGGTTGTTACTTTTTTTTAACCCATACACGCAGTATCATAATGGACTCTGACGAAGAAGGTTTAAATGCCCGAGTGGCGTATGACGGCATTAAGTGGTCAGTGCGGGCCACAAAAAGGGAGCAGCGGCGATTTAAAGCATGAAGCGACCACCGGCGTCAACCTTGTGTGGCGAATCCATATAGAAATTATATGAAAAATAAGACGGTGGCGGCATTTTGTAGTAGTGGCCAGTGGCCCCTCTGCGGTGACCCTAAGAGTAAGTGTACTGTTTGATTAGATCGATTCATATTTCAATAGAGTCTGACTTAAGTGAAGCAAAGAATGTAATTCGTCAAGTATCATTGGCTGTTGAACTGATTGAGAGGGCTTTGAAGTACTTTATTGTATGTATCGACACTGAGGCTGTTGATAGTCACCTTCATTGATGAAGCTTTAGTTTTTGTTTTTTTTTAACATATGCATAATACTCAATACTAAGCAGTCGTTGTTGGTCATGGATTCAAAACCAGCCAGGCGCGTTACTTTGTGTAATTTATTAGGTCACTACTGCTCTCAAAACGGTGGAGAAGAACACCGTGAGGAAACTGGCATTTCTTAGAATCAAAAATTCGAAGATATGTAACATCCACCAACCAGTAAGTACACGTGCTGGATTTTAGCCCATTCCCTCTCCTGGAGAGGAGACCTGAGTCCCAGCAGTGGGAACATTAAACTGCTGATAATTTACTCAGCAGTAAGAGAAAAATATGTAGGTATGAACATAGGGCAAGTATTTAGATATAAATTAATACAAAATCTAGTAGATCAGTGTTATCATAATTTAAATACTTATGATCTAAGATCCGATACAAAAAATCTCTTCCCTCATCTGTTATTTGATAATGATAAATATTATATACTAGACAATGCGTTCATTAAGACATTGCGAATAGTAAAATACCCATTTTTTTAAAAACAAACTATACTTTTGTTCTTGAAATAAACAAATAATTGGATTCTACCATATTAATTACAGAAGATATTTAACAGCACTATATCTAAGATACATAAATATTATTTAATTACAAGAATCTTAACTTTATTAAAAGTCACTTGAACTATTTACGAGATGTTTATAAATTGTGAAACTGGAATAAACATCTTTTATAATAAATTCTTCTTTTAAACATTAGGTGAACTAGATACTACTTTTATTTGATAATAAACAAGTTATTCGCTACAAAATGACATGTTTGAAGACTAACATCCTAATTTCGTAAATCACATTTTGAATGACAACCTATTGAAATTCCTAATCCATTGCCTCATGTGCTTGAAAAATTGGCTGCTTGACAACGTCAAACACTCAATTGAATTGACAAAAAACGTATTAAGCAATAAACCCGCCACAAAGCCCACCCATATAGAACACCTATACCCATAAAAAAGTGTTTTTTTTTACCTGTTTGCAAAAACCATAATATTTGTAAGAAGATCGATTACAAAATTCTGCATTTACTTATGAACAAAAACAAATGATATTCGAATGACAAGATATTTTGTAAGGATACTTCCTTTCCACTTTACCCAAAACCCTGTTTTATATGGATGGATATATTACAATAAATGGTATACTACAATGTACTACACATTGTAGCAATCTGAAAAATAAGGTAAAAGGTACATACATTTCCAGGACCATTCACACACAGGTCTTCAACATTATAAGACCGTAGTTCTGAACGCAAAGGGCAGTTGAAGGACGCAGGTGTGGTTTTAGTCAGTAAAAGTCAGACTCATCCTCTCGCTCCACCTTAGAGAGTGAAAGAAGTCATTGGGTGATTTCCCACCATAAACAACACATTGTGTTGTCCCTATATTATCTATCAATTTCTATCTACTTATCGTTGTTCTCCCCGCTAACTGTCGTATCTGCACTGATATTACCAACGTGTTCAAAACATTATTTCGAATAAGTTATCTCTAATCGTCATATCTGTATCGTTTACCGTTTAGAAGATATTCAAGTATTTCGTTTTGCGGAAGTGTAAAAGAAGGGAAAAAATATCCTCACTACCTTCGTAATTTAGGGCTTTAGGGCCACTACAAACTAAAAGAATATGCCAAGATTAAATATAAAAAACGTATTAATTCATTAATTAAGCTACAGCCAACGCAACTACAGGAATATGATTTTAACGCCCGACCGAAAAACGGTCGCCCTGGAAAAATATCAATTGCTAGTTACGACAGCAGGGAGGATGACGATATATTTGGACACATCTACACTATTATTATAAAGAGGTAGTTTTTTTTTTTTGTTTGTAGGAGATAATGTCCGATTGCTAAAATTTTTCACCAATAGAAACCTGTTTTATTCCTGAGTGACATACACTATATTGCATGAAAGCGGCCGAAGCCGTGGCCATAAGCTTGTCTCAAATAATATTAGCTTCTTTTTTTATTGTTGATAGGTTCGCTACCGCTACCTCACCGGATCGCTACCTCACCTGATGGAACCATCTTCCTAGTTTCACTTGTTTTGCATAGATATTAGGTCTTAAAGCTTATATAGCCAGATGTTAATTAAATAAAACTATTTATTCCAAACATTTTGATTACAAATGTCATTATTACCACAAATTAAAAGCCCTAAGGCATTTCGAACGTGATTTTGCCATTAAATGGCCTACTTTGATGTTCTTACTTATTCTTAATTCTTATTTATTTATTTAATCTTCATGCACAGTTGTGGTACACAGGCGGACTTAGTGTAAAAATTTATTATGTAGACTGTACCAATCAGCCTTTAGTTAGTTTAAAAAAGATTACATTGCGGAAGTTGTCCTTATTCAGGTATTTTATTAGCTCATAAAATGCGCATCATCACTTTTTTAAACATATGGATCGATATGCTGAACTAAACAAATACCGTTAAATATTTACATAGTAAAATCTGTATATTTTATAGCGGCTTCGGAATTTTGATAATGTTCGGAATTTACAATAAAAAATAAAACTATTAAAACACTCAGAATTAACTATAAAATTCTCGTAACTACATTCATATTAAATGTGACACAAAATTTATTACTCTGTAGAGTTGGTAATTTATATGTATGTTTGTCCTCCTTCACATTCAAACACAGGTGATTTCTGGCACGTCAGTACATTATTTTTGGCTACCTAACTACTGTATATACAGTGAGATACATTTCATTTTTATTTCAAATCGTTATTTTCTATCCTGGGAAAAAGAAAGAGTAACTTTTCCTTCGGAATATTATCGGCTTTCATTCGGACGAAACTATCTAGTACCAACACCGAGCACTGAAAACTAGATCCATAATAAGAATAGTAAAGAATAAGTTTATAGGAAATATAATAAACTCCATACTTTTTAAATGTAATTATTAAAATAACTCAAATAAAAACATGATTATTTTTTAAGATTTTAAAACAAGAAATATGCATATTTAACTAAATAGGTTTTATGTCTTTTGAGTAGGTAATATATCTAAAAATTTTATGTTAAATTTAACTCAAATAAACATTAATTTATAAAATCAAAAATGATATATCATGCGATACATTAGCAGATCGAAATTCGAATGTACGAAAGAATAATAATAATAATCATTTACAAGTATTGCAATCCATGAGTATTTGATTTTTACATGGTAAAACTACAAAATTGATACAACTGTAGTGGGTGCAGTTCTGATCTCCTAATTAGATTACCGTATAACGTGTATGTAGGAGTAACCGGCCTCATCTAGCATAAACTAACGAAAAAAAAATTGACGTGTAAAAGTGTTTTTTAAACCTATTTGCAAAATAAATATCATTTATCATTTAACAGTTCCAATCCCCCGTGGCTTACAAGAATGATGTATATTTCCTAATTACGTACATTATGTGTTTAACTGCCTTCAAAAATTAAGTATACTCAACTAAATGAGAATGCAATTTGAATTTGGTGATAACTTAGCGCCTTCATAAACGCTTATATTTATTTGCTGAGTTTATAATTTGAACCACAGTGTAGATACGATTTATTTTGATACAGGCGCTTCACTGTTCACTTTGTTTTTTTTTATTACGCTATCATTAGTTTAATATTTAAAAAAAATCCGTTTTGTATCATATAACTACCTAAACTTAGAACGAAACCAATTGAAACATATTTATGTGCTATTCCAGGAATAGAAAATCCACTCACCCGTTTGAACGTGAAAAAGAAACAATTATACACCTAAACTAACGTCTTTGTAATATAAATATGTATGTATTACATTTCTGGGAGTGTGCATTGGAATTGCACAATTTGATTCCACCAAACCCGTTCCATCTGCCACTGGTACATGGTGGACATCCATCACACCCATATGTACAAAACGTTTTGGAAACACATTTATTGTGTACTAGCTTTTACCCGCGGCTTCGCCTGCGTGAAAAAAATTAGCCTATGTCCGTCTCCAGGGTCTCAACTATCTCTGTACCAAAATTCATCAAAATCGGGTTTGCCATTTAGGCATGAAGACGTAACAAACTCACTTTCGCTTTTATAATATTAGTAAGGATACCTGTACAGCTAAGGACTAAGATTCCCTGTCAGAGTCTGTATTTCTTGATTGCAACAACCTTTTTTTAAGTCAAGAGTGAGGTAACCTATTCATCACTCTTGACTTAAGTATCTCTCTTCTTGGTCAGCGTACTCCATCGTCGCTTATCATCAGGTGGGATAGTGGTTAGTACATATACTCGTACGTGTGATTATCCAAGTTTGTCCGGTATCATGGTAATAGATAGAGACGAGAAGAGGCTCACAAGAGCAAAGCAACAAGAAAATTCTAGTAATTTATACAATCAAGCTGCGATTAAATATAGATCAATGACAACATAGCTACCTCACTTAGTTACCTACCTTATCCTGTAGATAATACGAACTGGTTCACCTTTATTATGATTTATTCGTCTGCCCATCACCCAATTATAATGAAGCTATTAAACAGATTAAAATACGACAAAACATACTTAAATTGTTTATATTATATATATACTACATATCAAACTTCTAAAAATACTGTTAATAAGTCATTAATATCTAAATAATTAATCATGGTAGTTATGCAACTTTTGATTTCAATTTGGCATAAATATTTATAAATTTATTTTAAGCAGGTGTAGTAATTTATATCAATTATTTTAATCTTAAAGCCTATTACTGTTTTAGCGAGTCAGCTTTCCTAGTAACTTCAGTTATATTTATAACTAGCTTTTGCGCGTGACTTCACCCGCGTACATAAAATATTGCCTATGTCACTCAGGAATAAAGCAGATTTCTTTCGGTGAAAAATTTTCGCAATCGGACCAGTACTTTCAGAGGACACCTCTCACAAGCTTTATCTCTTTATAATATTAGTGTAGATTGAACAGATTATTGTATGGTTGTAGTAAGTACCATTAAAAAATATACGTGTACCATAATATAAATGTACTAATACAAATAATGTGTATATAAATGTACCATTATAAAATATCTTTAATTTTGTCAAATCACTCGATGGAATAATTTATTCAGTTGTGATTGAAACTAAAAGTGATTAATTGTATTACACAATACAAGTATTCGTTTTGTAGTTCGATACGTTTTTAGCGAACATTTTAATTATTGTAAAAACAAAAAGAAAAACTTTAGATATCTTGTTCGCCTGGTGTACAAAAGAAGATGTTAGATAAAGCAGTCCAGTTTTATAATTTATGAGGATCTCGTAAATAGTTCAAGTGACTTTTAACCGAATCAAGATTCTTGCAATTAAATTTTACGCTATTCTCATCCGGGAAATCTTCCGTCATTAATTCTACAGAATTGAGTTATTAATTATGTAACACCGTAAATACTTTATTTCAGAACATGGTGTCCAATTTGTTAGTAACAATGTTCTTACAGACAAGTGTTAGTAATACTTAAAACTAACCACATCAAAAAATAAAAAGAACATCAATCGCTGCTGCGCCATTCCATGATAGATGGCGGAACAATGCATTATCAGCATCTTCCTACAGGATCTAACCTTCTGGCGGTTATCACACTGACACGCACCCCGCAGCATAGTGCGTATCTTAACGTTGCTTGTAAGTGTCTCCGTTTGTTTAGAAAACACGCACAGTCCAACACACTGAAAAAGCATTCACGCGCGCTCATGCAGATCACGCACTCACGCGCGTGGATGCGGGGCGACACGCTTGGTTTGCCACACTAGGTCTCGTAGTACCGTGCGTGATTTTGTATGAAATGAGTGCGTGCCTGCGTGAATTTACAAAACAGACCTACGAGCGTGAGTGCGTAAAAAATCCGCACGATGATGCAGATCTGCACTCCCGCAAGTACGTGCGTAGGTGCGTTTTCACGTTCTACACTGCGTGGTGCGAGGCAGTGTGATAACCGCCTTCTGTGGCGCTTTTGAGAGTTACTAAACAACCCAAAATCTAAAGTAGGGAAGTTTACACTTTACAAGTGGGGCTGCCTTGACAAAATGATTGCAGGGTGTGAAGACGCCATACTACAGTTCAACCACCTGTGCTCCACAACATATTGCAGCCTGGTTGTCATAAAAATATAAATATACGTATAAAGCGTTTTGGGAGTACATTCATTATGCGTACAGCTAAGGAATGGACGGAGTCTGTGTTTCCTGATAGCTGTAACCTAGGGGTCTTTAAGTCAAGAGTAAATAGATTGCTTCTAGGCAAGCGTGCTCCATCGTCGGCCACATCATCGCTTACCATCAGGTGAGATTGTGGTCAAACGCGAGTCTATCCATTATAAAAAAAAAAATTGTTACATTTTCTAAATTGACTGCAATGTCCTCAATAATAGACTTAGATGGATAACTTCTTTTGCTGCCTCGTTTAACGCTGTATATTCTGCCTCTGCTATGGAGAAAGCTAAGGATACACATTACTTCACTTTTTTTGCCTCTCGCAGTTCAACCTAGGAGGTTATCGCCTGCTCAACTGGACTTGCCTGTGGCGGCCTCGATACGAGAATCAAAGCCACCAGCCAAAGTTTACTTAACTAACTTACAAACCAAGCGACTACATGCTAAGAGCACCCCTGTAAAGTACGAGCTTTGGCTTAAGGCCTGGCTGAATCGATCAAAGAATTTTAGACTACAGGCTCAGAGGCGTGAGCTGGCTCGAGCAAGGGACGGGCAGGATTTACTTCACTTAATCTCTCTTGTACTATAAATACAACGATACATAAATAAACAATATCAACGTTTAACGCATAGAGGGCGTCACTAAACCAATATGATGCTTTTTGCCACCAAGGTTCATTCTCAAGGCACGATAAGTAATTAATCATTAAATTAATTATCATTTCATCATTTTTTTGGGCTTGATGTCAATTTGTGCTAATATTTTGGCATATTTTTTATAAATTTATTTTAAGCAGGTGTTAGAAATATTAATATTTTATGTATTTTAATTATACAACCCAATTCTGTTTTAGCGAACCAACTGTTCGAATTACATCAGCTGTTTTTTATAAAACTCATCATCATCATCATTACAGTCGAAACACGTTCACTGTTGGACATAGGTCTCCTCATAAGACATAGGTGTCACTACAACGAACGATCCTGTGCATTTCACATCCATCGTATTTCTGCGACCCCTACAAGTTCATCGCATCCCTTGTGGGAAGCCTTTCATTCAACACTGCGTCCTCCGAACTTTGAACCTGTCGGCCCCATTTACCTTCTCACAAATCATAATCATAACAATCATCTCTTCATCATAAATAAACAATATTGACGTCTAACGCCCTCTATTAGTCGACCACTAATCAAAAATGTTGTTTGTTCGCCTCCAAGTTAAGTACAAACTCTCAAATCATAAGAAGTAAAAGGTTTTTACGACGACGGTGTGTTTGCGCAAGTTTTAATACTAAACATCAACACTAGATGGCGGGATAACCAATAGTGCTTTACGAATTTTCCGACCTCACAAAAGACTTCAACGAGTTGCGTAGTTGTTTTTTTTATCTACATTATATATGTCGCAGTAAGATAGATGAAGCCGTAATATAGTTATATCCCTAGGGATATAATTATATACCGTAACATAGTTATACGAAAGCGATTCATTACTATTTCAATAGGAATATAGTTATAAAACGGTCCAAGTTTAGATTAAGTTTAGTGAAATAGCTTTCGGAGTAATTTGTGGAATAACGTCATGTGGTGAAGGTTACGGATCGCAGCTATTATGCTTTTTATGCAACAGCGAGAAAAACATTCAAGACCAAAGAGACAAAGCTGCCGAAAACTTAAGAAAAGCCGCACAAAAATGAAAACCCACTCATCACAGAAATTTCCTGACATTGACGTGGGATCTTCAGTTCTTATAGAGATAACAAAGATAGATCGTGGACCATTGGATCAAAGAAATGTATTAGGAAAAGTTTTAGAAAAGCGAAATAAAAGTCATAAAATTGGAACATCAGTTGGTATCCTGAAAGATTGGTTACCCAGAAATGCAATACAGCTTTCAAACATTACTTTGAATGATCCTATATATAATTACTACTTATAATTACTTTAATACGTGTTAATGTCACAAAGTATTGTAACTAACTGCAGGATACATAAAGTTGATTTATTAATAAAGATAAAACCAATAAAATTTTGTTTTATTTAATTATATATGGTAGATTTCTATTTCACTAAGCTTAATCAAGTAATGGGTCTGTCTCAAAAATGTGGCACACTTTTGAAATTTTTTTTAATTTTTCAAAAACATACGTGGATCTAGAAACTTAGCCTTTTATAGTGGCTATTGTCCTGGAAAACACCAGACGTGTACCTTGCAGAGATCAAAATAAACTCTTCTTTTTCCTCGAAACCAAGAATAACATCACTGGAAACCGAAACTTGATAGAGTTACCGTGGCCTTGAAAGGCATAGGGTAACTGAAAGATACAAGGAGTCCTTCTCGTCCCACTCTTGAGCAGGAGAAGTCATTTGATGATTTCTCGCCTCAAAAAAGAAAAAGAAATAACCTCAAACAAACCAAATTATAAATTCTTTTAACATATTAACAAAATGAATTTACCTATGAATTATTATTGATATGTCTTTTCTCCTAAGCGTACGGGTGGACAGTTGTTTCGAGCTCACGTTACCTTAATATAGAAGGTAATATTTTGAGACAATGGCGACGATAATAAAAGAAAGAAAGAAAGAAAAAACGTTTATTCGTGCCTCACACAATCATATAAACTAAAAATGCACCATGAAAAGAAAAAAGATAATAATCACTGCGAGGCCAAAAAGGCACCTAACTCAGCATATGCTACGTTATTTAAAACGATAAATAACGCAGCGCTAATAATAAAAAATACAGGAATAATGAAAAGTACAGGAATATTTGAAAGAGATGCTTTGGCACAGTGGTTCTGAAACATAAAGAGCAACTAAAGGACACAGACAGGTGTCAGTCAGTAAAAGCACTCTCGCTTCATATAGACCGAGTAAAGTCATTTTATGATTTTCTACCTCAATAAATAGCTTCCAGGTTACAAAGCGACATACATATAACTGCACTAGTTTCTACTAGCTGCTTCGCCTGCGTAAAAGCAGGTCTCTTCGCAGAAACTTTGGACCCTATTTCATCTCACGGGGTGGATTTAACGTAGCGTTGGAAGGCCTCCTACAAGGTGAACCGTTAACCTGGTAAGGATTGCGAAATCAGATGAACGTGAGATGCACAGGACCGTTTATTGTGGCGACACTTGGGGGAGGCCTATGCCCAACAGTGGACGTCTTTCGGCTGAAATGATGATGATGATGATGAAGGGGTGAATTTCGGGAATCCCTCTCTTAGTGCTCGTTTAGCAAAATTTCATGTACCTAGTTCTATTAGTTTCGGCTGTGTATTGATATGTCAGTCAGTCAGTTTCTCCGTACAGGTATATAGATAGCCTTTTCATCACTTTCTGTAGGTTTATGTAAGATTGAAAATAAATAATGTATGAATTACGTAGATTAGACTATTTCTTTTAAGTGTGCTTCATCATCGGTTGTTAATAAATTTTTTTGGTGTAAAATCACGTAATATTTTTTTTTTTTTAAATTGTGTTTTAGAATGTTTAGTGGATTTGTTATCAGGAATCATCGACCATTTATAGGAAATTCCACGTCATGGGTTTCTCACATAATCCCGACAATGTTATATGTATTCTACAAAAGCACAATTGTCTGCTTTTATTTATTTGCATACCAAACAGTGGTTATTAAATCATAATATCCTATAAGTTACAATTTGATTTTATTTAAATCGTGTGGATCTGACAATTACTATTTGTTTTTTGCTTCCTCGTTGATCTAGACTCTAATCCTTGGTTCGAATCCCAGTTTAGGTAAAGTAATAAATATTTTTCTGTCTAGTTTTGGTTGATCGCAACCCTAAGCCGGGTTTTCGTAATGTTATAAAAATATGTATCTATAATATGTATATTGTGTATAAGTACTATGGTAAAAGAAAACAACAAAGTTATTCATTCAATCATAATTTAATAAATATATTGTATATTTTAATTGCTATTTATACATTACAATACATTTCACGGCAGTGATACTCTTACATAAATTAACCCTAGGATACACTTCCAAATTTTTCTTTCATAAAATTATTAGCACAAAATATAAGGCTAATTAAAAAATAAAACCATTCTCATGTACAAAAATAAAAGTCGTTACAATTTGCAAACAATATGTCATGACCAAAATATGAAACGGTAAATATCAAAACATTGTAGTTGCCATACCAACAGCTCCTTAAACACCATTGGAATATACAAACAAGGTAACTGTATACAAAAGTAGACGTATGTATAACTGTAGCTTTATGTATAGGTTTAGAAGCGTCACGCATTTATAAGTACCAATTGTTAAATTCCCTACGCAAATCCGGTATTGATCTGAGATTGAGTTTTGACAAATGTGTTCTTTCTGTGATCGTATAAAAAAAAAAACAATTTTAAATTATAATTTTACGAAAATAAAATTCACTAAGTGTCAATAAAAGCTAATATAAACAAAGCCTAATAAAATATTATACACATTGCTCGGCAAGTAGAAAAATTACCCACACATAAACAATTTATACATATCCGATATCAAACTTAAAAAGGTTCAACCAATAAAAATAAACTTCAAAATAAATATCTCAAAAAATGGTGTCAAAAATATCGAGTGTGGATGATATTACAAACATATCATAAGTAAATCTAAATTTTCTATATCATTTGAAGTAGTTACCTACTAATCTCTTAATTTTTAAATACTCGCATTCCGAACGGTAAACTTAATATTAATACTGGCATTATTGTCGATTTGTATAATTTTCTACCACCAACCGTAGCCGCCATAGCCGCCATATCCGTGCCCATAGTATCCGCCGTAAGGCCAGTATCCGTAACCATAGCTGGGGTAACCCCACCCGTAACCAAAGCCGGGGTAGCCCCACCCATAACCATGTCCACCGTAATGTCCACCGTAGCCTCCCCAGTGGCCACCGCCCCAGTGCGACGCTGCAGTCTTTAGATCATCTTTGTCGGCCATCGCTAAGTCATCCTTCTCTGATTCTTTGAAGGTTTCTATTGGTTTTTCTTCAGCCGGTGCAGCGTGAGATAAAGCGAGGAGGAGCAAGATGGCGGCGGTGAAGAAAGCGATCTGGAATGAATAAGTTGCATTAGTATCATATATTGAAAGCCAACTGAAGTTTTTTTCCAAGAAATGAATAAATCACCGACGTAAATCTTTTTTTTTTAATTCATCGATCAAAACCATTTTTGAATAAGTTTTACATTTTCATTAAAAGGGTTATATGTAACTAAATCGTGTTGGATCATTCTAAACACCGATTAAATATAGACCAGTACAAATACTCGTGGTTAAACTATTTCGATAATTTGCCTTCTAAATAAGTAGATGCATATATGTATCGAAATAGTTTAACAATTAAATTAATATTTGCACAAGTTTTAAACTAGGAATACCTGCTGTATCGTGAGTGCAATCACAAACATATAACAAAACTCACATACACAAGACACTCAGACCCGGAAAACCTATCTGTAGCCCAGACAAATATTTGTTCCGTGCAGTAAACGAACCCGCGATACGTAACGTAGCATCCGATTGCTTTACCACTGCAACCGTGTCTTCTAACGTCAAATAGGGCTGTCTGCACCTTAATGCATTCAACAATACAATAGACCAAAGTAAATACCAACCTATTTTGTCTCAATTACATATGTATCCATTATCTACTAACAGTACATAATACACATGTCCCTTTGACAATGCACAAACAACCATATCTCACGATCTATTGTATAGGACTTCCCACGGATATGTACTGGACGGTTAATTAAAGGCTTATGCTAATCGTTTCATTACGAAATACTTGAAGCCAATTATTTTAGTGATAAGACTCTGATGAAGATGAAAGTATTTCATGAATTCAAAATTTGACATTGAAATAATTGCAAAGTATTTTAAAGTGATTCCTGAATTTCAATTAGGTTTTTTTTTTTCATAAACAAGTGCTTGACTACGATTCCACCTGATGGTAAGCAGTGATGCAATTGTTGATGGTAAGGCGCATTAGTTTATTAAGAGCCTATTCACTCTAGCCTTAAAGACACTAATTATAATTGGATGGGAAGACCTCAGTAGGCGAATTGTTCCAGTCCTTCAATGTACGTAGGTATTATCATAATGTAATAAGTTACTATTAAACATAAGCACAACCTTTTTTTTTAAGACCAAAACATCCATAGATTTCTGAACCTGATCTTTTAGCCCTTATTTTTTAATATTACTCGGTATAATACTAGAAAAAAATAAGTTGCAAAAAAGGTAATAAAGTAAGATAATCTCAAGTAAACACCAAACAAAATCAAACCAATTACAAAATAATTAATAAAAAAGTTGATAATTTTTATAAGTCAAAGCCACATTGTTATTCTAATTAATTTAGCACACTTTTAGGAAGGTTTTTTTAAATATATTTTTTCAAAAACGACAACCCCTACCAAAAATCCACTAAAAATTTTTAGCCAACTTATTATTTCGTTTAATTTATTTTTTAATTAATTAAGCTAACACAACACTCCCTAAAGTTAATCACCAAAGAAGTGAAGCCACTTACTTTGCAAGCCATGGTGCCTGGATGATGTTGGTACAACACTGACAGTAGCCGCCCTACGCACCGTTTTATATGGCCAGTCTGTCCTAGCTACACGGATGGCCGGCCACTATGCGCCATTGTGCTGCCAATGACCTTAGCTTTGGGATTTGAGGTAACTGTCTGGGTGAATTGGCCTATATTTTTTGGGCTGGGGAAGGAAATGACGGCAAACTGTTGGAAAAAAAAAAAGAAAAATGTTACTCCGATGGCGGTACCAAAAAGCTATGACTCGAAAATATGCAAGGTTGTCCTTGATACTCGCTGTCCTAAAATGCAAAAGGTAACTAAAGGTATCGTTTTAGTCAGTAAAAATCTGACACGCCTACTTGCTCCACCCTAGAGCGGGAGTCATTAGATGGTTTTCCCTCTTAAAAAAAGGTTGTTCTAATTATTATCAAAATCTATACCTACATTACTGGCTGGTAAGTATTTAATTGTAAAAGATGATTGAAATAAAATCTACATCAAGTTTTTATTTGTGCACACAGATACAATTTAGGTATTACAAAAATATACTTATGTGGCATTCAAATATATGTATAGTTTATAGTAATAAATACTGAACAACGTTAGGTTGATATACACATTGCTATTATGATTACCTTGCATACTATTTTAGGGGAAAAACATCGGGAACTAATAGGGGTAAGTGCAAGTATATATAAAATACCTGCCTATGTTTCGTATAAATAAGTTGTACGTTTTAACGTATGCTAAAAGTCACTTTATTGATAAATTTTTAACAAAAAATGTATCAAAAGGATAAAGCAAAAAAAAAATGCTCCCATAAATTCCAAGGATTCAAATTTAAATAGTGCAAAATTGCAAAATAGCATCTGTTGCAGTCTGTATTGTGGATGAGCAACTAATTAGCAAGCTATGGCGAGTCAGTTCACAACAGGTTGGACTCGTTAATTTATCTTGATATTCTTTAAATAACTTTTATTCCTTTGCCAAGCCGACTTCCAGTAGACATAGTTACTCAAACTTAAATAATAATGTAACCTTCAGATTGTTATAAAGGCAGTAGAGCAAATTGATTTTCTAAAGTTTTCATCTGTTGTTTACACCATTAGAGACTTTCCTCTAATGGTGTAAACAACAGATAAAAGGAGCCCACGCGCTCCTTTCCTTTTCAGTGTGAAAACATTTATCACATCCGTTTAACTGATCAAATACTTAGTTCAAAGAATCTGTGTTTATGAAAGTATCATAACAGGTTATATATAACGAGTTTAACTTTAATGGGCTGAAATTTTGAAGATGTGAAGGCGAAAAAAATGGATAAAAAGAATATAGCAGAGATGAGAATGTTAAGATGGATGTGTGGTGTGACGAGAATGGATAAAGTTAGAAATGAGTATATTAAAAAAATAAAGTGGCACTAATGACTGTAAAGTTATAAGGGACTCGTTTGTCTTAGTATAATTAAGTGAAGACGAGAGATGAAACGAGACGTAAGTCTCATCGTCCCACCCTGTCCATCCACATGTGTAGAGAGAGGCCAAAAAAAATATGGATTGATTGTGTGAGGAGATATATGAAAAAAAAGGGACTTAGTGATAGTGTGACGGGTAACAGGACAGGACAGAAGAAAATAACGTGTTGCGCTGACCCCAGGTAATATGAGTCAAGGCAGGAGGATCCTGATAACTTTAGAGAGTACAGAATAAAACGGTACTTTAGATAGAGGAAGCCGAAAAGAGTAGCTCAAAAAATGGTAGGTGATTGTATGATATGAAAGAATAGCCAGAAGATAGTTTTGCACTAACTCAAAGAAATATGAAACAAGAGCAGGAAGATGATGTTGAAGTAGTAGTTTTGCTCTGACCTTGATGTGCTTGTTAATAAAATAAAACGATACTCATTACTCGTGCTTTACTAACAATATCCCTACGTTGTCATGTTCGTAGAAATGTCAAATGATATAGTATTTTCTCTATTAAAGGAAATCGTGTAATATCACTTAATGTAATCATTGTACGATATCAGTAGATTCTGTAATACATAATGTTGTTGTACCGACTGACATACATTGTACGTAGGTATTTATATGTTTACTTACTAGTCTATAGGTATGTTTTATCACAGTTAATGACTTCATAATTATGTTAAATAGGTACATAATTAAATAGTATTTTATTTATAAGATCTACGCAAATTAATTAACTACGCACCTATTTTCTATTATTCATTATTATTTTTTATTATTCCTTTTTTCTATTTTTTATTTATCATTTAATTTCTTTTATTTATTTTTTATTTCGTCGTCATACTTTTACATTTGTTCGAGCTTGTAGTTTATTAATATATGAATATAGCCACTATGTTTTCCTTTTTGTTTTTCTTTCATCATATAAAACTAGATAAATAATATCTAACTCTGGATGTCACTATTACCCAACTACTGAATTCTGGTTATGTTTAAGGGTAATATGTGTTATGGACCTCTTTATACGAAAGGAAATGTAAGGTATACTTATATGTTGGTAATATCAGTCATTATTATTATTTGTCGAAGTAAAACTAACGATAGTGTATTGGCTTTCGAAAGGGCTTCGTTCGGACTTTGCCAACATTCTTAATGACCCATTTTTTGTCATGAAATTACAGAAAAAGAAAATTATGTAAATATTACAACTAATGACCGTTACTTCGCAAGTCACTGTAACCCAATCATTCAAGGCAATACGAAACTGGTATGTTTCTTAAGTACAGGGTTCGAACCTATCACATCTAACTTCATAAGTATATGTCGTGCTCAGATCTTAAAATTGATCACTTCATGATTTTTTTTTTTATTGGTATAAACTAGTGCTTGACTGCGATCCCACCTGATGGTAAGCAGTGATGCAATCGTTGATGGTGAGGCGCCCTAGTTTATTAAGAGCCTATTCACTCTTGCCTTAAAGACACCTTAATTATAATCAGACGGGAAGACCGCAGCAGGCAAATTGTTCCAATCCCTCGATGTACGCGGTATAAACGACGAGGCGAAACGCTTGGTCCGGACCGTAGGGGTTTCAACAACATTAGGGTGGATACTCGCCGTTCGATATATGGATCGATTGATATCGAGGATATGGCCAACTAACTGGCCAGATCGTTCATTATCATTTGATGATATGTCAATCCTCGATTGGCCATATCAGTGATGTAGGACTACTACGGTAATAAAAGGTCTCAAGAAAGTAGGCCAAACGAGGATTGATACGTCATCAAATTTTAACCTTTAAAACGGTGTGGCCAGTGTTACTTGGCTAGGAGTGGCAGGCGGTCGCCGACTTCTGCGAAGCAGTAATGCTCGCTAAGGAGGAGGTCGACCGCATCAGGCAACGGCGCCCTCGCCGCCGCCGGGATTCCGATCCCGATTTCCGGCCACCGTAGGCGCGGGCTTGCGGACAGTGAGCAATGGGTAGCTCGCCGTCCGGTAACTGTCCGGACCAAGCCCAAGTCGTCGACGGCGCGCGCTGTTCCCGCGCGCCTCAAGGAGTTGTTAGCAACAGCAGGGGCCCAGCCGGGTCGAAGCCTACCGGGGCCAGGGTTATCCGAAAGGGCGCTCGAGCCCCGGTATGAAGGCTTGAAGGAACGGGATGGGTTTTTTAGTCAGTAAGAGTCTGACACTATCTCCCGCTCCGCCCAAGAGCGGGGGTTGTCATAAGATGATTTTTCCCAAGGACAAAAAAAAAAAAAGTGTTGCTTGGCTATATCATGAAGTGATCAATTTCTAAGATCTGGTCACGACATATACATAGCTTAGGTGGGTCCACTATGACGAATCGTGTTTTTTGTTTTAGTTTTTTTTTTCTTTTCCATTTTTTTTTGCAGTTTATGAATGTTTATAAAAGATTTCAAGCCAGAAGTGCACTTCAAATCATAAACTTAATTCATCGTCATCTTCCACTGAAAAATACATATTTTATTTCAAAGGTTTTAGAAGAATAATTATGTAATCTAAAGAAATTGATTTTCTACAAATAATGCCAAATCACACCCAATCTTCACGAGTAGTAAAAAGCGTATAAATTTTAAAATGACGTGAAGGATTCAATGAAACGCATAGGGCGTTAAATTACTATTTACTCAGATGTACCTTTAAATACACAAAAAATAAATAAAAGGAAATTGAATTATACGCTAATTATAATGTATCTTCAGACTCAGTTATAAGTTTTTCTCAAGGGATACCAATCGATTTTCTGTGGCACTACATTCAATATCAGTTAGCATATAGAAAAATTGTTTCTAGGATGCAGTAGTATAGAAATACATAATATTTTTTTAATGGAGCACTTTATCAATAACGGTTATTTTGGTTCTTAAATATAGGGTGCATATGCGAGAATATAATCGTATAAGAAAACAGATGTTTGTCTTATCATCAGCGACTCTTTTTTTGTGATTAATCTTTTTTTTCTTTGATAATTATGACATAACTACTAATTACAGCCTTGAAGATAAGACTAAGATAAATTAAACAAAAAAAAAATTAAAAACATTTAGATTTTCATCAATTTTTGCGTTTGGGAAATTCTTTAGAAAAACATGAAACACGTGAATGATACGACATATTTTAGTTGGTGATGTAAGTCGGCTTTAATGTTTGCTTATTCGGCGTGCTTAACGTGGCCAACGATCCAATTCGATGCCATCCCATTGATGATTACTGATTTAATATATCTTAGAACATTGATTAGTATTAGCCGAAAGGCACTCACTAACAGCCTCACCATGACGTGTTAAAATGTAATTCATGCGAGTGAGAAAAAGGGATGAAGCTATACTTCCTATCCCTATAACTGTTCGGTTTAATTCACAAATGGATAGCGTTACGAGCTCGTGGTAGGGGCCTCTGACAATATCTATTGGAAATGGTCTGCTAAACTAACTTAGCGTCAATATTCACCAAGGACGTAGCTCCTCAAAAGTAGATCGGAGATTCACACGAAAACTGAAGACCTTGTTTAATTGTATAAGTAATAATTTCCCTTAATATTCGCATTGTCGTGCTAGTAATGAGAAGGTAGGAAATACAGCAATTAGTTTGAAGTAGGCTGCCATAACGCAGTATTTCGACATGTGAGGAACTTCGTTGAATTAAGTCATAAGCGCTCGCGATTTAGAAGTTCTTTTCTATTACACTTAAATTAATTATAAATACTGACCCTGCTTTGGAAATTGGTATGAGCTCATGCTTCATAATCATAAAAGTCTACAGGATAGATAAAATTTTCTGACATTAAAAAAGTTTTGTTTAAATTAAATCATTAAAATATTTTCTGTAAAAAATACCTCATTCAATTTTTTTTTTTTTCTTTTATAGCTATTTGCATTCTTATCACCAGACTAGTTTCTGCCAGTGGCTACACCCGCGTGAAAGTAGAAAATGATCCCAAGGGAACATACTCCCAAGACATAAAGTATCCGTACTATTCCAATACATGTTTTTAATCGTAACAAATCACTCATCATCACCAGCCTTTTTAATGTTCCCACTGTTGGGACTCAAGCCTCCTCTCTAGGAGAGGGAATGGGCCGTAATCCACCACGCGGGCGCGTGTTGGTGAATGTCACATGTCTTCGAATTTTTGGTTCTAGGACATGCCGGTTTCCTCACAATGTTTTCCTTAACCCTTTTGAGAACAGTGGTAATGAAAATAAATTACACAAAGTAATGCGCCTGGCTGGGTTCGAACCCTCGACCTACAACTTGTAAGTCGGGAACGTTACCACTCGGCCACCACTGCTCTCTCAATAATAATATAATAATAATAATAATATTCCACAACTATCACACAACGCCGTCTAGTCCCAAGCTAAGCAGAGCTTGTGTTATGGGTACTAGACAACTGATAAACATACTTATATATTTCTAAATACTATAGATAAATTACACCCTGACACAGAACAAATGATCGTGCTCATCACACAAACATTTGTCCTGGATGGGAATTGAACCCACGACCTCCGGCATAGCAGTCAGGGTCACTAACCACTAGACCAACAATCCTGTCAAAATGGTAACAAATATACACACTCAGAAACTTTCACCTCTATAAAATTAACTTATTATGATTTATTTATTTATTTATCCTCTTTACAGCTATTATTACAGGCCGTAACCTAATGTGACAGTGCATTATATTTAGTCCTAAAAACATTTTTATAATCTGTTAAAAATAAAACTTAAAGACAAATAATATTTCGTTTTCTCGTTCATTGTCTTTCATAACTAACTATGTTTAATAATAATTCTTGGATATGATATGTTGGCTGTTCAAGATGCCCAATTATCCACGTCCAGTTCACTTTTCTCGCTTCAGTCTGTATCTTGGGCCGAACAATCAAACGGACATTGTCACCATCAAGTACCCCGTCCTTCCTTCCGCAGCCAGAGGTCATCGCTATCATTATACCTATCTGCCATTGAAACCTTGACCACTTATATAAAGTCTACGTACTAACGTTGTGCTACTTATTTTGGGGAACTCTCGTCAGGTACTAGTAGTAATTTCAGAGATAGGTTGTAGTGTTGTTCTGGCATGCATGCCAGGGTATCGGATTTACCCAGCTAGCTTTTGCCCACGGCTTCGCCCGCGTGCATAAAATATGCCTAAGTCATTCAGAAATAAATCAGCTTTCTATCGGTGAAAAGTTTTTCGCTATCGGACCAGCCCCCCGAGCCAAGTTAAAAATTTTCCGTTTCACTTGCGCCGAAAGCTTCGAGTTTACCTTGCCACCAATTCTTTTGTTCTGACCACGTGACTGAGCGTTAAGACGACGTCTTTCCCGTACGTTTGAAGCTTTCTACGAGTACAAGCGTTAACTATTGCAGATTAGCAACTTGGCTAGGGGTACAGTACTTTCATAGATTACCTCCTACAAACAAAAAAACAAACTTTTCCTTTTTATAATATTAACTGTAGAAATTTCGGAAATTTCCAAATCGAAACGGCAGCTTAACCTTAAAAAGATCATTAATATATTATTATAATAGTAGCATCATACTCATGGAAGCTATCTTCTTAATGCTTTCAACCCTTATCAACATCATATACAAATTTAAAATGTCATGTCACAGTGTTTATTTTTCTTTGTGTATATTTGGTAGGTCGGGGAATAGGTCGTAGTATATTTTTATCCTGCTACTAGCATTCCTTGTTTTCTTTGATATTTATTATTATTATTATTATTATTATTTAAATCAGATACATCCATATTATGTTAGTAGCACTTAAAAACTACGTTAGTAACATTGCTCATAAAAATAAAATAGAATAAATAAAATCAAAATAAAGTCAAAATAAAATAAATAATAAGCAAAATTGAAATCAAAAATTAAAATCAAAATTAAAATCAAAATTAAAATTAAAATTAAAATTAAAATTAAAATTAAAATTAAAATTAAAATTAAAATTAAAATTAAAATTAAAATTAAAATTAAAATTAAAATTAAAATTAAAATTAAAATTAAAATTAAAATTAAAATTAAAATTAAAATTAAAATTAAAATTAAAATTAAAATTAAAATTAAAATTAAAATTAAAATTAAAATTAAAATTAAAATTAAAATTAAAATTAAAATTAAAATTAAAATTAAAATTAAAATTAAAATTAAAATTAAAATTAAAATTAAAATTAAAATTAAAATTAAAATTAAAATTAAAATTAAAATTAAAATTAAAATTAAAATTAAAATTAAAATTAAAATTAAAATTAAAATTAAAATTAAAATTAAAATTAAAATTAAAATTAAAATTAAAATTAAAATTAAAATTAAAATTAAAATTAAAATTAAAATTAAAATTAAAATTAAAATTAAAATTAAAATTAAAATTAAAATTAAAATTAAAATTAAAATTAAAATTAAAATTAAAATTAAAATTAAAATTAAAATTAAAATTAAAATTAAAATTAAAATTAAAATTAAAATTAAAATTAAAATTAAAATTAAAATTAAAATTAAAATTAAAATTAAAATTAAAATTAAAATTAAAATTAAAATTAAAATTAAAATCAAAATCAAAATCAAAATCAAAATCAAAATCAAAATTAAAATTAAAATCAAAATCAAAATTAAAATTAAAATCAAAATTAAAATTAAAATCAAAATTAAAATTAAAATCAAAACCAAATTAAAATTATACTCAAAATTAAAATCATAATCAAAATTCAAACTAAAATAACATTAAAATAAAATTAAAAATGAAATTAAAATAAAACATAAATTATTAATTATTTATTTATATGGCAGAAGATCGTTTGCTGAATCAGATAGTTTGTTTATAACTATAGTACGAAATTGTACTTGGGCTACTGAATTATTCGTCAGAGTCACCGGGTAGCACGCCATCCAGTAGTGTGGTAATCGATCGGACCGAGCCCTAGTGGTGGGTTTTTAGTCAGTAAGAGTCTGACACTCTCTCGCGCTCCACCCAAGAGCGGGGGTTGTCATTGATGATTTTCCCACCAAAAAAAAAGCCCCAGTCATCGACCATGCGTAGTTATCAACGCGCTTAAGGTCGATGCCCATTAGGACCGCGGGCATTTTTTGAAAAGGAAACCCGTAGTCCTAGAACGCAAAAAGCAACTGAAGGGCATACGGTAACATCCCTGGCCATACGGTGGCCCTCTCGCTCCACCCAGACCGAGAGACGTAATTGGATGACCTACCAGTTCAAAAAAATCGTTGATTATATCATCGCTTACTACCAGCAGGCCTAGCCAAGTTACGACCGTTTCGTTTCGATTCTCGTTTGTCGATCGTCTCGAGTCGGTCACGCCTCATCGTCATCTTAGCGCTTAGTCACGAGGTCCGAACGGAAAAAAATAAAAAAAAATAAAAAAAGGAATCGGAAAAAAAAAGACACGAACAAAACGGTTGTAACTTGGCTAGGGGGGCAGGTGTGATAGTGGTCAAACGCAAGCCTATTCATAACAAAAAAGGTCATTGAACTTTCTGGAGCCACCAAACACTATCATAACGGATACTGCTATAAAACATTCCTATTCTATCATCATCCCACTAATAACTCTCGCACATGGTAACAGAACTACATTAGGTCACATCCGCGTTCAAGTTCACTACTGTTACAAACATTTCAAGTTCGTCAGTCGTAAAGCCGCATGCGATCACTAAGATAGTCACTGCCAATACTTCGTTTGTACTTTGAATATGCAATCAGATGACGCACATCGTTTATGGTAAGTAACTACAGATGGAGGAAAGTCTTTTGGATTACATTATGTTAATATTTTTGTGCAGAAAAGTCCCTCGTTTAAAAATTCGTCATCATCATCATATCAGCCGACAGACGTCTACTTTTGGATATAGGCCTCCCCCAAGTGTCGCCACAATGAACGATCCTGCGCATTCTGCGTCCATCGGATTCCCGCAACCTTCACCAGGTGATCGGTCCACCAAATACAATCGGTCCACATAAAAATTACTTAAGGGCAATGTTAAAAGCAAAAGTAAACAGGTTTCGTCTGGGCTCAAAAGCGTCATCGTAGACCTTATCCATACAGAGTCTTGTAGACGATAAGCAATGGGTAGCTCACCATGCCGTCCGGAAATTGTCCGGTCCAAGCCCGAGTCGTCGACGGCGTTTAGTGTTCCACGCGCGCCTCCAAGAGATGTCAGTAAAACCATAGGGGCCCAGCAGGGCTGAAGCCTACTGACTTCATGGGTTGGCTTTCGAAATAAAAACCCGGAGTCCTAGAATGCAAAGCTGATTAGGAACATAGGTGTGGTTATACATAGTGAAAACCACGACACCAAAAACCAAGGAGAAGTTTTTGAATGACTTCTGAACTTAAAAACAAAAAAAAAATAGTCCCTCTCTCGTTAAATGAGCCTGCCTAGGACCTACAGCCCAGAAACTATATATTGGATACTAGCTTTTTTCCGCAGCTTCGCTCGCGTAGATATAGCTCATCTATGTCATTCAGGAATAAAGCAGCTTTCTATTGGTGAATGAATTTTAGCAACCGGACCAGTACTTCCAGAGATTACCTCCTACAAACAAAAAAACATAAAAACAAACTTTACCTCTTTATTATATTAGTGTAGATGGTATAAAATCAAGAGTATTGTATCCATCTATCTACCAAGCAGTCAATAGGCACTTCTAACTATGACCAATCATTGACTTTCTGTCACTAAATCTAGACCATCACAACTTTGCATTAATCCGTCATTTTAAAACCTAAAACGTCCAGTCACAATGGCTGCAGCATTTCCTTCAAATCTAGTACAAAACAAAAAGACCTATTGTTTTGAAAATGTTTCATAACGGGAACGAATCAAACTGCATCGATTCTATCCGTATTCTAAGTTGATTCTCAGAAACAAAGTGTTAGGCATTTGCCAAATACGTCACTGAGGATCGAAATACGAAGTGAAATGTTTGTTGAATACAAAATGAAGTTCGTCATTTTTAATTCAGTAAAAACCAATGCTTTGATGTTCGCGAAGTGTAACGAAAAAGGGGATTTCGTGATGGGGGACATGTACCTACGAAAAGACCCAAACTTATAATTTATGTATAAATTATAATTGTATGAGGTTTTACTGAATGTTCATATTTGCGGTGTTGATAATAAGGGTCAAAATGCTGTAAAACACGTTACGTGTTTCCCTTTCCTTTTTCACACCGCATTCTGAAGCACTCTCTCTGATGCATTCCACCTGGAACCTTAAGCTCCCTGTTTAACCGAACTAGTAGTAGTAGATGTCAATCTATTGGCCAAAAATGTGTAGCGGTCACAGGTTGAACAATCTTAGTTTTACTAGTGTTCACAGATGGAGTTGATCGATGACGTCATCTTTTTATAAGTCGCAGATAAAATTCTCCTCAAATTAGTTAGGTGTTTGCAAAATAATTTTGTCGACCAGAACCAAAAGTATGAACAGTGCAATAGAATCAACATAGTATTCGCTTTCCATCAGGTGAGATAGCGGTCAAGCGCGAACCTATCAACAATAAAAAAAAAAAAAAAGTATCAAATGAATCAACAGTGGAAAGAATCAATATAGTACGAGTATCAATAAAATCAACAACAGAAAGAATCAATAGTGAACCAATAGTGGAACTGTAAAATAAGTGGAATTTTAGTGAATACATCTGTTTAAACCAGTTAGTGTTTTATTCACCCAGTAAAGTGGAACCCTATTGGATCTGTTCTATGAATTTCATTTAGTAAATATTAACCTTTCAATCGTGGAAATTACAGACACAATAGAAAGACAATAGGTGCGCGAACGCCGGCGTTCGTTTGGGGTTTAATGAAAAGGTGATTGCATAAGAAACGTACTTTTTTAATACGGGCTGGCAAAGCATCTTTTGGATAAAAATTGAACCGTTGTGCCCCCAGCCCTCGCTTTATTCGAAGGAGTTACTGCAGCCTTCGCAAAGAGGGTAATTGAAAAAGCATTGTGGATTATAGCTTATAAAATTTTGTCACTTCTTCCTACTCTATCCAAACAGGAGAAGCCATTTGATGATAAACCACGTAAAAAAAATAGCTGGTTTAAAATCATAACTTGTTGGATACTATTGCCAACATGATGAATAGATCATGTTGCCAACACCATACGATCATTGATCGTTCCAATTCCCAATTTACTTATTCAAGTCATCGTCACATCAAAAATTGTACCCAACAATGCTATGACGTCATTTGTCAGAGACATTCATTGATCCATGACATCGTTAATATTCGCATCAGGCACTGTTCTTAATAGAATGCCATTTTTATTGTGAGAAGATAGTTTTTTATGTCATCGTTCAACGGAAATGTGGTCTATAAAAGGTCTTGGTGATGGGGTCTTGTTTTGACACCTGTGCAGAAATAACGGGATACTTTTATAATAACATTTTTCTACTTATTATCTTCTTTTTAGATGATTTCAAGGTCTCGCTTCAACCTAAGATCTACTATAAATAGAACTTTGTAGACTATTTAAAAATAACTGTCGATGTTTCTTCAGAGTTCGTTAAATGTTAATGTGCTTCCAGAGGAGGCGTACTGTTAGGTAAAGCCCTCCACCCTTTCCACCTTAACCTTCAGAGAATGTAAAAGAGTTAGAAAAAGATGTTATTACCCTTTAGATTATAATTGCGAAAGTTTTAACGTACATATATATATATTTGTTACTTCTTCACGATACAATGACTGCACGAATTAGAATGAAACTTAGTAGACAGGTATACTGGAATTTCATATAGAATACTTTCTATCCGGCGAGTATGTTCCCTCAGAATAATTTTCTCCTACTGGAAGTAGATAGTGTTCTATTTAAAATAAAAACGAATGAAATACGATAGGACTGCCAAGGGTATGTTGTTGTACTTCAACTTTTCCATTTGTTGTGTATAATATTATCTTGGTGAAGGTACAAAAATAAATAAACATAAAGGCATATTTCTTCCAAATTTTTTCTAAGAAACTTTTTTTTTATTATGGATAGGCTCGCATTTGACCACTAGGTCCCGTGATGGAAAGCCATGATTTGGTTGACGATGGAGCAGGCTTGCCTAGAAGCAACCTATTCACTCTTGACCTAAAGACCCTTAGGTTATAGGTATCAGAAAACACAGACTCTGGTAGGGAATTCAAACTCTACTAAAAGCTAGACCAATACTTTGCATACATACGTTCAAATCAACATTGACACGCGGGCCTTTCCCGCGATCTACTACAACTCCTCATAATGCCACATTACTACGCTTAACAGGTAACTCCATGATTGCCGACCTAATCAGTACACAGACAAATGCTCTGCCATCCATCTTAATGTCAATTAGCGACTTAAACGGTGCAAATAGCGAAAAAATTCTAGTGTGAGTTACAGACCTGCTTAGAATTATGTATTTATCTATATGTGTTAGAATGAGAGAACAGAGATCTATGTTTTGGAACGTGCAATTTAGCATCACATTGTTGAGCCGCCATTTTGATAATTCAAAAGTTCCTGTAAATATTTTATATGGAACTAGCTGTGGCCGCGATTTCGTTCGCGTGGACTACAGGATTTTGAATTTATTTTTTCTAAAATAAAGGTAGCCTATATTACTCCTTATTACATCAGCTACCTGCCAAAAAGTCCCGTCAAAATCGGCCCAGCCATTTCAGAGATCAGCCCGGACAAACAGACAGACAGACACACAAAAATTGTAAAAAATGTTATTTTGGTATATGTACCGAATATATATTCATATGCATGTAGTAAAAAGCAGTTATTTCAATATTACAAACAGACACTCCAATTTTTTTTATATGTATAGATGTATAGATTAGCTTGTGCCAGCGGCTTCGCCCGCGTGGAAGTAGGTATTTTCCGTATAAACTTTAGACCCACGTTTCATCCCTCAGGGGGTAAATTTTGAAAAATTCTCTCTTAATGCTCGCTTACGTCATAAAAGGGAACTTTGTGCAAAATTTCACGTTCCTACTCCCTGTAGTTTCGGCAGTGCGTTGATATGTCAGTCAAACAGTTTTTTCTTTTATATACATATATATAGATAAGTGTTTTTGATTAATTGAGTTTATTAGTCTGTTTTATTTGAAAGACTACCAAATAGTCACTATGGAAAACTAATACCTGTCTTGGATTCTTACGATCCAAGACAGGTATTAGTTTTCCATATTGCCGCGAATTCCGTACGCCTTTGAAATGAAAGTGACTTAACTCAAAAAATGCAATTTATAAAAAATGTCCTTGAAAGTCTTTCTATTTATAAGAGTTAATTTTAATGTTTTTTGTTGTCTCTTTCTTACTCATAATTATTTTATCCTTTTTTTCACATTTTCTTAAATTCAGCCTGCTGCCGTAGTGTTTGAAAGCACCAGTGCTTACACACACGTACTAGTAGCGCGTGGAGATGCAAAGATGGGACGAAATTCCACTGCCACGACAAACCACAGCATGTTGGACAGGACCCCGGTGAGATTTCTTTGTATTGTGTGTAGTGGAAGCAATGATTGTGGTTACTCAGCGCTGGGCGCGCAACTATTGCGACGAAAGATCCCTTATTTGAGAAGTCTTCACCGAATATGTTTGTTTAGGGAGGTTTCTGTTTCAGATTTTAATAAAAGAAACGCCTAGACGTCACCATTGTGCGCGTTACCCGGAGGACATGGTGGAGTAAAAAGTAAAGGCCCCACTGCCCCGCTTGAGCTGAGCATCGTTTCCCCTTGAGTGCAAACAACGGCTACGCGGACGATCTCTTGCATCTGGCTCTTTTCCAGGCCATGGTCGCGAGATGGAATGGGAAGCAGTCACCTCCTTCTGCAAAACAGTAATACAAGTGAAGGATGTGGTAGAAAGCATGAAAAGGTAATATACCCAGCCCGACGCTCCAATCCAGACTCATTTTAAGATTACTGGAAAAACTAGCCAGCCAAGAACGGTCCGCTAACGTATATCAAAAGATCAATCATTTCAATCATTATGTACTTAAAGATCTCTTAATTACCGTATGATGGTGAACAATATAAAAAAGATCTTTTGTAGATACAATCAATCGATGACCATGTCGGATCGTGAATCGAACCGTCCGTCATCGTCGATTGTTTTACAGCGGCCGCGAAATCTGTTGATGTCACACTCATAGTCTGGGTTAGTAGTCAATATTGCAGTTTTTTTTTAATTTAGTTTATTGTAATTTGCTACTCACGTTAGCATAATTTGTATACTACGAGTGAGCAGGGATTTTTATTTTCCTTTTTTCGTCTCATTGTCTTCTAAATTATGGCTTCGCTAGCTTCGCACATATTTCTAAATCCAACTCCTAAATATTAATTAGATGTTGACCTACTCATTCTGAGCTGTGTGCTAAAAGAGCCCATACAGCTCCATGGATTGGGTCCCATTAATCGCAAGGTGACATCGCGGCAGACCAAGGCAAAGGTGGAGAGGAGCTGGACAACTACCGAAGAGACTGACCTGCAATGGCCGAGGACAGACGTGTGAGTAAAAGGGAGAGGGAGGCTTTCGCCCGGCCGTGAGACATACGAGTATGTAAATGGGCTAACTAACTAACTAATCATTCTGCCAGATACTCAATATTCTTATAATTTTAGCCAAAATCCTAAGCTTCTTTACAACGACTGTCACTATGTATATATATTAATCCAGCAAAACCCTGCAGCTCTCACCAGTTTAGACGTCTAATGACTTTTAGCCCATCGGATATTATGTTCTGTGAACTTGGTATTTGGTAATTAGTAGCAGGAGAATAATTTTTTGTTCTAGTACCAATGTTGGCTGTAGTTAAGTGCTAGAAAGTTATTGGTATTAACATAGCCCTCTAAACTTTTTATGTAAAAATGTAAAATATTGAGGTAAATCCTACAAAGCAGTTTCTCAGTATTGAAGCTATAAATACACTGGAGTTGTGCCAGGATTGGATTCCCACAATTGTGGTTTTAGTGAATGTACTGCCACCGTAATATTGGGTTTAAATTATACAATGTTTATAAAATTATGGTCGTATATTTTGTATTGTAGTTACTTATTTTCATGACACGTGAGAAGCATACTGATTTTAACCCGCCACATGTGAATGATTGGCATTTGTTTTTTGAATGGGTAGATCGAAATCTTTAATAGCGTACATAAAATATAGCCCTATGTCACTCGGAAATAAAGCAGCTTTCTATCAGTGAAAAAATTTTAACAATCAGACCAGTATTTTCAGAGATTACCTCAAACAAAAAAAAACAAACCACCTACCTCTTTATACGTAGATGACATTTGGAACTGATTTGGAGTAACTTTTTTTTAGATAGTAACCGTCAATAATAATTGGTAGGACGGTAAGGGTGACTCGTTGGAGAGACTTAAGTTGATAACGATACCGAGGAAGATACCGAATACTAGATTAAACGGATTAACATTTAAAAACGGCTAGTTCTAGCTGGATGTAAACTGCCCAAGATAGATTGGAGGAGACTTTCGTTCTTGCGAAGTAACAATTTATATTGTGTTAGGATTAAGATTAATTTTAATCTGCTTTACATTGGAATAGGAAGAAGTTTTTTTTTCTTTTATTTGGCAAGAAAAATGGCTTTTCATTTTACACTAATATTATAAGGTAAAGTTTGTCTTTTTGTTTGTAGGAAATAATCTTTGAAAATACTGGTCCGATGACAAAAAACATTCCACCAATAGAAAGCTGCTTTATTCCTGAATGACATAGGCCATAATTTATGTACTCGGGAGAAGCTGTGGGCAAAAGCTAGTATTTTATAATCATCAATTAACTCCTACTGCAAGACCATTGCATCATTGGTCTTCACATTCAAGATAGGTTATCTGAAATTACTCTCAATTCAGACATCACAACATTAGACTAATATCGTGGAACGAACCAAAGAGAGGGTTCTTCAATAACTAAATCCCTTCCAAACAAACTGAACTGTTGGAGCTGAAGGAGATGAACACTGAAGAGATGGAGCTACATAGGGTTTATAGCTCCATCTCTCTTTCACACGATCGAGGTTTCAAAAAGTTATGGTAAAACCGGTCCCATAAGTAAAGCAGTCAGTAAGAGCACTGGTGGCCGAGTGGTAACGGCCCCGACTTACGAGTTAAAGGTCACGGGTTCAAACCCAGCCAGATGCTTTACTTTGTTTAATTAATTTCATCACCACTGCTCTCAATACGGTGAAGGAAAACATCGTGATGAAACCGGCATATCCTAGAACCAAAAATTCGAAGACGTGAAATACACCAACCCGCACTGGACCCGCGTGGTGGATTACAGCCCGTCCCTCTCCTAGAGAGGAGGCCTAAGTCCCAGCAATGGGAATATTAAAAGGCTGAATATGCTTAGCTATGGTAAAGCCCCAGCTGTCTTCACCCAGTCCGTCTTTACGTCACCATTACGTTCACCTTCGCTGCTAACCCAATTCTTGTAATAACCACGCTACCTAATAACCGTATGCAGATATGAGAGACTAATTTAATGCTATAGTGTGGTGCTGTGACGCGTGGAGACTGACCCACTGGTGTTATGTCACGCGTATGTTGACACGTAGACTTTGTGGTTGGGGGATGTGGAGGAAACTAGTGCCATATACTGCTTAATGTGTTGCTGAAGGGTCTTAGCCTGTCTTAAAGTCTTGAGTTTGGTTTCAAAACGTTGATGTGTATTCTTAACACAGATATTTTGTGTAAAATTTATATTTCAACACACTTGAATACCCGCTCGTACTCATACCACTTTTTGGCTTGCAATGTTTGCTTTAATGCAGAACAGTGCATCGGTCAGGCCCTGTCACAATTTTTTATAAGTATATGTTGCATCAGGATAAACACAGCAGCTTCTACCAAGGTGCACAATATAATCCGCGACCTGTTAAAGAAACTGCTACAACTTAGTTCCAAATATCGTGTTTATAAATTTTTATATTTATGTGTGTTGAAAAACGTCATTTGATTGACGTGAGTAATAAAATGGTCATTGTAATTTCTTGACACTACAATGGCCTCCCCTTTGGCTAGGGTGTGTAAAGCCAACGACAGCTACCATGACAAAGTTGGTCCACTTGTATCAAACCAGAATAACATCCGATAAAATGATTTCTGTAGGCACCAATGCCACAATTTACATCGACTTGCTGGAACCGCTTATTTTTCTGTAGTGGTAGACGGATTTATCCATCGAAAAAGGTTCCATCTGGACCCATTTAACATGCTATCTAGCTTGCTGATTGATTAGGGTACTGAAGTACATGTCTGTATCTCCAAGAAACGTTAACAGCACTACAGTTTTTAATATTCAATAATCAGTATTCCTGTGTGACCTGTATTACAGGCACTTTTGAAATGTATTTTAGCCAGTCAAAAATGTGAAGTTAAATGGCACGTTCTAAAGTATAGAACTCTATGGATAAGAACTAAATAAAATAACAGTTATAAAAGAGTGCAAAGTTGCTTTTTAACCGTGTACAAAAATTCTCTTACCGAGATGGGAAGGTGAAAGATTTATTTGTTGTGCGTTTGTTTCAATTATCCTCATAATATTTTTGTTTTTTTGTAAGATATGTAAGAAATACCAATTTAACTTAGTTAGCTTAATGTATATGCTATCTTATTTTTTACAAATCGTAAAATCATTTTCAATAAAGAATATAATAATATACAGGAATAAAAATTATACGAAAAATAAATCAGCAATTTCACTAGACAGATACGTTTCAACAAGATTCTGTAGGCACTCATTAGCTCGTATTAGTTATCAACAAAATCTACGCAGTTCCAACAAGTTACATAGGAAATATCAGCTGATGACAAAAACAGTAACTTTTAGCAGACAATGGCCATTATTCGTGGGAAGTAAGGTGGTACAACAATGTCTAGTAATTTACTTGTAAGTAATGAGACAATATTATTGTCGTATGAGATTATAATTATGTCATATAGGGAGTATTGTTTTCAATTGATGGAGAGGGAGAGGGAGGCCAAAGAAAAGAGGGATGGATAGTGTGAGAAGTGATATGAAAGAAAAGGTTGTTAGTGATAGTGTGACGGGTGGCAGGACAGAATGAGGGATAAGGGCAAGATCCTAAAGATTCCAATTAATAAGGGATAATGACAGGAAGAAGAACCCAAGTCGTCGACGGCGCGCTCTGTTTCCGCGCGCCTCAAGAAGTTGTCAGCAACAGCAGGGGTGCCAGCCGGGTCGAAGCCTACTGGGGCCAGGGTTATCCGAAAGGGAAGCTCGGCCCAGGCACGAAAGGCACGAAGGAACGGGGTGGGTTTTTTAGTCAGTAAGAGTCTGACACTATCTCCCGCTCTGCCCAAGAGCGGGGGTTGTCATTGGATGATTTTTCCCATCGAAAGAAAAAAAACCGGCCAAGTGCGAGTCGGACTCGCCCATGGAGGGTTCCGTAGCAGCAAGTAACAATAAAAGTTCTTGTAGTTCGTTGTAACTTTGATCGATGTTTTAATAATAGTGTATTTTTTAGATTTATGACGTATTAAAAAAAAACTACTTACTAGATCTCGTTCAAACCAATTTTCGTTGGTAGTTTTTATAGTAATGTAAATCATATATTTTTTTTAGTTTTATCATCCTCTTATTTTAGAAGTTAAAGGGGGGGACACACATTTTACCACTTTGGAAGTGTCTCTCGCGCAAACTATTCAGTTTAGAAAAAAATGATATTAGAAACCTCAGTATCATTTTTGAAGACCTATCCATAGATACCCCACACGTATGGGTTTGATGAAAAGTAAGCCTAAATAAAATAGCTGGCAATATAAAAATAAATTACGGTAAAAGGAACTAATGCTAGAAATAAAACTACGGTATAAATTATCATAAAATAAATTAATGGCATTTACTAAATCTATAACAGAAGGACTTTTTTTTTGTTGCTACTGATTAGTCTATCAATGCTGTAGTTTTATTTAAATAAAAAATGAAACGGACATATTATATTATATGGCAATAAAATTGGTAAACCAATTGAAAACTAAGACCCAAAGTTGAATATTGCAGGCAACCACAATTCTTTGAATTCTTTACATAAAATCTGTCAAACTTTGGCAGGCGTTACAATTACAACAGAGTATGACACGTTTTCATCGTCAAATTCTTAATTCAGAGACGAAAAGTTACACAGTCCATCATATCTTAAAAATAACAAAGTACACTACTAATTTACATTTTTGTACAAAATAAAATAACCTACAACTGACGCCATCTATCGTAAATACTGCTCAATCGGTGCGTAATCGACACTGTTGCCGCCGTTGAAGTACGCAGATCGGCCGCTAGATGTCGCTTGTCGTCTGCTAAAGAACTCCGCTACATTACCGCTCATACTGCCGTATGGAATGCCTCCTGAAAAATGCAAGCACGTAGGTACTGCAATAATCTATAATATAAAAATGAATCGCAAAATGTGTTGGTAAGCGCATAACTCAACAACGCCTGGACCGATTTCGCTAATTTTTTTTTTTGTTGTGTTCGTTATTATGAGGAGAAGGTTCTTATGAAAAAAAAATGAAAATTAGGGTAGAGTAGGGTAGAGTAAGGTAGAGTAGAGTAAGGTAGGGTAGAGTAGGGTATAGTAGGCTGAAGTAGGGAAGAGCGGGAGCGAAGCCGCGCGGGTACAGCTAGTTCCACATATAATTATTGTTTTCCTTCCTTAATTAACTTCTTGACCTGATTAATATCATGACAGTCTCGGTGAACAAGTAGGTACCTAGAATTTTGGGTTCGATAAACATCGGAACAGTAGATAGCAGGTATTATCATTATTCATTTGCCAAACCGAAAAATTTACCTCAAGAACATTGGCGTATCTAGGATATTTCTTCAGGGAGCGCCTGGCTCCTGACCTGTCAAATTTTTGTGTCAAGTTATTAGAATTTTGGCGTCCATCATAGAATTTTGAATCGGTTGCCCAACATTCTGGGGTGGGCGCTAGACCGTACTGGGGTGGATACGGTCTACTCCCCCCCCCCTCTTAATACGCCTATGCTCGGAAATGCTTCTTGGAATTGACTTTATGTCGGATTTATGTCACATAATAATAATCCCAAAGAAAGTACAATTGATAGAGAGAGTAAACCTCATCATCATTCATCAGTGCGAGAATAAGGATTTTAGCATTAATTTAGGCGTTTCTTAGGTGGCGAAAACAGATTTATGTAGGTATTAAATCTGTAGCATACCGAAGAAGGTTGTTATAACAACACACAATGTCAAACTAATTTATTTTAAAAGTTTAAACATACGGAGCAAGTAACTACTTTTCCTTTAAAATCCTTCGAATTGTAACTGAAAGTATGCAATTGCAGTGCCGAATTATTGGACATTGGAAAAAACCGAATGTGGTAAGAAATAGTTACAAAAACTTACAAAAGTATTGAGGTAGGTACTTATTATTCTAATTTTCATTCTTCGATTCAAGGCTTTTTATAATTTTATTCATAACAAAAATATTTTCTCGGTTGTGAAACCGAAGATTTTGTCAAAGAGATCAGCACGTGACGTTGTTCAAGATGAGGTCAACTTTAAACCGAAAGTAAACTAAAAGTTCAGTGCACTTGCACAATATCAGAATAAATCAATTTCAATTAGAACAAAAAATGCAATCTTTAAATATCTCTTTAAATTTTTCGTCTACAAAAAAATGGTTGAATATGATGTGCATTTTATCTTTTGCAAACGTTTTCAGACTCACGCCTGGTTCTAATTATTATGTGAGGTTTGAAATAGTACTGTTAATGATAGCATCACACATTAGTGTAAAACTGTTTAATATTAGGGGGTATGGCAGTGCCTCCTAATACCAAGGCAAGCAAAAAAAAAGTAGCACGGCCGTACCATCTTTTTCTCGAAACCTTTCAGGCCATTTTCGACCCCCTATACTTCGTTGTGTATAAAACTAAAAGCCTGACTAAACAATCTAATTCAATATAATACGATTACTAAGTCAATATATTTATTTAAAACATAAAAGATTTGTAATATTAATATGGTCGCTATATAATGTTGCAAAAGGTCCCATCATGAAGGGACTGAATAAATTAACTGACTTGGTATTCATCACATGGATCTCACAACTTTTTAGGGTAGAAGAAATGAGTTGCGAACCTTGGTTTTTATACAAGTCATGTTTATGATGGCATTAATTAAACAGGCGATAGTTTTGACGTTTGATAAGTGTCCGTTTTATCAAAAGCCAAGCTAGTGCACGATATTCTAATTATCGATCGATTCCATTGAAATTCCATGGTAATCTTGTTTTTTAAATTCAGTTCTACGTTACAATATTGAAAGATATGAGATGACAATATAGTACCAAATTAGTTAAAAAAAAAAGTATATCGATATAAAAAAAAAAATTATTAGTCTTCGGAGTGTATGTACAGTTGTCACGTTCACATTATAAAAAAAAACAAACTACATAAACACAAATAATTTTATCAAGGAAAAACCTGATATAATAAAAATATAGTTCATGTAATACTAACCGTATGAGAGTCCAGGTCCGGGTAGAGTCACAGTCTCGCCATCATCTGGTTTGGCTGAAGCCAGCGCCAAAAGTGCTGACAAAGCACATAGCAGGAAAAATACCTGGAATAAGATGAAGAAGATTAATAAACCTTGAGCACTCAAATATATATTAATGGTATATCAATTTTGTCAAAGCGTTCAGTACTTATTAAAGAATAATTATTATTTCTCTGTGTATTTTTAGGTGCACACTAATTTAAATTATTATTTTTTAAAGTTAAAAATGGAATTTATACCCATATCACCTAACTACAAAATTTTAAAAGAAATTGTTTTGAAAATTGGGACCAATATCATCAAGATGCAAGTACTTAAAGATTTAGACAAAGTCGCAACACCCTCGCAGTCCTTTGTTTGTGGACACGTAAATGAGCAGAACACTCGGCTTTAAGACTTCGTTCTAGACACTATCCCACCAAAAAATTAGGCACTGGATGAAAAAAGTAAATACCCATAATTATGTCGTATTGAAGTTATCAATGATGCCTAACACCTTTTGGTAGAATGTGTTAAGAATTAGACGGGTATTGAAAAGATTGCCAAAGATCTTGGAATTTTTTGCAATCTTAGCTTTTTTTTATGGTGGGAAAAAATCATCCAATGACAACCCCCGCTCTTGGGCGGAGCGGGAGATAGTGTCAGACTCTTACTGACTAAAAGACCCACCCCGTTCCTTCTAGCCTTCATACTGGGGCTCGAGCGCCCTTTCGGATAACCCTGACCCCAGTAGGCTTCGACCCGGATGGGTCCCTGCTATTGCTGACAACTCCTTGAGGCGCGCGGGAACAGTGCGCGCCGTCGACGACTTGGGCTTGGTCCGGACAGCGAGCTACCCATTGCTCAGTGTCCGCAAGCCCGAGCCTATGGTGGCCGGAAATCGGAATCAGAATCCCGGCGGCGGCGGCGGCGAGAACGCCGTTGCCTGATGCATTCGGCCTCCTCCTTTGCGAGCATTACTGCTTCGCAGAAGTCGGCGACCGCCGGCCACTCCTCCTCGCTCCAGACCATGGCCGCAACCAAGGCCCGGCGCGAGAGGTCTCCGCCGCCGTTTGCAATCTTAGCTGATCCAAGAAGTGATGCTGCTAAGATTACATGTAGTATAACAAAGTGTTGGTAGCTACATTTTTGTGAAAGTCATTCAATCCATTGTGCTGATTAATTATTAAATTAAGTTATTATTATAAATTTAAATTAGGTTACGGTAGAACTGACATACTCTACGCGATAAAAGTGCCTAAAATAAAAATATTGTACTTATAGTACTTTGCTGAAAGATACGATGATATTCGGATCTCTGATTTTGTTTCTTCCAAGACCTGTGTCATTTGATCGATAAAATATCAGTGCGGTCTTTTCTCCCAACGTAAATTAATATCAAAATTCCTAAACAAACATATCTACTTCCTAAAAATACGATTTGATGCAAACCTATAAAACAGTTAGTTTTAATAGCGAAAATGACCTTGAGAGTCAAAGAGCCTTCAATTTGGCCAAGCACCTAAATCATAATATTTAAATCTAGTCACATGTTAATAATTAGTTAGTATAGGAAGTAGTCAATAATATCCGCATAGTAGAAAATATATTAAAGTCTAAACGATTTCCTAACCGATAGAGAATTACTTAGAAGATATTTCGATGAGGTCAAGAACCCGATACCAACTACCAATCAAAATATCATAGTTTTTGCATCGATGTCCAATTTAAAAACAATAATCGTTTATTCTCATCAAACTACAGTTGTTAGATTAATAAAAATGAAAATAGCAAATTAAAACTATGCAGTTATCCTTCGTGGTAATATTTCTAGTGAAAGATCTTTTAAAACTTTTGTTTATCTTACAATGTTTGTATATTTTCGGATATTAGTTTAGAGGTATGTGGAACAGGGTATAATTATAGTCCCGCAAACTTCTGTTCAAAAGGGAGGATCCTCCCACCAGACGGGTCGGATATATCTGGTTTAGGTAACAGCTGCCCAAAAATGTTGATTTTGGACTGTTGCACATGCTCTATTCACTCAGAGAAATCTATTACCGAGATACAGCATTTTGAATTTTAGTTTGTCTGTGGAGTTATAAATGTCGCTATACCATTGTGTTTGTTTAGAGGAAATCTTCCAAATCGATTTCATCGATTTTGAAACAGTTACTCCTAACAAACTGAGCTGAAATTTGGCATACCTCTATAACTAGGATGACAGTGTATTAATATTGTATTATCGAACTGATCTGATGATGGTGTCAGGTAGTAGCTACAGGAACTACTGAGCGCAACAAGATAGCCCTTTGTAGCTCTTTGTAACAACCTTGATGAGTCCGTCGACAACGTAGTAGAATCCAAGATAATCAATTCTCTAAAAAGAGTGCAGCTTCAATGCCTCTGTGCTTGTCTGGTTTTCGTCAATAATGATTCTAACTTTCAGGAGGTGCACAAGAAACAATGTAGTGAGTTGCTGCTTGTCCCATAAGATTTTCATACGAAAGACACCAATAATAAATCTAATAATGTTATCTGTACGTAGAATGCTGAACTATATTTAAAGTCGGTATACGTTTTCACACAAAATAAAATCGATTTTACTGTGAGCCAACGACAAACTGACGAAGTAACCCGACTGCATTAATTGCAACTGGCATTTAGCACCAAAAGCCTTGGACATTATCAAGACAATAAATGCATGCTTTCATTTGTTTTACATCGAACTTTTGTTTTTAAAACTTGCTTTTTGGCTTCCGTAATCGTGAAAAGTAGTCCGATTTTTTTATCGCATAATGCCTTTTTTTGAGAGCAGTAGTAACTATTTAAATTCAGAGGTTTACTTTGAGAAATTATTTCATCACCATTGTTCTCAAAACTATGAAAGAAAACATCGTGAGGAAACTGGGACTTCTTAGAAACAAACATTCAAAGACTTACACTATGATATCCACCAACTCCCTCGCAGTGCTTGGGAGTTATATTTAAACCCACTGCGTTCGGGATTAAAACTTAGCAACCTTCGTTTCGTTCGGAATTCAACATGCCGCAAACGACTTATAGACACTGCTCTAGTCACATAACCTATACACATACCAATAGTGTCTATATAATATTTGCTTCAATATACGATTAACCAAAAATATACAACCTTAGGTTTAGTATCTGCCAAACCTGAGACAGGTGGTCTAGTATTTTTATGTAACAAATCTATGTACAAAATTTCAAAACCGTATCATGAAAAATCACAAAGTTATAAGCTTATTAAGTCATCAAAAATACGCAGCAAAGTGCAAAACAACCCTTCAGTCACCTGGATGGCCCGGTGACTGAAGGGTTGTTTTGCACTTGAACCCAGCTGTTTGCTGCCTCTTAATGGCCGCTATGACCTGCCGTATTGTACTTAGTGTCAGTCATCTTGTAACCTTTGTAAATACTTTTGGGAATAATTATAACGTGGTGCAACAACTATTGGAATCCAGTCAGTTACTAATTCTTAACAAAATAAACAACAAACAAACTATATAACAGGTATCGCATAAACTGAAAATAATTTTGTAGAAGTACAATGACAGATATTATTTCAAGATGTGATATTATATAAATTACACGTAAATAAGAGGACCTGAAATAGATCCTGGCTTGCGGTTAAGTAGTCTTGTCTAAAATTGATTGTAAATTGGATACTAAAGGCCAACAACCACAATTATGTTAGCAGAAGTCGTGACCGATGCGAATTATTTAAGTTGTAAGTGCTAATATAACATTACGCTCACGCACATAATTATGTATATTAACTAAATGATGCCTAGTTTAGGCATTCTACCCATATTATAGTAGATAAAAACCGGAGATGATGGTACTAACTAGAGAGATTTCGCCAGAACTAAAAAATGAGTAAGCGTGAACCCGCCAATAATGGAAGGAATGGTAAGAGATCTTTGCATAAGAATGGGACAGAACCGACCAGAAAAAAATATGTAAAAGCATATGATAGTAAAGAAAAGCCAAAGAAAATTTCAAAGATTCTAACACTGTACGAAACTGGGGTGGGATGCAGTAATATATAATTATTACTAGTTTCTGTCAGTGGCTGCACTCGGGTAAAACTTGATTTCTCCATACAAACTTTGGATCCCTGGTTCATCCCTTCAAAGAGTGAATTTTAAATTAAAAAAAAAATAAACCTTTATTTCAGATAAAACAGTCCATAAAAAAAGTCCATAAAAAAGTCCGTGAAGGAAAACATCGAGAGGAAACCGGCATCTCCTAGAACCAAAAATTCGAAGACATGTGACATTCACCAACCCGCACTGGGCCCGCGTAGTGGATTACGGCCCATTCCCTCCCCAAGAGAGAAGGCTTGAGTCCCAGCAGTAGGAATATTAAAAAAGGTGATGATGATAATGAGTCCATAAAAGTTGTAAGTAACAAGAATTTAACTTATAACTATTGTTAGTAATGAACCAGTAATAATTTATAAAGTTCTAGGCACACTATCACCATCTACCTACCCTAGAATATTGGAAAATCCTCTGAGCTCGCCTACCTCAGTCAAACAATCACCTTATGCAAAATTTCACTCTCTAGTCCCAGCAGTTTCGGCTGTTCGTTGATATGTCAATCAGTCTGTTTCTCCTTTTATAAAGACAACTGGAGTAAGGAACACAAACCAACAAACAAACATTTACTAAACAGCCTTCAAGACATATACAATATTATGACATAATACCCACAACATATCAAGTGTAATACATTAGCAATTCATCTGAACTTGATCTTGATAAGTATAAGTATGTCGTTTCACCTTCATTAAAGGTCTGTAGTAAGGTGAGTGGCTTATGTGGACTAGATTTTAGATTACCAGGAAGTAAATTGAATAGGGCGAAGCGGTATATTTAAAGGTTAGAGATTGCAAACTTATAATATTGTAGTACTAGCTGGCCCAGGAAACGTTATTGTGCCATATAAAATATAGAAGACAAAATGGAAGGAGAGAGGTAAGGGAGTAAAAAATAACTTACGACCTATTCTTAGACCCACCAAATACAGATAAAAAGTTTCCTAATAAAAATCACTCAAGCCTTTTTGGAGTAGTTCGATAACAAACACTGCGAATCATTATGTATAGCTGACCCGGCAAACATTGTCCTGCCATATAAATAACAGGTGAGGGCAGGAAGGTTTAAAGATAACCTATGATTTATTCTCAAACCTACCAGATAAAAACAAAAACTTTTATAAAAATCGGTCGAGCCATTTTGGAGGAGTTTGATAAAAAACTCTATGACACGAGACACTACACCCTAGATTGTTTTATCTAGCCTTACTGTCCCACTGCAGCTGCAAGGGCGTCTCTTCATTTCTTTCATTGTTCCCCGCTCTGAGCCACTTCTTGCCAATTCGTAAGAAAGACATATAAGTCGTCTCGCCATCTCCTTCATGTTTATCATAACCCCGTCCCGCTTATAATTTACAATAATATTTATTTAATAAATTATAATTTGCCTAGTGACTCAAGACGAAAGTCTACGACCTGTGTGAGTGGCCAGTGATGACATACGATTCTGAAAAGTGGTCGCTCACAATGGGGGTCATCAGAAGGCTTAAATTTACCCTAAAGTCAATGGAAAGGGTTATGGTCGGCGTTTTCAAGCGTGATTGCATCAGAAATGAAGATATCCGCAGGAGAACTAAAGTTACCGGCATAAACCGAAAAATCCTCAACAGAGTACGTTGGTCGTAGAAGAGATGATCGAAGGGTTCTGGAGTGACGACCACGTATCAGAAGACTCAGAGTTGGAAGGCCTCCCACAAGGTGGACCAAAGACCTGGTGAGGGTCGCAGGACGGAGGGCTATGTTCAGCAGTGGACACATTTCCGCTGATGATAATGATGATGATGAAATTATCTATTCATTGCAAGGAAGGCAAGACAGCCCGCTTGTGAGGGCATTGGTGGACCGTACATTGTCGCGATTTGTAATTAAGTACTAACATAGGATAAGAATATTTGTTACTAACCTCATAGATCTGTGTTGTCGGTTCACAAAATAAATTATAAATCTAAACAACAAACATTCAAACTTTAAACATTGCATTAAAACTTTCATTTAAACTTTCTTCGTTCGTTGAACATACCTACCAAATTACCTTTGACTAGCTATTTGCTGTGGTTTTGTTCCCATCGACTAACCCACAAGAATCGATTTTTATTCGATTTAAAAAGTAGCTTTGCACGTTAAAAAATTAATTAACCTTCATTGAATGAAAGTATTTTTGAAATCAACGAAGTGTTTCGAAGGAATAACTTTTTACACACATAAAAATTAATAAATAATTGGCAAATACCAACGCTAAAAAAAAAAAATAATAGATACATTTCATAATTTTTTATTTTATTTTTATAATTATACATTGTATTGATATCTAAAACCATCTTCGCGTTATTGCCTTTCTAATGAAACTGATGGTACATCGGTTGTATGGTTTCAAAGATAAATATTTTATATATTTAGAAGATCAATATTACCTCTTCATTATAAGGTTCTTTTGTTTTAAATTGATACACAGGCAAATTTTCGGTTATCCAAAAGAAAATGTTTTTCTAATGTAGGAACCAAAATAACTTAAAATTCAGGCCATGATGGAGAAACATAGTCAATATTAAGACAAAGCTTTACTAAAAAGATAAAAAAAAAACATTATAGTTTTATTTGAATCAATTTAATAGCGTTGCATAAGCTCACACATAACTCGTGCAGGTAAGTATTTCTCCAAAAAATAAAAAAAACACGCGATCACATTGGAATCATTAAATGTTATATCACTAGTACATCTCGTGTATTAGCGAAAGCAGTACTATAAACAACTTTACTTAATATCCGTAATCGTCTTTCATCCGCTTTCGTAAGCTTCTAAAATCAAAAGTTAAGATTAACTCGTAACTTTACCGACGTACTTTATATATCTATGATACGTCCACAATAAACAGTTATTGCTATGATTAAAAAAATAAGCTCTCAAAACGGTTAAGGAAAATATCGTGAGGAAACCAGCATGCCCTAGAACCAAAAATTCGAAGACATGTGAAACCCTCTAGACGTGTGTAACTCTTTACTGAACTGACTCACTATTCCGAAACATTTTAGTGTTCCAAAAGATTGGATCATTTGAGCACTGAAATTGGAACACTGAAATATTACTTTAAGCGACCAGCAGTTTTTTTTTTTTAATTCTAACATAACCTGAACTAAATATATCTGATTTAAATTATTTTCGAATCAAAATTCAATTAAATAATACTTTTAGTCTATATGATGCAACGAAAGAGATCACGATTCATAACAGTCAGTCTGTGTTTGTATCTTTTGAGCCTATTTTCCAAAGGTTCCAAATGATACACATCACTGTTTCGGAACCTTTCAGTGATTCAGATGCAAATGTTCCAATCGCAAAGATGACTTACTTTGCCTACGCCTCTGACTTTAAATCCGTACTGGTCCCGCGTGGTACATTTCGGCCTATTACCTCTCTTACAGAATAGGCCCAGCCGTTGGAAAATTATTAGGCTGTTTATACCAATACCAAAATAAATTTAATTTAATCAATACTATGGATTGTTTGCTGAGAAGGTAAAAGATAATATCTTGATAACTTGATGAGCTGCGCGAACGTCTCCCACAATCTCAACTTACAAGAGATTTGCTTAAGTTCAATATAATACAAGCCAGATAAAACTTTTTTTTATCACTAAGCCTCCAAGAGGAAGCCTTTCTCCCATTTAATTTAGATGACACGATGCTCATCTCATAGTAAATTTAACCGGACCAAAATTTCCATTTAATTAAATTAAATTAAAAATACTTGTTGCAGTAAGAAATCATCACATGACTCCTCCCTCTCTACATGGAATGTCAGACTTTTACTGACTAAAATCCACATGTGTTCCTTCAGTTACCCTTTGCATTTCAGGGCCACTTTAACCGTATCGAATAATCCTCTTAATAATCTAGTCCCTCGATACAATCAGCTAACTGGTTTTAAATCTCATTAGACTGACTATGAGTGACTACTGTCCCAATTTGCAAAGCGACAGATACCTGACCCATACTAACAAGTTATTGCCATCTTAAACTTAGACCAACTATTAAGTTTAACGTTATCATGAATACTGACAAATCTGCGTAGTTCTTTCCTCAAAAGACCATCTCAGACACCAACCTGTATAATCCTCATATGATTTGACCATTACATGTTTGCTGTATAGCCTTTAAAAGAAACTGACTCCTGAGTTTGTTTCGGTGTTTCTTCTCAGGGTAGTCAGCTAGGAAACACCGGCCTCATCTAGTTCAAATTGGTGAAACATTTTTTTTTTAATTATTGATAGGCTTGCGTTTGACCACTGTCTCATTGATGGTAAGCGATGACGTAGCCGACAATGGTCAAAGATTATCATGTAGTAGTAAGAAATCATCACATGACCCTCTTTGAATGGAGCGAGAAGAATTGATGAACAATTGACGTGTAAAAGTATTGTTTTACAAACTTATTTCCAAATTTATTTATCAATATAAGTAAATAGTAACTAATAAAGTAAACAAACTGTGCTCACCCGTGAATACATGATGATGGCCACCGACAACACTCGTGCACTTTAGTGAGGCGCGCGCCGATGCAGGCGCCATTTATATACCAGGCGGTGACCGTCAAAATACAAGTATGTGAGCTTTGTGTTGTGTCTGATTAATAACTACGTAATTATGTTTATTATTGGGATTTTATGTGTCGGTAAACAAAGTAATGAAACATAAAAGCTCACGCCTCTTTTGAGCAAAGTTAATATGCCTCTACCCTGTCCTATAACATTACAGTATGATCTAAAGTGTTTTCGCCAAAGGAATTGGCAATAATGCTGACTATTAGGTAAATATAGAGAACCATGTAACGATTCTGTTATCATGGAGCATAGAAGGAAATGATCAAGTACTTTCTCCCGCTGTTGATGATATGAGAGCAACTTTCAATCGTTTATTAACAAAACCACCCATGTTCTTTTAGTGGCCTTTTACGTTCCAGGCCCGGGGTAACTCTGCCCAGCCCGAGCATGACTTTTTATTACTTTAAAAAAATTACAAAATTGAACCTGAACTTCACGATTCACTCTTATTCTCAATGCACCGTAGTCACGTTTGCTTCCCATAAACAATTATGTCAGTTATGTACTTAGGCTTCGTCATTGTATTTCACCTCCTTCTTCTTCTTCTTCCTGCCCTTATTCCATATTACATGGGGTCAGCGCAACATGTTTTTTTCTTCCATTCTGTCCTGTCACCCGTCAAACTATCACTAACTCCCTTTTCTTTAATTTATTGTATTTTACTATTTACCCATAAATGCAAAACAGTTCTTGGGTTGATAAAACCACTCCTTATCTATAGAGTTTGTCAAAATCCAATGTATACAACTTATTTTTTGCCATCATTTCAACTTGAACCAATTTTTGCTTTATTTTGATATCTAGAGTAGCAATTTTGTTTTGGATAGTTTTTGACACTATTACCGCTGTGTTAACATGAGTAATTATATTCTGTTTATATACAATTTTTATCCTTCAAAATACCATCTACACTATCTACACTAATATAATAAATAGGTAAAGTTTGTTTGTATTTTGTTTTTTGGTTTATACCAGGTAATCTCTGGAAGTACTGGCCGGTTCCTAAAATTGAAAAAGCGAGAGAGAAAGCTGCTTTATTCCTGAGTGACATAGGCTATATTTTATGTACGCGGTTTGCCCGCGTACATAAAATATCGTACATAAAATGTCGCGGCCAAAAACTAGTACAATATATATTTGCCATAAAATATACATAAAGTTAGGATCATCTTCATGCGAGGACACCTAAATGGTAAATAATACTGACTTGCAATTTTATAAATCCGGTCAGAGTACTCACAGTTCACAACCAACCACAAATTCAACCAAGATTTGATGCTGCGGCTAGGATTGTCTCCTTAATAGGGTCAATGGATAATAATAAATTGCTATTTTGCATATACGATCGGATGTCTCAACACAACGTTTTTTTACAAAGTAAAATAAATAACCATGCGTGTTTGGTTTGCGTTTTTACGATAAACCTCTGTAACTTCAATCATTTTTTACAGTAAAGGAATACTTCGTGTCCCATAGCACAGTATTAATATCATATAGTAATAAAAACGGACGAGACGCGACTTATACCTACGCGCCTCGATCTCGCGGTGCGCTCGTGGTGCAGACAGTCGCCGTGACCGTCGCGACTGTGCCGCAGTGACGATCGGACGGTGTGTTGTTTTTTTAACAATAACCGCGCGATTTTTTTACTAAAAATAAGTTCAAGTAAATATTTACAAATTTAATATGACGAGTAGGATATATTGTACTGTTTTTGGTTGCATGAATTCGTCAATAACGCATCCAGAGATAACTTTTTTACATTACCCGGAAACTCTGAAAGGTACTTACTAGTAGGTCTGTGTGTCTTTTTGATGGATAAGTATTTCTTTTTATGTCCCGAAAAAAAAGATTTCTGGATTAATAAATAAAGTGAATAGAGTAAAGGAAAGTGATTGACACGAGTGAAATAGGTAGTTACAGGCGGTTCATGAATCATGATACGGTAGGTACGCTTGTGTTAAAACCTCGGGGCATGTGCGTTTTGTTTTGTTAGTTTGTATAATTCAAAGTAAAGTGGTATTTTATTATTGATAATAGTTATTTATTGTACTGCGTGTATGAATAAGACTAGAAAAAATAAATTTGACCGTCTGTCTGCCACTAGATAGTTGAAATTTTCTCAAATTAAGTATTTCTGTTGCTGCTATAAGAACATATACCACTAAAAACCGGTTCCGTAGCCAAATGGCAAAAAATTGAACAAAAAACAACACGTGTAGCGACATATATGGCGCCACATAAGAACTACGAAGAGAATACGAAATCCTGCATCGCGCAATCAAAGTTCTCCGCGCGATTTGAACATATAGGTACGACAGCCCGAAATCATCTATCGGGCAGTAGCCCACCAGACTATAACACCTGTCTGGTCGGAGGATCCTTCCTTTTCAATGGAGGTATGTGGGACTTTACTCTCTGTTCCGCATACCTCCAAACACGCATTTTTATTGAAAATTTCCTATTCAATTCACAAAGTATTTTATTTGTTTATGTAAAAAAGAATATTTACAATCACAAAACTAAATGGAAACACAAAGTAGGCAAATGTACCTAATTAAAATGCGGGAGGGGGGCAGCCCTATCGCATGTTTACGTACCGCGCGGCTGTAGGCATTTATTTCAAAAATACGGGCGAGACACATTACTGTATGATATTAATACTCTGCCCATAGCTAAGTAACAGCCGCATACATCGATCAATCTAAGTGCACCATAACAATGATTAGTATAACTTAATCAGCCTTATAATGTTCCCACTGCAGGGCGTTTTCTATAGGAAAGGGAATAGGTTTCACCTCGTAATCCACCACGCGGGACCAGTGTGGATTGGTGGATGTGTGTGTCTTTGAATTTTTCATTCTAAGATATGTCGATTTCCTGCTGTTTTCCTTCACCGTTTTGATAGCAGTGTTGATAAAATAAATTACACAGAATAGGTTACACCTAGGCAAGCTTGCAGGTGAGACACAGAAAAGACCTATCAATACCTAATAATAAAGACAAAAACCAACGCATTTTTAGCCAGCAAATAATTTAGAAAAAACTATTTCATTTAAAGTTTTTAGTGATTTTTATTGTGCTAGTTCCAAAATTTACCCTAAGTAAATGCCACCGCGCTACGCCCGCGCCGGGGCGAAACTCGAGATCATCTGCCACAATAAGTCGCAGTATGGCGGACAGAGTTCCGGCGGCATCTCATGGCGATATGACGTCAGCGATTGTCGCAACCCAGTGGCACGATCATGGCAGTGAGTCCCCTCTTGGAGGAGTGGAAAGTGAAATATCACGACGTCCTCACCGTCCGCATGACGCAGATCCTCACTGGACATGGTAAGGTAAGGTTCCTGATCCTGATTTGTACGGAAGAACCACCTGGATGACACCGTTGTGAGGATACGGACACGTCGACGACGCGTAGTTTTCCACGCTCGCCTCAAAGAGATGTTAGCAAAACCGTAGCGGCCCAGCGAAACCTACTGAGGCTATGGGTTAGTTTCAGAAAGAGAAACGAGGTCCTGGAAGAAAAAAACTGGGCAACTGCGAGTCGGACTCGCGCACTGAGGGTTCCATGCAAACAACAATTCCCGAAGGAGTCTCGAAGATTTTTCCTAATTTCAAAAAATTTTTTTTTTGTTACCTTACAACAAATTTATTTTTTAGGGTTCCGTAGTCAACTAGGAACCCTTATAGTTTCGCCATGTCTGTCTGTCCGTCTGTCTGTCTGTCTGTCCGTCTGTCCGTCCTCGCTTAATCTCTGTGACCGTTAGCACTAGAAAGCTGAAATTTGGTACCAATATGTATATCAATCACGCCGACAAAGTGGTAAAATAAAAATTGGAAAAAAATGTTTTATTAGGGTAGTGATTTTTTTTTTAATTTCAACCCTAACGTGTGATATATCGTTGGATAGGTATTTAAAAATGAATAGGGGTTTACTAAAATCATTTTTTGATAATGTCAACAATTTCAGAAATAATCGCTCCAAAAGTAAAAAACAATGTGTCCCCCCGTCTAACTTTTGAACCATAAGTTTAGTAATTATGAAAAAAAATCTGAAAAGTAGAACTTTATAAGGACTTTCTAGGAAAATCATTTTGAACTTGATGGAAAGAACAGTTTTTGTACAAAAAGGCAAAAAGATTCTAGAAAATAATTTCTGAACTAAGTTTGTAGTATAATCGTATAGGCAAGCATTTTTTAAACTCATAAGTGGGTACACTTATTGTGACGGACGAGAAACTACGGAACTCTACACTGAGCGTGGCCCGACACGCTCTTGGCCGGTTTTTTCACATTTTTTAGCATATTTGTGCTATAAGACCTTGCTTTGTACCAAATTTCAGGATTCTGGGTCCACGGGAAGTTCGATCTTTGAGAATATCAAAATATACATTTTTTGCGACATAAACGGCCATATCTTTTATATTCGTTAATTTAGAGGTTTGATTTTTTCACAGCTTGAAGGGACCGCAAACCTGAATACATGGTTTTAATTTCAACTTGGTACCTCCACGCGTTCTCAAGATAAAGGGTCTTGACAGACAGACAGACAGACGGACGGACAACAAAGTGATCCTATAAGGGTTCTGATTTTCCTTTTGAGGTACGTAACCCTAAAAAAAAGAAAGCATTAACGTAGGAATAAGTTTTAGTTAGTAGCCTCCGCCTTAGAGTGCGAGAAGTCATTACATGATTTCCTACCTAAAAAAAGCCTGATTCATTAAACGTCTCTTCCCAAAATTTAATTTTTTCAAACCAATCTTGTCATGTCATATTTATAAATATATATTCCTTGCCGAAATCTATTTCCCGATGGCTACAAGCCGAAAATCTTTAAGCTTGACTTAAAGATTCTCGGCTAGTGAATATTAGGCTACTCCTAGGCGGTTTGACAAAGCCTGGCCAGTTCCATGCGTACGGCGATGCGCCCCCGGTACGTGATGGACATCCCACCTATACGCACAAACCGTTTTGGGAACACATTCATAGTGCTTATAGTTACGGAGTGGAATTGCCGGAATTTGTGTGTCCTGATGGCTACAACCCGAGAATCTTTAAGTCAAAAGTGAATTGGTTACTCCTAGGTAAGCGCGCTCCATCGTCGACCGCATCGTCGCTTTCCATCAGGTGAGATAGCGGTCAAGCGCTAACCTATTAACAATAAAAAAAAATATTATTAGAAAAAAATGCCACACGCGCTTGAATGAATGCTCTGGTTCATTAATTTTGGTAAGGTCACAATTAATATTAAGAAAAATGCTTAGGGCCCGCCCGATATTTAGAAACAAGGTAAGATAAAATCTTAACAAATTAACTGCTTGATAAAAATGTTAAGATAACATTAGGTGCATATTTTGTAACGGTTTATGTAGTACGAGTAATTTGATCACTAGTTTGCCTTTGGTAAAGTAATGGTTGACATTGTAGGCAGTCATAAAAAACTGGCGTGGAAAATTGTTTTTCCTCAAGAAAATTAAGTTACACACATAATTCAAGCACTGTTTTACTTAAATGTAAGTACTGTAAAGTGTGTTTTTTTTTAAGAAATTTATTTTATCGCGGGATTCAAGACAGTTGAATCTCCATGACTTGTCGAACCGTAGGCGCGAGCTTGCGGACGGCGAGCAATGCGTAGCTCGTCGTCCGACGGTTCAGTAACCGTTCAGACCGAGCCCAAGTCGTCGACGGTGCGTATAGTTCCACGCGTGCCTCAAGAATATTTCAGCAAACCGTAGGGGCCCAACACGGTCGAAGCCTACTGGAGCCAAAGAACTGTTTCTAAAAGAAAGATTCCAGTACGAAAGGCAACGAAGGAACAGGAGTGGGTTTTTAGTCATTAAAAGTCTGACACTACCTCTAGCTCGGCCCAAGGGAGGGGGATGTCCCCCTCTCTTGGGCCGAGCGAGAAATAGTGTGGATGATTTTCCCATCTAAGAAAAAAAAAAATATCAAAACTTCTATAAAAATCGTATGTCCCAACGTGACTCTGGTAGAATAGTCGAGACCGAACAATTGCCAAAAAAAAAAAAAACAATAGCGGGCCAGCGTGTTGGTGAAATAGACTACTTACAACGATTGAAAGTAAGTACGTAATTCATAAGGAAAGAGCCTGATGGTGTAAGCTAGCAAAGTTCTATCTCTTTATAGACTGAATTGTTCACAAAACCTCTTACTCGATCAATGTATTCGTTAACAGTTCCAAACAAAGGTGGTAGATGGCGTTGTACATAAAAATACAGACCTGTGAATAACGGACTGGTTTTGGTCAGTGAGAGTAAAATGAAACAGCTGATGTAAAAACAGGTCTGTACGCTTACTTAGAGTATTATGGTTTCAGCCTAAAAACATTCGCAACGATTGGTTCTATCCTTGTATCTAGTGAATTCCTATGGACTATTATAATAAGGTTATTTTTAATATCGTATCTACGTATTTCGTCACGCATGGGAATTTGCTCCACATGCGTAACCCCCGCAAATGTCTTTTTCATACAAGTTCACCGCTACGGTCCGGACTAAGCGTTTCGGCTCTTCGTTTATACCGCGTACATCAAAGGACTGAAACAATTTGCCTGCTCCGGTCTTCCCGTCCGATTATAATTTGGATGTCTTCAAGGCTAAAGTGAATAGGCTCTTAATAAACTAGTGTGCCTCACTATCAACGATTGCATCACTGCTTACTATCAGGTAGGATCGCAGTCAAGCACTAGTTTAAATCAGATAAAAACAAAGTATTTATTGTAATGCGGGGCATTCCAGCATGCGTGATGAAATCCGCATGTTATTAAAATCACCCTAAGAGATAATTCTACATTTCCCAAAGTATACCTTGTTTACAAGGGAAATCATCAAATAACATTTTCCACCCTGGGTAGATCGAGAGAGCGTAGAAAGAGGTAAGGTCTCCCATTATCTCTCATCCACCATGGTCTAACTCAGGGACAGATACTAGAGGTGCTGCTAATCGCCTCCACAAGAAGACATTGGTGCTCCACTGGGCTACAGAAAGAAGTGACTGCCTCTTTTTCCCACTGACTCCGTACCATAGCCGATTGGCGATGGTGTTCGACCCTGGTTTAGACTCTGTACCATAGCCTAAACCAGGGTCGAACACCGTCGCCAATCGCCTTCACAAGGTAGTGCTCCGCCTAAGTGTGATAGACCTCCATGGTATCCTAAAGTATACCTACAGATTATTATTCAGGTAACTAAGTAACCCTATATACAGTGACCAGGGACTTAAAAACACCTTCATAAAGGTTACAGAATTATAAGTGTTACATGTTGAATGTGTAACAGAATCAAATATGTAACACTTATTAATGTGTTTTCAATGTGTTAACCCAAAACACTTACAAAAGTGTAACCCTAACATATCTGTAACAGATATAAAAGTTTTAACAGTGTTAATAAGTGTAACAGGTAAACGCAGCGTTGCCAAAGTTACAATTTACTAAAGCTATACTAAAACTGATTATTTCAGTTACACTTACACACACTTATTAACACATATAAACAGGTTACAGTTTGATTCGGTAGCACTCCCTAACACATATAAAAGGTTACAGTTTGATTCGGTAACATTATTGTATCTGTTACATTTAAAAGTGTTTTTCTGTTAAAACTGTTTTAAAAAACAGTGTTAAAACACATTATTACGGTTACAGTTTGAGTCCCTGACAGTGACAACTTTTTGATTTTTACAGTCATTTTATGAATGAAGGAAAAAGAAGCATGATCTCGTGAGCAACAGAAGATAGGTCTTTACACAGAAGTAAGTAGTTCAATTTGACGGCACGGTTGGCGCAGTGGTTGAGCGATTGGCTGCTGCGCTGCATGTCGTGGGTTCGATTTCCGCACGAAATAAATATTTTTTTGGTTTACAGATTGTTCCGGGACTGGGTGTCTTGTGTATGTGACTTTACATGTTTGTAAACGTACTTACGATACAGGAGTTATTTCTAGTGTGGGGCAACGTCTTAACATTACAGAAAACAGAAATTATGGTAATTTACCTACACATTTAGAAGTAAATAAATCAACAACTATAGGACAATGAATTGGAAATGTCTAGAAACCTAAAGGTTAGTCTCGAATCATTTTCAAATTCGACACGTTTTACAAAACAGTGCATTTAAAAAAACAATTTCCTTGACTCGATAGTTTCCAATCTTAGTCAACAGTCATCTAAAGTTACTAAATGCAAATCAAGCTATATCGCTTCGTGAGCAAAAAACAACTAACTCTTACTTCGCTTAACTTCTACCGCATCGGTCACAGATTGCCAAAGATACAGGCAAAATTAAATATCTTGATCTAATTACAACACTAATAAATTGTTATTGAACTAAGGTTCAGATTGATATCAAATTCGTACGGTATTTTTATGGTAGACCAGCATTTTGACCGCGATTTTATTCGCGTGAATTTCGTATTTTCTCTTAGGTAGGGCGCAAACGTATGTCTTGTGTTAGATACAAACTATAAATCTGTCTAAAAAGTCAATAGACTTGGGAATTTTGTTTATCATTAAATCATTAAAAAAATACTTATATTCGATACTTTTTATAAGGTTCTTATATTAGTAAACAATGATCAAGATCTCTTAATCAACTTTGATTATTAGACCATAGTAGACTACATCAGATTTCATTTTTTAGACAGACTCTACCGATGAATACTTGATTTCTTTACTAGAATCAGTATGAAATCATACACTCCCTGCGCATATGTATACATTTTTTGTGTCCTGTTGCTTCTATTTAACACATAGACGATCAAAAAGTGTTCAGTGTCGGTAACTGGAACAGAAAGTGTCTTCATTTGCGCAGCGCCTTACTTATAATACGGCAGATAAAAAACGTCATCTGAGTACTTTACACCACCTTCTATTCTGTTGGAGATAGATTTGTGAACAAGATAAATATATTAATCACTCCTTTTTATAAATTGAATTATATCGCGTTTAACATTTTTTTATTGTTGATAGGTTCGTGCTTGACCGCTATCTCACCTGGGCCTCAAGTCTGCTAATACAATAGTGTCAGAATGGTCTAATATTGATTTCATAATTGTTGATTTTGACAAGTTTTGGTAATCTACTAATATAATGGCGTCATTATGACTTTCCGATGGTCAACCACTGACACTCCATTGTAAGAAATGGCATAGAATGGTAATCTCGTACATAATGACAAATTAATATCTGACGTATGCGGTAGTCTGCAAAAATTTTGACAGTTTCTTCGTTCCTTTGATCAGTGACCTACCATTAAGACGTCATTGCGCAATTAGTGCTTATAATAAACTCGATATTGTCATTCTACCACACTTCTATTACAAGACCATTGACCGATCAATGATCGATCATTATGAATTAGCAGATTACAAACTTTTATCAAAATGTCAATGGGATCGTGTTGGAATGACGAATTTATAAAAAATAGCACACTTAGGCGCCTGGTGGAAAGCGACGTTGCGGTCGACGGTGGAGCGCACTTACTTAGAAGTAATCTATTCACTTTTGTTTTAAAGATTCCCGGGTTGTAGCCATCAGGACACATAGATTCCGGCAAGGAATTCCACTCCTTAGCTATAAGCCCAATGAATGTGTTCCCAAAACGGGATGTCCACTGTGTACCGGTGGCGCATCGCCGTATGTCTGGTGGTCCAATAATGGAACGGGCTAGGTTTTGTCAAACCGCACCTGTATGGTGGTAGTTTTAAAACGCTAGTATTTTTTTTTTTGTTTTTAATTAAGGTACATAATAAAGTCAAGTAAAAAATAACTCGTGGTTTCTCCCATAGAAAGTTAAACGTCCTCTAAACCGTCTTTTCAGTGTAGTTTTGGCTTAAAGAATAGTAGTGTAATCTTTTTTTTTATGTAAATAGAATAGATAGAAATTATTATTAATAAAATAATAGATATAAAATATTTTTTACTCAAGAAATAAAATTCTCCCATACAACCTTACCTAAACTTTCAATCGTGGAAATCACAGACACAATAGAAAGACAATAGGTGCGCGAACGCCGGCGTTCGCTTGGGGTTTAATGAATTAAGTATCACCTAAACGTTTTATAGGGGTAATTTAAAACAACGAATAATAAAAATCTTTGTTTACTTATAAGTCCAAGTTTCAAGTATATTGCATCACTGCTTACCATCAGGTGGGATCGCAGTATCGCAGTCAAGCACTACTTCATATCAAATTTAAAAAAAATATCAACGGAAGAAATACGATTTTGCAAACAAACGAAAGTCTCCCTTTTTTACTTCTTTAAAAGTTTTTTGAAAACCCATTCACATAATCTTGTGCGAAATTTCACGTCCCAAATCCTAGTAGATTCGACTGTACGTTGATATGTCATTCAGACAATTTCACTTTTTGTATACGAGTACCTCTAAATAAACACAGGTTAGTGAGCGGTGGCCTGAACCGTGGAAATGAATTAAGATCACTTTAGTTTTGCTCATAAAGCCAAAAAAGAACTAAAACCTGACCCAGATTCTGGACAGAAGTAATAGCTGTTGTTTTGCACTTAAAGCTAGCATCAAAATAATAAAATAAGTTAAGTGTTACTACTGAAATCAGCGATCGCCAGACAGTGCCAACATTTTTTCTAAATTCATGTCTTTTTGTGGCACTTATTTATTTCTTAAGGTGCTTTTCTACTAGAAATGCGCTATTACCTATCATGTTGCTATGAATGAGCTTGATATTCATCAATCATAATATTCATTAGTCCTCGTTGGTCTATATAGATTAGACTTTGGACTAGACCTTGGAGTGAGGAGAAATTGCTGGTGGTCGCCTCCTTCTGCGAAACAGCAATGCTGGTGTAGGAGGAAGCCGCACTCGTGAACGAACGTCCTCAAACCCAATTGCCGAATTACAGAAACTGGTTACCAGCCACGGTAGACACGGGCTTGCGGACATCGACCTATTAAGTCGCAAAACCGTAGGAGCCCAAGAAGGCCGAAGCCTATAAGGGCCATGAGTTGACTTCTGAAAGGAAGACCCTTGGTCCTGGAACGCAAGGGCAAAGAAGGAACACAGGTGTGGTTTTAGTAAAAAAAAAACAAATCTGACGCGCCCGACCGCTCTACTGTAGAACGGGAGAAGTTACCTACTAAATGATTTGCCACCTTAAAAAAAGACCATCATAGATACAAAGGCTTTCGGTGCTTGCGGACAGCTAGCATGATTAGCTCGCCATGCGACCGTCCGATAACCGTCCGGACTAAGCCTAAATCGTCGACGGCGTGTAGTGTTCCATGCGCGCCTTAAGGCTTATAGTCCCTTGAACCATCTGGCCGAAATTAAATGGTCACTACTCTCGTACCCGTCTAGGTGACAGTACGACTATCTGTGCATTTGTTTGCGGCCAGCTGCGCCCGGACAGGGCCTCGCTGACTTTTAAATCCATTTTATTTGCGAAATATTGATTAATTTACATATGCAAACATTGCATTTTGAAGAATATTTAACTACCAATTTTTATGAGTAACAACGTTTCTAAAGATCCAAGCCGTTTTGAAGAAGTAGGGAAAAGTTGCGAATGTGATGTTATTGTATGTAATATTTTTTTTAGACAAAAGTATTAACCGCACGAACAAATCAAATGTTTATAATGTTGTTCATGAATCTATAATAAACATTTTTTTTTATCAAACCTATTAACCTGTCTGTTACCGTAGAGTAGGCTCTAGAAAGTCACTGTTTTAAAGCACTTTTCGGGCGCTTGGGCCTTAAGGACATGTCATCGACACCGTAGAAGCCCAACAGGGTCGAAGCCTACTGGGGTCATGGGTTCGCTTCTGAAAAGAAAACCCGGGGCCTTCCTTTCAGAAGCGAATTCAATTTTAGTCAGTAAAAATCTGCCAGTACACCCTCCCGCTCCGTCCAAGTGCGGCGAAAGTAGATTTCTCACCTAAAAAAAAAAATACAAACAGTTGTAATTCTGAAAAACACACGGCTTCCTTTGAGTCAGCCACGGAAGCAAAACCACTACTAAAAATTAGTTTATTATAAATTCATATCAGCTTCACCGAGATTTAATCATTGTTTACGCCCTACGGCTATTTAACAGACAGAGCGCAACCATAACGAATGGTTACGGAGAACACCGTAACTATGACCGAACAAACACCATCACTTTCATTTTGTTTTCTTTTTCTTCACTCAAGTAAACTAAAGTAACACTAAAGTAAATAATGGCCGTTGCTAAAGTCAGTGGCCAGTAACGGAACAGTACCTCTACCATGAGTTTAAAGCAATAGTATTTGTCGATACTCGATACCGACTACGTTTGAATATTTTGTATGACAAATTTTGGTTCCGTAAGTGACCGCTAGAGGCGCTGTAAAATTTGTCATACAAAATATTTACATAGTCGGTATCGAGTATTGACAAATACTATTGCTTTAAACTCATGGTAGAGGTACAGATAGGGGATTTTTTTTTTTTTTTTTAATATGCTGTTATGAGTCTTTAGTAGGTAATCGACGTGACTTACTGATAGTTTCTTTTTTTGTTGTAATATTAAAAGTATTGTATGGAACGTTGATAAATCAGTACCTACCTATTGGACCTACCTATAGGTGCCAAACCTGGATTATTTAAAATGTTTAATTAGTACTTTTAGTAGGTACTAGGTGTTTACTTCCTGAATATTGTTCAGTAGGCAAAGTATACCTAATATTAAACGTAATTGTAACTATTTCATTAATATTAATTTGTACTTCCCGTGGCAAAACACAGAGCTACGTAGAAGTATTTTGTAACAACTTAATACCTGTGTGCACCAATAAACTTTTTGTATTTGTATTTGGACTATTGGCGTTAGAATTAGTTTCAATGATGTTAAGAAGGCCGTTCTCCAGACAGCAGTTAATTCATTTTTTGCACAAGTTTTTTTTTGTTTTATTTTATGTTGATGATAAGGAGGCCTTTCCCCAGATAGAACTTTTTTTTGATCAGGTTTTTTTTTGGTATTTTTTTATGGTGGGAAAATCATCAATGACAGCCCCTGCTCTTGGGCGGAGCGGGAGATAGTGTCAGATTCTCACTGCCTAAAAACCCACCCTGTTCCTTCCAGCCTTCATACCAGGGCTCGAGCTATCTTTCGAAATTAACCCTGGCCCCGGTAGGCTTCGACCCGGCTGGACCCCTGCTGTTGCTGACAACTCCTTGAGGCGCGCGGGAACAGTGCGTGCCGTCGACGACTTATGCTCGGTCCGGACAGTTACCGGACGGTCGGACAGCGAGGTACCCATTGCTCGTAGTCCGCAAGTCCGCGCCTTGGTATCTCTTGGAGGTGAGTGATACGTCACGGACAGCAGAAGAAAACGTGTTACGCCGACTCCAAATAACACAGGACTAGGGCAGAAAGATGGAGTTAGGTAGCTCTTGGCAGGTACTAGACACGCAAAGAGTTGAGAGGAATTAAGTCTAATCATAACAATATGTACCTACAATGCCTGTATATTTTTCTCTTTATTGTGAAAAAAAAACATATTTTTATTGAAACTATTATCACAACAGACACTGTTTTATTATCATGAGAAAGGCGTCTTTACCTTCCGCATGACACAGGTCCTCACCGGAGATGGCAAGTTCGGGAGGTTCCTGTTCCGAATTAAAGCGGAAATGACGTCCGAGTGTCGCCACTGTGCGGAACACCCCGAGGACACGGTGGAACACACAGTCGCGGTGTGCCCTGCTTGGGCGGAGCATCGCCGTGCCCTCGTGGGAGTGATCGGCGGCGGAGACCTCTCGCGCCGGGCCTTGGTTGAGGCCATGGTCCGGAGCGAGGAGGAGTGGCAGGCGGTCGCCGATTTCTGCGAAGCAGTAATGCTCGCTAAGGAGGAGGCCGACCGCATCAGGCAACGGCGCTCTCGCCGCCGCCGGGATTCCGATCCCGATTTCCAGCCACCGTAGGCGCGGGCTTGCGGACAGTAAGCAATGGGTAGCTCGCTGTCCGGCCGTCCGGTAACTGTCCGGACCAAGCCCAAGTCGTCGACGGCGCGCGCTGTTCCCGCGCGCCTCAAGGAGTTGTCAGCAACAGCAGAGGTCGAAGCCTACTGGGGCCAGGGTTAGCTCCGAAAGGTAGCTCGAGCCCCGGTATGAAGGCTTGAAGGAATGGGATGGGTTTTTTAGTCAGTAGAGTCTGACACTATCTCCCGCTCCGCCCAAGAGCGAGAATTGTCATTGGATGATTTTTCCCATCGGAAAAAAAAAAATCCATATGGATGTTAGTTGGGGTCAGCACAACACTTTTTTTTTTTCCTTATTTTTTTTTGTGGTGGGAAATCATCCAAGCACTTCTGCCGCTCTAGGGTGGCGTAAGAGGGCGTATCAGACTTTCAATGACTAAAAGCATACCTGTGTCCTTCGGTTGCACGTTGTGTTCTTGGACCAAGATTTATCCTATCTAAAAATATTTATTCTAGTTTTTTTCCTCCCTGTTATAATTACGAAGCCAACGATAATAATTAAATTTGAAAAAACTTACTGAATATAAAGTAATTTATTTATAAATCATCAAAAATCTAAGTATCTGAATTTATCGAGTCGAGTCCGCTATATAGATGGTAATTCTGTTATTTACAATAAAAAAAAACAAAAAAACATTTTCAATCTATTTTTCGTGATTAACAAATCAGCAAAAAATCAATTATAACTCGGTTTCAGCGAACATTTATCATAACAAAAAATAATAATTACAATTTGCCAATATTTTACCAATCCTCAGACTAAATACCTTACCTAGACCCTAGGTTGTTGACCCTGGGAGGCAGTTCATCTGGCCGAGCAATTGGGCAATAGTAGACAGTTAAGAAATGCTTAGATAATGTAACATGCTTCCTCGTACGTGCGAATTGGATCTCGATTACGAGTTTATTAATTGATCGTGCCAAATCCAATACTCAATTCGATGTTTTGCGTGTATTACGAGTATGTTCGCACACTTTGTTACACTTTTCAATACTTTCTTATCACACCACATCACACTAAATTATTATACAGGCAAGACTTTAACTGAGTAACACACACCGTCCTGTGTTCTTCAGTAGTACTTTTCGTTCTAGAACTACGGATTACCTTTTCAGAATTTCCCCACGATTCTAGCGGATCTGTTGGGTCCCTACAGTTTTGCTAACATCTCTTTGAGGCCTTTTTTGTTAGGTAAAAATCATTCAAATGACATCTCCCGTCCTTAGGTGGAGCGGGAGATAGTGTCAAACTCTTACTGAGTAAAAAACCCACCCCGTTCCTTCTTGCCTTTCATACCGGGGCTGAGCTACCTTTCGGAGCTAACCCTGGCTCCTGTAGGCTTCGACCTCTGCTGTTGCTGACAACTCCTTGAGACGCGCGGGAACAGTGCGCGCCGTCGACGACTTTGGCTCGGTCCGAAAAATTACCGGACAGTCGGCCAGCGAGCTACCGATTGCTTGCCGTCCGCAAGCTCGCGCATTCCGATGCCGATTTCCGGCCACGGGGGCAGGAAATCGGGATCTAAAATAGCTAGAAGAAAGTAATAAAACGGTACCTAGCCTTCAAATAATCATTATTCATTAGTCTTTATCACATTTGTTGAGGGTCCGACGCAAAATCTCTTTTTCTCACTAACTGGTCTATGGTTTTGGCTCTGAAAAACTTAGGGCAACTAAAGACACGGCCTCCCACTCCACCCTAGAGCGGGAGATATTATTTGAAGTTTTTCCACCTCAATAAAAGTCGTCCCTTGACATAGTATCTTTACTACAGTATTATAAAGCGCTACTTTAATATTTTTACACATTTAAAGACTAGACACTAGTGCAATCACTGATAAACAATTAAATCAATTTTAAATTCACTTGCAAACATCGTGTTTAATTAAGAAACTGAAATCTTCTGGTTCTTCTCCATAAGAAACGACCAATTTGGAACCGTGCACTAGCTTCTGACGTTTTATATGTACCCATGTAGGCCTATGTGAAATAAAATATTTTGACTTTGACTTTGACTTTGAAACGCATAGTATTTTTTTGAAATTAACTTTAATAAAAAAAAAAGATAACATAAAATGAAAAATTTGCAACAAAAGTTAAAAAACCAACGCGCCATTATATTCAGTCCGACCAAAACTGGTTTCTTCAAACCCCAACAGTTTCAAGTTTACCACAGCCATAAACGTGGCGAACATTACATCAACACTAAGCAAATGCTCCATTTACCGATTGCAGATGTCATTACATAAATGAGTTCCCCTCGAGACATTTCACAAGGTTACCATTGAATTGTTACTGGCGTTGCGTTGTTCACAAACCACTCCAATTTCCACCAATTAGACACGATTGAGAATACTTAATCGTTACCAGGATTGCTTCATTAGTCCACTGTGGGGCACGAGTTTGAAAATTAAAGCATAGCATAGTCGGCCTTATAATGTTCCCACTGCTGGGACTCAGGCCTCCTCTCTAGGAGAGGGAATGGGCCGTAATCCGCCACGTGGGCCCAGTGCAAATCAAAGACGCCAAATTAAAACCCTGAAAACAAGCGCTGTGAACTCATCGCATTTAATAATAATAAGTAATATTAAGCGATCATTCTGCCGATAGTCGTGTCAGCCAATGGCTTAATAGCCAAGAACCTCGTCCAACACCTTAGGAGACTCTCGTTAGGCGGCTGGATCAAGGGCTTGATTCGGAGAGCGGTACTTCTGGACACGGCTCATATTGTTTTAGGAGGTTCCTTTCTCTGGCGCTCTGACCGCTGGTAGCTTGGACCCTGTTTCCGATATATAAACATCCGTTGGATGTTTTTTAATACTTTTTTTAAGGAATATTTAAAAATGTATTGAATAAGTTATAATAAAAAATAAAGAGAATTATGTTTTTTTTTTTAAATCAGACTACAAAGGAACCATTTTTGTTAATAATTTACATGCTAAAACTTAAACACTTGGATTAGTAATTATTTTATCATTATAATAGATCACAAATGACATTAGTGAGTCATGTACTTACGAGGCACTTCAGGCGGACAACTTGTCCTATCCCAGTCAGAGTAATTTGACATAACAAACATATTTGAGCCCGGTCCTACGTGATGCCTCAATCATTTTTTCGTTTTCGAAAAAAAAACTAGTTTATTCTAGATACACCACTAATAGCTTTAATAAAGCTTTAATATAACTATAAAGAAATAAACGTTATTATTTAATTTAAAAACCTGTAACTTGTACCCATTTCCCGAATAATAAATAATTCCTCACGAGCTCAAGAACCTATTCCGGCATAGCACTTTAGACACTCTTACACAATGCAAACAACATTTAGCGCCAAAACATTACTGGAAACTTAAGTATCAAACAAATATGCAGTTCTGGTAGTTGGTACAATATTTCACTGTACAGACAGGACAGCCTTTCGCCTCGCTACCGGTGTCCGGCGGCCGCTACGACTAGTGCAAGAGGCCGCTCCCTTCTGTCGCATCATCATCATCGGCTTTTTTAATGTTCCCACTGCTGGGACTCAGGCCTCCTCTTTAGAAGAGAGAATGGGCCGTATTCCACCACGCGGGTCCAGTGCGGGTTGGTAGATGTCACATGTCTACGAATATTTGATTCTAGAGCAATGGTGATGAAATAAGTTACACAAAATGCCTGGTTGGGTACGAACCAGCGATCTACAACTTGTAAGTCAGGACCGTTACCACTCGGCCACCCCTGCTTTCCTAAAAGCTTTTGTAACTTAATAATTTATAATTCCTCGCGCTCAAGAACCTATTCCGGCATAGCCCTCTAGACACCTACCTTACACAATACAAACAACATTTAGCATCAATATGCTAGAAACTTAAGTACCGAATAGATATGCAGTCCTGGTAGTTGTTACAATATTTCACTGCACAGACAGGACAGCCTTTCGCCTCGCTACCGGTGTCCGGCGGCCGCTGCGACTGGGGCAAGAGGCCGCTCCCTGCTGTCTACATTGTGGAGCCATAGGATACAAGTGGTTTTAAATGATATTAGAATGTTTATCTACTCGTACACTACTCGTAATGTTTTAAAGTTGAGAGTTTCTTGAAACTGTTTTATCTCAGAAACTGCTGCTTTGAATTAATACATTGTTTTAGTCTTACATCCATTTATCGAAGAAGGCTATATCCTAGATATTATATTTTAGGAAGGTACTTCTTTAGCTTACCTTTCTTTTTAATTAATATTATAAAGATGGAGATTTTGTTTCAATAACTGTGCTTTTTTTTCCGATGGGAAAAATCATCCTATGACATCCCCCGCTCTTGGGCGTAGCGGGAGATAGTGTCAGACTCTTACTGACTAAAAAACCCATCCCGTTCCTTCAAGCCTTCATACCGGGGCTCGAGCGCCCTTTCGGATAACCCTGGCCCCAGTAGGCTTCGACCCGGCTGGGCCCCTGCTGTTGCTGACAACTCCTTGAGGCGCGCGGGAACAGTGCGCGCCGTCGACGACTTGGGCTTGGTCCGGACAGTTACCAGACGGCCGGACAGCGAGCTACCCATTGCTTACTGTCCACAAGCCCGCCCCTACGGTGGCCGGAAATCGGGATCAGTATCCCGGCGCCGGCGGCGACGGCGATAACGCCGTTACCTGATGCGTTCGGCCTCCTCCTTTGCGAGCATTACTGCTTCGCAGAAGTCGGCGACCGTCTGCCACTCCTCCTCGTTCCGGACCATGGCCTCAACCAAGACCCGGAACGAGAGGTCTCCGCCGCCGATCGCCCCCACGACGGTACGGCGATGCTCCGCCCAAGCGGGGCACACCTCGACTGTGTGCTCCACCGTGTCCTCCGGGCATTCCGCACAGTGGCGACACCCAGGCGTCACTTCCGCTTTAATTCGGAACAGGAACCTCCCGAACGAACCATGTCCGGTGAGGACCTGCGTCATGCGGAAGGTAAGGACGCCGTGAGGTCTTTCCAGCCACGCCTCAAAGATGGGACTTACCGCAATAACTGTGCTTGACAAAATATTTTAGTGTTTGATAGCCCATTTCTCGAAGAAGACAATAAAGATAGATACTAAAATTAAAAAATCCTGCATCGCAGCAAAAATTTCCCGCGCATTTAGAACATTTTATACAACAGTCCGAAATCATATCCCAATATATGATTTGGGACTGTTGTATAAAATGTTGTATACAGTTGTCGGGACCAGACATAATACCCGTCTGGTGCAGGGTCAGGGGAGGTTTACGGGACTTTCCAAGTTGTACATAACGTCACGCCACTGAAGTGGAATGAGTAAAACCGCGAGGGATGACTAGTTTGACAATAAACACTCATGCGCCATTTGATAAGATCCTGAAAACCTACTCCTTTTCCTTCATTTACAATCATACATTAAGCACACTAATTAACAAGACAATTATTTATTTTTAATTTAATGATTAAGTGTTTGACTGCGATGCCACCTGATGGTAACCAGTGATGCAATTATTAATGGTGAAGCACACAATTTTATTAAGAGTCTATTCACTCTAGCCTTGAAGACACCTACATTGTAATCTGACGGGAAGACCGCAGCAGACGCATTATTCCAGTCCTTCAATTTACGCAAGTATACACGACGCGACGCGACGATGCGAAAAACTTAGTCCGGCCCGTAAAGGTGTCAAAAATGTAAGAGTGGACACTCTTGATCTAGGCTTAAAGAACATTACATTAACTCATATGTAGCATTGTTTGTTTGTTTCTATAAAAACGCTAGTCCGATTAAGAAAACTCTTTCACTCAGCAAAGCTGAAATTTTGTGTATGTTTGCCTATAACTCTTCACGCTAAAACGACTAAAATAAATTCGATACTAGATTAGCTTATATCCTGGATTAATACAAAGACAATAACTTTTAATGGTGGGAAGTACTAATTTCACATGGACGGAACCGCGGTAGGCTAGTATACAATATCGCCGAATGTTACTACGATTTTGTATGCCCAATAATATATACCTTTCATGGTAATTACAGACACAATGGAAAGACAATGGGTGTGCGAACGCCGGCGTTCGCTTGGGGTTTAATGAATTAATATACAGTAGAAATATAATTTGGGTGTCTTCAGGCTAAAGTGCATTACTGATTGGCATCAGATAGGATCGCAGTCAAGCACTAGGTTATATCAGATACAAAAAAAGAAAAGAGAGGAAAGCCGAAGGGACGCTAGACTTTTTTCTAGGACATGGTGAACTGCAGAAACATTTTGTGCCACAAAAGGAAAGATGTTGTCAAAGTCCGAATGCTAGCAGGCTGTTGGCTGTTTAAAGAGTTGCTTTTTATGTCATCATTTCAACCGCAAGACGTCAACTGCTGGACATATGCAGGCCTCCCCCATAATGACCGGTCTTATGCGTTTCGCATCCATCGGTTTACTGAGACTCTCACCAGATGAATCGGTTCACCTTGTGGGATTAAGCCTTCCGAAGCTATGTCATCCGAAACGCGGTTTCTATTCCAAAATCTTTCAGCCCCATCGATCATCTGTTCTGCAAAGCAATATGCTCTACCTACTGCCACTTAAGTTTTGCGATTCTTCGGGCTTCACTGGTAATACGCACTGGACATAGAGTTTCGTCTTGACACTGTGGTACGTTGGACGAAATGATACTGCTCCACTTCCCGAGCTTTTGAATGGTGTTTTTATTCACAAAAATTATACGTAACGGATATATGAAAGTAAGTTGAATGTAACAGAAAAAATAACTGGTATGAATTCTATGGATTTCTGATCACCAAGATAAAAATCACTTTACCTGTAACTATTGATTCCTACCTAGGTACTTATTTATAAAGAACTTAACCAACTAACTTTAACATTATAAAAAATACACTGAAAGATTTGGGGGAGCCTTTTGCTCAACAGTGGGGCTGTTACTGTTTACAAACTAATGTACATCGATATCATAAAAAAGACCAAGCTTACTCACTCAACTGCTTTATATTTTATATACAGTATGATAACTACACAGAAAGTACTTCACTCTATTGAGTTTCTCCAAAACAAAGTTTGGCCATTGGTCACTTCCTTGTCCAAGCAATTTATTGACTGATACCATGACAACATCGTCTCACTTTGAAAGAAAGTAATGTAAACCAATATTCATTCTACCGTTGTTTCGAAATAATAATTATCTCCAATGATTAGATTTTACTACATAATTATTGGCAATATCGAAACATAAAAGTACTTACCAAAGTTTCGGTCAACTATTTCGTCTCGGTTAAAATCAAACCAATAATCTTATAGCACGCACTGAGTATATTTCGCCATATACAAGTTAGAATAATTTACCAGTTGAACAGATAGGCAAGGCCGAAGCTAATTATGGTGAAATATAAGAGCCCAACTACGCATTTTCTGTAACACACACAGGTGAGGTTTAAATAAATATGTTTTTGCTTTTAAAATCACACTATCCATGCGACATTATTATATTTCGTGAATAGTCTTCTTTAATTTCTAAATCAATAAAAATGCTATTTCTATAAACTAGCTTCCAGCAAGGTACTATATTCCAGATAAAAAGAATCCTATGAGCTATTCTAGGACAATTTCAACCAAATCTGTTCAACAAATTGAAGAAGTAATTAACATACACACACATGTATATATACATACAAACTTTCGCCTTTATAATATGAATGAGATTAATTGTAAACTTAGTAAGCCATAAACCTAAATACCTATTTTAATAGCCAAAACGTTGTAGTAAACCATGATTAATTTTATTAAATACCTCCCACTGCTGCCAGTGATTGCTAATTGTCTAAATCTAATTAGGCTAGTAATCTAAAGTTATGTAAGTGCATCCAAAAACAGTTATAATCAATATTGCAACAAGAATTGAAGAATGACTAATCAATAATTGATCTTTAATACTTCTCTTATAACAATGAATGAAAGTTACGCGTTCGTTACTGGCGTGGAACATTGGTCCACAGTATATAACAGTTGATGTTGATGTTAATTTTTACTAAGGGTCTATTTTTTTTACTATAATCATAATAGGTAACAAAAGTTCGCCAATTATGTTTGAGTACCAATAAAAGGAGAACTTACTATTGCAATCAACAGAGTAAAAATCCAAACTCAAAAAGAATACAAATAAAACAATTTCCTCGTCGCAGGAATGCGATAGACGCAAGACGCACAGGACCGTTCGTTGTGGCAACACTTGGGAGAGGCCTCTGTCCAGCAGTGAACGTCTTGCGGCTGAAATGATGATGATGATGAAGACCTCGTGTTAGGGCTTTTGGAACGCAAAAGGAACGCTGGCTCCATTCAAAGCATTAATGCTCAGACAGAGTCATTTGATGACCATCCTGAAAAAAAGACCTCATGCAGCAATAGCGCTTACGATCCGTAGGATGAAACTCCTCTTTTGTTCTGTTACGGTATTACAAACAAACCCTTTAAGAATAGTGTTATGTTCAAGCACTGGCCAATGAAGTAATCACAGAGATATTTCAGAAACAACGTCAGATTGAAAAGAGACATTCATGTTCATTACATCCTTTGAGCTATATTGATTATTTATTTATGATATCATTGGTACCGCAAACAATTGAAGAATGGATCAGAACTACACAGCTATGATATCAAAAATAATAAAATATAATAAATCTTTTCAAGTTAACCGAAGCCTGCAATTTTAAAATCCATTATCATTATATCGGCTAAAACATGTCTACTGCTGGTCCTATGCTGTTTTTAAGCATGGCCATATCAACCAGGTATGCGCTTCTTGCATTTCAACCCAGCGAACTTCTACAGCTAAAATGGCATAATGTAATGAATATCAAATCAATTTGTCGCAGTACATGGCAAAGATCTCTACAGTCTAGATATAACTGGAGTATTAATCATCGGACTTGCCTCCAGTTTGTCAGTGTTTTCGCATAATTTCGTCATTTTAATTATAATCCTTAACCGTTAAAGGCCTTTCTCATTCCGCATACCAAATCTGACGCAAGTTACCAAAACTGTGGGCGACAGATTTTCAATATATCGCAAAATGCTTGATCGTTGAAAGAGGGGTGGTACTTGCTCTGACCCTTTCCACTCCTACTAATTCCGCACTCCTTTACACAATATAATTACATAACAACGTGGTCCAAGGTAATGAAATTGGAAACAAATAATAAATCATATGTATTCATGTAACATCTTGTAAGGTATCTACTTCCGGCTGTCTTTGTCCAGACGTTAGCCATATATCTGTTTCGTTATCTTTCATGTACCTTTTTTCTAAATTTCTCTATTGAACAGATATTCTTGGTGCAAGTTATGTGAGGCTGCAGTATTTTGTATTTTGTATTAGATCTTTATTATACTCATACTAACGCGTTTGTGTACTGCAATTTAGTTTATCATTACCGGTTATACTACCAGTCCTAGAAAAAAATTTAGAATTGCCTTTACTAAAGTAAACTTTTGACCTTAGTTTCTTGCTGTTCCAAACCTATTTTTTATCTAATACTCATCCAACAAAATTATCTGTAATTCAGTTGCACAATCTAGAATTATACATTCATTTATATTATGAAATAAGTTTTTTTATATATAAATTCCGCTTCAGTCGACACCTTGCACCATAAACAATACACAAAGCGACCGGCCGACAAGCAATCGGTCCGCGACGAACGACCGAGGAGATAAAAACCGTTTGGTTGCCCATCGACCTGGTTCAGTCAACCGCCAACCACCGCCGCGATCCGTGATGTGAACAATGCACATGAACAAAGTCTCCAGTCTATTCCTAGTGTTAACGTTTTGTGAACTGTGTCCGTCTATCAAGGTCCCGGTCACATGGGACGACAGTGCGCGTAGTGAAGTGAAAAATGAACCGAGAAGGGAATTACCAGTGGAGATCATCCAACCACAAAATGTGCACATCAAGCCATCTAATCAGCAACCGGTGCCAGTCGAGTACTTTACATACCCTGCGCAGAAACCCAGGTTTGCCGCCGATATAGCTGCGTTCCATGGAGTGCAGAATCCTGACCAACATTATAAAGCGTATCCTATCAAACCACATACGGGTAATCCAAAACCCGCTTTAGGCGTCCATCACATGCTCGATCCTAATAAAGAAAATTTTAAACCATTGCAAAAGTATGTGCAGCAAAGTGCAGAATTAAACAGCTTTGTAAAACCGACCGCCAGCAACTATGAAATATTTCACCCATACAAAGCAGAAGAGCCAGCATTGCAAGCGATTTATAAAGATCCAGTGCTTTCAAAAATAAGACACGATTTGCAAGATAGTAAACAAAGATTGCAGGCTTATGAAGAACAAGCCGGTGAACCTAATATTGCTAAAGAAGAGTATTTAGAGAGTCCAGAAGAAACTGAAGGCAAACTATTTCCACATGAAAATACTCCTGCTAAATATGAAGTTCACAGGCCTGAAAGACGACCGGTATATTACAAAAAGCCACCTAGAGATGTCAGCCGAGATAATAAACTAAATAAAAAATTTAAACACCCTTGGAATCAAAACGCCAAAATAAGACCAGTGCATTACCGCCCATTGCAACATCATATTCATAACTTAAGACAACAACATGGTATGAAATACGATGATGAGCGTAATGAGTATCCTCAAGTGGCTACTTCTGAGAACGTAGCCGAACCTGAAGAAGGACATGATATTTACGAAAAGGGTAGAGAAAAATATGTGGCATTAAGAAATAACCTTGACGAGTCTGTCAACAACATTGTGCAACACAATCGACCACCAGCCTTCCAGAAACTAGAACTTCAAAAATATGAACCCGAGGATGAAGAAGAAGAAAAAGACGAGTTCATCCCTGTTAAAAATTATGCACAAGTCAGAAAAACGGAGACGCATAAACATTTACCCAAAAAAGCTGCCTTCGATGATGCAGAAACTTATGAAGAAATAATAAATGCACCTCGGCTAAGAGAAGCAGTAAAAAGTACAAAAGCGCAAATAGTTTACAGTGAAGAAGGTTATGAAGATTCTGCATACGATCATGCTGGAGAACAAAAACATGCTTCAGATCATGAGGGACATGGTGGTTTTCTCAAAGAACATGTAAACAGTGATGGATTATACAAAATCCCAACAGTCAGTGGAAAATATCATGACGGCGGTGGATCAGAGTACAGAGACAAAGAGGAACACGGAAAAAAATGGAAAAACAATAATAAAGACATTGAAGAAGAAACAGAAAACGAGGAATATTCTGAAGACGAACATGAAGAAAATGTTGACGCTCATTTACGTCAAAATAATAATCCAGAGAATGATAACCGAAACAGGCGACAAGATTTGTCTAGGGATGACGATGATGATGATAGTGATAATAATGATGACAACAGCAGTGATGATGGCGAAAGTGATAATAATAATAATGACAAAGACAGAAAGCAAAGTGACCAAGATAATGTATCAAACGAACACGAAGTTGGTAAGAGAGAAATAAAATTTAAAGTACCAGAAATAGACCTAAATTCAACCTTATCATTTAAAATCGAAGATTTAAAACTAGCTAAACTAAAATCACAACCAGAGAAAGAAGAAATAAAACAAAAATACCCATATTACTACAAATATTTAAAAGGCATAAATAAAAATTCTCCCCTTAAATATGCTGAAAATCTCAAATTGATACCAAAAAAATCAAATGGTGGTACCGAATTTTATGACTCCCGTTCTCTTCTCGAATGTCCTGAAGTAGACGAAGAAGTAGATCCGATTCCTGAAAAATTGAAAAACGGTGAGAACCCCACAGAAGATGATGATCAAGAAAATGACGATAAATCGGAACCAAAAAAAAATCAAAGTTTTGAAACTGTGAAAAAACAACCTCGTCTCAAAGGACTTGGTGATAAAATTGATTGTTTCAAGGCCAAATACTTTGGAGAGAACCCTTTAGACAGTCCATTCTTTAAAGAAGAAATAATATCGAACCCGGAGCCTATTCTTGCACCTAAACTTCCTGCATATATACTTAAAAATGTAAAAGAAGAAGTTGCTCCAGAATCTAAATTAAATACTGTCGTTAATTCATCTAATAAATTGCAAGAGACTGCCCAATCAAACATCTTTGTTCTTCTAGATAAATTAAGAAATGATCAACGTGATTTAAAAGAGTCTTTGAAAAAATCGAATGAAGAATTGAAAACTATTTTATTTACACCACAAGGTACACTAGTAGCTAATGATACCCAACAAGCCAATGTGTACACAGATATTTTGAAAAATATTCAAACTACGACAAATCCAGAAATAAACACTGATGTACCTACAAGTTTGTTATATTCTGATAAAGATAATTCCAATACAACATACAACTTTTTCCAAAACAAAGAAGAAGTTACAAAGCTACCTCCTAAATTAAGGGCAAAAAGAGCGACACCATTCGTTTATGAACCCTACAAAATCATAAGGGATAGTCAAGTTCAAGACTCAAAGAAAACTACAACTACCAGTAATATCAGCCCACTTATAAAGCAGTTACAATCAAGTAGAGTGGCAGAACGGGTATCAAGATCAAATAAAGATGATAAACAAAAAACCAATAGCCGCACTTACGTTGATATTGGCAGAAAAGAGAGAGTCAAACCTACTAGAAATGAAAATGTGAATCCTGATGCAACTTTTGTTGATGTCAGTGTAGATAACCGTCGAGGTGAACCTAGGTATGAGATAAGACCTGCCAATCACAAAGCAGAATATACACCAGTCGAAAATAAGCGAGCAATGTCAGTTGATGCATACAGATCCCACACAGCTACTGATAAAAATTTAGAAACTTCTACTCAAAAACATACTCGAGGCAGGAAACGTTTTGGATTGACTCAAACTGCCGATATTCAGAATGCAGCTGCTTCCAATTCTGTTAAAAAAACGGTTACAAGTACTGACTCTAATATTTCCACCGCGAAACAAAGAAATTCTAAAGGAAATTCTGAAGATAGCAGCAATGAAGATAGCAACGAAGAATTTGAGCAAGAAGAAGATGAAATAACACTTTCAGCAACAACAACAACCACTACTCTGAAACCGTCATTCAGAAGAAGAATGAAACCAGAGAGGCATGTTCAAAAACTAACCATTGAAAAAGAACCGGATCACACTACAGAAAAACAATTATTAAAACTTGTAACTAGATTCCGTAATTATAAACCTGATGATAATATTGAAATCAAAGAAGAGGTGACACAGCGGCCTGCGAAAACTAAACATGTCGAAGAAGATGATGTTGTGATTCCTAAATATACAGAAAAGAAAAAGAAATCACACTCAAGCACTTTAGTGACTGATACTCAAAAATATGGTGACCAAGACGAAGATGAAATGAGAAAAGAAGAAGTTGACGCTTTGATTGGGGTCAAAACTAACATGGATGATTATATGCCAATGTACGAAAAAGAAGAGATTGACGGTGATAGTGATGAGATTGATGATGACGCAGATAGCGATGATGATGAGGATAACGATGACGACGATGATGACACTGATGATGATGATGATGATGAAGGGGACGACGACGATGATGTTGAAGAAAAAGTGGAAAAAGATAAAGATTCAAACAAAGTTAAAGAACAAGAAATTCTTGAACCAGCAATTACTACCCCCGAACCAACCAAACGCACGCTTATCCGAACAACAGACGCCCCTCCAACAACTGTAGCAACTCGCATCCATGCTACTACCCCTACAATTTCTCATCGAAACAACAGGCCTATTGTAACCAGAAAAAGAACTGAAATACACAAAGAAATACCAGCAAACAAATCGTCTCCACATGTAACGCAATTTAAACAAGACATTAAAGAAGTTGAAATAATTAAAGAAATACCAGTGGTCCCAAAAAAGAAGCCGCAAAAAAATGTCGAAGCTTTAGATTTATACAAAGATGATGAGTTGGCAAAAGCAATTAATAATTTAGGAGACGTTGAAATATTTGGAGAGCACATAGATCTCGATAAGGGTCGGAAACATGGTGGAAACTATCGACATGCTACAAAAGAAGATCTGAGGCTACTCAAACCTCCTGAAAGTACCAAACCACATAAGGATGCCGAAACCTCACAGAGTAAGAGCACAAAACATATTGAACTAACTGAGTATACTCCTAAAAGACTGCATGGAGGTAACTTAAAATCATTGAGTGACATAAATCGCTCAAAAAACAATGGCCGAAATTCTAAATTAATTGAATTGAATGATCCACCAGTGCGAGGAATGCATGGTGGTAACCTTAAGTATGATAATAAAAGACGTGGTGGCAGAAGAAACGAGAAACTGATTGAATTCGATGATAACCATGATGATGAAGATACATCACAACAGGATGATGATGACAGGTCTCGAAGTTCTGGGCATGAAAGGATGCATGGAGGAAATTACAGGAGCGGCAAACTAGTTGCCTCAGCACAACAGAATGATAATGACGATATTCAAGTGAAAAGTACATCGAAAAATACTAAGAGTGCCACCGAACTCTTAAACAGTTTTGCTCAAGCCGCGCCCATATTGACCACTACGCCAGGTTATATTTTAGACCCTAGCAAACGCATGTACTATTACGTAGACTGATAGGTAAATAACTAAAAATTGCCAGTCTGTCAGTCTTAAGAAAGATGACAAGTTTCCATTTTGTCGCGAAACTATTTCTCAGCATGGCGAAATTTAAGGTGAAACCTAGTATTTAAGTAGCTCAGGTAATACCAGTACCAACATTCAATTGCTTTAGTTAAAAGCTGCTTTGTTTTGATTTGAAAATGTAGTTATTTTACTCTATGTTTACTCGATGCTGGTATGTAAACGGATGACGCAAGTTTTTTTATGTAACTTAAATTACTAGGTTAGAGGAAATTGAATTGATGTATAATCAAATTCTAATTATTGTGTTACAGCTGCGGATCACTGATTGATCGCAATGTTCCAACGTATATAAGTACCTATTAATTTTGCGCTCATTTTGTCATACAAGATAAATGAAATTGCTTTATTGTTACATATTAGGTACATATTGTAACGTTCAGTAGTTATAGCTTGCAGTCAATTGATCGTTACCAGTTTATGTGTTTATCAATGTAAAGCTTCAATGTTCTTTCAACTAGTTTCTACTACGAAAAAAATGCTTCTTTTCAGCCACGTTCACCACATAAGAATCGCATTATGGTATTAAATTTAATAGATATTAATTTAAAAGAAAAAAGTAGATAGGCCACAATTGCGGGTAAAATGTAAGCAACACTAAATTATTGTTATAGTTTCGTAAGTTGGCGATGGATATTTTCGAAAGTAATTAGTCTATTGTAATAGAAAGTGCCACATTACGTATCGCGGGACTAGAGTCGAAAGCGATCGATTGAGTTATCAAAATCTATAATAATTATTCGCTATTGTTAACTGTACTGTGATAGAGGTTATTGTTATTGTTTTTACAACGAAGAGAACTTATTTATAAATCTGTTATTTTTATAAATAAAGTGTACTCCAATTATATGAAATTAATTGTAAAAAAGTGTTTTTTTTTTTATCTTGACAAACATGTCGAAACTAACCAACACTTCTGGTACCTACTTCCTAATAAAATGAATCGAAACATTCCGAATAGTTACACTAAACACTAGTTCAGTTTGTTACCAAACCGAATCTATTTTCAAATATAAACCAGTTAGAACTATTGCAAAACTCACGGAATCAATTTCCGCGACCATTTTAGAACATTTGTAACGACAACCTGACCAATGAACTACATACATAAAGCAGTTAGTGTACGAGACCAATTTTCTGACATGACAAATTGCACAATAACCAATAATAATACATTGCTAAAGTTTGTATTAAATTGTGTTATCACACAATGAGTTGTCTCAATGCACATCTAGGTTACGTACAAGTGTCCCAACACACTTTTTGTTAAACTGTTACAGTATCTGTTGAGCTTGAACGAATGAGAGATATCTTCACGTAGTGCGTTCAACTTTGGTGCTATAGCTTTCACTTTTGATGCTAGTTAACTGAATTGGTTGTATTTTGTTAAACAGTTTGTGATATTTAAAGTGTATTAGATTTATATTAAAAAGCATTTAAGATCAATGTGATAAGTGTTTGATGTAGTGAAGTATCACTGTTACTATATTCATAGTAAGAAAGTTTTTTTTTTTAAATACATCATGGAGTTCTGTGCTGATTCTTCTCCATAAAAAACAACGAATTGGAAACACAACTACTTTGCTAGCTTTTGACGTTTTAATTGTCAATATTTTGAATTTGAGTATTGAAACTTTAAAAATTAAAGACGTATAAAGTTTACATTTTTTATTTCAGTGGCAAGTCTTTGAAATCTTATTATAATCTATAATCAATACAAAACTTAAATATACTTAAAATTAATATTTTACCTAACATAATTTAAATAAATTACAATACAATATTTTAACAATAAATAAACATCAACAATTTACATTGCAACTTTGTTTTGGTTTCGTTCGATAATGAAAGTTTACAATATTGCGAGATTTATAGCTAGTTCTACGACTACTATGGGAGAATATAGACAAGCAATCAAGACAGACAACATACAAAATGGCTGATGCAATCTTAATACCCGTTTTGCCGTTAGGGACTGCGAAGAAATTTAAACGAAAGCAAAACTTTATGAAGGCACAAATCGAATTCACATAATAAGACTGAACACAATAAACCAGTAATAGCCAAGAAAGTCTTTGTTCGTTATCAATATGATATCATTCGTATAGCTTTACAGGTGAGCAGCATCAAATATTACATCAGCAGAAACATCGTCTCAATCGCTCGTTCTAACAATGTTCATTAATTTAAATGATATTCTACATAATGTGTTAATTAATATGAATAATTGCATCATCGTCACTTCATTCAACTACTCATTATACTGATAACATCACCGTAATTAATATTTATGCCTATCGTTTTATATTATTTATGTTTCTTTCTACCAACACTGTTTGTTTGGCTGTCTCTAGGAAAAGGATGATTAATTGGTTTCCATTCTGATTCTACTCTTGGAATATAGCTCGGTTCAACATCTTCTCTATCTATAGATTCATCTGTTTCCATTTCTTTGTCTTCATCAAAAAAGTCTATAATTGGATGATAGTTGTAATTGACACGCTTTCCATTAGAAACATAATGTTCATCGTTATTGCTAGGTTCTCTGGATTTTTGTGTATTCGTCATTTTTTCGGTTGTTATTTGTTGTAATTTTGGAGCTATTGTGACTCTTGGTCTTGGTGTATTTATCGATGCTGCCTGGCCAATGTCAGGATCCTCATAGTCATGTACTTCTTCTAAGGTGTCTCCACTGCTGTTCGGGAAAGATTCAACAGCTTGTGATCCTGATGATATAAGATCGTCTGGTCCACCAGAAGTTTTCTTTCTGATAGGTCTTCGCCCTGGTAGACTTGGCCTCGTGGTTCTCTTAAACTGGCTACCAGGCAGTTTAAATTTAGGTGCAGGATTGTCTTTGATAAAGTTGAATGATTGACCAGCTGCTGGTGTCGGTGGTTCCAGGTAACTTGGTAAAGTAACTTCATCGAAGTTTGATGATGGAGGAGGGTTTCTGATAGAAGGTGGTCGTTTTACATGCCTGATTGAACTAGCTTGGTTAAATGAGTCCGGGAAATATGAGTTTCCATAAGAATCTATAGGATTTTGTGGCAAAGAGTCATCATTGTCGTTATTGTGTTTGCTGAAAGGACTGCCAGGTATTAAATTCTGATTATCCGTAAATGGAGGGAATGATTCTATTGGTTTTTTGTGAGTAAATGGTGGTGACTTTATTTTTGGTTTTTGGATAGTAGATTGTACGTTTTCGAAAGCATGGTTTCCTGTTTCTGAAGACAAGTCTTCTCCAGGAAAGTGTTCTGAAGAGGTTTCTTGGACTCTGTGACCAAGTGGTGGAAAGGACACACTGTAACCTTCGATGTGACAGGAGCAGCATGTGGGGACCTGGAAAAGATCATTGTAATTTTAATAATAAACGCTGGTGAGGTTTTTATTCGTACTTCCTGATATCTTTGGCACACTCTTTACTTGATATAAGCACTCACTACGGAGCTAGCGATCGTTTTGGGCCCATTTTTTGAGTGTACTAACCAACAGGGAATGACCCCTGAAAATTATAATTAAAATAGTGTTGTTTGTCACACACAAAGATTAGAATTTTTCATCCTAAAATAATAATCAATGCACTCGACTAGACGCAACAATATTTATTTTAAAAATGCAACTTATATAACCTTAGATGTTTCGAATTCGATAGTACCAAAATTTCATCATGTCTAGATTTTTAGTTGCATCTTGATTAAGTTTCATGAGGAAAAATAAAAAAAAAATACCATTCTATGGCACCGATGAGAAAAAAATTCAAATTGATCGTGTTTGTCTTATTCTAAGACGATTTTTAGTAGGTAATCTAGTTGAATACGAGCCAAAGAAGTACGGTCTTATTAGATACGAATTTATATTAAATATGCATTAATAAATATAAAAAAAACTGGCCAAGTGCGAGTCGAACTCGCGCACTGAGGATTCCGTGCAAACTACAATTCCCAAATGGAGTCTCGAAGATTTTTTCGAATTACAATTTTTTTTTGTGACGTAAGTAACAACATATTTACTTGTTTTTGTGACATAGCTTAAAGTGTCAAAATATACGTGTTTTTGCGACATAAAAGGCAGTATCTTTTTTATTCGTTAACTTAGAAGTTTTTATTTTTTTACAGCTTAAAGTGACCGCAGATCTGGGTATATGGTTTTAATTTCATCTCGATACCTCCACGCGTTCTTGAGATAAAGGGTCTTGACAGACAGACAGATAGACAGACAGACGGACGGACAACAAAGTGATCCTATAAGGATTCCGTTTTTTCCTTTTTAGGTAAGGAACCCTAAAAACCCCAATAGCCACTCTCTTGCATTATTGTTGCAGACTATTGGAATATTTTATTTGTTGAATAAAACAATAAAAACGAGTATTACGAAGAAAAGAAAATTCTCATATTGTACCTTGAATATATCCATGTGGAGACCATTTTGTTGATCCCAAGTCAACAGACGATGGTAGTTATAAACTTGAACGCATTTCGATTTGAAGTTGTCTGTGAGGTAAGTGCACGATTCTTTCGGTTTTCTGTAAAAAAGCAACATTGAAAACTTGTTAGTAAAAAAATTTGGATATCGTATTTCAACACTGATAATGAATTCAAATATTTCCGAGGGAAGTTGCACTGCGGTCACACCTTTTAAAATAAAACAATCAACAAACAATTCGCTTCGCTCCAGATAATAAAACTAAATAAGTTATCAATCGACTCTTACAAAATGGACGTCTTTGTCAAGTTTAATTGCCAGTTAAAAATATTTATTCCTCAAATTACTACAATCTTGTAAGAGAGACAATTAATTCTATTATTTTTGTAAGACGTTGACATGATGTTGAAATTATAGACATTTGGCCATTTTAATTTATAGTTGAGCAAATGTAATTTAGTACCAACTTTTATTTTTTTTTAATCGTAAAAAAAGACTTACTATTCATTATTTATGAAATACATTCCCAAATATGGACTAGTATTCTAAATATTTTATTTATTGATAATAAATACTTAGGAAATACATTACCAAATACATATGTATATACATCTTAATTATTAAATATTATAAACTACATAATAGGTATACGTATATACAAACTTAAAGTTATAATATGTACAAACGGGTAAAAAACAAAAGGAACTTATAAGGCGTCAAAAAATTCGTCCACATCGATGTCATTGGGAAACGTGCCCAAAACGCTGGCAGCATTGCCACGCGTGATGGCAATGTTGATTTGTTGACCGAAGAAAAGCCCAAGTATTCTAAATATAGAATACGTTGTTTTGTCTATATTGGAAAAAAATTACTTCCATTACATTACTTTTCCTGTCTCAACATCCGACGTTGCATGTTTGTCATTCTGAAACGAGTCAAATTCGTGTCTTTGCCTTTGTCTTCGATATCTTTAATAATATCCAATTAGTGGTTATTTTAGAATAAAGCTCATCTGACATGCTTATATCTTATAAATAGCAGTTTTCTGGGTAACAGCTTTGGTGCCGAAACCATTGGTGCCAAAAAAATTGTTGCCGAAAGAGGAACGCTTCTGTGGTTTTGTTTCTTACATAGTTTAAACATTCAAATATTATTATTAACTCCTTCCCTTTCAGTTCCACTATTAAATCATCATCATCACTACAGCCGAAAAACATCCACTGGTTGGAGACAGGCCTTCCCCAAGTGTCGCCCCAACAAACGCTCCTCTGCGTCTCGCAACCTTCGGATTCCCGCGGCCTTTACGAGGTCATCGCACTTTGTGAGTAGCCTTCCAACGCTGTGTCTTTGGTACGCGGTCGCCACTCCAGAACCTTTCGGGCAAAACGACCATCAGTTCTGCGAGTAATGTGCCCTGCCTACTGCCGTTTATGGTGGTAATAATTTATAGCTTCATAGTTAATTTTCCGGTTTCGTGCCGAAGCTTTTGTTCCACCATAATGCGTTAGTTGGAGGTCGAGTTTCAGGCTATGTCGATTGATACTTTGGTACCTTAGTTCTTCTGCGGATATCTTCATTCCTGATGTGATCATGCAAGGTTAATGAATCGAACGTCCAATATGCCGAACACTCAATCGTCGAGTGTTCAAAATATCGAATGTTTGTTTGATCGAGCGGCCAACGAGTGTGTATGCAATCAGTACAATGCGTTGGCCGCTCGATCAAACAAACATTCGATTATTTGGAATTCGATTTATTAGGCATTCGATATTATGGACGTTCGAATACTTAGATGATCGATTTAAAGTGTTCGATCAATTGATATTTGATTATTTGGAACTAGGTTTGGCATAGTACACCCCTATTAAATACATCGTTAATAATATTTAGGTATACTTACAAACACTTCTCCAGCCTCAGAGTCTGCGTGTGTTCTCCAGTGTTCACGATGTACTTCCACTGCCCCGAGGTAGCTCTTGCTCGCTGAGGCCTCGCGTACTTTACTGTGCTGGGACACATGAACCCTGCCTCACCGGCGCTGGCAAAGTCACGGTTGGCTGTGTCTCCTCGCCTGAAAGTAATATTAGCAACATTGAAATCAATTTAAGTTCAGTCATTTTCGTCTATGGTTGGCTTATAATACTTTTATTTCTGGTTTAAAAGTTTTAAGTATATTTTTTTAACCGACTTCATTATTCTTAAATTTTTTAATAAAACGTTGCCCCAACTAGTAATTACTCCTTGTGTCGTGGATACTTTCACAAACTTTTGGTGTACGTACAAATGACAATCAGATCCTCAACTTTTATGTCCGGTATACAAATATTTGTTCCGAGTGGGAATCGAACCCGCGACACGCAGCGCAGCAGCCAATCGCTAAACCACTGCGCAAACCGTACCGTTATCAATAATTTAGTTTTCAAATTGAGTACTTATTTTCCCCAACCAATTATAATTACTAATAACAATAAATAATTTATCAAGTATAACTTCACTATTGATTTGTTTATCTTAGCGCTTAGCCGAGTGTTGATAATCTCATATTTTTAAGCATTCATTTACATATTATCTAATATTATTGAAAACGGGTTTTCAATAGAGACGCGCCGAATACTCGTTTTATATTCGGTATTCGACGTATTCGGGAAAATCATTCGGTTATAATACCAAATAAAAAAATAAAGGAATCCCAGACTCTAACTATCAAATTGTAATAGGAAAGGTTTACATATGAATAATTAATGAACTATGTTGTTTTCTCAACTATGACACTAATTTTGAACATAAATAAATCAAAAATATTTGTAATTAAAATTTAATACTTATAATGAAACACCTATAGATTAATATGCAAAAAGGCCAAGCTTTCAGCTCTACCCAGTAAAAGCCTATTTTCTTTTCTCCTTCCATTCCTGCCTCAGAACACAAACTTTGTTTGCGCGGCAAAAGTATGGGATGGGAAACCGAATTATCCGGCCGTATTCGCTTCGGCAAAAACTTAATCGAATATTAAGTATTCTATGTTCGGTTCTTCTGTGAAACCACTATTCGGCGCATTTCTAGTTTTCAATACTATCTAATACGATTGAAAATGGGTTTTAACATGGCTAGATATAATAGGCATATTACCTATTAGACACAAGGTAATGCTGTTCATTGTATTTAGCCTCCTGGGCAGCGGTGACTCCGTCAATGATCCCTTCTCCCGGGTCCTTGTAGTCAGCTAGTAGAGCGGCTGCAGCGGCCTTGTTGCGTCTTATTGACTGTACGATGGCTTCGCTGAAATTAGAAACAAATACTTTTTAGATATACAATTTAGAAAAGTATTATTTTTCACGAAGGAGATGGTGGGACGACCTGGATGGCTTCCTTAAGAATTGGAATGACAAAGCAAGAAACCATGATCATTGGAAGGAGTGGAGAGAGGCCTTTGCCCAGCAGTGGGACAATATGGGCTAACTATAATAATAATTTATCAAGAAAAGCAGAGCTTTCACTCTGAAAGAGAGCTTTCCAGGCTTTGTTTGCAAGGTTTTGAATTTTCCTCAAGCAAACTTGTTGTTTATATGCAATTACATCTTCAGCCTCTTCAAGATGCAATAGCCATTTTTACTATGTATCCATGAGTGCCGATTGTTTTTTCTTCTTTTTTTGAGGTCTGAAATCATCATATGACTTCTCCCGCTCCAAGGTGGAGCGAGAAGGCACGTCAGGTTTTTACTAACTAAAACTCACTTGAGTCTTTCAATTCCCCATTAGCATTCCAGGACCAATTCTTTCAAAAATTCCTGCGGCCCCAGAAGACATTGGTCCTATTATACCCTGCGGCCGTATTATGACATCTTAAAACCATCATGTTTTCTGTGTGAGAAAAGGATAGTGCTATTCGTCCTGTATAGCTCCGTCTCTTTTTCACACCGAAAACATGATGGTTTTAAGAGGTCATAATACGGCCCCTGGTTCAGAATCTAACATGAATGGAACAGAATCCTCTCAATTTGACTATGTCTGGTAAAGACCTGCGTCAGGTGGAAGGTGAGGACGCCGTGGCACCTCCCCTTTTTATCGCCAAGATTGTGGCGTGCAGATTTCCATGGATATTATAATGATGTTAATTTGAATACAACAAATTAAAACAACGCCCACGCTTGCCTATTAAAATAAAATATTTTGCACAACTGAATAAATATTTAGAACTTCCTAGGTTTTGTAGAGAAAACTTATAATATATCGGTGATATTAAATAAGTATTTAGAAAGTAGTGTTTAACATTCATGCAATATATAGACCGTAGCGTTAATAAATCAGCCTAATTACTAGATTTTCTTAGGGTCTGATTAATTTACATATTCTATGTATATTCTGAAGAAAATTTAACCTGTATTTTTTTTTATGTTTACACAAAAAAAATCATGTTCTCAATTTTGTTGGAGTATGGCATTGTTGTATGGGACTCTTTTACGCATTACATTCTCAGCATCTGAAGAACAACGAAAGGGCTTTCACCACACACCTTGTGTTCCACCTTTCATTTCCCCTATAAGTATGCCAGGGAATACAAACGTAAGGGTGTTGATAGGGACATATTATGTCTCATAGGTATCCCCAACAATAGCGTTTGAGCTACTTCAAGATGACCTCACTATGTCAACAGAAACGGTACATAAGACTGTGTATAGACACAGTTTTATGTACCTTCACAAACTAGTGAACGGCCGTATAGACTGTAGATATTGAGCTCTTATCGCGTATTTTATTTATTGTATTTTATTCTTCATGCACAAAATAGTACAAAGGTGGACTTAATGCCATAAGGCATTTTCTACCAGTTAACCTTTGGGTGATTTTTTTTATGGTGGGAAAAAATCATCCAATGACAACCCCCGCTCTTAGGCGGAGCGGGGGATAGTGTCAGACTCTTACTGACTAAATGACCTACCCCGTTCCTTCTAGTCTTCATACTGGGGCTCGAGCTGTCTTTCGAAACTAACCCTGGCCCCAGTAGGCTTCGACCCGGCCGGGTCGAAGCTGTTGCTGACAACTTCTTGAGGCGCCCGGGAACAGTACGCGCCGTCGATTACTTGGGCTTGGTCCGGAAAATTACCGGACGGTCGGACAGCGAGCTACCCATTACCGCAAGCCCGCGCCTACGGTGGCCGGAAATCGGGATCAGAATCCCGGCGGCGGCGGCGAGAACGTCGTTGCCTGATGCGGTCGGCCTCCATCTTTGCGAGCATTACTGCTTCGCAGAAGTCGGCGACCACCTGCCTCTCCTCCTCGCTTCGAACCATGGCCTCAACCAAGGCCCGGCGCAACAGGTCTCCGCTGCCGATCGCCACCACGAGGGCACGGCGATGCTCCGCCCAGGCAGGGCACACCTCGACTGTGTGCTCCACCGTGTCCTCCGGGCGATCCGCACAGTGGCGACACCCGGGCGTCTCTTCCGCTCGAATCCAAAACAGGTACCTCTCGAACGTGCCATGTCCAGTGAGGACCTGCGTCATGCGAAAGGTAAGGACGCCGTACCTTTGGGTGATGATGATGATTTTATTAAAAGTTCTGCCCAAAATTCTACACGTTCCAATAACCTAGACGTACGAACGTAGGTCTCAACTCACCATTCAATTCATTGTTCAATTCAAAATTAATATTATAAGTCTGCACCCAAAGCCGATATGCCTCTGTACATAATGTCTCTAAAGCTAAAATCATTAAGCGAATTTTGACCTCTCTACGCACCAAAGAAAAGTTGTCAAATCGATTCCTATTAACTCTGTTCATTTATTTTTCTCGTAAACCGTTCATTTGTTTTTATTTATTATCTTCTGTTTTTCTTCAACACAAATGTTTATTTATATCTCAGTCGTAACCAAGCGATAATCTGGCGTCTATATTCTAAATATTGTGAATAGAATATAACCAAAGAATTTATTTATGCATATAAAATATATTTAAGTAGGTAGTGTTATGGGTGAAACTAAATTAAATAATTAAAAACAAAATTGTTAGGCCTACAAACGTAGGCCTTGTTATCATTTGATATATTCATATTAAAATAAAGTATATTATACAACTGAATTAATATTTAGAGCTTCCTAGGTTTTGGAGAGAAAACTTACGTAAAATATATAGCAGTCGTAAATTAAAGGATATTATTTAAGCAGTGTTTAGAAAGTGGTCCGTCATTTTGCAATTTACAATATAGAAGTAGTTTTACTATCTAGAAAGATACTGTCTAATGAATACGAGCATCCATAGAGTGACGAAGCAGTAATGCTCGCAAAGGAGGAGGCCGAACGCATCAGGCAACAGCGTTATCGCCGCCGCCGCCGCCGCCGGGACTCTGATCCCGATTTCCGGCCACCGTAGGCGCGGGCTTGCGGACAGTGAGCAATGGGTAGCTCGCTGTCCGGCCGTCCGGTAACTGTCCAGACCAAGCCCAAGTCGTCGACGGCGCGCACTGTTCCCGCGCGCCTCAAGGAGTTGTCAGCAACAGCAGGGACCCAGCCGGGTCGAAGCCTACTGGGGCCAGGGTTATCCGAAAGGGCGCTCGAGCCCTGGCATGAAGGCTAGAAGGAACGGGGTGGGTCTTTTAGTCAGTAAGAGTCTGGCACTATCTCATCCCCCGCTCCGCCCAAGAGCTGGGGATGTCAATGCATGATTTTTTACCACCATAAAAAAAAAATCCATAGAGTGATTTACGTTAATACGTTAATCACTTTTGGAATGCTCGTATTCGCATTTTTTATGTTTATGGCAAATAAGGTAATATATGTATGTAACAGATAAAACATTTATTTGAAAAACTAAAAATATTTCATTGTGGTAATATATAGGGTGACTGGTAATAATTAGTGAACGATACTTAAACACGTGATTGTACTCATGATTACAAACAACTTTCCCAAAGAAACTTTTCTTTTTACTCATTCGTTTTGTGTTTTATCGCAATAACATAACGCGGCTAACAGTTGATCGGTCGCAGGCGCGCGTTTGCGAATTTCAAACATTTGTTTTGTTATTGTGATAAAATGAATAAAAAGAAAGAAATAAAAACTTTTTATTTGCCGGAAAAGGCGCAAACTTAAGACTGATATAGTACAAACATTTTCCATGACAAAAAAAAATGTGACTTGAAAAAAAAGTTTCTTTGGGAAAGTTTTTTGTAATCATGAGTACAATCATGTGTTTAAGTCTTCTTCTTCTTCTTTCTGCCCTTGTTTCATCTTATTTGGGGTCGGCGCAATACGTCCTAATCATGTGTTTAAGTATCGGTCACTAATTACCGTTAAGATAAAATATAAGAAAAAGGTGTTTTTTTTTTATACATACTATACAAATCATATTATGGTGTAGACTACATGAACTGTAAAATAAATCAATAATTTTTTTTTTTTTTTTTTTATTAAATGGAAGTCAAACAAGCCCATGAAACAACTATATAATATTTTGAAAAGAAAAACGATAATATAGTTAATTTAAATAAAACCTAATGGGAATACTAACAGAAAAGTCATTTCTCTAAGGGCGCTGATCTCTGACAGGATGGCTGGGAATGCTAACAGAAAATTCATTTTTCTAAGGGCGCTGATCTCTGACAGGGTGGCTGGGAATGCTAACAGAAACGTCATTTCTCTAAGGGCACTGATCTCTGACAGGGTGGCTGGGGATTCTAAATAGCTCTGCTCAATCCGATTTAAGTAAATCAAGCCGGCCGGGCGGCTGGCCAATCTTATTATTAGATGCTGTACTCTCGGAGAGCGGTGTTCACTTTTTCAACTCAATGGATACATTATCACCAACAAACACGAATCGATGTCGACAATGTGTTCGAAACGTTCTGACAACTACTTCAATAAAGCTAGATCTACACTGTGCACACGTCGATCTGTGTCCGCGTCTATCTCCATATATTTGATATGAAAACTAGACTTGTAGAGCTATACTTGATCCACGCCATGCAAAGCCACGCGACGTCGTTCTACGTACAAATCAGGCGTGTTACACGTGTGCGTCCACGTCGGTCTAATGTAGTTCTAGCTTAACAGTTGTGGAGACTTTAAATTATTATATTATTATTCCATCCCAAAACGACACTGATTCGTTTTCTCGAGTCTCCAGGCTTTTATCAGACACAAATACGTCAATTTTCTGTACGATTACTAATATGAGCTTCAGCAACATACACAAATTCAAACATATTGCTGTTAAAAACAAAAACAATAATTATGTGAAAGAAACAAGATTTTTTTTTTTGTTTAATGACATATGTTTAAACGAAAATGCTTTAAAATAAAATTCAAAAATGTTCAGTCCTTCCAAGTGAATACATTTTTTTGTGATAGGTAAATAAAATTAGTGAAAACTTGTTTATAGTATCCACTATCTAACAAGTCTAAGTTAAAAATTGAATATCCACAGAAAATGCTTGATTGAGCAGCAATATTATAATATCTCATCGATACCGTGATTAATACTTTCTAACCGCGCTTTATGCACAGATTCGTTACTCAAAATAGACAGTTAATTAATTTTTTTAATGAAAATTATTTCAACTTTTAGCATAGATCATTATTACCTGCCTTTACAAAATTAGTTCAGAATACCGACAAAACAACATTTTATTTAAAAACCGAGCCTCATTTGCATTTATAATTGTATACTTATAAAAATAAACTAATTAATTAATTAGAAAATTACCATAGTTAATCAATCAATAGATGACTCCTGTAGAAGTTTGCATAATAGATCTTTCTTCAAGGTTAATTCGATACGATCCGATGGGTAACGACTTGTGACCGCCGACATAATTGGAAGTCGAAGCAAAAACAAAGACGACATCTCAATTATTACTGTTATATAAGATGAATCCATTTATCATAAACCTCTATCTCAATAGTATACAGATAAGAATTTGTGTCATTATTTAGGTAAAGACAATGAAGGCATTAAAATATCATAAGCATGCTTCTCAAAAAACAAGCCAAGTCATTTAATTGGAACACATGAAGTAACTCACACAATAATTAATAGTACACTAACCATCTTCTTTACAAATGACAAAATCATTGGAGCTGTAAATATTATGGTAGAATAATCCAATCGTAATAATCATGTTTTATTGTATCAATGACCAGCACCTAAAAGTCATAATAACAGTTACAAATGGTGTAACGTAAATTAAAATATAAGAAGGCAAAAGTGGTATACCTCACCTTCCCGAACTCACACCTCACTTGATAAAAACGGTCACGCAAATCGTTCCGCGAAAATCTCATGACATTCGCAAACCACACGACACCCAACAGAATCACTTTCGCTCACACATAACTCTTGCTTTCTATACAATCCTGGTTATGCAATGAAATATCAATGGATAAAAACTCGTTTCAGATTTTTGGGAAACCACTCAACGTAGTAGGTATAGAAGTGGCCTGACTAGTTCAGAATATTGATGATGGAAGTACAAGCTAAAATACATTCGTGTCGATAACTATAATAGTCAAAGTTACATAAAATATTTTATTTTAATTAAATAAATATGGAGATTTAAGCCTTAGAATCTAGGCCTACACTTGTAAGTAAATATCTTGTGAATAATGTTTATGCTAAAGATTAAATGACTCTAAATCATCATCACCATCATTTTAGCCGAAAAACGACCACTGCTGGACGTAAGTTTCCACCAAGCGTCGCCACAGCGAACGGTCCTTTGCGTCTCGCATCCATTGCGTTTTCGCATTCCACCTTGTAAGAGGCCTTTCAACGCTGCATCTTCCGGTCCACGGTGACTATTTCAGAACCTATCAGCCCCTGAGATCATCTGTTCTACGAGCAAGTGACTTAAGTGGCAGTGGCCACTTAAGTTTGGTAATTCTTCGAGCTATGTCAGTGACTTGGTTATTTTGCCAATATCTTCATTCCTGACGCTATCACGCAAGGAAACTTCGAGCATAGCTCTTTTTTTAATTCATTAAACCCCAAGCGAACGCGTACCTATTGTCTTTCAATTGTGTCTGCAATTTCCACGATTGAATAAAATTAATAAGAAAAAATATTGCACATCTCTTGGGTCCTATTAACAGCAATAAATTGATTTAGATATAACATTAAGACTAATGTAACGTTACTGTTAAGCACTAGTAACTGTCTATACTTACGTAGGATAGTCCTCGGAATGCAGACACAGCGTGTTCGTGAAAAGCTCGCAATTATTCTGATCTGCAGCTGAAGTAGGCAGTTTTCTAGCAGGAGTAGGTCTTCTTTTCAGAATGGATGAGGATGGAGCAGCTGGCTCAGGAGTGGTTCGGCGAATCAAAGATGGTGGCTTAGGTTGGTAGGTGCCACGACGGAACGATGATCCTGGAAATGTTTAATAAAAAGATGGTTATAGTGTTTTGGAAACTTAAAATGAATAAGGGGATTTTGACATGCCGTCTTTTTCACTTTCTATAGTGACAATAGTCTCTGTCAATACCAAGTCAGTACAATGTTTATATAAGTAAAACTCTCTACGTCAGTGTAACGAAGGGTTAAAAGATCAGACAGATTTTCTTGCAACTCACGATTTGTGCAATAACACGTTGGCTTTGTTGAAAAGTTGTTCTTTTATTTTAATAATTTCACTTCGTCAACGCATTATGCATTCTTGTTGAATATATCAACAGTAGTTTTTAATAGAATTACTTCTGCCTCACGTGTTTCACAATTTTGTAGACTGATTTTTCTTAATACTACAACTCTATATGCCTCAATTCAACCATTTACTGTTAAATACTTTTTTGGACTTTGACTTTGATTTTGACTTTAATTTGTAATTTGTTTTGACTTTAATTTGTAATTTGTTTGACTTTAATTTGTAATTTAATTTATACCTCATTTGTTTATTCTTGACTACTTAATATGTTTTTGACATTTTTAATTTAATTTGTAGTGTTAATAATCTTAATGCATTTGGTTCTATTTTTGTGTTGTAATTTTGTTTTATGTTAAATTGATTATACTCTAAAATTATGTAGGTAATGACAAAATATATTTCTCAAGGCAGCAGTAATAATATGGTGAGCGCTATGTACGCCTTAATTGTCAGTCCTTATTGTTAATAAGAATTTCCTTTTATGTAAAATGTATGTGATGTGGCTGTACTAAATTGAATAAATAAATAAAAAAATAAAAAAAAATAAGCAGCATTAGCATTACCCATACAAGAATCTTAGTTTTAATTAAAACTTCTAGGTTTTGATTGAAGAAAGATAATATTATCATCATACCTTTCCGATCTGTGTATCTGTTCAAAGCTCTCAGCTTTTCTGCTACCGGCAAATCTTGGGACAGCGTCTGGTTCGTAGACTCAGCCATCAGGTCTAATGTCCCGTTGTCTGATCTCGACACACTGGATGTAACTGTTCTGCTGATGGTTATTGTCATCGGAGTTGTTGGTTCAAGCGTTGTAGTTGATAGTGTCGTTGTGTTATTCTGGAACAGTGATTATAGTAACTTTTAAATTGAAGTTTACCGTAGTAGCAACTATATAATTCGGTTGCTAAGAAAACCAAACGAGAATAATCTCCTAGCATCAAGATTCTTTGTTTGAAAAAATATAATCAAAGCCAGCATTTCTATCTAACTGCACTAAAATATTTGTGACATTTGGGTCAGTAGTCACATATTTCTCATTCAGCTGATTTTATAAGTTCTAACACCGTGAGTAAATTGCCTTAATGTAACGTGTTAGACATAATATATGTAACCTATAATTTTTTCTCATTATGAACTTCAATGAATGTATAAAACTGTGTTGTTATGTGTACTTACATCATCTTTAGTGTTCGTAACATTTTTAATTTCTTTATGTGCTGTATTTTGTACTCTGTCTCCAGGGTGAGTCTTGTTAGTGTAATTCCTTGGAAATATTCTACGGTTTCGTGTAATAGGAAGCAGGGGTTCGACACCCATGTCAAACGGTTCATCATCTATTTCTGTGTTCTCCGTAAAAGATCGTCTGAGTAGTTGTGGAGCTGGTTCGTGTGGTTGTTTGACTTCCCTTGGTTCTTTCCCTGATCTGACAGCTCTGCGTATCAAATTTGCCATGTCTAAGAGTATAGGTAGCATTAGGTCTGTTGTGTTGTCACTGTTACCAAACATTGATCTCACCTGGAATCAGCAAAATGTCTTATGTATTCTTTGTAGTGATTTGATATTGATTTTGAATGAAAGTTATAGAAAAGAAAGTGAGAAACAATGATGACAACATGATTCAGGTATGTTAAGAAAGAAATGTGACAGACCGAGATCGAGGAAGGAACCAAGTGAAAAGATAGATGAAACGTAAAGTTTGACTAATTAATGTGGCAAATAAGTTAGAGTAATTAAATTGCTTATTAGTCTCTTAGCCGCTAGATTGTAATCAATTATTAAGAAAATTCTTAATAGTATATAGTATAGTACAATAAAGAAAAATGTGGCAATGATGATAATTATAATAATATGTTAATGAGCACTCCATAGACGTGTACGTCTACGCGATGATCAAGCCACCGCTCTTTACGGGGTGCAAGCATCGATGTAGGCGTAGTCACTATGAAAGCGACCGGCCAGGTACGCTAAACACATCTCAAAGAGTCATGGTGCAGGCATACCGCACGGTTTCCCGCAAAGCAGTGAGCTTTCTTGGCGGCCTGCCAGCATGGAATTTGGAGGCAACGAACAGTGCTTGCATACGTGCATACAATTTGCACATGGTGATGTAACACCTGGGCGAAACTCCGCTGCTGAGAGGAATCGCAGCATGGTGGACATTGTTCTGACGGAATCTCAAGGCAGTGGTATGGAGTGGAGTGGCGAGAGAGGTGCCACGGCGTCCTCACTGTCTGTCTGACGATAGTCCTCACAGGACATTACCGATTCGGAGGTTCTGGTTTAGAATTCAGCTGGAAAAAACGCCCGGGTGACGCCATCGTGCAAATTGCCTGACAAGCACTACGTAGCCCGCCATCTGGCCGTCCACTAAAGACTGAGCCCGAGTTAACGGCACGTAGTTGTCCATGTGAACCTTAAAGATATGTCAGCCAACCTGTAAGGGTCTAGTAGGGTCGATGCCCGTTAGGGTCGCGGGTATTTTTTAAAGAGTTACCGGGGCCTCGGAACGCAAAACACAATTGAAAGCTGAGTTTTAGTCAGTAAAAGTCTAATATGCCATCTCGCTCCACAATAGAGCGGGAGAAGTTACAGATTGATGATTTCCCACCTCGAAAAAAAAAGGCCTGTAAGTTTTGCTATTTACAAAAACCGGTTCAGTTACATACGAAAATAGTTTTAGCGATGCATGTGAAAATTACAATGTTTAGATAATAAACAAAGTGGTTTAAAAGTTACAGAATAATTTAGATTGTGTTAAAACAATAAAATGTTCCCACATTGATATAAAAATAAACGGTTTGACATTGCAGCTGTTTAGTTTTATGACGAATTGTTTAGGACTTGTTCTTACTTGTTACAATATGAACCATACAATGACCATTTCACGGCCATGAGAAGACCTAGTTCCAATTTAGTGGGGTATCCATTCTTTCGAGATTTGTATCGTGTGCACTACTGGTTGTGAGATTGGAAGATAGTGGTACAGCGGCGTACGTAGTTAGCCTTATTTTTAGACATGATTGTTTATTTGATTTATGATAAGTTTTTTTATGTCCATGGACTTATGTTTGTTGTTTTTTTTTTTTTTTTTAAGCCGCTTGACAACTTCTCAAAACATAAAAAGAATTTTTTACAAAAAATATAAAATTGTTTCCTAAATTAAATGTATTGGTAGTAATATTATAAAAAAATCGGTCAAGTGCGAGTCGATCTCGCGCACGAAAAGTTCCGTAGCGACCGTGGCAAAAAAACGGCAAAAAATCACGTTTATTGAATGGGAGGTTCATTTGAATATTTATTGAAACGGTTTGGTTTGGCGAATAACGCATGTGTTCGTATTGTTGGTTCTAGGACATGGCTTCCCAGCCTTTTATGAACTACTGCCCCCTTTACAAGAAAACAAAATTCCAACGCTTCTCTTTACATAATAATTAATTATATTAAATTATTTATTGTTTATTTTTAATTTTTTGTTATTTTATTATTATTTTTATTTTTGGTGTGCAATAAAGAATACCTATCTATCTATCTATACCATTTTTTTACATCGGTCTATTATCTATTAATGATCACAAATTGAAAATTAACGCTCTCTCTCTTTATCTTTCTGAGTAATCGTCCTACTCGTGGTCGCAGTTGAAGGCAGTGATTATTAATTATTTAAAAAATACTAAAACATGTTGACATAACGCCCCTAATTTAGCTTTGAACCCGCATCTGCACCCACCAAAAGCTTCAGCAACCCAGGGGGGGCGGTACCGGCCCCTTATTAATTTATGTTTTAAGACATCCTGGATTCCTCACGATGTTTTCCTTTACCGTTTTGATATTAGTGATACAGAAATAAATTACACAAATTAATGCACTTGGCTGGGTTTAAACCCGCAAACCACTGGTCCAACACTGCTCTCCACACACACAATATACTTTATACTGTGTGTGTGAAGAGCAGTTTCTGCAAAAAAATATTGTATACTTAATTTTTTGTAGAAATTACTCGTTTATGACGAATAACTTCCTTAGTTATGTAAATGGTAAAGATTCTGTAAATCCGGACGGACGCTGAGTGTAATCGCAGCCTTTTATCGCCAATTAAAACTACTTTCCCCAGAAATAACGAGTCAACGACATACACATTGCTCACGGAAATCTGTTTACAAACAAATTAACGAAGTTCATAATTTATGGTTCATATTAATTTATGCCGTTTTAATAATCAAATTGCAAAAACTGTTTATGATATTTTTTGTGAGATTGATTTTATAACTGTACAAAGAAAGTTCCTTAAATCCAAAGTATTTGGCGTGAAAGGAACTTTAGGTATCGTGGAAAAAGGCAGTTAATCAGACTTTTGAATTCTCACCATAGCATCACACTCTTGACAAAAAGGCGAAAATTTTTGAGTTGTGTGTGTATTTCTTTTTTTATTTCTTCACACTCGAACTACAGATTTCGAAGAAATTTAGCCTTGTCCTGAAATAGCACATAGGATATGTATATCCTGTGAGCGTATTCCCTTTTTAGGGTTCCGTAGCCAAATGGCAAAAAACGGAACCCTTATAGATTCGTCATGTCTGTCTGTCTGTCCGTCCGTATGTCACAGCCACTTTTTTCCGAAACTATAAGAGCTATACTGTTGAAACTTTGTAAGTAGATGTATTCTGTGAACCGCATTAAGATTTTCACACAAAAATAGAAAAAAACTTCTTTTCTATTTTTGTGACAAAGTCGCTGGCAGCTGTAAGTTACTGTAATATCTGTGTTTGCACACTATCACAAATATACGTGCAAAACACACATAGGTACACACTCCCTCTCTCTCTTCTCACTGTCACAAAATAAAAAACTTGAATGTTACCTGCACAGAAACAGTCTTATCAAAAACTCGTAATCCATAACAATAAATCAACCGTCTTAAATCAATGTAAAACCCGTCTCGCCTGCTGCATTCAATCATCTCTGACCAGATGCCATTGACGTAATGATCGTAAGCTGCCAAGATGGCCGAGATATAACACCATAGACTACAGACCATAGACCATAGAGCGAAAGTTTTGACGTAAGGTGAACGAAAATGAAAGTAATCGGAAACTGTTTAGGCTGTATGTGTCAGGGGCAGCGATCGGAGGATTACAAGTGTTATTTAATTTAGAGAATGCGGTTTTTCTGTCATGATTTGGCATTTTGAGTTAAATTGTATGAGCCTCAACTCCAATTACTTACAATAATATCAATTAGATTGTTTGTCTTTGACACATTTCGTATAAGAAATCTGTTTTTTTTAAGAGATTATGTTCTCTAAATTGCGAGCATATTAAGAAAACCTTCAAGTGTCATCAACTGTCAAAAGATTGGGAAAATTTAAATGCTTTTTGACTGATTAAGATGACGGGGAAGGTTTTACTATAATTATAATAATATTCCACAACTAACACGCATCGCGGTCTAGTCTTAAGCTAAGCAGAGCTTATGTTATGAGTACTAGACAACTGATAAACATACTTATATATTTCTAAATACATTCATATTATGGATAAATTATACCCAGACACAGAACAAAAAATCGTTCTGATAAAACAAACATTTGCCCTTAATATGAAGAACAATACACGAGAAAGGTTCACATATATAATTTAAACCCGGACAAAGCCGGGGTTGACTAGATAAATATGTAAGTGTATTCATAAATGTGAAATAATGCTATCCTGAGATTATTTCTTATAAGCAGCTGAATATTCCAAATTGTCATGTTCCAGCAATCTCTATTGGCAAAAACCGCCCCTAAGTGTCGCCACAATGAACGGTCCCGTGCGTCTTCTATCCATTGGATTCCCGCACTCCTCACCAGGTCATCGGTCCAACTTGTGGGAGGCCTTCCAACGCTGAACCTTTCGGCACCAATGGCCATCTGTTCTGCGAGCAATGCTGCGCTGTTAAGTATGGCGATTCTTCAAGCTATATTGATAGCCTTGGTTCTCCTGCAGATATCTTCATTTTTTTCTTATTTAGCTATCCGGCATAGGCGGCCTTATAATGTTCCCACTGTTGGGACTCGGGCCTCTTCTCTAGGAGAGCGAATGGGCTGTAGTCCACCACGCGAGCCCAGTGCGGATTGGTAGATGTCACATGTCTTCGAATTTTTCCTAGGACATGCCAGTTTCCTCACGATGTTTTCCTTCACCGTTTTGAGAGTAGTGGTGATGAATTAAATTACACAAAGCAATGCGTCTGGCTGGGATTAAACCGGCGACCTACAACTCGTAAGTCGGGGCCGTTACTAGTCGGCCACCACTGCTCCCAATCTAGTTAACTATAATTTACAGCATTGAAAACATGAGCGAGTTTTTTTAAAAAAAAAAAAACGAAACAACTGTAAAGAAAATCGGGTTAAGACCTTGTTTACTGATTGTCATCACGACGTGCGCTATTCACGTATAACTCGTACCTACGTCCAAAAAGAACAAACCGGTGACCTGTGACTTTTGTGTCACTAAAATTACACGCAACCTTGGCATAGAAGTATACCAGCCTAGCATAATTTCCGACAGGAACACCCACAGACATGCAAACAAACAAACAAACACACGATTTCCTGACAACATGGCGCACGCGACCGTGGTTCCGTCACGCATATCCATATGATAATCATCTCGCATCTTTGAGTTTAACATGCAAATGTATTGGGTCAAAAACACTGTTGTAGCCGATGATGTATGCAATGGTTTTACTATCACAATAAATAATCAAATTGTTACGAAAATTCCGAATTTTGGTAGTCATCGTGGCAATCTCTTTTTTTTGATAAATGATTGTATTTATTTTGCAAATATGTAGGTTTTAAAAAACTCTTTTACGCGTCAATATTTTCATCATTGTAAACTCAATAAGGCCGCTATTTCCTAGCTGATTACCCAAAAGAGTATTTTAAAATCCAAACAGTAAAAATGTAATAGTCAAATCTGAGAACCATCCAGTATATATGTAGTGGAAAATTGAATAACTTCTTCTGCTGTGGGTAGGGCGAGAGAGAGGTCATAATTTTACTCTAACCATATTCTTTTAGTTGTCCTTTGAATTTCAAGGCCTAGACGAATTTGTGGTCAATCCCCCTAACATTATGACTTTTCGATAACCTTTATCGTTGATAAATAAAGGTTATTGAAAAGTCATAATGTAAAATAACTTTTGCTCTAGATGCTTAGCTCTAGATTGTAATTGTGTTATTATAAATTAATAAACATTTTATGTTGACCCTGAAGAAAACTAGACTAGAATATTTAGTTGACTAAACGAAAAACCCAATACCAATAATTGCGGTCAATACCTCAAAATCACTTTTGTCGCAAAAGCGAAACTGTAGTTAGTACCCACAGGCCTCGTCACATATACATCACTATTGTTCATGTACGAATGTTTGACCAAGCTAATGGTTTCGGTTATTTCCCATATTTTAATGGGTATTATTTCATTATTCTTCAATTTATTTATTTAAACTTCATGTATAGTAGTGGGCCTATAGTAGTGGACAGGTCACGGGAACCGCTTGTGACCCACGAATGCCCCTCAAGTTGAAGGGTAAAATCTACAAGTCCGTGATAAGGCCTGTCATACTGTATGGATCAGAATGTTGGGCTGTGAAAAAGACGGATGAAAAAAGATTGCATGTAGCGGAAATGAGAATGTTAAGATGGATGTGTGGTGTGACGAGAATGGATAAAGTGAGAAATGAGTATATTAGGGGAAGTTTAAAAGTGGCGCCAGTGACTGAAAAGTTGAAAGGGAATCGTTTGTCTTGGTATGGTCATGTGAAAAGGAGGGATGAAACGCATGTTGCTAAAAAAGTTATGAGTTTACATGTGGATGGATGGAGGGGAAGAGGGAGGCCAAAGAAAAGATGGATGGACTGTGTGAGAAGCGATATGAAAGAAAAGGGAGTTAGTGATAGCGTGACGAGTGACAGGACAGAATGGAAGAAAAAAACGTGTTGCGCCGACCCCAAATAAAACGGGACTAGGGCAGGAAGATGATGATGATGTATAGTAGTGGGCCTGGCAATGTTTTGTCATCGATACGCTAGAAAGAAGTAAATAGGCGGACTTAATGCAACAAGGCATTCTCTACCAGTTAACCATTTGATTAAAAAGACAACACTCAACACTGTGGTAGGAGCGAACAATATAAAAAAAAAATCTTTATTTTACATAAGAAGTTTTAAAATTTTATTGTGTAGGTACACCTGTGCTAAGTGATTAACGTGTGTTATAGAAGCCAGTCCCGTCTCTCTGGAGAAATACAATTAGATTTTATGCAAATTATCTGGATACATGAAAAAAAAGAAAACAATCATTTAAATTAACTCTTTGAATGTTGTAATTAGAGACACAATAGAAAGACAATTACCTTATGTCGGACTGTGTAACTTAAGACATTCGAAAGGTTAAAACGAAAATAACAAATATAAATAACAGATATAATATATATTTCGTTTTCTATTATGAAATATGCATTTATTTTACCAAAAATACTAGTGGTGTACAAACTAATTGTTTTAAAAAAAAAACACACACACATACTATCTTTACAGGCTGGACCCAATACAATAGTGGTTTTACAAATTAGGAACAAATCTTAAGGCTAACACTTACCTAAAATCAACTATAATATATGCTTTCATAAATGGTTTAAAAAAATAACCATGAACTTCTAACCTAATCTGTCAGCAGAGACAGTTTCTCTTCTCTAACCGACTTCAAAAAAGGAGGAGGTTATTTCCTTTTTATTTACTAGTACCTACGCATAGATGCAATATTAATGATTTCAATACTCCTCTAACGCTGTCTTCGTTGTTTTTTCTTTCAATTTATGCTAGTAGCTATACGACATTAATTTTAGTATCTGCGAAACCGAAACACGTGTCTAGTATTTCTTTGTAAAAATCTAAGTACAAAACTTACTTTCATAACTGTATCATGCATGAAAAATCACAGAGTCATAAACCTGTTATGTCAGCAAAAATACATAGTCACCGGGCCGTCCAGGCGACTGAAGGGTTGTTTTGCACTTGCAGCCAGCTGTTTGCTGGCGCCTAATACCTGCTTTGACCTTCTATGACCTGTGTAGTACTTAGTGGTAGTGGTATCCAACTTGTGACCTTTTTAAATATTTTTCGAAAAAAATATAACATGGTGTAAAAACTGTTGGAATCCATTCAGTTACTGATACTGAACACACTATATTCACCAATAGCAGAATCGTCTCAAAGCTTCTGTCCTTACTTTATATAAATATATATAAAGTAGTATATAATTATATTATATTAAATTTATATGTATGTGTATTTCATGTATACTTTTTACTCTTGTTTTAATACCAAAATTTTCCTTTTGTGCGCCTTCCATATTGTCTCTTCACCACCCTAGGTTGACTGGTAGAGAATGCCTAAGGCATTAAGTCCGCCTATGTACTTTGTGTTGCATGAAGATTAAATAAATAAATAAATATATATATATTCAGGTTTCGCATAAACTAGCTTCATCTCTCATTCTCACTCGCACGAATGACATATTAACTCGTCATGATCAGTCCCCTGTCCTCAATATTTTCTACATTTCTGCCCCGCAAATACGCAGTTTCTGCTAAATATTCATAGCATAATGTTGGAATAGTTGGGAGCCACTCAAGTGCATCGTATCGGATGCCGCTGCGCCGACGCCGATATGAAAGCGTGTGCTGCTATTTTGATGAATTAGACACTTCTTGAGAGGATAAGAGATATGACTTGAGAATTTTTGTCGATGATCTATTGTTTTCAGCAGCGTGTATATTGTATGGAATGTGATCTTCTTTTCAGTTTCATGAATCGTTATTTTAGTGTCAATCTCAGAAACGGTTAACTGGAATGACGGTAAAATCGGTGTAATGCTTCGGTTAATAAAAGAATGTTCCATTACTCGTACCTTGTTTTTGAATGTCGAATTTCATTTTAAAAACTTGACAAACTTTATTCAAATATATATTTTTTTTTAAAAGACGTGGTTCTCGGTTTAGGTACTTGTATTACTTTTTTTATGTTTATTACCTGTAAACTATCTCATTTATATTTTTATTTTTATTTCATACTTCCAAATTCAAAATCAAGTTCTGATGATGTGACCCATGGGTACTTAATTGTGCGAACTCCTCAAATATTATTTATTTATTATATATTTATTTATTTATTCCATTTTAAAGAAGGCTTACAGACTAACAAAATAATTGATACAAAAAGTTTGATATTTTCAAATCGCTAATTACAAGCCTCCACATGTAGACAAAAAAAAAAAAAAAATTATATAATAATATATCGTGACGGAAAGTACATGTCACAAATAATTACAAGTTTTTTTTACATACATACATCGGTTTTGGTATCTTCTTACATATCTTCTTACATATAAATATGTTATATATGCTGTTATAAACTAGTACTTGACTGCGATCCCGCCTGATGGTAAGCAGTGATACAGTCGTTGATGGTAAGGCGCACTAGTTTATTAAGAGCCTATTCACTCTAGCCTTGAAGACACCCAAATTATAATCGGACGGGAAGACTGCAGCAGGCAAACTGTTCCAGTCCTTTGATGTACGCGGTATAAATGACGAGGCGAAACGCTTAGTCCGGACCGTAGATGTTTCAACAACGTAAGGCCGTGTGTTGGTTTGTCCAATGGTAGAAATGAGATGGCGGAATCAAGTCATGCAATTCTTGCGCACACTCTCCAAAATGCAATCTGTAAAACACCGAAAGGCTGGCTACACTACGCCTGTGCTCGAGGCTTTGAAGATTGGACTTAACCAAATCTGGATCACCAATCAGCCTCTTCGCACGCCTTTCCACCTAGTCCAAAGCTGCCAGGCAGCACTAGCCCATATGTGGCTGCAGTACTCCACACACGATCGGACCTGTGCTTTGTATAAGCTGTCCCGGTGTGAAGTATCGCCGGACTTTTGCAAGAACGCCTAGTTTCCTAGCAGTTACTTTGGCTTTGGACTCAATGAACCGCCCAAAATTGAGGTCGGAGGAAATTTCGACACCCAAGAGCTGAAGGCGGTCGGTACAATCCAATGATACATTCTGAAAAGTAGGAGCCGAGGTGAACGGGCTCCTTTTGGAGGTGAAAAGACACGCCTGTGTTTTGGCGGCGTTGAATCCCACCAAATTGGTTTCGCCCCACTTCAGGGTAGAGTAGTGTAGAGTAGTGTAGAGTAGAGTAGTGTAGAGTAGTGTAGAGTAGTGTAGAGTAGAGTAGTGTAGAGTAGTGTAGAGTAGGATAGGGTAAGGTAGAGTAGGATAGAGTAGGATAGAGTAGGGTAGAGTAGGGTAGAGTAGGGTAGAGTAGGGTAGAGTAGAGTAGAGTAGGGTAGAGTAGGGTAGAGTAGGGTAGAGTAGGGTAGAGTAGGGTAGAATAGGATAGAGTAGGGTATAGTAGGGTAGAGTAGGGTATAGTAGGGTGGAGTAGGGAAGAGCGGAAGCAAAACCGCGCGGGCAAAAGCTAGTTTTTATTAAAATCTCAAGCATTTTACTTTCAGAACACTTCACTTGAAGAAGGGAACTGATGAATAAGATGATGATTAATTAACAAATCGATATGTCAATGAACATAGTTGAGCGACTATAACGAAACTTTAACAAATTGCATTGATGAAAATGGTACCATCAAACTAATATGATAAAGAAGACGAAAGATGGGCAATGTAGGTAACTTTGTAATACAAATTACCCTATCGGTGTTTGAGTTTATTGAAATTGTGATTAGATTCAATCTAGCTCCAAATGATTTTAATGGTTATATTCTATAGGTATCTTACAGAAAAATTAGCTCGCTATTTAGATTAAGCTAGGATAATCCTAGCTTAATCTAAATAGCGAGCACTACTAAGAAGTGAAAATTAATAAAAAATAAGAAGAATAAAATCACAAACTTCGACTTCATTGTCAACTTTGTGGATTAATTAAATATATTGTTTGAAAGATGTATTTTTTATACCGTTTTATTTTCGTGGATTAGAAAACTGGACGGTTTAAGAGTAGAATATTAAATCCGTACCTCAGTTAGGTACTTACTAAGATGTTTATGCAACGTTAGTCTCGGTGAAAGCCAGACGTTAAGTAATAAAATCAATTATTTACATTGGGTTTTGGTTCTCATGAGACTCAGTTGACATTATTAATGATGCTATTTTAAGATAACTACCTGATTCTGGAACATTTGCTAGCATCCCTTTCTATTTTACAAGATCTTCCTAGCTTAGGAGTCAGGGTTCAAATTTTTAAGTTGACCATTGTATTACAGTTTTTGTTACTTTACATTTGTGTAAAATTTTTATTTCTGATAATAAATATTATTATTATTATCGGTAGTGTTCTTTTTTTCAGCTCATTGCTGGTAACAACTACATTAACAAGCTAAAACCAAGTAAATGCAGCGTGTGTAATGTTTTCATAATGGGGGTGTATTTTCATCCTTCAACTGCATGAATTTTCTGACTATTTGGCATGTGTAGATTTATATAGACGGATTCTTCTAAATTATTATTATTATTTCAATCGCCAAAATACTCATATTTAAACATTTTGTTTCATTTTTTAATGTAAAATAGAAATGTCCTTTCAACTCCATCACTATTAAATCATCTGTGTTAAAACATTTCGCATTTTCAGTAATATTAAATAAGGTTTTAGAGCTATGCCTAGCCTATGCCGTGTAGCTAATATTATAGCTGGTTAAAGACCACTAAATAAGGAAACCCTCCATAAAAAAAGAAAAGAAAAGAACGAGGCGGAAAGATGTCCAAGGTTGGACATATCCCCCATCATCCTCCATCCCCCAAGTATCACCATAACGACTGTGCTTCTCGCATCCATCAGATTCCCGCGACCTTCACCAGATCATCGATCCCCCTTGTAGAGATACCTTCCAACGCTGCCTGTTTCTGTAAGTGGTCATTACTCCAGAACCTTTCATTCCCATCGATCATCAGCTTTTCTGCGAGCACCGTCCACTGCTATTTAAGTTTGGCGATTCTTCGAGCTATGTTGGTAACCTTAGTTCTCCTGCGACGACGAGCGACATTTACATCAAATTTATTCTTTTGACGGGCACCAAACTGCAGTCAACGTCTTGTATAACTGCATACCTTTGCATTAGACATACGTTTAACTATGTTAAAACCATGAGTCTAATGAATAAATCTACACATATTTACCATAAACCAACGACAACTAATTATCACACCAATATCATAAAACTAGAATGCCCTTCATCAGAAATTGACATTGGCACACTCCAGTTTGGATGACACACTAACTTGGTAATTAATTGGTTACACAAAGCATAATATAATACGTACAAGGGCATCGTTATTATTATAGTAATAACTATTGGTTTCGGTAGTTAACTAAATGTAAACAGTCTTCATCACCAGTCTTTTTAATGTTCCCACTATTGGAACTCAAGCCTCCTCTCTAAGAGAGGGAATGGGCCGTAATCCACCATGCGGGCCCAGTGCGATTTGGTGGATGTCACGTTATGTCTTAGAATTTTTGATTCTGGGACATGCCGATTTCCTCAAGATGTTTTCTTTCACCGTCTTGAGAGCAGTGGTGATGAAATAAATTACACAAAGTAATGCGCCTGGCTGGGTTCGAACCCGCGACCTACAACTCGTGTCGTGTCTTGTCTTTTATTTTAAAAATTGTCTAAAAATAATATGTATCTAAAAATATTTACAATTAGGTATTTACCTAAACCGGTGTTAGGTAATTAACTAAATTTAAATAATCTTTGTATGTATTTCATACGATTTATTTTAAATAAAAAGACATATCAAGTTTGTTTAACTTTACTTAACTACCTAAACAGATGGAATATAAGTATAATTATTTTGTTTACTTTCTTTCTCTCTCTCTTTATCTCTACTCATTTAACTTTATTTTTAGCAGACTTCAAAAAAGGGGGAGGTTTTCATTTCAGTTGTATTTTTTTTATTACTTCTCTCTGTATTTTTTTTTTATTTACCCGATGGTTAAGTTTATTTTAGCATTATTCATTTTAGTCACTTTATTTATGTATCCCACAGTCAATCTGTAAACAACGCTGTGGGATATTATTATTATGTTTTGTGTACCTGTATTATCTAAGTTTCATATTATATCTGTTTGATGTTTATAAAAATCAAAATGAAATAAGTATAGTTTAAAGCGAGAACGACACAAGACCGACGCACACGAGAACCATGTCTGACTTGTACGGAGCGGCGCGTTACGTGGCGTCGCGTGGCGCGGAACTAATGTACCGTAGCTCTGCAAGTCTAGTTGCCTTATAAAATGTACGGAGATGGACTTGCTCAGCTAAGCGTACGCAGTCCTCGTGTGCGCAATGTAGTTTTACCTTTAATCACACTAATATCATAAAGGCGAAATTTCGTGAGTGATTATGTCTTCACGCTTAAACGACAGGATTGATTACTTTTATCCTAGGAGTATATTCCCTTGGCATAATTTTCCACTATCACGCGGGCAATGCCGCGGGCAACACCTAGTTTCGTATATTTCGACCTTTTATGTCAATATTTGAAGTCTTTGTAATCATTTATTTGGAAATATATCGACATTTATTTGTTGTAGAACTATTTATTTTCAATAAACAGTAAACAGAACGTCAATCACTATTATTCAATCCTTGATATCGTTGTATAATTATTTAATTGGCTGTCAATCACTGTTACGCTGTGTGTAAACTAAAGTACCTATCTAAAAATACAAAGTTCTGATTTCTCTAAAGAAAGAGGAAATAGCTTATTTTATATTTTTGTAATACTTAAGTATTTGTTGGTAAATGCTGACAGTTCTATACTGTCCTGTACCTGTTAATGTAATACGAGAGAGAAAACAACAGCCATAACACAAGTTCAATCTTGGCTTCAATCATTTCAGAGGTGTATCAAAGTCTGTGTTAATGTACAATTTACTACGTTTATATTATTGTCACAATTTACCTATTGTAAAGCTGAAAATAAAAATATTATTCTCTTAATCCACCATAACTTGACTGCAATGTCATCTACGACTTTTTATCTAACAAAAACAACGTCTGCAGTTTCTAATAAAGGGTTCATAGTTCATTTCGGCCACGACTCTTTACGGTACAATTGTATTTGTGAAAAGAAAATGGCGACAATGTTTACAACACCTGCCGTTTGATAATTGTGTGGACAATCGATTTGATGATTACGTTAAGTGGAATGAAAAATAAACTTGTTGTATTTATTGAAATAGTGTCTAGTACGTGACCAGGACTGCTTAAAAAAATATAAATTCCATTAAATGTTACAAATTCAATTATAATCACCAAGCAATCAAGCATCAAGAATGAAGGCGTTTATTTCAAATAGAACATTTACAGGCACTTTTGAATTTTTAAGAAGTCGGTCAGAAAATGTTGCTAATTGCACATTCAAAAGTGTAGATCTCTATGGAGAACAATGTGCAAGAAGCTCCATGGACACTCTTCAGGCAGACCTCTCAATCAAAAGACGTAGTGTCCACATAGTGACCTACTGCTTCTTGCCTTCAGAGGGAGAGTTCGAAGCGTTCTTAGTTGTTATTATGGATCTAAATATTAATAAATAAACAACGATTGATTGAGGTGGATACGAGACGTTCAGGACCGTTCGTTGTGGTGATAATTGAGAGAGGCCTATGTCCAACAGTGGACGTCCTTCGACTGAAATGATGGTGACCATGATGATAAAACTTTGGTGTTGTTGTTGTGGCGTTATCATTTTTGTTTTCAAGAAACATTATTCGACCCGGAATAACTGCTGTATCGTAGGTGTGTTCAAAAAACATGTAAATTCATATACATAAGACACACAGACCCAGAACTTCAAACTGTATGTCATAAAAATATTTGTTCTATCATCATCATCATGAGCCTTTTTAATGTTCCCACAGCTAGGACTCAGGCCTCCTCTCTAGGAGAGGGAATGGGCCGTAATCCACTACGGGGGCCCAGTGCGGGTTGGTGGATGTCACATGTCTCCGAATTTTTGGTTCTAGGACATGCTGGTTTCCTCACGATGTTTTCCTTCACCGTGTTGAGAGCAGTGGCAATGAAATAAATTGCACAAAGTAATGTTGTTTTATGCAGGAATCGAAACCGTGACATGCAGCCAATCACTCAACCATGCGCTAACCGGGTCGTGTTTTAGAGCATCATCAAATTACAGTTGAAAGACGTCCACTGCTAGACACAGCCTATCAAGTGGCGCCACAACGACCGGTCCTGTCATCCTGTGCGTCTTGCATCCATCAGCAATGAGCCCTGCCTATTACTACTTAGTTTGGCGAATACAGTCTGTGTTTCCTGATAGCCACAACTTAGGGGTCTTTAAGTCAAGAGTGAATAGGTTACTTCTAGGCAAGCGTGCTCCATCGTCGACCACATCATCGCTTACCATCAGGTGAGATGGTGGTCAAATGCAAGCATAACAATTATTAAAAAAAAATATAGAATAGAATTTATTTTATTTCGGACACACGATTATGAAACCTTTTTTATTTACTTGGATTAATATTAATGCTAAATTTTAAGCGTTTGGCCCAAGGAATAAATTGCATGCAAACAAATTTCCCTCTTTTCAGACCCCTAAAAACAAAATTTTCAAAAATCTGTTTTTAATGCTCGCCTACATCATAAAAGGAAGCCTTGTACAAAATTTCACCCCCAGTCTCAGTAGTTTCGGCTTTCTGTTGATATGTTAGACAGCTAGTTTCTCCTTTTATATTTATAGATAATCCTTTTCATTAATTTCTGTAAGTTTATGTAAGGTTGGTAATAAATAATGTATGAAGAAAGCAATTAAACAATAGGTGCTCAAAAGTATCACTAAAACCTTTCGTGTCGTAATTAATTAAAGCAAAGAAAGTATTGTAGAAACAAAAGCTACAACAAATCTCATGCAATATGGAGAAGCGTGAAAATTACACTACGGAACATAAAAAATGACCCAGTTCTGTGAATCATCGAGAGATCGAATGAAATCTCTTTAGCGACGATTACGATACTTCAGAGAACAATGAGTGAGGTAGAATGTTTGTCGATTAATAGAAGCAGTAATTAACCAATCGATAAAAAGTAAACAAGTGAAATGTGTTGTTCCTGTAGTATTTTCTACACTATTATTCTTACGGTGTAAGTTGTCTTTTAATTATGTGTCCAACATTGAAATGATTGATTGACAGTTCAGTTTCTATTGTGACATCAAATATCTCGACGATGAAGAGTGTTATGGAAGTAAACAGCTATCTACTTATATAATATAATATAATGTTATAAAACATAATTATTGATTTTTGGAAACTTGTTGACAATTTAGTAGGACATTCAAATAAGTTCATAGCTAAAATAATGTACTTCTAAAACAATTTCATTTCTCCAACTTTAACAAATTGCAAATAACTTAAGCCGCTAAAACCACAAATTCGATTGTAAATAATTAGATGCTTAGTTTTGTTAACTTTACAAAATATGGTTTTGTGGAATTTTTGATTTGTTTAGCAATAAAGATAAATGAGATACTGACTTTTTAACCACATTTTTTAAATAATATAATATTTAGACATAAAACAATGAGCAACAAATCCAAAAGCCAATGCCATTTTATTTTATAGTAAATTCAGATTAACTACATTCCTATACTATTATATAAGAAAGTAACAATAATTCTGACATACTGGTACACACATATATTATTATGTGATCAATTGTATTAGATGCTTAGCGATGTAGCATTAAGGCATGAGGAAAAATCAATCATGAAACACAGAAACGCATTTCCGCAAAGAAACAACTATTTAACAGTGCATTTCTGTACTATTAGTTTATACATTACGTTGGTTCACATGAGTAATTACAACACGCGTGTAGTAGAGAAACGGAAAAGTAAAAACTCGATAATAATTGTGCGAACCAATTCTCTCACTGTATTGTGTCGTAAAATATAATGTGGAACATTTTTGTTGGCCGTAAGTGTACTGTCGGAGAAACGGCGCTTGTTTGAATAGATTTTAAAAATAACAAGCCTATGTTAAACAATGGTGTAACGTTAGTTATAAAAAGGTTGCTATTTAATTAAGTACAGTATTGCTGCCATACATTGTATATCATGTTCATCTTTATGATCAACTGATATTGGTGTTTTCTCGTGAGAGCCGGCAGTTTACTGGTAGCTAGACTGGCCAGCCTACTTACGGGCTACAGCTCTTTTATGAAAGTTCTATAAATTGCATTTACCTGAAACCTGAATTTCGTGTCTCAAAAGGTCACACAAAGAAGAAAGCGAAAGTTTCTCGGTTCCCTATCCTAACCTTGCTTTTTTTTTAGGTGGGAAATCATTCAATGTCTTCTCCCATTCCAGGGTGGAGTGAGAGGGTATGTCAGGTTTTTACTAACTAAAACCCACCTACATATGTCCCTCAGTTGCCCTTGCGTTCTAAGACCATTGCATCTTCTTCAAAAAATCTCGTGACCCGCAGCCGACATCGGCCCTACCGGACCCCTACCGCTTTGCTGATATAGGTATCATTGAGGCGTGAGTGGAATACTGCTCGACTCCGGCGACTCCTGGCGCCTGGGGCGTTTTCTAAGGCGACGACTGAGACATGAGGATATCCGTTTCTTCACGATTGCGGCCGTCTCCTTCGCTAACATTATTGCTTTACGGAAGAAGACGACCGCATCCCCTTCCCTCTCACTCTGAACCATGGCCTGCACCAGGATCTGACACAAGATTTTGCCACCGCACCCAGATCTTCCTACGACAACCCCACCCACCCTTGTCTTGACAAATATCAACATATATTTCAAAATACTACAGGGACTCATTTAATATCTTATACCAACAAGCGACAACTGATTGACAATAATCCAACTGTCGACCTTTCAAATATTTTCTGCTTTGTTTTAAGACTTACATTGACAATATCATACTCAAAATAATAAACTAGTGCTCCTCGCTATCAAAAATTGCATCACTTTTAACCATCACTCAAGCACTAGTTTATATCAGTTATAAAAAAATAGGGTCACAAGGAAAGGTAATTGTCACCGAAATACTATATCTGACTCAGACAGTGACAAAGCCAGAATCTAAATGACAAAGTCAGAAAGCTAAATGAGCTGTAGCGTGTCAACACAAATGATGCGGGCAATTTCTTTTAAGTAGGTGCGCAAACGTTAGCTTAGTGGCCACTTTATGCGATTTCAGTATTGTTGAGTTCTATTCATAGTTAATCTGTGAATTCTATGTTTTAAAAGCAGGTCAAGTAAGTATCGGATTGTAGTCAAAGATGAGATGATGGTGAGAAATGAGATGAATAGGAAAAAAGATTACTGAAGTTTTTAGATATATTTTCTGAAGATAGGACTTCGTTGATGTAACAAACATCAATAGTGTAATTTCTTACAGTCCATCCTAAGGTTATCTGGTAGATATCGCTGTTAGCGATAAGACCGCCATTGTAAATAAACTTTTTGTTTTTGTGTGTGTTATGTTTGACAGTATTATGATTATTGTGTTTTTTTTTTGGAATGATTTATTGTAATTTTATTTATTTATTTTATGAATGAATTGACCAATAATTTAATGCATTGGAATACTAGCGTAGTTTTAAGTTTCAGTCACTAACATAATATGGACATTGAAATTAGTCTGAAATAAATTTATTTTATTTTTTACTTATAGAACTCTATGGGTACAATGGCGGTTACTATTTTCGTGTACAATAAAGTTTATTATATTCTATTGCCCCGAATGGCATGTAAAAACGAATAAGTTACTCGTATATATGTTGATTTTTTTTAAGGTGAGAAATCATCCAATGACTTCTCCCGCACTAGGATGGAAAGGGAGGGCGTGTCAGACATATGCTGACTAAAACCACACCTATGTTCCTTCTATGATTAGCGTTTCTTTTTTTCCAGAACCCCGAGTTTCCCTTTCCGAAGCCCTTACGATTTCGCTGTTATCTCTTTTAGGCACGCGTGGAATAATATACGCCGTCGATGACTTGACCTCGGTTCGGACAGTCACCGGACGGCAGAACGGAACGTGATTGATGTGTTTATGAGGATAACTTATATCGAAAAACTTTTTTTATTTTATATGGTGTAAACTAGTGCTTGACTACGATCCTACCTGATGGTAAGTAGTGATGCAATCGTTAATGGTGAAGCCCAGTAGTTTCGTTAAGTTGATAACATTACAAATTATCGGTAAAATGTTGGAAAAGTAACAGTCGCACGTATCAATTTCTGAGGTTAAGCAACACTGACCGCGGTCTGTTTGTGCCATCACATTTAGCGAAATTCTTACGTGTGTCGGAAAGCAAGTTAGGCTGTTGGTCGCGGATGTCATTTGTACACCTTTGTCAGTTGTTACGGGAAATAAAAAATCAGAAATTCTGACAACAGTTTTTGCTGGTCTACTGGTACTCAGATCGTATCCAGTTCGACTGACCCCGTCATAGTTTGGAAATGGTAAGGATACAGCAAGGCCGAAGCGTACTGGGGCCTTGGGTCAACTTCTGAAATGGTTACTTATGGTCCTAGGACGCAAAAGGCAATTGAAGGAACATAGGTGTGGCAGTAAGTCTGACACGCTCTGCCCTAAACAATTTGAAAAAGTTTCTTATATAAAAAAAAAATTTACAACCATTATTGTATTAAGTAGGCTATTAATAAAAAATCTGATACAAAAATAAGAAACCTGTTATAAAATGGTAGTTCTAAAATTGTAAACAATCTGTAATTCTATATTAAGATGTTTGTTTAGGAAAAAAACCGAAACGATAATCTGAATAGTGATTGTGTCATAGTCAATATGTATTCAATTAAACCAGAATCTCGATTTTAGAGAAAACTTTGAAAAAGCTCCTTCCAGGCCAGAAATCAAGACCGATATTGTTAGAAAAAAAAACGACAACCCCCTATTACTAAATCCAGCCATATTATAAGGCCGAGGTGGCGTAAGGCAGCGGTGACATCCCTCACCGGGCCCTGGTTCAGGCCATGGTCGAGAACGAGAAGAAGTAGGTTACGGTCGCATCCTTCTGTGAAGCAGTATCTAAAGCTCACGAAGGCGGTGGCCGCAAGAGTGAGGAGACGTCCCTGGCATCAAGAATTGCAGAGCAATCCCCCGGCCATCGTAGACACGGGCTTGTGGACGACGAGCAATTTATAGCTCGCCGTCTGCTAGTCCTATAAAGACCGAGCCTGATTCGTCGATGGCGCGTAGTCACGCTCGCCTCAGAGAGATGTCAGCAAAAGCGTAAGGGTCCAGCAAGCCCGATGCCTACTAGGGTCATGGAAGAACTCCTGAATAGGTAACTCGTGGTACTTGAATGCAAAGGGCAACTGAAGGAACATACGTGTGGTTTAAATCAGTAAAAGTCTTAAAGAAGGGGAAGTCATTAGATGAATTCCCACCTCAAAAAAAACAGCTATGTTATAGTAGCATAGTCGGCGGTATAATGTTCCCACTGCTGGGACTCAGGCTTCCTCTCTAGGAGAGGGAATGGGCCGTAATCCACCACGCGGGCCCAGTACGAGTTGGTGGATGTCATATGTCTTCGAATTTATTTTTGGTTCTGGGACATCCTGGCCGGTTTCCTCACGATGTTTTCCTTCACAGTTTTGAGAGCAGTGTAACAGAGTGTGCACAAAGTAACGCGCCTGGCTGGGTTTGAACCCGCGACCTACAACTCGTAAGTCGGGACCGTTACTACTCGCCCACTACTGCTCACTAGTTATAGTGGACATTAAGATTACTAGGTGTAATAATAGAATATGATACGAATCTAATTCATTCCGTTGTACTCAGCTCGTGGGATCCCATTTATTGTTCATACAACATTAAATAATGCAAAGATTTTCTCAAACGATAGATTTGTATTACGACTTGGTCAATGACATGTAACACGGACTTCACCTCAAAACCACGGTTAGATAATAGTTATGATTGTTACGTTATCATTAATTTGATTTTCTGGTTAGAATTTAGTTCGCGATTAAATAATCAATTTATTATTCTGTTAATTTCTCTGGATTTAGTTTTTCTTAGTACTTCATGTATTGAATGATTTTAGTAATGAAAAAAGTGTTTTCCAAAAGCCAGGAAATAGATTTAAAAAATGTACTATTGATAATGCAGCTTTTTTGGTCAATGAATCAGCATTGCTATTCAATGTGGCAATGTTGCCAGCATTTTGGCACTGTTCCCATTGACAGGAAAGCGGATGAATTTTTTTATGCTCAGTGAATTGTTTGAATACACAATTAGACATACTTTTCTTTTCAGTTTGTATATACGTCTATTGTATATTAATTTATTTGTTTGCACGTATTGTCTTATTAGTTATGTGTTTGTAAGGATATAAATAAAATTTTTCTATAAAATTAAAAAAAAATATTGTTAATCTGACTCTTTGTGTTTACAAAGAGTCAGATTAACAATATTTTTTTTTAATTTAACATACTGACATTTAAAAAAACTCCAATGATAAATAAAAACGTACCTGCGCAAGATTCAGTGGCGCTCTCCCAGGTGGTGTGCTAACTTGACTGGACACGAGTGATGCCAACGCCACCCTCTGATTCCCCGACATTGCCCTGATGATGGGCAGGATCTGCGCAAACTTGCCCACGTGGTCTTTTCTCTCCAGTGCCCTTATCACGGCATCCTTTATCATTCCCTCCTTAGCCCTTATCTTATGAGAAGACTTATAGTTCTTCACTAAAGACCTTCTCGGTGAAAGATCGAAATCTTCAAACGAATCATGCCTGTCTTCAAAAGAATCCAAATTGTACTGAGGTCTGTGAGAATTGGTCACTCCAGTTGGTTTCACTATCCTAACGGGAGGTTTGACTACAGTCTGGTATTGTCTGGACTCTTGTGCAATCATCACCTCATCAGGATCACTGAATTCAAAGTCTTTAAGATCATCTTCCGCTTTCAGGAGCGCTACGAACACCGCAACGAGAAAAACTCTCAATAGACGCGCCATTTTATTTGTGTAAATTATTTATTTAAATATATTATGAAACAGTTTGATCATGTTAGCACTTTACACGAACACATATTTGTAAAAAAAAAAATATTTAAAAAAATATTATAAACGCGCGTTGATATCTTTTCCGCAGCGATGCGCGCACGCAGAGCTCAGCGAATCGACGTCAAATGGGCGCATGCGCTTCCCCCACACACGCACACAAACATACTCTCGCATCTCGTACAGGTGTCGGGTAATACCGGAACTGACAACTTTCACCGTGATGCTGAGGTCATCCCTGGTCATCTGATAGCTTATCATTGAACAATAGATCCTTAGATTTAGTCTCAAATTCCGCTGTCAAAATTTACAGTTACATTGATGGCATATTATATAAGTGGAATGAAAAGAAGAAAAAATGTGTGGGCATAATGTCTTGATATTACTATTAGTAATGATGATAAAGCAATCATTTTTGTTAGTAAAGAAAGAAGCTTTCACGGTTCGGAAGTTATTGTTACGAAAGAACTCAATCGATACATTGTTATCAATAAACCTAGCTACGAATGTGAATATACTGTGCTATTCTACTTAGAGCTCTATTTAAATGTTGTAAAGGTTGAATTTTGATTATATGGTATTTCTCAAATTAAGTTGGTCAAAATTAGATAATAGTTTAAATATTCAACAAGAGATATCCAATATGCGTAAAAATGTAGTAATAGGAATTATTGCAAATTACATTCAGTCACATTATCGTTGAAACTGGTGAAAGTGCACTGTATTTTATTATTCTCTATTGATAGATATGTATGACGTCAATGATCTAGAATTTGGCTAGACTAACGATATTTAAATGCTCTCAGTTACATAATAACTAGAATAGATTATTGTAGCAAATAACATGGTAAAGTGCTTTCGATTCAAAGGTTGGAAAACAAGGTATAATATTTTTTTTAAATATAATATTTTTTTATGTGGAAAATCATCCAATGACTTCTACCGCTCTATGATGTAGTGGGTGAGTGTGTCAGACTTTTACTGATTAAAACCCACTCCTATGTTCCTCTTTGGCCTTGCGTCCAAGGACTTGGGGTTTACCTTTTGGATAACCCATGGCCCCAGTAAACTTTGGCCATACTAGGCCCCTACAGTTTTGCTGTATAGAATACTACGCGCCTTTGACAATTCAAATCGGGCTCTGTCCAGACGCTTACCGGACGAGCTACTCATTGCTTGTTATCTGCAAGTCCACGCCTATGATGTATGGAAACTAGGATCCGAGTCCCGGCGGCTGAGGTGTGAGGAAGTCGGTTTCGTTACGCGTACGGCCGCCTTCTTTGCTAGCATTACTGCTTCGCAGAAGGAGACGGTCACCTGCCATTCCTTGTCGCTTCGGAGCATGTCCTGTACCAGAGCCCAGCGCAGGACGTCTTTGTTACCGATCGCCCCACGAGGACAAGGCAAGACGGTTCTTTGCTCAAGCGGGGCACACCTTCACCGTATGCTCTGGCTCGAACTCTGGTGTCACCATTGTTCGGACCGACCCGATAACACCGGTCGATCCACAAAATGGTGATACCCGGGCGTTTCGTTCATATGAATCCGGTGCAGGAACCTCCCGAACTTACCATGACCGATGAAGACTTGCGGAAGGTAAGGACGCCGTAAGGTATTTCCTGCCTCTTCTCCTTCTCTCTGAATAGCTGTTCTTTGGCTGGACCGAATTGGCTAGTTTTGGTCTTGAAATATTCGTGACAGTCTAGAAAAAATTTAAACGGTGAGATATATCTGAAAAAAAAAAAAAACAACGCCAACTCTAATTAAAATGTCATTTTAAAATGAATCATACAGGTTCTGGTAATACCAGTAGAAGCCGTTATCCTTTGATAGTTCAGCTAAAAGATATCAAAACATTCATAGACTATAGAGCGGTACGCAGTTCGCCGGGTCAGCTAGTTGTTATATAATCATATGATGACATTTAATAAATGTCAGAGGTCTACTTTTATATAGTTTCTTTTATAAAAATATGAATTTGAGATCACTGTAGATTTCGCAAACTCATAGATTTTTTCTATTTCGATCCAGTTTTTTATTTACTGTATTTTGTTTTTATTTTACTTATTTGTTACATGGAATGGACACTATGGATATAGCTAAAGTAAACTAAACGAGCAGTCTCTACATCAGTTAAATTTCTAATTTAGAGGATCTCAAGGATTCAGATCCTTTCACTAAGATATGATGTAAGAAGATCCAGGGAGGAGTTCCGGATTCCGTATTGGAGTAGCTTCCTGATTAATGTTTCATGGAGAACGCACTCAAAGGCTTTAGACAAATCGCAAAAAATGCCCAGGGTATCGCATTTGTCTTCCCATGCATTATAGTCCTAAAAGTTCAACACCGGCATCGGTTGTTGAACGACCCCTTGTAAAACCAAAATGTTTGGTATGCAACAATTTATGCTAGCGGCTTCGACTATGGAGAATTGGTATTTCCGCCATAAAAGTATATATTTTTTACAAAATGTTACTTAAAACTGGAAGCAGCCGAGTGAGCCTTTAAAAAGAAAGAAAATAAAAAAAAATTCTGGCTATATTACAGTTTGAACGTATTTTTTTAATAACAAAATTTGAATTTGTGACATACTAATTTATTATTTTTATAAACAGGACTACTTTAATAATTTTATTCGATACGACATTCTCAAATTTGAATTTGAGACATATTAATTTATTATTTTTATAAGCAGGACAATATAAGCAGGATAATAATTTAACTCAATATAACAGTCCGAAATTTCATTTTAACTTTTATATGATTTCACATAGTGACAAGCTAGATTTTTTTATTTCTATGATTTTCTAAATATTTACTTCCTATTTTTCAACGCAAACATAGCGATCAGTTTTGTGTATTTTACATCTTTTGGATGCTGGTATTATACAACATAAAACATACATTACATACACACACAGTCACACACATTTACTTTACATTATAAAATGTGTGAATTTTTGACATGTTTTATAAAATAAACGATTACCTTACAAATTAAACTTTACACTCCTATTTTTTTATTTGTACAAAAAATGGGCTCTGTCCATATCCGTTACTTTATTATGTGTTATTATAATATTTCTGCATAAAATTTTAAAAAAAAATATGCCCTAAAATAATTGTCCAGTCATAACAATAATTGCTACTAGAAAATATTACGCGCAGTGTTTTTCCATTTTGATCGCCATTCATTCATTCATATATAATATTTCCATAAATTGAGTGATATTTTAGGATACAAAACAAACTCTAATAATTTTACTGTTTATGAATATTATTTAAAGAGACTTTGCTTAAATAATAACGAGACCTTTTCTAAGAAGCCCTTTAAGTATTTGTATTTTATGTTTTTTTTGTAAACTGGTAGTGTCATTCTGATGTAGGTATTAGCTACATTACTTTAAAGTCTCATCCTGTTTAGCTTTTTAAGCGTGATGGAGTAACAAACACACACACCAACCACTGTTTGACATAGGCCTCCTACAAGTATCACCACAACGACTGGTCCTATGTGTCTCGCATCCATTGGATTCTCATGTCTCTAACAAGGTAATCATTCCACCTTATGGTAGGCCTTCCACCGCTTCGTATTGCGGTAAGCGGTTGCCAGTGTTACCACTAGGTACAGGACCATTCGGTGCAATTGACCATCTGTTCGACGAGCAATCACACACCCCTACATACATGACATACCTTTCGCTTCTTCTTTTTTGATTTTTTTATAATATCAGTGGGATAATCTTATTTATTTACTTCTTCATCTTACAATTATCTTTACAGGTTTTATTTTTTTATTATCGAAAATACGATAAACACGCTTATCTTAAATTATTAATACTAACATCTAAGTATAAGTAATGTATTCCTAGAAAATTCACCCAGAGTACAACAAATGAGTCCGTGTCATTAGCAATCGTTGAGCGTGCGAAGTGCACGCGTAAGCGGCGCGGCGCCTGCCTAAATAGGTCCAACCGCGCGGTTCAACCAGCAGGTGCGGTCGTCGTACTTTGTAAGCTATATAGAACAAAACATAGGCTATCTGCTATCTAGCTTACAAAGTAGATACAAACTTCTCTGTTCTGCAGTATCTTCACTTATTCATTTATTTATTGTTTTACTTTAACAAAAAACGGCTATCCGCCATTTACATTAGTAATTCATTTTTCTTTACCTCCGTAACCTAATTTTTGTAGCTGTATAAGTAGAAATAACATCCTATTCAGATGAAAGAGACTACGATATATACCACCGCTACGATAACATCTCTATAAAACACAAGTTACGTACAAAAAAGGGAGTTATGTGTACTGTCATGCTCTGGTTATTTGCGCATACAACGTAAACATGGTAGTATTGTGAGACAGTTATCGTTGCCTGGTAACTGCTATATAGACATGTAGACGCAACTGTACTACTCGTAAGGTCTTTGAGTCAAGAGTAAATAGGTTAATTCTAAGCAAGCGTGCTCCATCATCGCTTACCATCAAGTGAGATAGTGGTCAAACGCGAGCCGATTAATAATAAAAAAGGTTGGTTCAATCCGTCCGGTAAGCATCTGGGCCGAGTCGATGGTGCGTAGTGTTCCGCAGGCGCCTCAAAGAGATGGCAGCAAAACTGAACGGGGCCCAGCAAGGTTGATGTCTACTAGGGCTGCAGGAATGTTTTTAATGAGTGACCGTAGATCTAGAACGCAAAGATCAACTGAAGGACACAAGTAGGTTTTAGTAATAATAGCGAGTACTAAATTACAAATAGGCACTGATTGATCTGCAATAAGATGAAACTATTAACGCAAAACTTCTGAAATTCATCCTAAACTTTACCTAGGTAAAGAAAAAACCAAGCTGATGATTTGACTATGAAACGAAAGATATTTTCCTACACAACAACAATGTCTCGGCAGCGTATAATCGAAAGAAGGAAACAATTTAAATATTAGAAGCGTGCGGTTTGTCGATACTTGTTACTTTCTTTGTGATTGAAGCTTTGTTGTGCCGGTTGTGCGTAACACTGTCAAGATGGAGTTTACAGGGTGGGTCGGAACTTTTGCCATTTCTTTTTAAGACTAGCTGTCCCCCACGATTTTACCCGTGTCTTTGGTTTATGCTCGGCTTCCGGGGTTATAGCGTGATGTTATATAGTCTATAGTTTTCTTCGACAAATGACTTATACAATACTAAAAAAGTTTTTCAATTTGAAGTAATAGTTTCTGAGATTAGTACGTTCAAATAAATAAACAAACTCTTCAGCTTTATATCATTACTATAGATTATGAACAACCCAGCAGTTTTCTATGAGACGTGTAGATTATTAATTTATTTATTTACACTTTATTTCAGATTTTTTTCAGACAATCTAATCTTAACAAAGTTATAATACTTCTCCTAAAATAATGTAGACGAATCCAGTGTATCCAGATAGGACTCTCAATGTGACGACGCGACGTGCAATTTAGCTTCACTTTTCACGGACTGACCGACATTTAACTTTTTTTTTATTATTGATAGGCTGGCGTTTGACCACCATCTCACCTGATGGTAAGCGATAATGTGGTCAACGATGGAGCACGCTTGCCTAGAAGTAACGTATTCACGCCTGACTTAAAGACCCCCAAGTTTTAGCTATCAGGAAATACAGACTCCGGCAGGGAATTCCACTCCTTGGCTATACGCAAGTGTTCGTTTGAAATGTTTTTGACTGAATGAATGTGTTCCTTTAGGTAGCCATTAGAACTGCCTCTCACCCTGGGCATCAACGACCCATCCATCTGTATGGACTTTAAAAGAGGCCCCTCTAAGTTTGTTTCGGTGTTTCTTCTCAGGGTAACCAGCTAGGAAACACCGGCCTCATCTAGTTTAAAGTGACGAAAAAAAAAATTGACGTGTAAAAGTATTTTTTAAACCTATTTGCAAAATAAATATCATTTATCCATTCGTAACCCACGCCAAAAGCCATGGTTTGTATCCCCATGTCTTCTGAGGGATTGGCTTAACTTTATTGCAGATTAAACACACACTGAACAACATACAAAAGGTAACAACATTTGCAATAAGCGCCTAGCCTGAAGTACAAAACACGTGGCATTCAATAGAGCTCAAGTAAATAATACAGGCGCTTCTAGAAAAGCATACCTTCCTGGGAATAATCTAATTGAATAACAGTATTTTAACAAGCAGGCTCAGTTGGCAGCAGTCGACTTCCTTGCAGGACACGGAACGTGATTCGCTGCCAATTATTCACCGTTTGAATAACAAAATACTAGAAATGATGATGTTACGTTGTTAAGTTGGTACTCAGTTTATAATTTTGTTGTCTTTGTTTGCTTATAGGTACTTATCTCAATATGCTGCATATGATGACATTTCTTTTCTACGGATGTTCGTTGGAGCCCATGATGGTTAAGGCCGGAGTTCCTCATGGGTCTCTATTCCTGCTGCATATAAAATATCTGCTGATGTATGGTATCTATGGGTATGCAGATGATAGCACAGTTACAGAGATATATCTGCCTACTTACTATTACTTGGGCTATTAAGGAGCTAATTTGGCCAGAAAGAAAGGCTGGTAGAGCGATGTCATAATTATGTAATTTGCTTACTAGTGTTTTGTATGTATTGTACCTACAGTCAGGGATCAACAGTACAGTTACAGTCTAAAGTCTCCACAACTAGTTTATTCAATACTTTATATTCTACGCTACAAATTAAACCAGTAGCAACCTTTCAATCGGGTCAATTAGAGACACAATAAAAAGACAATGACAGCGCGAACGCAGGCGTTCGCTTGGGGTTTAATGACCCTCTTCTATAAAGGTAGAGTGCAACTACACTTTTGACCCCCGACAATAAATTAAACAGTACATAAATATATATACGGACCTCAACATATATCACCATTATTTTCACACACGCTGTATAACAAAGGACATCAAACAAACGTGTTAAGCAACGGCGCACAGGCTGCGGTTGAACGAAAGTACACTGCGATTACACTGGCGTGCACTGTCATTACTGCATTATAGACAAACGTTCAGCTATCTGTGTTGCACGATGATGGCACCAAATGTAAACTTGCGGTATTTCACTGTTGGGTAAGCTGGGTCTGTTAAATGTGCAGGTGTGTACTTTCCCTTTTGGGATTTAGGATAGTATGGTAAAGTTACATTTTATTTTCAGAAATATGTCTTTTAAAATAGAATTAACAAGTTTTTTTTTAATTTGTATAAACTAGTGCTTGACTGCGATGCCACCTGATGGTAACCAGTGATGCAATCGTTGATGGTGAGGCGCACTAGTTTATTAAGAGCCTATTCACTCTTGCCGTAAAGACACTTAAATTATAATAAGACGGGAAGACCGCAGCATGCAAATTGTTCCAGTCCCTCGATGTACGCGGTATAAACGATGAGGCGAAATGCTTGGTCCGGACCATAGAGGTTTCAACAACATTAGGGTGGATACTCGCCATTCGTCGGCTTGTCCGATGGTAGAAGTGAGATGGTGGAATCAAGTCATGTAATTCCTGCGCACACTCTCCAAAGTGTATCCTGTAAAACACCGAAAGGCTGGCCACTAAGTATATATATATTACTATTTATTTTGTTTTTGAGTTCATTTCTCACTATCATCCTTTAACGTCCTTTCTACTTACCAAATGACGACTGTCTCTTGTTCGTAAGATGGAGTAGGGATAGTCCAGTACGCGGGTACATATTATTATTTCACCATTATTTTTCGTTTTTTCTTTCAAACCTCCCCGTAACCCAAACCTAGCAGGCCTTAGCCCTACTGGCCTCTTCAGTTTTGCTAACATCACGTAGAGGCGCGCGTGGAACAATATGCAGTATCGATTTGAGTCAGGTCACGGGCTACCCATTACTCGTCATCAGTAAGCCCTATCCCACGTTGACCGAGAGTAGCACTGCGTCTCCCGATACCTGGGGCATCTCCTTCAACGGCGGCTGGGGTGTGAGGTTGTCCGTTCCCTCACCGTTGCGGCCATCTTCTTCGCTCGCATAACTGTGTGAACCAGGGCCGAGTGTGAGAGGTCGATTGATGTCACATAGTTGCGCATTTATTTATTTATTAAAAATGCTTTATGCACCAAAGTACAGTGGCGGACTTAATGCCTAAGGCATTTTCTACCAGTCAACCTTTGCGTGGTGCAATTTATTTTTCGAGGACAAGACAGTTTGCTCTTGATGCTTTCCATTATTGTTTTAAGAGCAGCGTGGTGTGTAATAAAAGAAACTACATAAATTAGAGCACAAATCGAAGATAGGACTTTAAAGCTTTGAAAGCACGTCCTACGACTCTCAGGCACCACTTTGGATTCAGGTCCAAAGTGGTGCTCTTACTATTGACCATCAGCCTTTTATTGCTTTACAGCATACAAATATATTTGCGTTTTAGAGTTTTGGCTAACCTAATAACCCTGATTTATATAATTTATATTAGTCCAGTCAATATCGACAAAAAAAGCACAAACATCGCAAACGCGAATGTAACTACGATCTTTTTATAAGTTGTTAAGTCCCTTGAGAGTAGTTTAAACCCAAGTTTGCAACCCTGAAAACCCTGTGCTGCTCCCATGGTGCTCGAAAAAATGCGAAATTTTGGCACTTTTTTTAGATTCTTCGAAAAATCTACCCTAACGAAGCGTTTTTCAAGATTTTTGTTCAGTACTTTAATAAAGATAACTAAATTTTCTATAACTTGAGCAAAACCTGAGCAAAATTTGTTTATTGGTTGCGAAGATACAGCAAGTCAAAGATGAGCAATTCTACCGCAGTGCTCGGAAAACTGTTAAATTCTGTCACTTGTTTAAAATGGTAGCTGGCAGGAAGCAAGTGAATGACCCTAAGCAACCGTTTTTTTGGCTGGGCTCAAGAGCTCTATCTTATATTCCTTTTACCAAGGTCTAAATTGCAACAACGCCATCCCAATCTACCTGGATGAGGAGGACAAGAATGTGGAAGACCCAACACCATATCTTCACCTCCAGAAAACATTATCCCTCCATCACCACTCCCCCCCGCTGATCTAGACTTGATGAGACCTGGCCCTTCCAAAAGAGCGAAAGTCTTAATTTGATTTACCTACTCAGTGTTTATGTTTATCTGTTTTGAAATCATAAATGATGCATACATGTAAGATGTGAAATTTGCACTCTTGATTTTTTATTTTACAAAATATATACACATACATAATTCAGTGCAATGTTTGTATAATTTAACTAGCTGACCCGGTGGACTTCATACAACCAAATAGTCAATAAATGTATTATCACAGTATATCTTTTTTTTTTGGTGGGAAAATCATCCAATGACAACTCCCGCTCTTAGGCGGAGCGGGAGATAGTGTCAGACTCATAACGATTAAAAAACCCACCCTGTTCCTTCAAGCCTTCATACTGGGGCTCGAGTTCCCTTTCGGATAACCCTGGCCCCAGTATCTTTCGATATAGTCAACCGATTGCAATAAAACAAAGCCTAAGTAATAAATTAAGTTATCTACATCGATTTCGTACATTTTACGTGATGCGCGCACAACTAAAAACTTCAACAGATTTAATATATGTATAGACGAACACGATGTTTTACTATTTTTGTTATTTTTGAGGAAATTATGAAGCCTAGATGCAATACTTTGATATCAAATTTAAGTTAATTAAATTTTCTACAAATTCTTGCCTCATACTTTCTCTAGGACTATTAGTTTAGCCAGTACGTGTCTTTGAATATGACCCAAACACAAAATTTTCACTTTTCAAAAAAATGCCTACTTTGATGAGCTTTATCTCTGCAACCAATGAACCTAGTGTGCTGAAGTTAAGCTCATTGTAGTAGGTATATAGTCTGTCTAATAAGTCAACCGACTTGGGAATTTTGTATAATATTTAATCATTTAAAAAATACAAACATTTGGTACTTTTTATAAGGTTCTTCTGTTAGGAAACAATGATCTCTTTCTCATAATCAACCTTGATTATTGAACCCGTGTTGACTACATCAGATTGCATTAAATCCTAATAATTACTCAAGTCGTTTAACTTACTAGACAGACTCTATTTAGTTAGCTTTATTACATTATAAGCAAATATATTTGAAAAGTGATTTCTGCGGGTAGTTTTTTCGAATAAATTAAAAAAGTGCCAAAATTTCGCAGTTTTTCGAGCACCATGGGAGTAGCACAGGGTTTTCATGGTTGCAAACTTGGATGTAAACTACTCTCAAGGAACCTAACAACTTATAAAAAAAAATGTAGATACATGCGCGTTTGCGATGTTTGACGTCGATTTTGACTGGCCTATAAAAATACTCAATCTATAAGATATCTCTACGCATCAATTTAAGTTTATCTTTTGTTATGATCTTTGAGCAACAACGTCTTGCATTTTAGACAATTTGAGTTGACACATATGATATATGTTAAAAATAAGAAAAATATGTTAAATGCGGCGATGATGGTCATTAGAAATTGCTAAATAAAAGGATCATGCTAATTTTTCAATACATTTTAATATTTATTTATAATAAAATATTCTTTTAAACTTAAAATACAATCAAATCTTACTATAACCAATACTATCATACAATCATACAATTTTTGAGACTAGACAGCAATATCTGGAATAGAGAAACAATAGATAAATCTGTGAGTAAATAACATAAAATATTGTTATACAACATTCGGCGTAAAATAACATCTGTTATTTATATAATATAATGTATAGCACCATTATGATCCAACTTTTTCATACATTTGATACTATGAAGTTTTTTGTAGTTTTTTAGCGAATTCCAATAACTTGACTTACGCGATATATCAAGTGGGCGATCGCGAAGCGATGCGGCGACAATGGAACATACAATTGATACTCTATTGTGGTGGTGTACAATTACCAACCGCACGTAGGTGCGTTGCAGGGTTGAGCAAAGCGAAGCGGTCAGGTACTCTTGTTCAGGTGTTTACTTGTGTGGTTTCTATATTAATAGCGTCTAAAGAGTCGACTTCGAGCACACGTAAAACAAAAAACCACTGCATCGCGTTATATTCACGTGAACCGCATCGAATCGCTTCGAAACCGCTGAATTGAATCGCCCACATCGATTCAAATTACAAACGACGAGCCAGTGACATGTAATGCACAAAAGAAGACTTAAATTTTAACATGAATTTGTGTTGATGAGTGTTATGCAAAACACATTGAACTTTTAATATTAATTAGGCCTGTTTCAAATGCGGGGTATGCATAAACCTATCCATCTATAACACATAATATACAGAATCAACATACATAACAGTTCTTTATTTACACAATATTCATATGAAAACCACGGCATACATTAATATAAAAATACTGTTATAAATTAACAAATTATTTACAATTATAAACATAGTTGCCAAGTTATAAAATTTCAATAAGTATGAAATTCAAACTTGTAATGTCATGTTCCACACACTAGTGCATAATGATAGTATTCTGTCAAATCAGTGCTAGTGTCTGGCGGATCACGCCTAAATATAAAAACACTAATTAATTACATTTCAGTCGAGTTTCACTGAATTAGTGGGAATGTGACGTACTGAGATTCATCGGGCATAACTTAGTCTTTGCAACTTCAAATATCAAGATCTGAAGATTGCACTACACCAAGTATCAAAACATTTCTACACTTCAATCGAGATTCTATAAAAAATAGAGCTAAGATCGTCTAACTCCAAATTCATCTGACTTATTATACAACCGCGTTTCGTATACCGTATCCATATACATAATTAAGCGATTATATTCACTCACTTTAACGTTACTACCAACTAAATAACAAGGCTAAGTCATGCCCATGTCTTCATGAAAGTGCGTTAGATTCACGAAGCAGAGTTGGAACGACTGCGGAACGTTCCACATTTGAACCAACTCCACCATCTTTGTAAACCGCTTAAATGTCGCACTCAAATTCTGATACCCTCTTATTCCTACCGTCAGGAGCCATTTGGAAATGGTTGTCTCTATCCCTAGTTCCTACTCTGGGAAACCCATTAAAGCTGTTCCTACTGACCAAAGGGTTTTCTCTCTCTCTTTCTCTTTCTCGATGAAAACTGGATGTCGAAAGTTTCCCATCCTTGCGTTCGGTAAAATTCGTGTCACTGAAGTTTTCTTTCGGGAAATTCCGTTCGTTGAATTCTCCGTCGGAGAAGTTCCTGTCGTTGAAGGGAACGTCCCGAATGCCGAAGCCTCCCATCCGCGGTGTGCCGATACCGAACTTGTTCCGGAGCTCTTCGTCGCGGAAGTTAAACGCTCGGTTTTCGAATTTGGCAGGACCGGTGGTGAGTCTACAAATTAAGTATGATTAAATATTGTGCAGGTATTTAGATTATAAAAAGAAAAGGACGTTTTGATTTGGACAGAGTATTATAAATTTTCTAATATGTTCCCAGATTGAAAAAGTAACTCGTTAAAGTAGACCCTCTAAGAAGACATGTATATTCTAATGAAATTCTATTCACAAAAATCAAGTTATGAATCAGATACCAATTACACACTGTGCAAGATTCAGGTGGTGTGAGTAAATGATGTCCTTTCTTATTTGGGTAAATCAAGATAAACAAAACATAATTTGTCATGTACTTGTTCCAAGTTAGATTATTTGTTAAATCAAACAGTAATGAACATGTGGACACCACTAACACACACCACCGCAACTACTCACTCTCTAAAGCACCGTCTCTCCCTGTCATACTCCGCTGAAAGACCTTCGTCATCATTAATAATGGCTGAGGGATCGCTATACACAGAAGACTCCTGATAAAAAGAGTCCAGATCCACGTAGTTTCCTTCTGAAGGTTCATTGTCTAGAAGTTCAGCTAGTTGGGACTTTAGGCTGGCGAAGGAAGGTCGCTGGGAAGGGTCGGCGTGCCAGCAGGAGTGCATGGCGCGATAAAGTTGAGGCTTGCAGTGAGGAGGACGCTCCAGTCGGTAGCCTTCGGTTACTGCTGCTAGCACTTCGCGGCCTGACATCGCTGCGTACGGCGTTGAACCTGGAATTATTTGTGTAAGGGGGTTAATTTCATAATGAAGTGAGCAAAAATATTTATAATAAGCATGCATGACTCGTACGTAGGATAGCACAGTCCGGCTTTTTCAGGAATATGAGAATGTCAGTGACCTTTAAACAAAAAAATAAATGGAAGTTTACTGCCTTTCATGATGGATGTTATAACAGTCAACGTGGCAAATTGATACAAGCATTAAAAACTACTGGACTAACTTCTTAACTTTCTTTAAGAGTTTACAATGATTATAAATATACATTTTTCAGTTAGTCTAAGTTCACATAAAATATCTCTCTCTGTCACTCAAAGGTTTGCTGGGAGAAAACTCATTGTTGAATTAAGCTCGCCTTTGTACATAAATTATATTAATCAATGTATTAATGTTAAGTTTAGTGCGTACAATAAAGAATTATGAATTAAAGTAGATATGTTGAATTAATGGCAACAGAACATGTTATTATTCATTAAAGATGATTTATGAGCCTCAAAGAAGGGAAAAGGAAGCCAAAAGAAGTATTGGGGCTACACGAACAAGACGATCGAGACAGACATAAATGACAACGCATGATTAGGGAAGCTGACCAAAATGAGACCGAATTAGAAGAATTATAAACTTCAAAAACAAGTATTCACCAAAATATCAATCATCAATGACTTACCGAGCGTCACAATCTCCCACAGCAGTATCCCGAAGGCCCAGACGTCAGTATGGTGGCTGTACACGTTGTAGAGCAGCGCCTCGGGCGCCATCCAGCGCACCGGCAGCGCGCCGCGAGCCGCGCGCGACCCGGCGCCGGCGCAGCGCGACATGCCGAAGTCGGCGATCTTGCACAGCTTGTTGTGGTCCACGAGCACGTTGCGCGCGGCTAGGTCACGGTGGACGATCTGCAATAGTAACTTAGAATAAATAAGCTATAATAAGACAGTATTATTACTATCTGGATTGAATACATCTAGGTATTAACTTCAACAATTGCCACTGCTGACAATATCACCTAGTCGTCATCGCCTACACTTTTATCCACTAATCGAATGGCCGTTGGCAAATAAGTTATCATCTGCCTAGTTTCTGACAGGGTCTTCAACTGCATATTTGTAAGTAATTCCCTCAGTTATAAGTCATACCTAGCCTACGTGTTAATCCATCATCATCAGCCTTTATAATGTTCCCACTACTGGGACTCAGGCCTCCTCTCTAGGAGAGGGAACGAGCCGTAATCCACCACGCGGGCCCAGTGCGGGTTGGTGAATGTCACATGTCTTCAAATTTTCGGTTCTAAGACATACCAGTTTTCTCATAATGTTTTCCTTCACCGTTTTGAGAGCAGTGGTGATGAAATAAATTGTAACAAAGTAATGCGCCTGGCAGGGTTTGAACCCGCGACCTACAACTCGTAAGTCGGAGCCATTACCACTGGGCCAACACCTATATTCCATGCGCCATAAGATTTGCCACTTAAATAAGCCTTTTTTACTGTCCGTTGAACCGACTTTGACTTTTATTGCGTCGGTGACATGATAAATGGCAGCTGCAGTAAATAGTTGGTATTATAATCACTTTTTTGCCTTTAATGTCATCCTTATGCCGACAGAATAGAAGTCAAAATCAGTTGAACCGATAAAAAGGTAAAAAGGGTTTATTTACTGTCGGTTTTACAAAAGGAGCTAACACAGAACAGAAAAAAGGTTTCATCTATACTGTAGTAGCTAAGCAGGCCACCTAGTCCACCAGTCGAGGTGTGCCCTGTTTGGGTGGAGCATCGCCGTGCCCTCGTGGGGGCGATCGGCAGCGGAGACCTCACGCGCCGAGCCTTGGTTGAGGCCATGGTCCGGAGCGAGGAGGAGTGGAGGCGGACGCCGACTTCTGCGAAGCAGTAATGCTCGCAAAGGAGGAGGCTGACCGCATCAGGCAACGGCGCTCTCACCGCCGCCGGGATTCCGATCCCGATTTCCAGCCACCGTAGGCACGGGCTTGCTGACAGTGAGCAATGGGTAGCTCGCTGTCCGACCGTCCGGTAACTATCCGGACCAAGCCCAAGTCGTCGATAGCGCGCAGTGTTCCCGCGTGCCTCAAGGAGTTGTCAGCAACAGCAGGGGCCCAGCCGGGTCAAAGCCTACTGGGGCCAGGCTTATCCGAAAGGGAACTCGAGCCCCGGTATTAAGGCTTGAAGGAACGGGGTGAGTTTTTTAGTCAGTAAGAGTCTGACACTATCACCCGCTCCGCCCAAGAGCAGGGGTTGTCATTGGATGATTTTCCCCACCAACAAAAAAAAAACCTAGTAGTCCACCTAGCATTATTTTGGTGAACAATTAACTATCAAATCAATTCCCGACAGTCTATTACTTACCCCCTTAGACGCTATATAGTCCATCCCTCTCGCCACACAGTACGCGAAGACGGTGAGGTCCCGCGACGTGAGCGCGCCGCTGCCGCTGAAGCGGTCGGGGCGCGACCGGCGCTCGCGCAGGTACGTCAGCAACTTGCCGCACATCACGTACTCCATTATCAGGAGATAGGGTTCTGGAAACGACAGAAATAAAGATGACTTATGTGACGAACCAGAGTTTTGTTTTGAATTTAAAAAAAAAACTTGACCCATGTATAATAGACGCTAATTTCTTCTTTTTATAATAGATCTAATAATAACTGGTTATGAAAAGCCTCATTTTTGTTTTTAGAAATTCTCTATGACTTCCTTCAAGAAAGTTGCTCATTTCCAAGGCAAAAACAGTACCTACCTAAAATATGACTACCCATTTCCGTTACTTTAGCGTCCTCTACAGAGTTATAAAGAACGCTAGATGGGTGTTGCTCATGTAATTGAAAAGCCTACTGGTCTAGCATAAAAATGTACTCATTAAACATCACCATAAACTAATACTTGCACCACAGAAATCGTCCTTACTTCTATGGAAATAAGAACTATTTCAGAACTGATTGGTGAAATTATTCTTAGAAAAATCCAAACAGACCATAAGATTTTATATTCTGTTACTATTGTATTATGTGATATTATTGATTTAAGTATGCAGATTAATATAAATTGCTCAATATTTTATTAGAGCCTTTTGTTTAGGCCTCGAAATATTTAAATGACATATTTTAAATCAAACGTACCTAGTTCAGTGCAACAGGCAAGCAACGTAACAACGTTAGGGTGCGTCCCTATCTTCTGCATAATGTAGATCTCGTGGAGCAGTTCCTGCTTCTCCTTCTGCGAGGCTGTCTCCTTGATACTCTTGACTGCTACCAATCGCGTCAGTCCATCATGACCGTTCAGGTCATCTGCTTCTGCTTTCCATACCTGCACACAGTGATCGTTAAGTGATTATTACCAAGCCTTTGAAACCTTTTTTTGTAATAAAAATATTAAACCTATCTATTTGAAATTGGACTGGAATTGGAAAATTAACCAAAACAGGTAGGTCTTATTAAAATTATAATTAATTTGTTCTTTTTAAAGCTAGAATTATAAATTAGTTTGACGTGATACCTATAGTATGTAAATCAAATAAACTAACCTGTCCAAAATTCCCCTGCCCCAACAACGTCTGTAGCCTCAATTTATTTCTCGGAAACTCCCATTTCTGATCAGGTTTCGTCGGTGTCGGCAACGGAGGTCTTGCCACCGGCGTGATAGGAGACTCCTTCTTAATTTCTCCATCTTCGAAGTATCCTTCGTACTCCATATCAATCTCTTTGGTCTTTTTATTTAATACACTTCTTAAAACAAAAGCTACTATAGCTGCAACAGGCAAAAATCCTAGTCCAGCCAAAACGTATGACGCTGTATACGTTTTCTCAGCCTCAATTACCACCTCTTCATTTTGTGACGCAGGATCTTCAATGTCTTCACCATCAGTTCTATTGAGAGTTTTATCGGTTTTGGATGTAGTACTTGCAACAAAAACTGGTTTAGCACTTGATTCGGATGATGTTCGAGAAGTCACCACAAATGGTTTGAAAGCTGCTGTTGTGGCTGGAGGCAAAGATGTAGTGAGGTAACTGGAAAAGGCTGTTGTAGCCTGTGAAGTTGATATTGGAGATTCTGTACCTTTATCAGTAGAAAGTACTGTAGGTTCTGGAGTCGTTGTTGTAGTTGAAGTCGTTGTTGGTCGTCTTCTTCTATGTTTATTGGTTCTAGTCGAATTTGTCGCATTTTCGATGTTTCTTTGTCGGAATAAATTCGCTAGTCTATCTGATATCTTCGATTCAGTTTCGTTTTTGTTAAGCGCGGTATTCCTTGTTGACAATTCACTGGCTACAGGAGACGCTGTGTTAGGGCTAGAATTTGGATTCTCTGTTGTTGTGGTTCTTATCCGGATAATATGTTTAGGTCTAAAACTTGAAGGCGAAATTGTCGTAGTCTCCGTTTCATTAATAAGGATTGCTTTAGGTATTGTACTATTAGTAATTTCTGAATAACCAGGTAGTTTAACACTTTCATCTTCTTTTAGACCGTCCGTTTTATTATTTCCTTTCATAGACGAAGTTATAGACACTGATGTGACAACCGCTGTATAAACTGAAGTAGCGGCCTTTTCAGTAGTAGTAGCATTTATTACCAGAGTAGTTAATACAGGAATATTTTCAGTACTTGCAGCTATTACTCGTAAAGGTCGTCTTCTTATATTTGAATAATTTCGAGTAAAATTTCTAGGGGAAGTTGAAGTAACATTCGTTTTATTAAGTGGATTTTCTTTTGTTGAATTACTAACATTGGGCTTGGGCGCTATCTCTTTATTGATTGCGGTACTATTTGTTCTATTATTATCTTTACTTTTATCAAAACTGCTTGGCGCAGAATATGGGATTATAGGTTCGGTAATATTCAACTGAGCAGCGTTTTGTGATTTTGTTGTTGGTGGTACTGTGGTTGAAAATTTCCTATACTGATTAACTAATCCCACATGACGTGCTGGGGCAGGCCCTTTTACTGTATTCCTGACTTTATTTTTCTCTATAACATTTTTGACAACTGATACATCCATGTCTTCATTAATTTCTTCTTCATCCACGCTAGTGTTTTTATATTTTTCTGTTGCTGAGTATCTTGAATTGAATTTTCTCTTTTCTAGAGGTGCTACAATATAATTAACCGATTTGGTAGAAGCTGACAATGTAGGAGAGTTGGTTAGGTTATCGCTTATAGTTGGCCCACCTATTTTTTGACCAAAATATTTAAATGGTGCCATTTCTTCAACGGGTAATTCAGTTTCAAGAGGCCTGAAGTGATTATAAATCTCATCAGTCATAAAAAGAGTGTGATTTTCTTTTTCATTTTCGACTTTTATTAGCTTTGTGTTTTTACTATCTGTACTATTAGCTATGATATTAGATTCTGATTTGTCTTCAGATTTTTTAGCGACTGTTTTTTCAGAGGTTTCTTCTTTGGAAATGTCACTAGGTTGTGTCGTATTTTCAATCGCAGTACTGTTATTTGTAATTTCACTAACTGTGGTATTTATATTGGTATTTTGTGTTACATTTTCGGTATCAGAATAGTTAAGTAGATACAGGCCATGGTTCGATTCATCTACTTGGAATTCTTCTTCGGGATCTAACTCAACATCTTTATCTAAATTTTCAAATTTTTCAGGTGGGACATAAACTATGCTACTTTCAGTTATTTCACTGCGTTCAGGTATCGGTACAGCTTTGTTAATTGCCTCTCTTCTTCTATTATTCATAAACCCTGCTCTGCTTTTGTTGTCTTGGTAGACTCTAGGGACGAAAATATGTCTTATTTCATGTGGTTTCACATCTTGTCGGATTTCCTTGGATCCGTCAGAGGTTATAAACTTGAGTGTGGTCGCTGGATCATTGCTCGAGTTGTCAAATGTTATCCTCTTCACTGTAGAGCCATTTGATTCTCGTACTTCTAACTGGGCAAATGTAGTGTTGGTTCTGAAAATGAGACAAACAAAGTATGAGCTTCTTTCGTCATCCACAAAAGTGCACTTAAATATTTAAATGATTTTGTAAAATATATTCTAGAACTAGTTCTTTTTTACTACTTCGTAAATGAAATCCTATCTGTGCGGTGAGTGCGAGTAATTTTTACTTTAACGCAATTGAAACGTTTACTGCGTTTGGCTCTATGATTGGCGGGCCAATCGGAGTATCGAACGTCACAAACGTGTCGATCGTGTTAACGTAAATCAAACTTGCACTAGGCACACAAGTCTATGTTTCAGTACATATGTATCTCCTCAGCAATCATTAATCAATTATTCAGCTTCCAGCTTTATAAAGACTAAACCCACTTCACAGTCCCTTCACCTAAAGACAATACATACTTGGCTGGCTTATGTGCCAATGACGCTAGCGTACTGAGATGTGTGTTGAGTCTATCGCTGAGAAGCTGGCGCCTGCGCGCGGCGAGCAGGGAGAGTAGCTGCGAGTCCCTTGTCGCGTTTGTACTGCTCTGTGTCGTTGTTCGCCTTCCTCCGCCTGCAATGAATAGGGAATTTTGCGTTAGATTAGTGTTCCAATTTGAAGGTTGTGTTTTAGTTCTTAACTTGCTTGAGAAGAAAAGTAACTTAAATATTTTTGAAGTAATTAAAGGTTTTTGTAAAGGCATATTTTAGGACCAAGATTTAATTTCTAAATGTTAAGCGATTTTCATCATCCTAATTAAATTAGTATTAATTTTGTCTCATTGAAATATTAGTATATTCTGGACATAGTTTTGTCTATAAGGGCAGAGTGCTTAAGCCCAAGTACGAAAGCTCAAGCCCCGGTACAAAAGGCAACGAAGGAACAGGAGTGGGTTTAGAGTCAGTAAAAGTCTGACACTATCTCCCGCTCTGCTCAAGAGCGGAAATGTCATTAGATGATTTTCCCATCATGAAAAAAAAGGGCAGAGTGAATAGGCTCCTAATAAACTAGTGCGCCTCACCTTGATCCTGGTGGAATCGCAATCAAGCACTAATTTATATTATTAAAAAAAAAATAGGACTAAAAGGAAAATATTACAAGTAGTTTAGAAATGGCACAATGTTAAGGGTTTGTAATGTATTCTTAACTACAATACACACATAATTTTAACATCAGAATATAACAAAATAATCTAATGCATTCATATTGAAATATATTTCATCAAATAAAACTGTCACAGCCATTAACAATAACAATATCCGAAAACCTTCAAAGCCGTATGATTACATCAACAGAGGACAGAGACATCCGAGCTCAATTACTGCTGACCATAAACGACAGATCGCATGATGACCACAATAGACATAATTGCACAGTATCTAGTAGCTGCATCGGGAACCTTCACCTACAATGGACGTGTAATGTGGAGGAAGATGACGGTTTGATGGGTTTGTTAATAATATGTCAATAGTATATGTTATGGACGGAAACTGTCGGATATGTCCTTGTAGAATTCGAAAGATTAGAGGTTTCGAAATATTTGTAAAGGATGTTGAGACTTCCGGTTTGGATAGGACACGTAAATTACACAGTTTTATTTAGCATAGCATAGTAGGCCTTATAATTTTCCCACTGTTGGGACTCAGGCCTCTTCTCTAAGAGAGGGAATGGCCGTAATCCACAACGCGGGCCCAGTGCAAGTTGAACAACTTTATTTACATAATGGATATCTCAGCAATTAGTGTAAAATGCCCCTAACACCCAATTTTAAGTCTTCTGGAGCCATTGGTCGTCTGAAAGGGAACTTCGGGATCCTTGGACGCAAGACAAAGAATTAGAACATTTAATAATCAATTGGAAAATTGTATTACAAGTACTTTATTACCAAAAGCCTCTACAGGCTTCAAGTAGGCTGCCAAAAAGCATTATTATTGAAAACCCCATTAACAGTTAGGTCACAATAGGGGCCACCATCATCATTACCATTATCATCATCATCATCATCTCCCATAACACCATCCATTGTGACACCCTATTAATTATAAGTTTCTCATGTAATTTTCATTTTTGGTGTACAACAAAGAATCTATCTATCTATCTCACTTTAACAGTTCAGTTAAGGTCTTAAAATGGACTGATATAGCTCTATCCTTTTAACAGTGACTTTAGGTCGTAAAATTCAAAATTCAAAAAATTCAACATTCAAAATCATTTATTTCAAATAGACCATTTGCAGGCACTTTTGAATAGTCAAATGTCGGTCAGTACAAATAATAAAAAAAAAAGTGAAGCTAAATTGCACGTTCCAAAGCGTAGATCTCTATGGAGAAGAACGTGCAAGAAACTCCATGGACACTCTTTTAAATCATATTATGTTTTACAAATAATGCTTGGTTACATATTTCATGTTGCTTCGTAGATCACGTTAAGACCTCGTGGTAGGGCCACAAGACATCTAAATAGCATCGCATAGTACTAGAAGTACCTACTTATTTAAAAACCACTTTCAGCGTCTTATTAGGACTATTGCGTTACCAAATTACTGAATTGTGGAGGTCAGATGGGTAGTTGCTCCATGTAAAATACTAGTATGTCCGAAAATCATCCAATGACATCCCCCGCTCTTGGGCGGAGTGGGAGATAGTGTCAGACTTTTACTGACGAAAAACCCACTCTTGTTCCTTCTTTGCCATTGTTCCAGGGCCCCGGGGATCTCTTTCACATCACACCGTAGAGGCCCAGCAGAGTCGAAGCCTTCTTTGGCTTCGACTCTGCTGGGCCCCTACGGTTTTTGACAACTCCTTGAGGCGCGCGTGGACCGCTATGCGCCGTCGACGACTTGGGCTTGGTTCATACGGATTTCGCACGGTTGGACGGCGAGCTACTCAGTGCTCGCCGTCCGCAAGCCCGCGCCTGCGGTGACCGGAAATAGGGATCGGAATTCTGGCATTGCCGCGCGGGTGCGACCGCCTCTTCTGCTAGCATTACTGATCCGCAGAAAGAGGCGATCGCCTGCCACTCCTCCTCGCTCCGGACCATGGCCTGTACCAAGACCTGGCGTGAGATATCGCTGCCGCCGAGCGCCCCCACGAGGACACGGCGGTGGTGCTCTGCCCAGGCATTTTAGGCTATCTAATTCCTCCTAATGTCCTAGGTAATTAAGCCTCTTTAAGCTCTTTGTTTTAACTAAGGACATTCATACATTATTTTGCCTAATTACTGTAGGTATTTCTTTATAACTCTTGCAGCCTTTTGACTATAAGTATTCGTTGCTGTGACTCAAAACAAATTCCCTTACAGCCAAATGCAATGTTGTAAGTACTCTTGTTCAAAAAGCCTATTGTAAGTTAAGTACACACATACGGCTCAATGTCATCACCGGAGTTAAAGCCTACTCTCACGGTTCGGCTATTAAAACAATAAGTGTAACCTAACACGTTGGACCTTGACACGATGGTGCAGAGAAAGTGTCGTGTGTAATCCGCTTTATGACTTGCTCTTTTGTTTTTAAGTAGTTTGTGGAGTAAATAAAACTCGTAATAGCGTTTATGCATGAGAAAAACCAAAAAAGAGATTTTTATAAACATTTCCAGTATATTAATTGGATGTAGCGGTGATGAAAATGTTGAGATGGATGTAAGTGTGGTATGATGAATATGGTTATAGTGAGAAATGATTAAGAGTATACTAGATGAAGTTTGAAAGTGGCGCCAGTGACTGAAAAGTTGAAATACTTTTGTCTTGGTATGGCCATGTGAAGAAAAAGGATGAAACGCTTGTTACTAAAAGAGTTAAGAGTATGCATGTGGATGGATGGAGTGTGACAATGAGGCCAAAGAAAATGAGGATGAATTGTGTGAGAAGAGATATGATAGAAAAGGGAGTTAGAGATAGCGTGACGGGTGACAGCACAGAATGGAAGAAAACAACGTGCTGCGCCGACCCCAAATATTATAAAACATTATAATATTTTATTTGCCATTCAACGTGGCAATACCAGTCTTCTGGGCACATTTCCAGCATTTCGACATGACAATGAAGTAGAGAAGGCATCGTGTATTTAATAGGCTAGTTGCCGTAAAAAATGTAATCAGTCCGTCTTTTAGATTATTAAAAAATAAGGAACACGTATTTTTTTATTTGTAAATTAAACCAAAAATGACAAAGATATAGCCTCTTAAAGTTACGTGTGACGTCACGCCGTGCTGCATTTTTTCGCACGGGGTGACGTCACACGTAACTTTAATGGGCTATATCTTTGTTATTTTTTGTTTAATCGAAAAAAGAAAAAATACTTGTCCAATATTTTTTTATAATCTAAAATACGGACTAAATAAAATGTAATTATTTTGACCCTGGACACTACCCTATTCGTAGTCAGTTAATATTTAAGTTAGTCATATGAGGATGGAAAAGTTATTTTAACATATGAAATCTTTTATTTAAATACTAGCTTTTGCCCGCGACTTCGTCCGCGTGGAATAATGACTTCCGGCAGAATTTGGGTTTTTCGCTTAGTTATCGTCTTTTCCATGGTCTATCGATTACGTGTGTAAACAAACATTTAAAAAATCAAATTGTCTCTCTTTGTAATATTAGTACACATACATCCTCGTTAATCAATTTACGGGGGTAAATTGATTTTTCTTCCCCTAGGGTGGAATTTCCAAAAATCTTCTCAAAGGCCCGGCGCCCATTGTCGGCATCGGCAAGGAACAGGATCCTTCGGCACCCTTCGGCATCCCTACATGCATACATTTCCGATAGTGTGCGCTTGCATGTAGGGATGCCGAAAGATCCTTTTTGTTGCTGATGCCGATAATGGGCGCCGGGCCTTAGTGCTCACTTGCTTCACTGGTGGAACCTAGTTTCAAGTGAATCTATAAAGAAATAAAAAATTTCAATTTACGCGGGGCAAACTGATTTTTCTCCCCCTAGGGGGAAATTTCTCTTATTAAAAATCCTCTCTTATTGCGCACTTGCTTCACCGGTGGAACCTACATACAAAGTTTCAAGTGAATCCATTAAGAAATAAAAATTTTCAATTTACCCCCCTTTCCTCCCCCTAGGAGGGATATTTCCAAAAATCCTCTCTTAGTGCTCTCTTGCTTCACTGGTAGAACCTACATACAAAGTTTTAAGTGAATCCGTTAAGAAATAAAAAATAACAATTTATCCCCCTTTTCTTCCCCTTGGGGGGGGAATTTCCAAAAATCCTCTCTTAGTGGTAGTCTACTCCTCCCAACAAACACACATGCCAAATTTCAGCTCTCTACTGCCAGTAGTTTCGACTGTGCGTTGTCTGTCAGTCACTCAGTAACGGAAGAGTTTTATATACAGGGTGGCCAAAACATTGACGTCCAAAAATAAAATTTAAGTCCCTCGTATCGTGGGGTATCCCAATCTACATAGTGCTTTTTCAAATCAATTTCACCGGCCACGGTGTAAATGACCGATAACAAAGACAATATTCAAAAAACCATCAGTGCAGTCATCTTTCCCGATTTTTTCATCGAATATGAATTTCTAATCTTGTTTTTATTGATATAAAAAGCTGCGCACGATTACAGACGGGTTTCACCAGCCACACGCTAGAGAAACTATGTCTGACGAGTAATTACGAAGCAGCTGGTATTGATCAACAGTCATACAAATTTTAATGATAAAGTTGATAGGATTTTGTATTCAGTAGCAAATTGGTATTGGCATCTTTTATCTGACGACCATTATTCTATATATTCAAATAACCGTGGTTGTTTTTTATGACCAATCAGGAATTTATTCAAGTCAAAAATGATCTTTCGAAAGGAACGAAATCGTTCTAAAGAAAACTGATTAATAATGTGACGATTTTAAATACGATACGAGTATTTTAAACTCCAGACAGAGTTCCGTTTAATGTCAGACTAAGTAACCTATGTTCACTTTGCTGGGCATCAAACATTTTAACTTAGTGCAAATATCATTCAGGAATAATTAAGCTTTCTATTAGTGAAAGAATTTTCAAAATCTTTGTTTATGATTGATAGAATCCCGGCCGCAGCCGCTAGAGGCACCCTAGTCCCTACTAAACCAATTTATTTATTTAATTAATTCTTTAAGCAAACAATAGTAAAGAGATGACCTTAATTCAGACTTAATTCCCATTCAGTTTCGTTGACACACGCGCCGTTGATTCGGGCTTGGTCCTTCCTAGATGGTGGGACAGCTAGCTACGCATCGCTCATCGCCCGCAAACCCACTGTGGTGGCCGGGAATCGCGCTACAACTCCTGACGGATCTTGTATCCACTCTACGGAGATGGTTTGAAAGAGTATAGCGGCTCTGGAACGCAAAGATCACTGACGGCCGGTGGGTTTTAATACGTAAAAGATTCACACTCACTAACAAAAACAAGTACCTCCAGACTGGAATGTATGTATACGTATCAAGTCTACTTTCTAGGTAGTTACGTGTCTGATACCACTTCACACTCTATAAAATAAAGAGACCGTGAAACTAAATAAACATTTAATTTTGTACACAGTTTAGCAAATTGCTCAATACGCGATAAAATTTTCTACATACAGTTTATTTACATATGACTTGCATAATGTTATGTGAACGCTGCTCGTGCGAAATATCTCCTCGGATTTGTTCGTAATCTCACGGTTTTTCAGGTGTTCATTCTTAACTAGTTTCTGTCACGATTCTGTGTGGTACAAGTCGTGAGTATTTAGCGATGATCTAGCGTCAAAAATATAGCTGATAGATACTAGTTGTAGCCTTCGTGAAAGTAGTAAATTGTCCCATGGGAACTTACTTCCCAAGATAACAAGTATCATGTGCTATTCCAAAACATGGTCTACCTACCTGTGTACTAAGTTTTATCGAAATCCGTTCAGCTGTTTGAGCGTTAGGAAGTGGCATATATATATATACACACACACTCAGAAACTTTCGCTTTTATAATATTATTGTGACGTAAACAAAAACAAAACAGGTATCTATATCTAGTCCATTTATCACAAAAAATAAAAAAGCCGGATTATAAATCGAACATAAAAAATTGGGAATTGAATATACATGTAAATAAATAATTTAAAAAGCTTTGGATAACGTCATGTAAATCGGATAGAAAATTTTGCCATATATTTTAACGAGAGGTCATAGTGAAGCTCAGTCATGCAAGTCCTTCACGGATGCCGACACAATCGAAAATCAAAAGATTAAAGAAAGAAGAAGTTCATATTCATATTCATATTCATTTATTCATTTGTAAACATAGGTAACATTAAGGTCTTAAACAACAATTTTTGAACACTATGTTAGCTAACAATAGCATACAAAATTCATATAATAATTAGATAGACATTAATTAATTATTACTAAATGACAATAAAATCAATACGGTACATAAAAGTTTGTTGGTTGTTTGTTTTCTTGTCTTGTCTTTTAATGCCATTACATATTTACTGTATGGACCTTAAAAGAAACTTTGGCCCCTGAGTTTATTTCGGTGTTTCTTCTCAGGGTAGTCAGCTAGGAAACACCGGCCTCATCTAGCTTAAACTGACGAAAAAAAATTTGACGTGTAAAAGTGTTTTTTAAACCTATTTGCAAAAAATAAATAGCATTCATCATCATTTATCATTTGTTTCTTTCTTCTATATTTCTAAAAAAAACTTTCGCCTATTCTTAATCTTACTCCGTAGATCCAACATTTCCTCTGTCTTACACCACACCCCATAGGATAACGGTGCATCTGTTCGATACGTTGTAGTTATCCAGCAACCGGTTCCCGGCGCAGGCGGCTGCGGTCACAACAACCGTTTGTCTATCATCGGTTGCGCAACCGCCATCGTCATCACGTAACCGCGGAGACTATAAAAATACCGGTGGAAAGCAAAGTATAGATGCAGCATATGCATGACAGCAATCTGGGGAGGAATACTTCGAGCCCGAGTGTATTTTTAATTTTTGTACTTTAAGTACATAGGTTCAGTATTAATACTTAGTTTAGTTAATATACACTAAATCTATTCGCTGATAAATGGAAGGAGATATTGACTGAATGTCTTGCGATTTGCGAGAAGACTGAATGAGAGGTTTATTAGTAATATTATCTGTGTTATATATCTATTGTAATCAGCATAATTGACATTTTGTCGTTCTAGTTAAATAAATAAACATTTAAGTTACTTAATACAAGTTCATTAATAATTAAATTAATTACCTACTTGGAAGAAGAGTATGCAGGAATCTACACGTTGCTGCGTTAATAAAAATAGGTTTCCGAATGGAAGTGCACATAAAATTGACTAGGAAAACAGCTTGGTTTATTATGATGATTTTATTAATTATTTCAATAGAAAGAAACTAACTGTAATGAAAACCAACAAAATGTCATTAATATCACAAATAATTGGTTTACAAATTACTGACAATATTAGCAAACTAAACAGCATTTGTAGTAAAAAGACACATTTTCACAAAATATTTTTTATACCACGGACCTTTTTAACCAACTTCAAAAAGGTGGAGATTCTGTAAACAAAACCGCAACAAAAGATTAGGTACTCATAAAATTTTAATTTGCTTCTATTCTTACCTACTATAATTAAATCTGAGTAACAATAACAATAGGTGTGCAAATGGCAATGACCTGTCACACAAAACCATTACACACTCGTCAAATTAAAAATAATCGCACACATTATTATCTTTAGTACCAAAGAAAGTGTTACAATTTAAAATAATTACAGGTTACTCTAGACAGCCGTTGATTACGATAGTAATTACGATCAATGTTACACCTATTGATTATAAAGTAATCTAGTAATTACTAATTTGTTAAGAATTATTATTAAGCATGCGATGTCATGATCTTTGTGTGCCAAGGTTTTGAAATGGAAACAATTGATAAGGTATTTTTATTTAAAGTAGGTTTGAGTACTAAGACGGTTTTAATTAAAGCATTCAATTAATGGCAATACCTAGCAGAATTAATAATCTATTTTCTTTTTTTTATTATTGATATGATAGTAAGTGATGATGTAGTCGGCAATGGAGCTCGCATGCCTAGAAGTAAACTATTCACTCTTGAGTTGACTTAAAGACTCCTAAGTTATAGCTATCAGGAAACACAGACTCAGGCAGTTCCCGCGCGCCTCAAGGACTTGTCAGCAACAGCAGGGGCCCAGCCGGGTGGAAGCCTACTGGGGCCAGGGTTATCCGAAAGGGAACTCGAGCCCCGGTATGAAGGCTTGAAGGAACGGGGTGGGTTTTTTAGTCAGTAAGAGTCTGAAACTATCTCCCGCTCCGCCCAAGAGCGGGGGTTGTCATTGGATGATTTTCCCCACTAAAAAAAGGCAGATAATTCTACTCTTTAGTTGGTGTTCCCGAAACGTTTTTACTCCAATTTATATATTAATTAGGCAAGGGGTAGGTATTCCAGTTTATTAATGTTTGATGATGAATAAAGTCAATATCATTGAAACTTACGAGAAGATGTTTGTTTTGAGGTATCAAACAGTACCTACGATAAACTAATTTTACACATTTCGTGCTTGATATAACACTTGGGAATTTCTGAAAAGAAAACCAGTGGTCTTAGAACGCCTAGAGTAACTAAAATCCACAGACGCGGTTTTAAAGCCTAGAACAGAAAAAGACATTGGATAATTTCCCGTCTCAAAAAAAATCTAGCTCCGGTGGATCAGGATAGGTTAATTTATTAATAAAGGGTTGAACAAACGGTTTCAAACTAGCGTTCCAGCCAAGGTGACCTTGGTTTATGTGTTTGGCTTGTGTTGCGGCTACATAGATGTAAACCACGTGCCAACACGTTCGGTGGTTGGGAAAACGCGCCTTCCAACCAAGGGCGTTGAGGGTAATGGATTACAACTGCTATCTACACGGATTGAAACTAACAAGGTCATCTTGGTTGGAACGTTGGTTTGCAACCGTCTGGAGCCAACCTTAAGGAAAACAAACTTAGACTATTGACAAACTAAATCTGTACTCCCTTCAAACAGCGAAGGTCTTTGCCACTGAATACCTAAGAACAAAATACCAATAATTACCAAGTATTGACTAAATACCGTTTCATGATCTAACAGTTTCACAATGCTAAGAGTTCACAGCCCTGTACCTGAGTACTCGAAGGGTCCGAAGGCTGGGAAAATTTACCTTTCGTAACATAGTGTAGCTAAAATGCTGCTCTTATAAATGCATTGAAGTATATTGAACCTTATCAGGAATAGCGACAGTTTACGCTTTTTGTAGGAAAGAATATTTTCAATCCTAATTTAATTAATTATACCCCAAGCGAACGCCGTTGTTCGTGCTATGATTGTCTTTCTATTGTGACTGTAATTGACGGTGTAGTAGTAAGCATTTATGATATAATTATAATCTAATAACAACAAATCTCGTGTCACATTGTTAGTTATTGATCTCCTCCAAAACCGACTAATTTTGTTTTTTTTTTTTTGTTTTATTATTTGGTAGGTCTGAGAATAGGTTGTAGGTACTATTTCTTACTCTCTCCTACTCCCCATCCCATTCTTTACTTTGATAATCTACATTAATATTTCAAAGAGGTAGTTTTTTTTAAGTTTTTTTGTTTGTAGGAGGTAATCTCTGGAAGTACTTTTCCGATTGCTAAAATTTTTCACCAAAAAATTGCTTTATTCCTAAATGAGTTACACTATATTTTATGTACGCGGGTGAAGCCGCGGGCAAAAACTAGTTCATAATATGGCAGAACAACGTCTGCCGAAGTAGCTAGTATTGTTCTAAAATTTTAAGACTTGTTATTCATAAAGTCTTTCAATTCCTAATCAAAACTACTGATCTATTAGAATAGACTTTATAATTAGGGAATAAAATAGGTACCCTTTTGCGAAAGTTGCGAATTGTCGCTTAAATTGTTCTTCCTGAAAAAGCTCGGTATATTCTGATACGCAAAATGAGGAGGAAATATCACATGTCACTCAAGTTACGATAAAAAGAAAGACACGTTGTCTTGATTGAGTTTGATAAGCGCGAGAAACTAGCACGATAAAGAAACTGTTCACTAATTAACAAATGAACAAGCTGCGAAATTCGTTTTCTTAACTTATGGACTCTTTACATTTAGCAAAAGTTTTAGAAAAATTTTAGCAATCGAACCAATACTTTCAGAGATTTGAGTACTACGAAAAAAAAACTTTACCTTTTTATAATAATAGTATAGATATTATTTACTATCATATTTTTATCAATAAATTCTATGAAACCAATCAAGTTATAGGGTTCATTTCTATAAATAACTAATTTATTTAAAATCAAACGCACATTAATGCAATTCCAAAATAAGCAAAGCAACATTTTAGCGCTCCAAATTAGGTGGTCAGTTAGATCGTCTAAAGTAGAATCCGAGCTATGCGCCTTTCGCCAGTCACTAGTCCACTCTAGTTTACCTACACTAAATGCCTAAACTGTGCGGTTTACTACCTAAATAGCCTAGTAACATAGGCTATTTTAAGTGGACTTAGATTTAGTATTTCAATCTTAAATTAATTTGAATAGTTTATATTTGAACTACCTAGTTGAGACCGATCCGATGGATGCGAGAAGCAGAAATGAAATTCGGGTACATCAATTAGACTGGAAGCAAGGACAGGAAGGTTAGATTGTGTGAAGAGTGATATGAAAGAAAAGGGACTTGTGACTGGACAGAATGAAAGTAAAATACTTAGTGCGCTGATCCAAGATAGTAGTCATCATCTCAGCCGACAGACGTCCACTGTTGGACATAGGCCTCCCCCAAGCGCCGCCACAATGCACGATCCGACGATCCCAGATAGTAGTGACAGGACCGAATCAAAGACAAAACATATACAGGACAGTAAGATGGTGGAGTTAGACTGGAAACCAATTCCAACAAAATTAGGAAAAAGTACGCAATTTGATTGCTTCTAAAGTTGCCAGTTGGTCTACCAGTGAGTAACGATGAGTGCTGTTGAAGTACGATTGACTTGATAATGAACATTAAATCTGTACGTTTTTATTTCCCTTGCATCCTTTCTTTGATTTCAACACTTAAGCCATGAGAAACAGTTTCCCTTCAATAAAGTTAATGTGGAAATTGTTTATGTTGAGAAACTTACAAAGGAAGTAATGATTTTTAATGGATAAATTTATGTATTGTTGTAAACTTTTAAAGCACTTGATTTGAGGGCTTATACGCCACGTTTTAATTAGACTCGGTACTATAAGATTTAATGACAACGGAAGAAAATTTTCTATCTACAGTTATTAAAAAAATAAGTTGGATTTTATGACCTAATCCATATTAATATTTTTAAATGTGAAAGCAACTCCGTCTGTCTGTTATGTTTTCACGACTAATTAACTGAACCAGAGATAGAAACACATGGAGGAATATCATAAAAGTTAAAGTGATGAAGCAGGAAGGACTAAAACTCTCAGCGTTGAAGAATAAGACGCAAGGAGGAAGAGGCTACTGAACCGATTTTGATTAAATTTGATACGAAGTAAGTTTGAACGCCAAGGAAGGACATAGGCTACTTTTTATCTGCCTTTGACTTCGCGTCCTCACAGACTTTCACATGGACGAAGTCGCGATCAAAAGCAGGGCAAAAGATATTGTATTTACTAAAACAGACATTTCATCTTGTTAGCAAGGTTCAAGACATTGTTATGTGTGTTGCAATAATGGGTGGAGTTTCCTCAGCTAACGTGATGGGAACAAATACGCAATATTGGTTCAACACTTGGCTCCAACATTGCACCTGCTCACATATTCCCAGCATAATTGTTCGCCAGTTCTCACAGATACATTCGTAACACTAGATTGCATTCCTTTTTTCCGCAATTTGGCAAAAACCTCGCAACGTATACCATTGCACAGAATACGCATTGTACAAACAAAGGCACGTATTATAATTAAGTTTGGTAATGTCTGCTATGCCTTAATTGTAATCATTGTGATCGAATTAATTCATTACCGTTAGTTTTTTTTCTGTTGAGTTTGAAATCTGTTCAGAGAAATTGTGGGAACAATGGAAGAAAGAGTAACTGTTGACATATTTGAAATAACGACACATTTGAAGCTAATTAGTCAAGAAAGAACCCTTTTAATTGCTTTTTCTTCTATAAAAAACAATGCCCCACAATTAAACATGTACTCACTTACATAAAACACCCAGATCCCGAAAAACTATCTGTAGGCCATACGAATATTTATTATCTTCGGTAAACTAATCTACGATATACAGCACATCAGCTAATCACTCAAACACTGCATCAACCACGCTGTTAATTTATTATCTCTTGCAGCACTATGTGAGTATATTACAGGGGTCTAGCTCTGGTAGGCCTTAGGCCCAGGGTGAGTGTTTGAAAAAGATGAGGACTGGACGCCCGCCGCAGCAATCTATATGGAGAAACTGACTTATCAACTCACAGCGGAAACTACCAGGACTAGGGACGTAAAATTTTGCAAGAGGTTTCTTTGTATGACGTAGGCGAGCATTAAGAGAGGATTGTCCCTTTAAGGGATGAAACGAGGCCCCCAATGTCTGTATAGAGAAACCTAGTTATAAGCGAAACCGCTGGCAGAAGCTAGTAACTTATATTATCTTTAAGCTTCAATACAATTACATTTTTCATTCAATTTTTCATCTGCTGCTGGCACATCGCTTATTACATTTCCTGGTCCTTTACTTCTCGCATCCAGCTGATTCCCGCAGTCTCCACCAGTTCATTGGTATACCGAAATCAATAAAACCTGCGTTTGCTCCCCGAAAACTCTCAGTAAAACTAAGCTTACCCAGAGTCATAATCTAAAATGGTAGTTAATTCACATTAAACCGCTATAACGTAAGACCATAGAAATAAATTGCACCAAAGACCAGTTTAATCAAGCAAGCACTCAGCAAGACTCGTATACCATAAAGCTGCAAGATTATGGGAAAGGGTCATCATGACCCTAGAGCGTAAAGGGCCACAGAAGGAACATAAGTAATTTTTTATTTTATTTTATATAAACTAGTGCTTGACTGCGATCCCACCTGATGGAAAGCAGTAATGCAATCTCTGTGTGAGTCTGGGTGAGGCGTACATTCACTCTAGCCTTGAAGACACCCAAATCCCGCCCGTTTATAATCGGACGAAAAGACCGAAGCAGGCAAATTGTTTCAGTCCTTCGGCGTACGCGGTATAAGCGACGAGGCGAAACGCTTAGTCCGGACCGTAGAGGTTTCAACAACGTATGGGTTGGATACTCGTCGTCGTTTTGATCAATAAAGGTAGGGTATACCTGACAGGTTTGCCTGTACAGGGAGTTGTACAGGTAAACCGGAGCGTGTATGTTGCACAACTGTGCAGGTTTCCATACAAGCTTACCTGACAGGAATAACTGTGCAGGCAGACCTGTCAGGTATACCCTAGCGCAACTACCTTAAAAGTTTGACACTTCTTTTCGCTCTACTCATAGTGGTAGAACTTGATGATTTTCCAGTCCAAAAGAAAAAAAATCTTGGCCAAATGCGAGTCGGTCTGGCTCTCGAAGGCTATCCACACTATATACTACTACACACTATAATAATAAAACAATTTTTTGTACAGGAATTACCTTTACTTTTTAACTTTTTTTTTGTAGTTGTAGCGGCAATAGAAATACACATTCTGTGAAAATTTCAACTAACTCTCGATCTGCGTGTGTATATCAGCGGGCTCCGTAATCCGTAAATTTCACGATTTACGGAGCCCGCTGACAAACGAATAGATAGACAGATAAATGAATAGCGGAGGTCAGTAATGGGATCCCAAGGGTACATTTCGAGTAAAGAACCCCAAAAAACGGGCACAAGGCTCTAAATGCAACGAATGCACATACAAATAGTTAATAATACTCGTACATTTACAGCAGCAGGTCTATAGTGCGTCTATTAAACGTAGTGAGTAGAACGCACTATAATAGAGAGGTACTTCAGCGTACAATTGCATGGTAGTAGGTCTGTTCGCACCGTTACCATAGGGATGGGAAAGCGGTTTTATTGATGTGGTAGATAGAAACGTCTTTTAAACGTTTTTTACAAAGTTCAATAGTATCATGATAGAACTTTCAGAGTACGTTACGACGATAAAGTAATTAAATCTGACTGACCCTGACATTAATGACGAAATAACAGTGACCAAGATAACGATCTGATCTTTGAAGATGCGCAAGATCAATCAAGATAGAAATAGTAATTACCTAAAGATGTGATTAAAATATAGCTAGCAAAAATATAGTAAGCCCCGCAAATGAAAATAAGTAAGTAAAAAGTTATTAAAGTAGGATATCTTCTATGTGAGTACATGTTTATCGAATATATTTTAATAAATAATATCTGCCTATCTCCCATTAATCACCACCATTATTAGAACGTTGGCTGACAGATGGGACTCTTCGATCTTGGGGCGGTGGATACGACGAACGAACGTGAGGATTGTCTATTTGAATGTGTGCAACAGTCAAATAGACAATCCTCAGGTCCGTTATGACTCACCTAGCTTAGAATAAGTACCTATTTTTTCTTTGGAGGTATCAGAATGTTGCGTGTTTATATCACGTCGCAGTCACCAGTTTTGTAGGTATGCAGAACACAGAGTTATGTCCCTAATACCTCCGTTGAAAAGGCAGGATTCTCCGGTCAGACGAGTGTTATGTCTGGTGGGCGACTGCCCGGCAAATGATTTCGGGCTGTTCTATATGTCCAAAACACGCGGAGAACTTTAATTGCGTGATGCAGGATTAGTTCTTATGTCACTCCATAGATATCGCTATGTGGCGCCATAGATGTCACTACAATTCTTTATGTTACCAACACTAGTTCTATATAACTAATTGTCACTCTTGCATATATTAATCACACATGCTCATCTTTGTGATTAATATATGAAAGTTCCGAAATAAACGTTTTTATTATTACTATTGTTATTTATCGATATGATCTAGCCCCATCCCTAACAGCACCTGCAGCTACCAGCGTGCAGTGACCGGCAATGAGGTCGCCTATACACCGCGACACGTCGCCGTCGCCTAGCGCCTGCACACACGCATATGTGCAAACATTACTGTCACTAATAGTTGACTATCATAGATTTAGTTCAGTTATATTCTTTGTTATATTTTGTTAAATTTTCATAGCAACGAAAAATGAAGCCGAAGCACAATGGTTGTTTTATGATTAAACAATGCTCATATTGCTTATACTAATATTGTAAGGAAGTAAAGTTTGTTTCTAGGAGGTAATCTGTGAAAGTACTGGTCAGATTGCAAAGATTGATTGATGACCCTAGGATCAAAGGACCAATGTCCGAATTTTTAAGAACATGCCATCAAACGGGATGAATAGGAACACAAGGGTTAATAGAAAGACAGCATGTTTGTTCAAAAGAGTTACCGTAGCCCTGGAAGGCAAAAGCCATAGGAACTTAGGTGTAAATCTGACAGCCTCTCTCGCTTCACCCAGGGTGAGTGTTATTACTTGATGACTTTTCACCAGGAAAAAACAAAAACCTAATCACAATTTTGTTTCTATTCACCTCCTTTATAAGTCATGTTAAAATCAATCTTTGTCTGCCAGTGTCCCCATACTTTTTTAACATAATTATTACCGAGATGAGATCGTGACTGGACTTTTAACAGAGATGGACCTTTATTTACTGTCGTAGTCATCACCTTTCCTAAATCATCGACCAATAAGCTCCATTTCATATCTTACTCAGATATGGTTGTATAGATATTTTTCAATTTATATTCATAATCTAATGCCACAGAAAACCAGTTGCCAGTCTTAATGAGTCTGCGGACAGGACGCCATTATACATTGCAACACAAATCTGAGCTGAACCACTCAGCATGAAATTAAAAATACACAAAAGGCCACTCGATCCGGCCAGGACTAGCAGGTGGAAACACAGACTGATTGCTGAGTTTAATCTACAATGGTATTGCGACATTTAGTTAAAAAGGAATGACGAATTATAATTTCCTGACTGCATTAGGAAATCTTTGATGAAAATTGGGAAACGTTGCAAGAAGCTGTAAGACCGTATCCTTTGCAGACCGATTTGAGTGGTCAAAAACTCTCGTAGATAGATTGTATCGTCTGCACTCTTACAGGTATTTCTTAACTGTGTGAGGCACTCATAAGCATCATGATTTCACAAGAACAGCTATCATTTAGCTTTTATAATTTGTTTAAAATATGTATTTAATCTACTCGCATATCAATACTTTTATACTAACAATATTCTAATGATTATCGACGAATAAGGTGCCGTGGGTTACCGAGGCCGTAGGCGATGCCTAGAGAGTAGTTTTTTTTTTAAAGGTGGGAATTCATCTAATGATGTCCCATACTTTTAGGGCGGAGCGCAAGGGCGTTTCAGACTTTTACTGTATAAGACCACACCTATGCTCCTTCAGTCGCTGTTTGCGTTGTGCTGACATATCTTTGAAGGTGTATGGAACAATATGCGTCGGTGACGGCTCGGTTCTTATAGGACGAGCGAACAACGAGCTACACATTGCTTATCGTCCGCAAGTCCTGCCTACTATCACTTTGCTATTCCTGATAGTCGAGGCGTCTCCTGTTGCGGCGGCTGGGGCGTCGAACATTCCCTCACTCTTGCAACCGCCTCCTTTGCTAGCATTACTGCTTTGCAGAAGGATGCGACCGTATCGTCTCTTGTTTCACCCTAGTGTTAAATCATAAAAGATAATTTTCCAACTAAAAAACATTGTTAATAGTAAATTGATTTAATAGGTAATACTGCACGTAACAACTCAAATTGAATGTCCAAATACAATCAATCACAATAGACCCTTTTAAATTGGTTTTCATTCAAAAACCCTACTATTTTCAATGATTAGTTCAGCCTTAGATAATCGCCTATTAACCTCATTTTGAGCTGCATAAAGCAAGTGATTGAATTCTGCTGAACGTTTGTGTTATGTAGTTCCGCTACTACAGTTGTCAGTTATGTTAGTCTTTGTGTTGATCACAAAGGTTTGTAATAACAATTATGTAAGAGTCTAGTCTAGTTAGTTACAGCCTAGGTTTGAAAAGAAAATACATGGTATTATAGTGGAAAAATAAGTAAGATTAAAGATAAATCAAACTCAATTATCACTTTTAATGAATATTATGAATTTCTTATTCAAAATTAAGAACAATATTTTTTTTTATTTTTTTTTTATATCGAAAAGAAAACGGTTGGTCCCAAATAAACTTTTTTTGTGATTTATAAATAGATTTTGAAGGAAAAGAAATGATAAATGCTTTAGGAATTACTCCGGTATCGTTGGTGTGCTTAAAAACTTTTTAACTCATATGAGTTTTGGTGGTTCTTGAGTTCGTGGATCTGGAAAAACTATCTGTAGATATTTTTGGGATGGGAAGTGATCACATGACGTCTCTCGCTCTGAGTACACCGAGACAGACTGTCAGACTTTTACTGACTAAAATATACCTACCATAGTTCCTCGGCCGTGAGGACTCTTTCGAACAATCCCGAAAAAAAAATCTGTTCTTTAAATTAATATCGAGATTTGAAAGATTTCACAACCACTTTATTCTCAACAGCAGAGGCCCAGCTGGGTCGAAGCCTACTGGGGCCAGGGTTAATTCGAAAGATAGCTCTACCTAATTTCGACCGTGGGTTACCGTGACGTTCCAAATAAGATTGTTTTATTCTTATTCCAGTGTGGATAAGAGACAGAGCTATACAGGTTGAGTAGCGCCATCTCTTACCTACACTGGAATAAGAATAAAACAATCTTACTTTAAACGTCATCCCTGAGTGAGATTCCTACAGTAGTCGGTATCCTTAATTGACATATTTAATTGTCCAATCTTTGTTCCCTCCAAGTTAAGCCAAATAATTATAATGAAGTTAGTCTGCACGCGTCCGAGGTAATTGGCGTAAAGCGCACTGAGGCGATCACTAGCGAAAGTTGAACAATTAATCTTTGTTGTAGATTTTATCCACAGTAATTGGACTTAGTTTGGTGTAGCTGTTACTGTATGCTATGTTAGTAGTTGTGTTACACTTGCTTACAAGTGTGCAATTATGTAATCTTCTAATTATAAATATTGGGCTGGTTTATAAAAAGCCCAAAATAAAATAGGAAAGAAGAGTATACAATTCCACTCCGTAATAATTATACCTTATTGTGTAGCTGCGTTCAGCTACTTTAACATTCCACCTGTACTTCTAGATTAGGTGCGGGCTTAAAGATAGCGAGTAATAGGTATCTCGTCGTCTGATAAAAGTCATGTCTCATAAAAGAGTTATTAGCAAGATTGACGGGGTCAGTTAGGGCCGCTGCCACCAGGAGTGCGGATTATTCCAAAAATGCAACTGAAAGAACTCTGTGGGGTTTAGTCAGCAAAAATATAATAATAATAATATAATATTCCACAACTATCACCCAAATCTGACCATCCTTCTCATCTTCCAGATCGGGAGAAGTAACTAAATAATTTCTCATGTAAAATAAAAACCTTCCGAATACAGATAACCTGCAAGAAATGCAATGGGAAGGCAGAGTTTTACAATGGAAAACTCCAGTTGATGACACTGACCTGACATGAAAAATTAACCTTTAAAATCTTTCAGAACGCGTTCAGCAAATTGCGACTTTGAACTAATGAAGCCGTATTTGGATTCAAATTCAAAACGCACATCAATTTTGGTAATGACATTTTGCAGCCATTTTGAATCAGAACCTAAATAAAAAATCTTAACGTGAAAACGAGTGTTGTGAACTGACGATCCTTAGCTTCAGGTGCAAAGATAGGTCGCTTCTCTTTCACTGCACCTAAGCTATCACAGCATAACATAGACGGCCTTATAATGTTCCCTCTGTTGGGACTCAAGCCTCCTCTCTAGGAGAAGGAATGGGCCGTAATTCACCACGTGGGCCCAGTGCGGGTTGGGAAGCTATCACAAAAAACTGCTAATATCCTATTAGACCCAACTGCCTCAACATTCAACAAATTACAAGTTAATTCATAAACAGTACCTACAATAACAAAGCGCTGTATGTTGTAACACATAATGTATGGAGATCGTAAACCATAGGGCTCATGCATGCCTACAAACGGCCTATTGATATCTGCGCGCGCGACGCATAACAATGCACTAACATTATAATCTAGTGTAGGTAAAAATGGTTCGCAGAAATGCAGGTTACATTCATGTAATGTTGTAGTTTTTCCTTGTTTTGAGGTAAATATGGAGCTTTACGTTGGACCTAAAGTTACCAGTGTGAAATGGACTCACAACAAACATAGTCGCAAAAAGAATTGGTTAAGCTTTCCGGTAGCTTGGCAGATGAATTCCAATGGTGCATTTGAGTGTTTTTTAAATGGACTTTTGTATCGGAGATGCGTTTATAAACGTTTAAATCGCTTAAACAAGACACTCAAAACTAGAAAAAAAACTACCCATCCATCAGCGTAAAGAAGGGCTTCGCTACCTCTTAAAATACCATGCAAGGACCCTTTTTTATGACGGAAATCATCAAATAACTTCTCTCGCTCTAGATGGAGCGAGAGGGAGTGTCAGAATTTTCTGAATAAAACCTTCGGTGTTTCGTCAATTTCCCTTTATTGCGAGAGCTACGGTAACACCATCAAACAATACGCAGCCCTGGCAAGCGTCGGTTCTAACTAGCCCATGCCGTCATCACTTTGTGTCGCGCGGTCCTTACCGGACGGCTGGACGGCAAGCTACCCATAGCTAGCCGTCCACAAACCCGAAGCCAGAACTTTACTAATCTATAAGTAAAACCTTCTTACTCGTATGCTTGAACGTTCAAATATATTCACGTAAATCTGATACAAGCTCGAATACATTAATCCAGTGACCTCAACTAATAGATATTTACAGATAGCGTACGACCCAATGAACACGACCTGCCGTAAATATACAGGTGAAGGAATTCAAAGTGGCAGCTTGAGCTATGACAAAATTGCTCGTTAGGCTCATGATGTCAGATTTCGATATGAGAATGCTTTAATTGTGATGTCATTTGATTAACAGTTGTAGGGAGGGCATAATGCAATATACACATAAGAGTAAGGCTAAGGGGAGGGGTAAAATACTGATAAAATAAACTTGCATATACCATAATTTAGAATTATTACACTAATACATATTATGAAAGCGGGAATTTGTGATTATGTTTATTTTTAACTAGCTTTTGCCCGCGGCTTCGCTCGCGAACATAAAATATAGCCTATGCCACTCAGAAATAAAGCAGCTTTCTATCGGTAAAAAATATTTGCAATTGGGCCAGTACTTTCAGAGATTATCTCCTACAAACAAAAAAAATAGAAAAACAAACTTTACCTCTTTATTATATGTATTAGTGTAGATTGGTATAAACTGGTGCTTGACAGCACCTATTGGCAATATCGAGCATAGTTTAAAAGCTTGTTGCTTCATCTAACGCAAACCAACGCGATCTTTGATGAAGAGGCAAAGCGAAAAAAGAAAGATAACGCCTAAAAACTCTGTTGGCATTTGGTAATTCGGTGATTTACTCAAATATTTCACAAAACTTGATCCAGGAAATCCTTTTTTTTTTTTTTAAACCCTTGAAAGTTTTTCAGAAAATTTGTCATGATTCAAAATCTCGATTAAATGTGCAAGGCTTCTATTGATATACTTTTTTATGTTTTGAATATACGAGTGCATTACGGCGGGCCAAATTTCACGTAAAATAGCAGATTTTCAGAGGTCCTTACTAGATTAGTTTTACACTTAATGTTTCGATGTCTATAGAAGCCTAGATAATATCTTTTTGATGGATAATAATTTAAATTAATCTGAAATTTTATTACTTATCATTATTTTTTTCATTCTTGTTTTGTTGACTTATAATTAATTAATTTCATTTTGACATTTTATAATGATTTGATATTATATAAGCTTGACTGTGTCTTATTTAGCCCTAAGCATATTGTATTAACAGTGTTTTGCATGCCTTAGTTAAGGTAGTTAGTATGGATCATAAGACTTGAAAAATACCTATAACCTGTACCTACTTTCTGTACAAAATAAAATCTATTCTATTCTATCCACAAAATAGCTTTGTATCTAAAATACTCGTATCTAGAGAAATGTGTAATTATCACAATCACGTAAGAGCGCTTTTAAGAAAATGAAACTCGAAAAGGACGCTCTTAAGTAATTTCAAATTTGATCACTCCTCTTGGGACGTAAAAGTCCATTGCGTGAAAGGGTAACTAGGTACTAAATACAGTCTTGACGACTAATTAAATAGCCATGTAACTAGGAACAACATTATCAACCTTTGACCAATAACCCCAATCGTAATTCCGCGCAATCTCCTACATTTTCACCGACATTAAGTCGCATATCGTTTGCCACATAAATTATGTTAATGTAACAAATAACTTAGGAGCTAGACAATTAAATTGCTCTAACACAATCGCTACTTGGATTCGTGCCGTATCGGTATTTTGTTCACCTGTTGGTCGGTCGCCCACAGATATCGTATCCAATGGAATTTATGTTACTATTGTGTAAGAGGTTATTTCAGTAGGCATTTTATAAGTGCAATATTAAATGAATATAAATTTTATTACCAGGCAATACTGCCCCACAACTTAATAAAGGCCTCCCATATTTCAAGCACTATTTTCTTGTACTTCCTCAAACTAGTTCTACCAGCATGCTTCCAACTATCCTTATGCCTTTTTATGAATCCTTTCATTTTAGTCAATAAGACATCCAGTGATTATAAAATATTCCTCTAACCATTTATTGCACGCAATAAAATTTTAAGTGCTGATTATGTTGATGTAAACTGCAACACTCGACACATTACCTGAAACAAGAGAAATTATCATAAATATACAAAACACAGCAGTCAGTGAAAGTTGCTAACATTAGCTAATAATACCTAAGAAGTCATAACATGATACTCAAGAGCCGTCTCATATGAATGAGTAAGCAACGACGCACTTTCCAGACGAAAGTTGTCGCATAGAACATTCACTGATGTTGTAACTGTGAAGTAATGCTTATATTTGGTAATGTGGTTATGAGACTGCTTGTTGAGTATCATTAATTTTAATTACCACTTGGTTAGTTTGATAATCCTCTTACTGACTTCGCTCAAATGATACTACAAGTCAAGAGTATATTTCATCATCATCATCATCATTTCAGCCGAAAGCTGTCCACTGATGGACGTAGGTCTCTACTAGTGCTGCCAGGCGTCCCGATTTTCGCGGGATGTCCCGATTTCTATGGGTCTGGAGACGCGTCCCGATTTGCGCCTGATCGGGACGCTAAATGTCCTGATAAATCAAAAATCCTGAAATTCAAAGAGCGACTGAAGAAGTCTGGGTTTTACTCAGTAAAAGTTTGACACAACCTCTCGTTCCACCACAGAGCGGAAGAAGTCATTGGATGATTTCCCACCTAAAAAATATTTGAAAAAAAAAATTGTCCAGATCTAAAACTTAAATCCCGATTTGTTTTGCCATCTGTCCTGATTTTTATTCAAACGGACCTGGCAACACTAGTCTCTACAATAATGACCGGACCTGTGCCTGTGCGTCTCATACATAGAGTATATTTAGAACTATATAATGTCCTCTTATACACTATTAGCACTACAATATGAAAACAGTTCAAACGTATGAAAATGAAGTTTTATACCGATTCATCTCCATAAGACTCTTCAAATTGAAACTGTGCACTTAACTTCTTTAGAATTAGAATTTATTTAGAATATTATGCCTAATCATAATCGTGAACTTTTATGGCTGATACTAAACCCTCACCACAAATAAAGGTAAGAAACCGTATTTTAAAATCGAAACGACAATTAATATGAAAATAATGAGGTATTTCAAATAGCAACACTGCAACATAAAGATTCAACAGTAGAAGCTTCTGAAAATGTTGTAGGAACTCGATCTCAACTCAGAAATAAAACGATGATTGCTTGGATAATCTTCGATATAATTTTCACAAACCAAAAATCAACGTTCTGTTCAACGGTTCAAGTTCAAGTGCCGACAAAAATCATAACTGCCAACTATGACAGTTGAGGCTAAAGTCCTAACTCTTGACAACTAACCGTAACTACTAAATTAGTCGATTATTACTTTAGTGACGGGTATCTGTCAATGTTACCATAAGAAAAATACAAGACTATTTACATGTCTATGACAGCTGACAGATACCTGTCACTTTACAAAGAACGACAGTTGGGCAATGAGTGAATAATACTGTTAGCTTTACAGTTCGGCCATCCTTCAACAAGTGAGTCCTCTCACTTCAAGAAGATAATATTCTAAAATAAATATCTTTAATATTTATACAATAATAAATCTAAATATTGATTTAGTTACATGAATTATAATATTATAATTTTTAATACAATCACAGATAACTCAATTTTAAAACTGAAATTCTCATCTCGCATGATCCACTATGATAGACAATCGTTTGTGCGATATCTGTGCTCGATATCATTCGTTTCTGCACCGATTGCTCATAGTCTATGCTGACAATAAAACTATCTTCAATACATACTCATCTTGCACGATCTGCTATCTACAATCATTTGTACGATACCGATAACTTGATACCATTCGTTTCTGTACTGATTGTTCATAGCCTGTGCTCATAATAAAACTATAATAAAAATACATACATCTTGCACGGTCTGCTATTTACAATCATCTGTACGATACCAATTACTTGATACCATTCGTTTCTGTACTGATTGTTCATAGCCTGTGCTCACATTCACTATTTCAATCAATATTCATAATTCATACGGAACTATAACACAGTTCCATTCATTATTAGCACTAATCATTTAGTCTCAATCTCAATAAATTCCATATCGACAATCAAATTCATTATAATAAACAATTAAGCGAAATACTGTTAATCAACTCAATAATTCATACATCATTTAATATCTTTACATTATTATAATAATAATAATGTAATATGTAGTTAAACTACCATAAAAGAATACTACAAAATTCATTAATTATTTTTTTTTTACTGCCTAAATCAATCTCATTGTTCCATTACTCATTGTCATTTTCACTGTCATTGTTATCATTCTCGTTACCATCGTCACTGGAATAATCATTAAAATTTAGCCAGGGATGAATCTTATCAATTGCTATTATGTTTTCGTATCGTTTGTTTCCTTTCCTAGTCAGTGGAGTGTCCTCGACTACGAACCTGTCATTGGGTAAAGCTTTGACGATTCGGTACGGGCCCTGAAGTTTTGGTATAAGCTTTTTAGATTTACCGTGATGCTCTTTATCAATGACTGACCTTTCAATTCTAACTAGATCGCCTACATTGTATGATTTCGGTTTCTTTCTATTCTTGTCAAACCTGACCTTCGCTTTTTCCTGATCCTTATCAATTTTCTCTTTGGCATCGGACCTCAGTAGCATTAGGTCGTCGCCACTAACTAATTGAGTCGTTTCAGAAATCGCGTCTCCCAATATATTTTCTGATGTCGAAATTAATTTGAATCCGAATAATAATTCTGAGGGACTCTTGCCTGTCGCTTTACTGACAGTGGTATTCATACCTAATTGAATGTCTCCTACATAATCATCCCATGTATTCTCACTGTTGCCATGACATTTAGTACTCAACGCATCGGATATGGTTCGATTGAACCTCTCGACCTGCCCATTCGCTCTAGGTGTGGCTACCGCGTTCAATATATGTTTTATGTTTAATTTGTCTGTAAACTCCTTGAACTTCCCACTAGTAAAACATGAACCTCGGTCTGTAACTAGCCTAGACGGAACACCAAAGTAACTAAAATGCTCGTGAAATACTTTGATTGCAGTTGAGGTTTTTGTATCTTTTACTGCACGTATATTAACAAATTTCGTGAATGCATCTACAATTACTAAAATATACATATTCCCCCTTCTAGAACGAATAAACGGGCCGAGATGATCCGCATGTAATGTATGGAACGGGATTTCTATCTTTGGGATAGGGTGTAATAACCCTTCCTTTTGGCCTGATGGTGCTTTATGGTGTGCACATTGTAAGCAAGATGATACATATTTCTTTGTAAATCGACGCATCTTTGGGAACCAAAATGTTGCTTTTAACCTACTCAGCGTTTTATCAAAGCCAAAATGCCCTACATGGTCGTGGTTCATGCGCAAAACTTGCCATCTAACACCCCTCGGTACCACCCAACGAATTCCCCCATCTACGATACGGTATACGTAACCACTCTTCAGTTGATAATTATTTCGTACATCGGCAACGAACTTCGTCTCATCGTCGAGAAGAATTTCTCGAATACGCTTTATCTCTTCGTCGTTACTCTGTACGGTCGCAATCCAATCGGTTGTCTCTGTTTGCAATACGTCAATTACGTGTGTGTCAGTATCGTCAGTGTGTTCAGTTACCGGAGCACGACTCAGGGCATCTACATGAGCCATACGTGCTCCTGCCCTATATTCAATGGTACAGTCGTACTCCTGCAACTGTACCCACCATCGCGCAATTCTGGGTATGAGATCTCGCTTTGTCAAAGTCGTTCTTAACGCATTACAGTCGGTTACTATTTTAAATTGTAGCCCCAGCAAATAAACACGGAATCGACTTAAGGAGGCAACAACAGCCAAAGTCTCGAGATCGAAAGAGTGAAGTTTTCGTTCCTCTTCTGAATTTTTCCGACTGAAATAGGCTACAGTCCTCAGCTGGCTGTCACTACCTCGCTGCATAAGGATGCCTGCGATGCCTATCTTTGATGCATCGGTATGCAATTCAGTCTCTAACCGCGCATCAAACAAGGCTATTATGGGTCGTTCTACGAGTTTCTCCTTGAGGGTGTTAAAAGCAGATGTACATTCCGCGGTCCATTTCCACTCAAATTTAGATTTTAAAAGATTCGTTAATGGGCACGCTATTATTGCAAAGTTTTTGACGAATCGACGAAAAAAACTTGCAAGTCCTACAAAACGTCTTACCTCATGTACGTTTTTGGGTACAGGAAAATTGAAAATTGCATTTGTTTTACGTGATCCGGGACGTATGCCATCTCCAGATACACAAAACCCTAGGAAATCTATCTCCGTTTGGAAGAAATGGCACTTCTTTAATTTAAGAGTTAACCCCGCATTAGCTAAATGCTGGAGAACTTCTTCTAAGCGTGTCAACCCATCGTTAAATGTACTAGCGGGTATCAGGATATCATCCATGTAAATAACAACGTATTTTAAATCAGAGAGAACTTTGTTCATTACTCTTTGGAAAATTGAAGGCGCATTAGCTAACCCAAAGGGCATTCTTTTAAACTGGTACTGACCATCAGGTGTTACAAACGCCGTGGCCTCTTGTGAACCTTCTTCTATAGGAATTTGGTAGTACCCAGATGCAAGATCAAGACTGATGAAGAGAGAATTGCCCGACAATCTATCTAATTGGTCGTCGATCAGTGGCAAAGGATAATGTTCTTTACGAGTCTTGTTATTTAACGCTCTGTAATCGACGCAGAGCCTTTTTTCACCCGTTTTCTTCTTTACAAGAAGAATTGGACTCGCATAGGGCGAGTTAGACTCACAAACGATATCGGCGTCGATCATTTCCTTTACCATTGTTCGAACCAATTCACGTTCTGGGTATGAGAGCCTATAAGGTCGGTAAACCACCGGATTTGCGTCGTTCAGTTCTATCTCCATCCGTACTATGTTAGTATACCCTAAATCAGCTAAACAAGAAGAAAAACAGCCCTCATACTTCTTTAGTAGAGACTTCAACCTCGATATCTCATCATCGGATAAGTGACTACCATAATTCAGATCGGAACTCGTATCATGATTGCTAAAGTCTAGCATGTTAATCTCAAAATCCTTTTCAGATCTGTAAACTCGACTGACTAATGTATCTTTATTTAGCGAAAGTGAATGGTCGCTAAAATTTTGGATTAGGAGTGCTCCTAAACTATTTTCAAGAAAATATTCACCTGGTAATAAGTAAAATTCCTTACCAGGCTGACCTCTTAATGAACCTCGGACATAAATAGCCCCAGAGCAGTTTCTATCAGAATAAACAGGAACCGCAGTCATTTGTTTCGGTTGAATTTCAACATCCATTTTAAGAAATAACCGCAATTTGTTAACCTCTTCCTTGCTAAAGATTAAAGAATTTGTGGTTTTTGTGATAATGATTCCGGGTTTTTCTGTAAAACTGTGACCGACTAGCACGGGGTATTTAATAATGCCATCTTCAACTATATAAACGTCAACCGTCTCTACGATATTATTAATGTCTATTTTCACACATGCTATTCCCATTGGTACAACTATATTATTACCTAATCCTCTCATAACGGGTAAATTGCCTACTGACCAAGTAACTCCTAATGATTTTGCTACGCTACATTGTATCAATGTGCACTGACTGCCTAAATCTACGTACCCTTTAACCAAAATATCGTTAATCTTTAATGAAATCATATATTTCTCATTACTAGTATCATCAACATCGACCTTCATAACCTTCTTTTCTGTACTAGCATCCTTACTCTTTTCGTTGGGCAGCTGCGGGCAATCGACCGTTACATGGCCAAGCCTCTTACAAACGTTACATCTCAGCAGCTTTTGTGTACACCTATTACTGAAATGACCTACTTCTTTACAGTTAAAACATGTTACTGACGCACTAGATTGTGGCCTAGATGTCTTAGAGTCATTTCCAACTAACTGCTTAGTATTGGAGTTTGAATTATTAAATGGTAAGATCTTTTTATCTTGGCCAATTTTAGACTTGTCAAAATCGCGACTTTGTTTAATGGATTGAAAGTAATTAAGAACCTCTTCTGGCTCTTGGCACCTGGCTGCTTTAGCACCAAGTCTTAAGGAACGATCCTCAATGCCATAAAGCAGGCAATCAACTGCACGTTTCCCGAAAATCTCGCATCGATTCAGTAGGTTTAATTTTTCATAATAATATAATTCTAACGATTCGCTGTATTTTACGCGTTTATTCAACATTTCGGTAAGTAGTTCGGCATAATCGTCACTACTAGGAAAGGAATCAATTAATTTACTTTTCCACTCAGGCCACGAGAATGACATTGAAGGCAATGCCTGGTACCATGTACGAGCAACGCCCGCAAGTCTGGGTAGTGCGTAGTGAATAACCTGATCATCACCCCAACGGTACAGCTTTGCACATTCGTCGACCTTATTAAGCCACATGTGGACCGTCTGACCCTTGACCATGGGGTCAAATTCAGGGATAACATTGCCTAGCATCGGAAATTTATTGCCCTCTGGCTTCGTGGCTGACAATGATTTTAATAACTCGTTCAAAAATAACTGAGTCTCGCTATTAGCAAACATAGATTTGCTTACCTGGGTATTTCCGCGTGATTCCTTACTTACTGCGGTGTCTGATGAGCTGCTACGTCTGGGTAGCCGCCTCCGGCTTCTGGTACGCCTCCGCTCACTCCGCTTCTTCGTTAGACTTCGTCGCGAACGACGCTCAGCCTCGCAGCTACGTTTCTGACTTCGCCGACGATGACCATCAGTCCGTCTTCGAGATCTACTCCTCTCGTCCTGCTCACTCTCACTCCGCTCCATCATCAGGCTTCGGCGCGAACGACGCTCAGCTTCGTAGCTACGTTTCCGGTTTCGTCGACGCTGTCCATCAGTCCGTGTTCGAGATCGACTCCTCCTATCCTGTTCATTTGATTCGCTAGGCGTGCTTCTAAGCCGTCTGCGACGTTTCTTCTTGCTCAAGCAATTTTCACTGGCTTCATTATCATGACGACGCTTGCGTTTCTCACTCACAATAGGTGGAGTAAAATAGGACCGGCTCCTATGAGATTGGCTACGGTCACGGTCCATATTAAACAATATTTTCTAAAACACGTGGGTATTTTGTATTTTTCAAAACTCGTGGGCGTTTTGTATATATCCCACTTCTGAGTTGTAGGAACTCGATCTCAACTCAGAAATAAAACGATGATTGCTTGGATAATCTTCGATATAATTTTCACAAACCAAAAATCAACGTTCTGTTCAACGGTTCAAGTTCAAGTGCCGACAAAAATCATAACTGCCAACTATGACAGTTGAGGCTAAAGTCCTAACTCTTGACAACTAACCGTAACTACTAAATTAGTCGATTATTACTTTAGTGACGGGTATCTGTCAATGTTACCATAAGAAAAATACAAGACTATTTACATGTCTATGACAGCTGACAGATACCTGTCACTTTACAAAGAACGACAGTTGGGCAATGAGTGAATAATACTGTTAGCTTTACAATGTTGACCCCATAAATAAAACAAAAGAGAAGCAAGTAAGGATATTCCACACAAATGATTACCTTTGCCCTCAACACGCCTTTCCAAACACAATCTATTTATCAGATATTACCAACAGTGCTAGTAGGACGTGACATTTAGCTCCCAAACCAGGCACGCCTCCACAATAATTAACGATTACTAATATTGATATTGCACGTATAATAATTATTTAATTCCAGATTTCGGAAAAGATAAAACTAAATGTTAAACAATATGAAGTGTCCTCTGCAAATGTCAGGTTTTCGTTCAAATCTTTTTATGGTTTTAATAGTTTGTTGCAATTTTATAACCTCTATTAAATATAAACATTGCATGAATGAGTTGCAAGCATGTTCAGCGTTTGTTTTACACGATCCATTAAACAATGGACGATTCTTATCATTCAGGATTTCATCTTCCTCATCTGCAAACAAAACACCTTTATCTTATACTAGATGTTTCCAGCCTAGATGTCGAGGTCAAAACTTAGAACTATCTGCTATTTATGTTTCAATACTGCTATCTTGATCGCACTTTATCAATATTTCAATCAATACATCAGTCTTGTCTTTGATTCGTTGATGAATCGTTATTTAAACATGTTTATGTTTCATTGAGATATGAATATTTCAGTACAAGGCTTATGAATCTATTGTACTAACTAATAAACTTCTACATGGGCCAGACATATCAATATGGTCGATTAAGCAACGTTATAAATACAACCGAAGTACTTGAGTTAGTATAATAATTGAAATCACATTTGGTATTAAAAGGGGCAAAGTCGTAAACAAAAGATTTACGGGAGAATTAGCATCCATTTTATAGGTAGCAAATTTCCCATAAAGCCTTCCGTTTATCGACGTTTTGGCTTCGTTCTCATCCTAGTTTGAAAAGTCAATTGCAGGATACAAAACATCCATATCGCGCCCTTTCTGGTTCGTACTCATGAGTTTGTTTCCACTTACAAAGTTACTAGATAAAGTTCAATCAGATTTTGATTCTCAAATCTGCCTCATTTTAGGCCGCGCAAATTATTCACATAACGATTGGGTATCATTATTTTCTTGACTCAGTTTCATTTAACTTGAGGTCAGCAGATAATGTTTTCTTCTTCTATTTTGTTCTTTCAACCTTCATGTTAACACTGACTTGATTTTAATAGGTCGGTAAATCTGAATCCTCTACTAATAGTATAAAGGCGAACGTTTGTATCCACGTGTGTATATTTGTTATTGCTTCTTCTTCAGTGGTTTGAACAGAACGGATTTGAATGAAATTCGGTACACGGGTAGAACTTGGCCTGTATTAGCGATACAGTTATAAGATATATTTATTTCTAGAGAGTATATTTTCTTAGGATACATTTTTACTTTCAGGTGGTCGAAGCCGCTAGCAGAAGCTAGAGTTCCAATAATAACTGCCATTTCCTTGTTCAACCTCATTTACATCTCGGGAATATATTTTCTTAGGATATATTTTTACTTTCACGTGAGCGCAGCTGCTACCAAAACCCAGAATTCCAATAATGACTACCATTTCCTCATTCAACCTCCTCATTATGTTAAATGTAATTATTTTGTTAATGTTAACACTTAAATGACATGCGCATTAGATCGCAGTTATGTTCAAGGTGTAAGTCATTTATAAATCAAAATGACCATTGGTAATTGGGCACTGACGGATAATGATTATGACTTATGTGCAATATGTGTGGGAAGTATCGGAAATGCAGGATATGAGGTACAAAATGATACCGATAATGATGATGATAATAATTGACGCATTAAGTTGGGAGCTGACTACAATGTCAGGACTGATTTGGCTTATGAGACTTATCTAATGATGATCAACACAATGATGGCTGTAAACATACTTTGAAATCTCTTCTAAATCTTTTTTAAAGTACTAAACTTAGTAAAGTTTGACCCACCATATATATATGTAGCAGTTTGTCTATATTATGTAGATAATTAGGCAATTACTCAACCTTTTCAACAAGGCAATTAGAACCTAAAAAATATTATTGAAAACTATTAGATCACATCGCCCAAAGCTACATCTCAAAGTACCACGGAACTACTTAGAAGTTCCTAAATATAGAGCAGCATTGATAAGTCAAATTCTCTATAGAATTGATCTAATAAGTGAGCATAAATTGATTTCAAACAAGGCAATTAGCAATGGCTTATCGTAACATGATCTACAAACATGAGAACATTGGATTAAGGTCGAGTTTAAATGTTTTCACACGAATTTGTAATGGTAGATGAAGAAATTATTGTCCTTGCAGTTAATACCAGTGAAGTGGATACGAACAAGTTTTTTTACTAAAAATTTCATCGGGTTTGGTCAGAATAAGGATTTTACACAGTTTAAGTTTAAAAAAGTACAGATATTTTGAATTAGGAAATAGCCGACGAAAAATTCCATCACTGGGGGGATCTAGAATCATGTACTGGATCCGCGGAATTGGTTTGTACGTCTATATCAAAGACACCGTCTATATCAAGAAAAAAGTTTAAAAATGGCTGAAACTTTTATATTACAAGCATCGTCAAGCAAGTAATGTCATTTCGAGTGTGTGAAATAATATTCCATTAACTTTCAATATGCAATGACAAATTAATATTGACTGTAATTAATTGAAATGCTTTCTCTTAAACAATTTACAAAGTTGCTGTCATTATACATTACCGCACGTCCGCTGTAAAGACACACCCAGAAATTAATTCGTTCAACTTTTTTTTTCTCACGAATGTCACAATCGTTTACGTACCTACCTAACTAGATCCTTGTTTTATCATTTACAAAAACAAAATCATTAGAATATCATTAGAATTGTTATTAGAATTGTATAAAAAATATTTGTGTAGTAATTTGAGCTATATTAAAAATTGACATTTCTGATCAATAAATCATTTAGAACCAATTAACAGAATAATTAAATCCTTCACACGTCCTTATTATAATTCTGTTACGGATCGTTTGTCACGGTGCGAAGCATATCATGCCCTGCGGCGATGTCCGTTACGCGAAGATATAAATCTTACATCGCCATTAATTCCGGCAGTTCATGAACATTGGCGAATACAAGCAATAAACTTAAATACAATTGGTAATCTTTTTACTTTGACTTATAATCTCTTAAGTGATTTAAATGGCCTCGCTGTAAAGTTTACATCTCTTTTAAGCTGACTTCAGTCCGACATTTCCATAATACAGACTTACCCGACAACATTGGGCACCAAGATATATTAACCTGGATGATATATGTAGAGCACTTCACTAATTTATTTGGCTCCATTAATAATATGGTAATATTTGCATCTTTGTACGAACATTGAAGTGGAGTCTGTACGTCCAATCGGGATAGCAGAATCTCTAAGAGGGTCGTGTAAAATAATCACTATTAACGGTTCCATTCCTTTGAGGCTTCCAATTTAAGCTATAAAGTAATTTCGTAACTGCCAACTGTTTTATAAACCATAACATTTAAACAATTTTAGAAGGTTCATCATTGATTTGAACCACTCAACAAACAAATGTGCATAATTAAAATTAATGATAGAACGCCATTGAACTTCATTTTTTTTTTTTTTTATTTAATTCTCAAACAGTTTTCGTTGTTTAAATACATAATTTCCTCGCCAAACTTTACAGTTTGATGGCGAGATACGCTCGCTTTTATAACTTAAACAACAAAAGTCCACAAAACATCAATCCAAACAAAATCATAGCTACATTAGGTTTGGGGGGGGGGGGGGGTTACGTAGGGATTTGATGCGCCATGAGAATAAACTCAATAATTTAGTTATGAAATCAATTTCAATTTTAATGAACCTTTTATCTGCAACAAAAGCTTTGTTAAAATATATGGTATTCTTATAAAACAGCCTATTGATAGATGTACCTATAGTATTTTTTCTAATTTATTTTATCATTCTTCCATATTTCTTTAAATTGTATGTGTATGCCGTGGCCAGCACATAAAAATAGATACCTTCATGATATGGCCAACTTAAACCGGTCAGATCTTTTTAAACGTTGAACTTTGATGATATGTCAATCCTCGTTTGGCCTACTACGTTCTTTAGACTTTTCATTATCATAAAAATCCTACAACAATGATGTGGCCAAACGAGGATCGACATATAATTAAATGTTAACTTAAACGATCTGGCCAGATTTAGTTGGCCATATCATGAAGTGATCAATTTCTATGAACTGGCCACAACATATACATAAGGTTTAGGCTCCCATGAGGTTCATTCGCCATTTTTTCTAAGAGATTTTTGCCTAGTACAGAAGTAGATAATTTAGATTCTCTCAAATCCAAAGCGAACGCCGGCGTTTGCGCGTGATTTCACGCCATTCGGTTGAACACTAAGATTATTAAAAGTCCGTTTAGATTATTAAAATTTTGAGCGTTTTATTTATTGGTTATGTATCTAAGAAATTCTTCATAAAGTAGTCTGTAAATTTCGAAAATAAGCAACCTTTCCATTTTTCTCGTATTTTACCTATTTAAATGCTTGGGATCTCAGTGTACCTAAATTATTTTCATTCGAACTCCAGCAAAACTATGATAAGGCATTTATACATATAATACCACACATAATTCTAACAAACTAGATCTAATATGTTGTTTCTGTTAATGCAACAAAATACTAACAACATAATTATGCTCACAAATCGTTTTAAGATCTATTGAAACGTCTTGTTGACACTTCGTGTGGCACAAGGACTAGCTTTTTCTTTCGATCGAGGAAAAGCATTGCCACAGAGAGTGGCAATACCGTCAGTCTTTGGGCACATTACCAGTCGACATCGATATGTAGGAGTTTTTTGATGTCGTATTTCAGTGTTTTTTAGTTAGTTTTAATTAGTTTAGGGGTTTTTAATATTATTTTTTGGTTTTAACGTAAATATAGTTACTTGTGTTTTTTTTTTTAATAAATTACGTTTACCTAAGTAATTGAAGAACTTGATAAGAATATTAAGATCTAAACTTAGCAAATAACTCTAGCAACGTAACTTGGTCATGATTTGTTTCCAGGACTAGGTACTAATGTTATCCGGTGTTCATATAAATGATGATCATGATAATTGTCACGCCATGCCAAGGTTGTTGTAATTTTAGCATAACGTCGGCTCCCTTTGTTGTTGTGGCTAATTATATGATATAATTGTGGTTATTAAAAGAATTGTTGACGTGCGGTTGTCATAGGGTTATTGCCTTTTGTGTTATGTATTCTTACATCATCACCTTCATCATTTCAGCCGAAAGTCGTAACAAATATTATAAAGAATGAAAAAACGTTCATTCGTGCCTCACACAATCGTATAAACTATAAATACGCAATGAAATAAGAAAGAAAACTACTCGTATACGTAATCAGTGTGAGGCCAAAAAGTCACCTAACTCAGCATATGCTGCGTTATTTAAAACGATAAATAACGCAGCGAGCGCTGGTATTCTGTTAGGATCTGCTGTGATGCCACGAACACACTTATGGACGTTAAAAAGTCTATCGAAATAAAATAATAAATAATGAAGAGTTAGATAAAACTCGTGAATTTATATTTATGTGTGTAATGTAAAGGACAAACAATTATATTTACACGCACGTACTGTTGGACATTACATAGTCCTACGAAATTCTTACATATATGTAATACAAAAGTTATTCATACATTATATACCAACTTTGTATTTGGTTCATTCCATATGACTTTCTTAAAAAATATGCTCATCTGGTACTTTCCACTACTTCATTTAAATAAACTGAACTAAAACTCAAAGCAATGCTTCAACACCATACAATTGTCAAGAAAAACCAATCAATATAGACTAATCAATTAGATGTTTCTCTTTTTAACAATAAAACGAATCAAATACAAAATAATAAGCTCCTTCCACGTTTGCTAACTCATTACAATCATCTCGACTATCCATCACTAAGGTATCATCACTGCCACATTGTCAACGTCATAACAAACAGTAGGAATAATAGTAATAATCGTAATTATGATTTATTATATCATTATTGTTCCCACACTGTTGTGATCCGCGGAAGTGAGCAATTTGGTCACGCAACCATTCTGATGCATTTCCGATGTTTTGTCGTGTTCAGTGCTAATTGAAAAATCACATTCACACATGGGCTATGATTTTACCAAGATTAGTCAAAAAGGTCGAGTTATTTTTATATACCACAAACTTAGTTTTTTATGCAAGATTTTTTTTATTGTAAACCAACACCGGCAATTTGGTGGAAGTGATAAGCATAGGACCGGTTAATATGACTCGGGGTTGAGTTTTAAGCAGTGCACATCTTTCAGCTACATTAGTACATTTACTTTCAATCATAAAAATAAATCCCTATTTCCTTGGTCACGGCATCACGCGTGAACGGCTGGACCGATCTCGCTAATTATTTTTTTGTTGTATTCGTTATTGTGAGGAGAAGGTTCTTATGGCAAAAGAAAATGAAAATTAGGGAGGAATAGGGTAGAGTAAGGTAGAGTTGAGTAGGTTAGAGTAGAGTAGAGTAGGGTAGAGTAGAGTAGGGTAGAGTAGGGTAGAGTAGAGTAGGGTAGAGTAGAGTAGAGTAGAGTAGGGTAGAGCAGGGTAGAGTAGGGTGGAGCAGGAAAGCGTGGTAGCGAAGCCGCGCGGGCAAAAGCTAGTAGAATATAAATGACAATACACCTATGAACAAGTAAACTAATAAATAACTTAATAAGTAGGTATGTATACTAACTGATAATAATAATAAATGTACAAGCGCTTTTTCTTCATATGGATGAAACGCATGTTACTTAAAGAGCTATGAGTCTGGATGGACAAAGAGAGAGAGGGAGGCCAAAGAAAAGATGTGTGGATTGTGTAAGAAACGATATGAAAGAAAAGGAAGTTAATGATAGTGTAACGGGTGACAGGACAGAATGTAAGAAAAAATGTGTTGCACCAACCCCACATAACACGGTACAAGGGCAGGAAGATGATGATAAAACGCGTATAAAAAGAATTATTATAATTATATATTATAAAATATGGCAACATTGTCAATAGTCTCATTCAAATCGTCATCACTTTAAACGATAATAATAATATAGTATACTTCACAAATTGGCAAAACATAAAATGGCATAACATCATTTTATTTTAACCAAACACTCGTAAAAAAGCATCTCACCTTCAAAATTGAAAGTATCTAATAAAAATTATATACCTACCTAGTAAATGCAAAAACAAAAGATAACTAGTAGTTGCACTAAAATATAATAAACAAATTATAGTATAGTTATGTATGACTGCCTGTCTATTGTATACTTGCGTAGAACGGTTATTATGTACCGAAGTGTTAAATTATATACTTAAGCAGTTACTTCGACCTTTCGGTTTAAGGTTTGGTAACTGTTAACTGGTGTATGGTAAGTAATATTTAATTTAACGCTGAGATGTGAAATTACAGGGGTTCTAGAATCAAATATGACAGAAAAGTGGCATCAGATGTCATTTTTAAGCCTCCCCTAGACCTTGGTAGGTGAGTTGGCAATTATGGTGTGATCTTGTGTTAATGAAGGTAGGCAGATCCCATCTGTCTATCATTTTTGCAATCTCCGAGTCATCTGGAAATATATCCAATTACTTCAGTGATTTCAGCTTATTGTTTGTTTGCGTTGTTGTACGTTTGCTGTTGTTAAACCAATTACTTAAGTATTAGTTTTGTCTGCTGATTGTTCGAAGGTGTTACCATGTCAAAAGGGTAACTGAAGGAATAATGTGTGATTTAGTCAATACAAGACGCTGACAGTCTCTCCCAAAGAGAGGAGGTAATGATAGACATTTACTGTCCTCGCGGGAGAAGTCATTTAATTATTTCCCAGATAACAAAAGAAAAATTGTTTTGCGGTTTAATCAAATCCTCTAATGTATAGATCCTAGTGGATTCTGTAGTTTCTACCTATTCTAAAAGTTGCGATTTTTTATATGAGCTACCATTTTCATATCAACGGCTATATTTTCTGTTCTAAGTACTGTTTCTTAAATACCTTTCTCTAGTCCTTCTAAGAATTCTTAAGCCCACGCGTTCAAGTAATCTTGCCACCTCTTTAAGTCAGCACTTAGTGGATGCCAGAAGACGGACGGCGCCGATGAAGCCAGTCGAGTAGAAAAAGGTGACGACTAGATGAATTCCTTAAATTCTAAACATTATTTTCTTTATCGCATCGTTTTGAAAATATTTTTGCTGACTTAGCGGCGGCATTTAATTGACGTTATACTTTTTTATTAACACAGGTTTTTTAAGCAATTTGTAGGTATTGCTAACCAAATACGGGGTGGATTTTTAAGATAAGTCTGTAAGAGCAGGTAAATAGTCCCATAAAGTCTTTTAGGATCGATGGGCATTTTTTTGATATTGTAGTTGTTTTTTTTTTTCGCTGACTGTAATTTTTTTCCAAAATTCAGAATATTAAAAAAAAATATGGATTGTCGCCAAGGAACGTTTTTGTATTGGGATAAACTAGTGCTTGACTGCGATCCCACCTGTAACTAGTTGTTTCCAGTAACTATAAGGATAAGGTACCAAAGGTCCCCGTCTGACCAGTCTTAAAAATCTATCCTGTATAAACGTTTATATTACTATTATTCTTTAATGGTCACTTAGTAAATAGGTAGGTAATCAGTAAGTAGACTCATCTGAATATAGACACTCCTAAAAATATCTCATTATTAGTTTCATTAATTGTAGATACGCTTGACAAATACTATCACTAGAATATGGTCCTTGGGAGTTGCTTATGTCCAGCTATACCATTTAATAGGTTGTAAGTGTAAAGTATTTCTCACACACAATATATTTGGTATCAGCCATCAGTTTCCATACACTCACAATGGCGGACTGGACTTAATGACTCCGTTGTTGTATGGGAACTGATGGAGAGGATAAAACTGTTCTGTCCATTGTGTGACGGTTGCCGAAGGTGGTGGAGCTGAAGAATTTATGTTATACATCATAATTAGGATTATGAAGGAGTTAACTAACTTTGAAAGTTCTGATGCAATTACGAAAATTGTTTCTCTAACATTCCATGATCGGTTTATGTGGCATATATGCCGAAGCCATTTCGTATAATATGCCGTAGTCGGCACGCCGAATTGAAAACGTCGGTGTAATGTAATGCTGGAACCTCATGTTAAACCAGACTTCAATTTGGCTGAAATACAGTACGTTGCATTGAATGCGCTCTTTGCGATCGTCAAACAGCTTAAAAATGAGAAGACGAAAATTTTAAAGTCTTAATTAATTATTTTTTTTTATGTGGATTTCAAATTTAATAATAAGTTGCTTGTAAAGGAGTTTACTTAATATACCGTATCTTAACATGACCGTGCTAGGAATGTGAAAGCTGGTCTAGGGGTTATAGTAGACCTTTGTCATGTTTATTTCTGTTATTCTTTCCTAGGACATTCATGGTACTTATAAGATGTACTGGGCAGATACATACCCTTAACCTAGCATAGCGAATTTGTCATATCTTTTTGCATACTAAACTCTCACAACACCTTGAGGAATAAGCCATTCTCTTTAAAGCATTGTATGAAAGAGAATGGCTTATACTACACAAGCCGAAATCCACAGAACGGCGATCGAAATCTTCAATAACAGTGCGTAACTTACCCAAACATACTATAAAAACAATACAACGTAATCTGTAATCAGAGAGATAAGAACAAAACACTGGCGACCTCACCTCGACCTGGTCTAACAATACTAACTGAAGCTGGGCCAGTGTCACCTCTCAGAGGTGTTAACCAAATTGTATAAGTTATACAAGAGTTAACATAATAAGCATAATAGGAAGATGAATGTCAAATGTTGGACCTTCTTCGGAGATCTGTTAAACGAGTGATGAATAACCGATTCAGGGTTCGTGAACTTCTTGGAAATCTGAGAACAGCCTTACACAAAACCTCTTGTGTTACCCAATTACTGAGTTATAGAGGTCCAATAAGCGGTCACTGCAGTGGTGTCCCTGTGGTAACTGCTCTTTTTTTTTATGGTGGGAAAATATCATGCATTAACATCCCCCGCTCTTGGGCGGAGCGGGAGATAGTGTCAGACTCTTACTGACTAAAAGACCCACCCCGTTCCTTCTAGCCTTCATACCGGGGCTCGAGCGCCCTTTCGGATAACCCTGGCCCCAGTAGGCTTCGACCCGGCTGGGTCCCTGCTGTTGCTGACAACTCCTTGAGGCGCGCGGGAACAGTGCGTGCCGTCGACGACTTGGGCTTGGTCCGGACAGTTACCGGACGGCCGGACAGCGAGCTACCCATTGCTCACTGTCCGCAAGCCCGCGCCTACGGTGGCCGGAAATCGGGATCAGAATCCCGGCGGCGGCGGCGGCGGCGATAACGCCGTTGTCTAATACGTTCGGCCTCCTCCTTTGCGAGCATTACTGCTTCGCAGAAGTCGGCGACCGCCTGCCACTCCTCCTCGCTCCGGACCATGGCCTCAACCAAGGCCCGGCGCGAGAGGTCTCCGCCGCCGATCGCCCCCAAGAGGGCACGGCGATGCTCCGTCCAAGCAGGGCACACCTCGACTGTGTGCTCCACCGGGTCCTCCGGGCATTCCGCACAGTGGCGACACCCGGGCGTCACTTCCGCACGAATCCGGTGCAGGAAACTCCCGAACGGACCATGTCCGGTGAGGACCTGCGTCATGCGGAAGATAAGGACGCCGTGAGGTCTTTCCAGCCACGCCTCAAAGAGGGGACTTACCGCCATGACTGTGGCGTGCCCAGTGATAACTGCTCTGACTTACAAGCTGTACGTTTCAGTTTCAAACCAAACTAGGCGCTTTACATTATGTAATTTATTTCAACATTACTGCTCTCAAAACGGTGAAGGAAAACATAGTAAGGAAACCGGAGTTCCTAGAACTAAAACTTCAACGTGTGTAATTCATCAATCAGCACTGGGCTCGCCTGGTGAATTACGACCCATTCCCTCTTTTAAAGAAAAGAAGAAAGCCGGTTACGCTTATTAAATGCTGGACAGTCGCTACATGTAATATACTAGTATTCAACTGCATCAGTTAGAGTAGAAGTCGACTCCAACATAGATGGGGAAACGCAGGGCAGATTGATTAGTTCGTAAACTGCTAATCATCACATTTGAGCATTACAACATTTGCATTGCTTTTTTATTATCAACTAGTCACCATTATACGGTACGCCAGAAGGATACTGTGGAGGTGTGTCCGCTTGAGCGGAGCATCGCCGTATCGTTATGGAGCCGGTCGGCGGTGGATACGTGGTTAGGTTCCTGCTAGAGCGCCAAGGTAGTTTAGGGACTCTGTAACACTTACCTATCCTAACTTAACTAACCCCATGAGGGTTGGTAGATGTCACCGAATCTGTGGTTGAATTTTTCGTTCCAAAACTTACCGGTTTTCTCTCGATATTTTCCTTTATCATTTTGAAAGCAGTGCTGATGAAATAAATAACACAAAGTAACGCGCCTCGCTGAGTTTGAACCGGTGACCTACAACTTGTAAGTCGTGGCAGTTACTACTGAGCTACCACTGCTCTCAACCTATCCTAACTAAAGTAATACAGTGGCGTAATAAGATAGATAAATACTGTTGTAAATCAAACGAAACATATCGTGGTGTTTAAGATAATAGGCGTAATCTCAGTTTAACCCAGTATTAGACAAAGAAGTAACTCGTAACCTTGCGTTAGTAACAAACAAAGCTATGAATATATAAACATGTTAAACATGCAACCGCCTCTATTTACATACAGTGCAGGCCAAATGAAAGGGTACGGTAGCGGTTAGGAGGCTTTACACTTGCTGGAAACGTCGCTGCGATTAAAGTTTCAAAAGATGGTTAGCAGACAATGGAATGAAATATGGGTATAATGTAAAATTAACATGGATTCCTTTTTTTGGTTTAGAAATCATTAAATAGCTCTGATTGGAGCGAAAGGGAGTGTCAGACATTTATTGGCTAAAACCTAACGGTGTTCCTTCAGTTGCCCTTTGCGTTCCAGGACCTCCTCGGTAACTCCTTAGAACAATCTGGCAACGCTGGCAAGAATATGAAATATTTAGGATTAGTTACAAGGACAAAACCATGGTTAGAAGTAATTTTTACATTACAACTACTGAATGAATGAAGAGACTTTGAAATACATCAAACAGCAAAGACTTCAGGGTACCACATACTGCAAAAATTTTCTTAATTATAAAAAGAGTAGTAGCCAATTCAGGGTTAGTCTCAATATTATAAAAATTATCAATAATAATATGCACAATGACCCCTTAAGAAGTTTTTCAGTAATATTTGAACTAGCTTTTGCACTCAGGAATAAAGCAGCTTTCTATCGGTGAAAAAATTTTAGCAATCGGACAAGTACTTCCAGAGATTACCTCCTACAAACAAAAAACAAACTTTTCCTCTTTATTCTATTAGAAGATACCTTGTAAAACCAAATAATAGCACACTTATTATTTTTCAATGTAATTATAGTATTTTTTCATACATGAAATAGCGTTAGCCAACTCTTCTTCTTCTTCCTGCCCTTATCCCATATTACTTGGGGTCGGCGCAACACGTTTTCTTCTTCCATTCTGTCCTGTCACCCGTCAAACTATCACTAACTCCCTTTTCTTTCATATCACTTCTCACACAATCCATCCATCTTTTTTTCGGCCTTCCTCTCCCTCTCCATCCATCTACATGTATACTCAGAACTCTTTTAGTAATATGTGCTTCATCCCTCCGCTTCACATGGCCATACCAAGACAACCGATTACCTTTCAACTTTTCAGTCACTGGCGCCACTTTCAAACTTCCTCTAATATACTCATTTCTCACTTTATCCATTCTCGTCACACCACACATCCATCTCAACATTCTCATCTCCGCTACATGCAATCTTTTTTCATCCTTCTTTTTCACAGCCCAACATTCTGATCCATACAGTATGACAGGTCTTATGACGGACTTGTAAATTTTACCCTTCAACTTGAGGGGCATGCGTGGGTCACAAGTTGTTCCCGTGACCTGTCGCCATTTCATCCATCCTGCGTTGATCCGACGTGTTACGTCTCGGTCTACCTCACCATCCCCTTGGACGAGTGACCCGAGGTACCGAAAGTCGGAACAGATTGGTATGGGCGTTCCGGCGAGAGCTAAAGGCACAGGGTTGGAGAGACCGCCGAAATCGCAGAACAAGTACTCCGTTTTGGTTCTACTTACTTTCAGGCCAACACTCTCCAGTCTGTGCCACCACACCTCCAATCTGTTTTGGACCTCTAGGCCACTCTCGGCAACCAGCACAATGTCGTCGGCAAACAGCATACACCAGGGAGCCTCCTCCTGAATGTCCGACGTCAGAGCGTCCATTATCATCAGGAAGAGATAAGGGCTGAGAGCCGATCCCTGATGTAAGCCGACAGCCACATTGAAATTTCCAGTGGTGCCCACTGTTGACCGGACTTGCGTATTACATCGACTGTACATCGCTCGGATCAACTGCACATACTTCCCAGGCACACCTTTCTCCTTAAGGGCCCACCACAGAACCTCTCGAGGTACCCGGTCGTATGCCTTTTCGAGGTCAACGAATACCATGTGCAAGTTTTTATGCGCACCTCTGTATTTCTCGCACAGCTGGTGTATAGCAAAAATGGCATCCGTCGTACCCCGACCAGGCATAAAACCGAATTGGTTCTGTGAAATTTCACTCTCTTCTCTCAGTCGCCTTTCAATAACTTTCTCCCAGGCTTTCATAGTATGTGACATTAGCTTTATTCCTCTATAATTGTTGCACTCAAGCACATCACCTTTGTTTTTAAAAATGGGCACCAAAGAACTGCTGCACCACTCATCAGGTATGGCTTCTTCCCGCAACAACTTATTGAAGAATAAAGCTAACCACGTCCATCCATCCACTCGCAATAACTTCCACACTTCAACGGGTATTCCATCTGGACCAATGGCTTTACCATTTTTCATTCCATTTACTGCTACTCTGACTTCATCCATACTAACCATTCTCACTAACCAACACATGTGTGCAATATCCTCAAGCATAGAGAGGCTTAGAGAATATGCAAATCTACTGTCACATCCAGATTGAAATGTCGATTAAAGACCAGCACCGGACGACATTGAGCGTGAACATACGCCTGTGATTGATACAGTGACTTGTGAGACCGGAGAACAGCTATTATGTGCTAATTGAAGATACGTACGTTGATATGAGTAGAAGGCATATGTGTGGAGGCGTTGCTTCTTGCGACGAGTGAAATTGGTTGCAGCTGGCAATCGGCGAGATAATATGCTGCTATATTTTGAAAGATCAACTCGAAATTCTTTTATCTTATTTCTAATATTGTAACGAGGTAAAGATATCTCGGACATGCCCCCAAGTGTCACGACAACGTCCGGTCAATGTGCATCTCGCATCCATAGGATTCCTGACACCGCTTTCAGCGATAAGATCGCCATTGTACCAATAGATTTAAGTTTCTGTGATATTGTTACTATTTTGGTGTACAATAAAATTTATTCTATTCCTGCGACCCTCACCAGATCATCAGTCTACTTTGTGGGATGCTTTTCGTCACTATCAACCTTAAGTTCTGCAAGCAATTTTATAAGCAAAGAGCAATTAAATTATATAAAAGCTAAAAAATACAGGTCTGTAGGATATTACATCTATCTCTGAGAGCATTTACTCATTTAATTACTTAAAGATAATTCTATTACAAATAGAAATCAACAATTTACTTGAATCCTTCATGTTCTAGAAACTTATATAATTCCTGTGGGATAGGCTACCAGCACGAAGCTTCGAGAATGAATTAGTTAATAATATTATTGTTCATTTATTATGGTCTTAACAATGCAATGCTACCACAATTAGGATAAAGCCTTGATGATTACCTGCAATTTTGAAAAGAACTCACCTTTAAGTATAGTACCATAATTGATGAATTAAAACGTGCAATCGTTTTGTAAATACACAAGCAAATGATAAAAGTATCATTTAGGATTAAAATCAAATTACTGTTTCTATTATCATTCGTATGACGACAAATATTACGAGATTATACGGTTGGTAATAAACTTATAAGTATAATTCCGTAATTTTTGTACGTTGCATACCGGTTTACGAGTCTATTAATTAAAAGTGAACATTTATGAGCATATAATAATAAGATTAATAGATAATTCAAATTGCTTAACCCATAAATGGTGAGCAGATATTATGTGAGTACGAGCAATAGCTTAGGATTACGATATACAAATGTAAATCGTTGGAGAACTTGTGAACACCATTATATGGTAATTGATAATGTTGGTGCAATAGGAAATACATAAGTGTGACAATATGTGAGGGAGGAGTTATTTGAAAGGTTGATGACATGACAAAAAACTAATAATGTTATGGTTGATATGCAAATAATATTACTCAGAAAGGTACTCTCTTTGTGATGATGACATGATTTAAAAGTGTTTACTAAATCCAATTGGAAATGTAGAATGATTTATCGTTTGACATTATAGGGTTATGAAAGACTTGGATCTTGGAACAATCAATCGATTGATGATGATGAGATTGATTGTCTGTATCTTTCACTAGAATGATACTATCGGCTTCGCCCGCGAAAAGACAGTAAATTTTCCCAAGAGAACATACTCCCGGAATAAAATCTAATGTGCTATTTCAGGACATAGCCTACTAGTGTACCAAGTTACAACGAAATCCATTCAGCCTTTTGAACGTGAAAAGGTAACAAACACACACTTAGAAACTTTTGTCTGTATAATGTTTTGTGTGTTTGGTGTTTCAGAAATATTATCATCATAGCTTTGGTTACAACGTCTTGTAGCTATAACAAAATTACTTGTGAAGACTTCATTATCATAGTTTGTTATTGCGTGCAAGTGCTCGCTATTTCCTTACATGTTACTTGGGTGTAAGTTTCTCTAAACATGAATGTCGATATTGTTTTCCGCCACCGTCTTTATAAACTTCCGTGAATGTTGTAAAATAACAGAGAGTGCATCTGTGTTTGAGCATACGCTTAAGCGATGTAATATCTCCCACGCATCTGGCTAATATCTTATATCTGTTAAGATTGACCACTGTGACCGAAATTCTGTCGATGGATATAATGATTAGCTTTTTTTTTAATTGAGATAAACTAGTGCTTGACTGCGATCCCACCTGATGGTAAGTAGCGATGCAATCTTTGATGGTGAGGCGCACTAGTTTATTAAGAGCCTATTCACTTTAGCCTTGAAGACACCCAAATTATAATCGGACGGGAAGACCGCAGCAGGCAGACTGTTCCAGTCCTTCGTCGTACGCGGTATAAACGACGAGGCGAAACGCTTAGTCCGGACCGTAGAGGTTTCAACAACGTAAGGGTGAATATTCGCCGTACGTCGGGTTGTCCGATGGTAGAATTGCGATGGCGGAATCAAGTCATGCAATTCCTGCGCACTCTCCAAAATGCATCCTGTAAAACACCGAAAGGCTGGCTACCCTACGCCTATGCTCAAGGCTTTGAAGGTTGGACTTAACCAAATCTGGATCACCAATTAGCCTCTTTGCACGCCTTTCCACCGAGTCCAAAGCTGCCAGGTGGCATTTTGCAGCACCAGCCCATATGTGACTGCAGTACTCCACACACGAACGGACCTGTGCTTTGTATAACATTAAAAGCTGTCCCGGTGTGAAGTACCGCCGGACCTTTGCAAGAACGCCCAGCTTCCTAGCTTCTGCCAGCGGCTTCGCCTGCGTGAAAGTAGGTTTCTTCATACAAATTTTGGATCTCCATTTACTCCTCTTAGGGGGATGTATACATCTTATCTTAATCTCTGTGCAAAATTTCAGCGTTCTTGGTCCACAATTTTGGGCTAGCGTTAATGAGTTAGTAAGTAAATCAGAACTTTGCTTTTTATATATGTTACCTGCTAACTATATAATCCGGGATTCTATACAATACCTAGGCAATGTATAGAACATCTAAAACGTGCAGGCAATGTATGAAATAACATACATATAAAAGTCTAAAAGTCAAAGCATTTATTTCAAATAGACAATTTGCAGGCAATTTTGAATAGTCAAATATCGGTCAGTCCGAGAAAAGTGAAGCTAAATTGCACGTTCCAAAGCGTAGGTCTCTATGGAGAAGAACGTGCAAGAAACTCCATGGACACTCTTTTAAATCATATTATATGTTACATATAATGCTTGGTTACATATTACTGGTTGCTTCTATCATGTGAGCACAATGTCTATAATGAAATAAAAATGTAAAATAATTAAAAGATAGAAACTGAATTAAGCCACTGCCAGCTAAGAGATTACCAGTCCCATCTGACGGCACCCGTTCACGAGCATGACGCGTGCATCAGCCCTACTAAGCTCAACCATTTTGAAGGGAACTAAATGACTCAATAACACGTGCCACCAACAGCGAGACATTTGACTGAGCATGACATCTCAACTGCCATGCTCGTAATGTCAAAAAAATAAATAAGCTGTAACCTAATAAAAATGCTCCATGGTGCTTCACATTCACAAATTTGAAAAAAGTGCTTCTACATTATACAATGCTATTGTGTCTTTCAAATCACAAAAAAAAAAAAAATAATTTCCAACTAATCAACTAATTAGTACGCCCTAGTGGTAGTGGAGCTGGACCAGCATTGAGCCAAGCATTTTTATCTTGAATATAATCCTCCAATTTATAATATGCTTGTCTGCATAGTGTGCTTTTAATACAAGATTTAAATTTCGTTTCATTGTGTTCTAATATTTGGGGAGGTATTTTATTATAACATTTCAAACAGTACCCCATGAAAGAAGAGGCCACTTTAGCCAGTCTGAAACCTGGTTGAACTAATTGGTCCCTATTTCTTGTAACATAATTATGTCTATCTTCTTCTTCTTCTTGTAACATAAATATGTTACAGATGACGAGTCGACTTAACAACAAATACTCCATGTACATCCCTATTCTATCTTTGTTTACAATATTTATATTATCTTAGCGTATCGATGCCAAAAGTAGTCCAATTCCTTGCCTAGCCCAGATTTTTTTTATCAGTAACATCGCAAAACAACAATAAATTAGACTGATAGTCAAATGTTATACTGGTAACCACGGCAAGATCTTACAGCTAAGAGAAATGTAGATCATTTCGAAAACAAACCAATCCATTAACATTACTTACATGTCACAAACATGTCGCCACTCTAATTAATGTTTCTTAACTAAATAATAAATCTGTCAATACATTAAGCAAACATACAATTAATAGTCATAAGACAATCATCCCAATACATGTACACATTTACCATTACCAAATAGTGTATACCACTAACTTCTCTTGGTATCTAGGTCGTCATATTCGGAGCTCGAGTGTCCAAGCTAAGCCAGACTAATGAGCGAGCCAGTTAATTAGCATACCCACTGAACTTTACATCTCGTTTGTTTCATTGTGGGCAATAAACGGTATAAAGAATTATAGATTAGTCTGTAAATAGTCCGATTATATTTGGCGTTTGTTTTTATTGATCCGGATTGTGATTTTTCTAGCAGTTGGCTGTTAAAATATAGGAGCAATTGTAGCAATGGTTCCGGGTTAAGCAAATGAATTTAACTCTGTAAGTACAAATAAAGTACCACAGAACTTACGAAAAGAAAGACAAACTACTCAGAGGTATTGTCTACAGCGTGTGACAGAATTCGATCGATTCGATTCGATCGATTCAGATAATGCCCGCGGTCCTAGCAGGCATCGGCCCTACTGGACTCCTACGATTTGATGACTTTTCCTTGAGAAGTACGTGGAACAGTAGGCGCTGTTGATGATTTGGGCTCGATCCAGTCGATTACCAGACGGAGAGAGGGCGAGTTACCCATTGCTTGTCGTCTACAAGCCAGCGTACGTGAGTGGAATGTAAAAAGAAGACCGTTTAGTCAACAGCCGATCACCTCATTTCTAAATCCCCATTGTTTTCAAAACCCTAACGTGGGGAAGCACTAGACAAATATATAACAGATGAGTATTAGAAATATTACTGCAATTTGTTACTTCAACAATATCAACAGATCATTTCGACAGGTTCTTATCTGTCAGTAGTTATAAAGTGCCGAATGCAAACAGGTTTGTATTGTATTAAAATCTAGACCAGTCACTCTTCAGGTATGCAAGCACTTTTGAAAGATCTATTGATCAATGTAACTGATATACGCGATGGCGTAGTTTAACAGGTTTTTATCACAGCTAGGCAGCTGTCTGTCACAGCAGACCTTCGTATATTAGACGACAACATTAGCGATAAAAGATCATTGATAGTAAATTCCATATTGGAATTGTATCACTATGTACCTAACTTGTTGATACTTATTTGATGGACCAGCCCGCCACATTGTTCCTAAGCATTTTAGAGCAGGTAACATGGAGTTTCTTGCCGATTCTTCTCCATAAGAAACGACCAATTAGGACCGTGCACTAGCTTCCGACGTTTTATAAGTACTCATGCATCTATTTATGTAAAGTAAAAACATTTTATTCACATTCAATATTTACCTAATTTTTGTACTAATTGCAGCCAAAAATTCAACAACCAACAACAACTTCAAAAAATCTCACAACAATGCTGCGTACGGACGGACAAACGGACAGATATGACAAAACTATAAAGCTGCGTACAGACATAGCGAGGCGTGCGACGCGAATGGTTCGTCCCGCATATCTCGGGCCGTGTGGACGTGTGCTCACAGTGAGCATTCGGGTCATACGATCGTTGCCAACGCCGGCGCCGCCTCAGTACGAGCCGTGCGCTCCGTGTGGGTGTTGTTTGCGTTTTCTACTGATGAGCACCGTGTGTGGTGGCTTGCGTGCTCAGCTCACGCACGCATAGATGAACAGTCGTATGCCTCAGGTTGAGGCAAGCGTTACGAACTATTCGCGACGCATGCCTCGCGATGTCTGTATGTGGCTCTAAGCTTTCTTATTAAAACTAAGGAACTCTAAAACTATTCTCCCTTCATGTTAAGTAGTAGCGTGACAAAATTAAGCCAAAATATATTAAGGGGCGATTACTTATAACTGGAATAATCTTAGTTGCCTAAACTATAGTTTAAATTGATTGAGTCCTAAATTGTGAGCTAATTTGACATTTGATTACTATAACAGATGCTTCTGCAAATTACAATGACAGTAACAGAAACAAAATTGACCAATCCAAACATTTAGAATATTACAATCACTTACAATAAAACCCATAACTGCATGCAGTAGCCATATTGGATAATAAAAATCGATTGGAAGGTTGCAACACTACTCGATGCGGCCAGCGATCGGTGTAACGATGTAATCGATATCCCCTTGAACCGAGCTCCACTCGTAGTCGAAATAATGGCGCACATCCTTAGCACTTGTCTATGGGTAGAGGGGTAATGTGCGTAGTTTATTGCCTTTGGAGCTAAGATAGAGGAATCAGTAGAATTATGACTTGAGATTAAGATTTTATTGTTATAATTTAAACACTATTGTTAAGACTTCTAAAAAAAAATTTTGATTTGTTAACTGCGCAACTAAAATATACGCCTTCTATCAGCAATTAATTTAATTACTAATTACATCTCGTAACTAAGACAACAGACGCATGAAAATAAAATTAAACTCGACTGATCTATAAAATTCTCTTTAGCATTCATAGGAAATAATTTTAAGTACGTATTACCACAATTTAAACTATAAAACTAAGTTTATAGTTCATAAAAAAGCCGTGAGAACGGCATAAAATGTCAGTACTTTATTAATGGAACTGAATAATGTTCAACTGTTTTTTATTCAGGTGTAAATAACGTAATACTACATAACAATAATATAATACTGTGTGTATTTTGGACATAACGGTATAGTAAGGAAGAACATAATTACAGACAAAATTAGCTCGCCAATTAAATTAATATCAAACCAAGCCAAACCAATATTCATATCAAATATCCATAACATATTACTAACAGGTCACGGTTCATTAGCATATACCAATCACTGCCATAGATGGCAGCTTATAAAATACTTATAGTTTTATAGAGGAAGCACATTGTTTTAAATTTTTATTTAATGGAGAATCGGCAGCTGTGAATTAGTAAGAATAGCTGAATTAATCTGTTGAGTGCTGTGTGTGGGAGCTTTATATTATGCATTTACATGATAGAGACATAAGTATTGTATTTCGATATTAACAAGGTTTTTTACCGTGAACTTTTAAAAATGGTCAATTGGTCAGATAGTAAATTTTAATCGACAGTAGTAACAGTATACCTGAAATGATTAGATTTGAAATATATAAACGCGCGCCTGAAGAACACAGACCATGGAAGCAGAGCACAAAAGATAAGAGATATAAGCGTACAATATTCAAGGAAACTGAAGATGAAGGACGTAATGTTGGTATATATCTCAATAAAAATCGGGCTTCTCACTTACCCAAAAGTAAACCTAATATACAAGGTGTCGTTTTGAAGCTGCAAAATATTTCAGGAGGTAATTATGTTAGTGATTCTCGACCCGAATCAATAATAAAATACGTAGGCAATTTTTTTTTTTTTATAACTGCGCTTTTTTTCACACACACAAACACGGAACAATAAAGGGCGTTTTCACACACACTAACTCGCAACGATAGTTTCATAAATAATGTATCATCCAATCATCATCCCGCACGCCACACCCTAGCCACGCCCCCGCGGCCATCGATCAATCGATTTAGTTTAGTGTAATTAAAAAATTAAATAACAAGTATTACTGATTATTGACCAGGTTTCGTTTTTTTATATGATTATTTATGAGTTTTATTACAACCTCCTGAAATATTGTGCAGTTTTAAAACTGCACCTTGTATAAGGTAGGTAATATCATCTTCATCAGAATCCTTCAATAAAAAAAAACTTTGGATTAATAATAACTGTACTATTTTCAAACAACTAGAACAAGATAGAGGAAGCCTAATAGAGAAGAATAAATTTTATCGTACACCAAGTTAGTAGACGTATAGGAAGAAAAAGAAGATACTTTACTCTTACAGGATGAGTTTCGCATTATGAAAACAAAAAGATTCACTCTATGAAAAAGCGAACGACGGAGATGTAGATGTTGAGGTAGGTAAGATAGTGACGCTTATTACCCACCATTACCTTGAACATTAAGAAACAAAACTATCCGTGAAAATTTTAAGATCTACAAATCAAAAGGAAGCTCTCCGAAATAGGTGTTTCCCGTAGTTCGTGCAAATTCGAAGCAATCCTACATTTTATATTTATTGTCGAATTATTTTGTTTTTTCTTACTAATATCGTTACTATATGGATAATCTTTGAACATTTCGTCGTTTCTACTTGCTTTTTATTAGTAACTTTGAATTTGATAACATTTCTAAAATCGAACTGAGACGGTAATGAGAACGATAGGGAAGGAAATGATATTGAAGCCTTTAAGGCCCAAGCGCCCGAAAAGTGCCATAAAACAGTGACTTTCTGAAGCCTACTCCTCGGTAACGGCCAGGTTAATAGGTTTGAAAAAAATATATGTTTATAATAGATTCATGAACAACATTATCAACATTTGATTTTTCCGTGCTATTAATACTTTTGTCTAAAAAAAATATTTAGCAATTTCGCTTGGATCTTTAGAAACTTTTTTACACATAAAAATTGGTGGTTAAATATTCTTCAAAGTGAACATAGCATATGTAAATCAATCAATATTTAGGAAAGAAAATGGATTTAAAGGTCAGCCGCGCGCTTTCCGGGCCCTGCCGGCCGCAAATAAATGCACAGATATGCGTACTGCCGCCTAGGCGGGTGCGAGAGTTGCATCCATTTAATTTCGGCCAGATGGTTCAAGGGACTATAAGACTTAATAAAAGAAGAGGTGTGCGAAGGTAATGAAAAAAAAAACAGAAGGCAATGCTGTTAAATTAAAGAAACGACGGTAAACGAACGGAATGAGGAAGAAGGTAATGAGGTTTAAATCCTTTATTCAGTTTTTATTCAAAAATATCAAAATTACAAACCTAATACCTATTCCAAACTTCGAAGGGAATCATTGAAATTGATAATAAGCTAAGTAATTAACAAAATCTTATATACTCACGTTATAATACGGACGATAGGAAAGAGAACGATTCCAGAATAATCACCTCCCGCGACACTTAACACGAAAATATCTTTTTTTCACAAGCAAGGATGCACCTGTTACAATGTTCAATGGCATACTGAGATGTGCGCGGGGCTTGACATCGCAGTAGAGTAGCATTTATGGTCAAGCGCAAACTATAGTGTGGATTTCTTTTCATAACGAGGGTAATCAGACAAAATAAAAAATAAATATTCATCTAATCATATTTTAATATATTGAGAAGATAGCATTATTTAATTTAGGTGTAAACGTTGTGTTTTTTAATATACTTAATTAATATAATTATTTTGTTTCTATCTACTCCGATTTATTTGATTAAAAAAATACATTTATTAAGGATAGTAGTAAATGGACACCGAAGGAAATGAGAATAAGTAGAGTTTTTTATTTATAATTAATTATTTATGCTAATTACTACTGTAAATATTACATGCATGCACGCATAACTGTATTACATTTGGTATCCGTTGGAAAGAATATAGATATTTATGGAATAAATTGATGTTATTTTACTGGACGCATAATATGTACGAAAAAAAATAAACACCCAAATACGCTTGAAATAGTACGAGCAAGTGATGAGAAGACTCAAAGAACATATGACTAGACCAGTCAAAACTTGATTAGTAAATGTGTGGAAGACCTAACCTAACCCAGATGTCTGTTGTAAACAAACGACCTATAAGCAGGCAGTTTGGATGTTTGGAGGACCGAGATAATTCTGGCGCAGAGTGACGAAAAGAGCTGACCCCAAATGAAGGGCTAAGGCTAGCCAAAGAAAGAAATATAGAAGCGATCGTGTCAATATGACGCAATCTAACAGGCTTTCTGACCCGTGTGCAAAGCATAATGATTCAGAAATCCATGTTACCACACAGCTATAAAACCACCCGCCTTATATGGAACCGTTCGATACTAAATTATTATTTCTAATCGTCGGTTTAAGTTACATCACTGGCTTGGCATGTGTGATAGTTTTCTGGAAGATCTGGTTTAAATATCAAGCCAAAAATGAGATTAGAAATATTGTAGAAGACCAAAATTCACCTAAACCTACGTATTGCATTATGATCGTTACGAATTCCTAACTTCTATACAGTTGTTTATACATTTTCTTCTTCTTGTTTATACATATAGGTACATAATGGATAACGTAAGAATTAAATTATTATTTATTGGTTAATTAAATTGATATAGTATCTTAAATTATCATTCAATAATTAATAATTGGCATGAATCGTTTAAAAACTTATTGCAGTGTTTGAAGCGTTACCTTTTATAGTAAGAGACAACAGTGTTATGCAATGTTGCGAAGATATAACAATATGAGAAGAGTCGCCGTCACCACTTCAAATTTTTGTGTTCAGACCTATAAGGGCCGGGGGATTTTTTCATCACTCTTAGAATTCGTTATTGATTTACACAACTGTATTACTAATACCTTTTATTTATTTTACCAGCTGTGCCCGCGACTTCGTTCCGTGGACTACAGGATTTTGAATTTATTTTTTCTAAAATAAAAGTGTTACTCCTTATTAGAAAGAAAGAAAGGAAAAACACACACGGCCCAAACACAATAATATATAGTACAAAAACACGTATCAAAAGTAAAAGAAGCAAAAAATAAAATAAAAAATACAGTTGTTGTGTGCATCATGGCTGCACCAAAATAGGTCCAGTTCAGCATGAATGCCAGACAACTAGTGCCTGACGCTGGTTTTCAACTGAACCTTGTGACGCAACGGACGCAAAACTGGTTTTGGGGTTCAATATAATATATTATCAGTGATGGGTGGGTACTTCAATAATATAAAGTAAATATTACATCAGCTACCTGCCAAAAAAAGTCCCGTCAAAATCGGTCCAGCCATTTCAGAGATTAGCCCGGACAAACAGACAGTCAGACAGACAAAAATTGTAAAAAATGTTATTTTGGTGTATGTACCGTGTATATATTCATATGCATGTAGTAAAAAGCAATTATTTCAATATTACAAACAGACACTCCAATTTTATTTATATGTATAGATGTATAAATTAACACTTGTAAAACTCTTGTCCTTTCTCCAGCAACAATTCGTCTATTAAAACCACAATTTTCCTCATATTACAATAATGTTCCATATTCCAACATTCTTGGAAGCTTGCCATGCACGTCTCAGATGATCGACAAACGTACAAAGCACAGCACACATTAGGGTAGGCCGCATCGCATTACACAAATGCTCCTGCATCACCTTCATAGATTTTATGCAAACTATCACATAAGTACCTAAGTGGTAATGGGCTAGCTATTTTTATAAAGCAGTCAATAGCTGATGGAGCAGATGACTATACAAATCTCGATCTAGATGGACAGAAGGTCTTAGAAAGGTAGCTCGTATAAACTGAATATGCAAAGTGCAGTACTAGGTGTTGTGGATAGGCCTATATCCAGCAGTGAACTGGGGGTAATCATGTCTTATCATAAGTGGATTGATTGGACCCTCATTGTAAAGAAAAGCTTTGCGCTTCGGCTTGGTGCAGCTTTAAGTCTGTCTGGATGTGACATACCAAAGACACAATGACGCAACTTTTCGATATTTTTCAAATTGCTTTACAGACAGATAAAAACAATTTCTATAAATTGTGTGTGGAACCCTTAAATCTGTTCTTTCGCAGTCCCTGCGTGCGCGCAGTTCTCACATAGCGATCGATCGACAACGTGTGGTCGTCCGTCACGCATGCGTGGCGCCGGTGCACGGTGGTCGCTGAATGGAATTGTTATCAATGAGATGTGGGAATAAATGGTCTGTTGGTAACTCGATTATATTCAGAGCAATGTGTCTGAGTAGTTAGCTACTGCCATGGCATTGGCAAGACAGTCGTGACAAGAAAGTGTAGGCAGACAGCAGTTGTGAGTGGAGTAAACGTTGCCACAATGACATGATAGGAGACCACCGTACAGTAAAAGCTGTGTTTATGATATGAGAGAAAAACAAAGTATTGACACATTTCTAGATATCATGTGTCCCTCAGTGAACTCACTGTGTTCTACCAAGTACTATTTTGAGAAGTTAACATTAATGAATACGGTATGTCAGAGACTATATTTGAGCAGGTAAACATTCTGATAGAAGAAAATTAAAAAATTGATTAGATTAAGGAAAACTCCCAAAAAAAACTAACACAGAAATATGTAATGCTTGGGTTATTACATAGCTACCTATGTGTCGTTCAATCGCCGAGCGTGAAGAAGTAACAAACACACATAAACTTTTTCTTTTTTGATATTATTGCGATATACTTGTATAATATGGTGTGATGTGAAAGTATCTCTGTCTGTTAGCTACCTCTTCAAGTCTTTTGGATGAAATTTGACACATAGATCCTGGTATAAGACAAAGCATATTTATAATACCGGGAACTCGTTCAATTGGGCTAATTTTTGAATTGCAAGCGGTCATAGCCACTGAGCTGGCAGAAGCTGGAAAAAAATATAAAAAAAAACAAAAAAAAAAAATTAGCATCATTAACCATGTACAACTAATAATCCACGTATCAGAGCTCAACTGCCAACAAAAACCTCTCATACCAGTAATCAAAGCCAGTCAGTGCTCATAAAGGCCGGTACGACACGGACGCGCCAGCACTGACTAGTGGGACGGGCGAGTTAGTGGAGCGACAAACTAGCGCTGCAATCATGTGAGACAGCTTTCCAACCACACTCATACTGGCGAGTTGTGCTTACTTGAACCTATAAAAAAATTATGCGCTTACGGCGTAACGAGACTTCTAATTTAGAATGAAATAGGCATGTTATTTTATGGTTACAGTAATTAAAATTCATGCGTCATTGTTTTGCGTTCATAAACTTTAACGATTTTTTAAAAAAGCGCTCGCGATTTACTAGCGGAGCAGGTGATCGATGTGTGTGAGTAGCGACTGACCGTAAGCGAAACACACAGGACGGTTTTTTATAGGGGGAGGATATACTTGGGGGAGGTCTATGTCTAACAGTAGACATAGATAGACCTGGTTTTTTCGATATAATCATGGAAATTAAATAATATAGAATAAGGCAGGGGAAGGAGTGTTGGAATCGAATGCTGTTGGACACAGTAACTGATGGAAAGTTTAAGAATTCAGAATGCAACTTTTAAATTCTTAAACATTCGTTGGTGACTGTCACATCGACTTTTCAATTTCGTTGTTGCGACTCTGTCAACTATTCATACTTATTTATTTATTTTTATATGTATACTTTATTGCACATCATGTTTAAAAATTTACAAAAATAAACCATATAATCTTAATCTTTTATCTGGAAACCTTTGCAATTCATTCAGCAAAGAATGTTTCTTATTTTACTATTATTTGGAATATGTTTGGAATCTAAATTTAAACTTCCTATAGTAAAACTAAGACTGATATCTAAGATCAGCAATATCACATTGCCATTTTTCGCTGAAGTCCGTAATTTACGTGGTCAATTTAAGTGCATGTGTCTGATTTCATGGTCCAAATAAAAGCCGCATTCACTGGAACCGGATGTATCAGAGACAATTGTAGCCACACACATGTTCATACGAATACTATTGTGTGACGTGGTATTACATAATTTTCTAAATTATACCACCTTCATCCATGTTAACAAGCCCACTATTAGGACTACTTACAAACACAAACAAGTATGTACCTGTTTTTTTTTAGGTAAGAAATCAAATGACTTCCCCCTCTTTGTGTGGACCGAGGTGTGCCAGACTTTTACTGACCCATCTGTATTCCTCCAGTTGCTCTAAGCGTTCTAGGGTAGTACCTCTTTCGAACAATCCCTCAGTCCTGGCATCGCAATTATGCAGATATCTTTTTGAGCAGTGCATGAGACACGTCGCACCATCGATCAAGGCTTGGTCCTAATTTAACGATGAGCTACCCTTTGCTTGCCGTCCGAAACCCCGCGAAGTACCTACCTGAACCTAACACCATGAAAAATAATATTCATTTATGTTCTTCTTCTGATGATTATGATAATAATGATTATTATAAACTCAAACTTTGGAAGGAGTGGGGTAGAAAAGGCTTGTAATTTTCTTAAATCGTACGCAAAACTGCATCCATGGCATAAAATGACAATCATTATGTATCTCTTCTAATAACAAATCCTTAAAGTATCGCAATACCCGATAATAAGTGACGGAAGTGAGTGACCTGCTTATACTCCATCTGAGTTGTACCATTTAACTATAAGCATAACAAAGCCGTTAACAGTTGTCAAATTGTCGAATAGACAAGTTATCGTTATAGTTAAATGATGCAACTCACCCTAAATGTAAACAATCTTGATATGCCTTTTTTATTTAAAATAAATCTTATAAAAGACATTCAAAGATTATTTAAATTTAGTTAATTACCTAACATCTGTTTAGGTAAATACCTAATTGTAAACATTTTTTTTTTTTTAATTTTAGCTATTCTTTTAGATAAAAGACATTTTAAGATTGCTTACATTTAGTTAACTACATAAACAGATGGAGTATAGTTACACTTTAAAACTAACAAACAACTCAAACAAAACACTTTTACAAATAAAATACAGCAGACTTCCTTATTAAAAACACTAAAAAGTACAAAATTAATTCAATTTAGGAAGTTACTGCTTTTAAAACCAGAAGTAATTTCATCATTATCTAACACAGACTTTCTCAAAAACGTTTTTTCAGGAAACATTCGTTCAAATTTCAATCATGTGTCGTCGAATTCACGTATCTTTATGCATTTCACTTGTCTGTATGTACACAATAGCTCACTTACCTAGCTTTAAACAACATAAAACGTCTTTGTTTCCCCTACACTAATAAGTATAAAAACGAAACTTTTGTTATTTTAATTTCTTCAGTTATGGTAATATGATACTTCGCCAACTTTCACTCAATGTAGCTTTACGTAAGAACCACTCACCTACAATACATTTTCAGTCTTAAGTCCCAAGAACAAGGTTTCATTTTCAGTGAGCCGCTTACCTGAAAAGAAAGAGATGGTCATTAGATTAATTATGAATACGAATGCAGTTTCTGTAAGTGTGTTTAAACGATTAAAAGGTAATGCGAGTCTTGAAGAGGCAATTAAGTGCATTTAAATGTTGCTCAGTTATAATTTCTGTTGTAATTTTAACTGTGTTCTCTGCATTTCAACGTTTTTCTTCATGTTTGTTTTCGTCACAGCATATGTCTACACTGCAAGTAATGCAATGCTTTTGCCAGTCGCATAGAGAGTGAACCATTGAACAGCAGAGCTAAGAGATTTTTTGAAAAATTTACCGTAGCCCTGGAACATAAAAGGCAGCTGAAGGAATATACGTGGGGTCTTAGTCGATAAAAGTTTGACAATATCTTTCGTTCCAATCTGACCGGAAGAAGTTATCGGTAGCACTACTATGAGTTTGAAACCATAGCAGTCGTAACTACTCAACAGCGACACCGTACATTGTTTTTTGACAAATTTTATAGCACTTCTAGCGGTCACTCTCAGAACCAAAATCAGTACAAGACACCAAGTAAAAACCTCTATCGAATAGAAACTAGCTAGCGACTAAAGTTTTTGGCAGTCTGCTATGATAATTTACCACCACAAAAAAATAATAATAATAACTGATATGAGGTATCCTGAACTCGATAGTATCATCATCTTAGCATTTTTCTAACTAGCTTGGGATCGTCTTCCAGTCTAACTGGAATCAGCTGAATACCTCTAGCTGAAAGTTGCGGCATTACTTTCAGAACAAATAGCGGAGTCGTTTCAAAACCCCCCTTCTTCTACTGTATATAAATATATATGTAGGTATATATTATATTAAATATATATGTATGTCTATTTTAGTTATATATATACATTTGCACTCTTATTTTTCTTAATAATCCATTTTTTGTTGTTATTTTTTTTTTTTTTGTGCACCTGCCATGTTTTTCTCTTCACCACCCTAGGTTGACTGGTAGAGAATGCTTAAGGCATTAAGTCCGCCTTTGTACTTGTGCGTTGCATAAAGTTCTAATAAATAAATAAATAAATAAATACCGATGTTTTACATGGAGCTACTGCCTATCAAACCTCCATAACCCACTTACTGACCAACACGATACTCCTTAGATAGAATTTCTGGCATCTGGCTATTTGTAACGACTGCAAAATCCCTCTTATCATTCCTTCTCATTTACGCGTACCGGAAGACGCAGCGTGGAAGGCCTCCTACAAGGTGGACCGATGACCTGGTGAAGGTAGCGGGAAACCGATGGACGCGGGACGCACAGGAACGTTCGATGTGGCGACGCTTGGGGGAGGCCTATGTCCAACAGTGGACGTGTATCGGCTGAAATGATGATGATGATGATGATTCCTTCTCAAAAATTCTCAATTTTAAATACAAAAAAAAGAACTAAAACAAAATAAAAACAACCATCAGATGCGTAAACTCTTGCAGCAGATAACCTACTTTCTTGACACGTAATAGTTAGTCATGACAAATTTCGTCCTTACACAGCAAAAAAGTCATATTTTAAAACCATAACTTGCAACCACAACTGAGTGACAGACAGACGGTAGAAATAACAAAGCGTACCGTGTTATAATATCTGCCCATCGGGTGCGTACTAATGAGACGACGATGAGTGACGCAAGCACTGCGCGTGCGCATACTAAGTGTAAGGTAATGCAACCGCGCTGGAGTGTGGGGCTTCACATGGATGCGAAGGTTTAAGAAGTTGCTGGTTATTAAACATTGCCAGTTTAAGTCTTGGAATATTAGGCACCACATCTAACTTGCCAGTAAAATTTATCTTAGCGGCTTCTTTTTTGTAATGACGGTCCATATAAGTATGGTTCGCAGACTATAGTTTGAGATGATTGTAAAATTAAAAACAATATGGTAAACTAGGCATACACGCCAGTCGGTAATGTGCCCGATTTGCAAAACTATTTAAAATTTAGAGCTAATTTGAGCTGATCTTGTTAGTTTCTAAATATGAGCGCGATGTAAACTGTACAATAAAAGTTTTGTAATTTTAAATGCGTGTCACAGTTTGACTTTGAAAAACTATGGTGACCCAATGGCAACAGCCCTGACTTACGAGTTGTTGGTCGCGGGTTCAAACCCAGCCAGGTGCATTACTTTGTGTACACACTGACTGACACTGACTGTGAATATATTTGCACGCCATGTTATGGCAGGATATGCTGAAACAAATTTATTGTAACACCTTATGTACCATATTCTAGCAAATAAATGATTTGACTGATTTGATTGATTGATTGTAATTTATTTATCACCACTCTCAAAACGGTGCAGGAAAACATCGTGAGAAAACCGGCATATCCCAGAAACAAAAATTCAAAGATGTGACGTCCACCAACCTGCATTGGGCTCACGTAATGGATACAGCCCGTTTCCTTTCTTAAAGAGGAGGCCTGAGACGCAGCAGTGAGAACATTACAAGGCCGATTTATTATTTATACATGTTATTTTACCAGATCCTTACCTTCAGGAACACAAAACCACATGCAATCATAAAAAAGATCGACTTTAATAGCTTTCCAAAACTATTAAGCCATCACAGAGGCTTTGACACGTTTCTTGTATTCAATAATATTGCGATATTTAAAAATGAAATAAAAATATCTTTCGAACCTACAATGGTATTCGTGGGCCATTTAACATAGCATTTCATAGCAATTCAATTGTACTTGTAGTGAACTCTATTCGGTATGTTCTAAGAATGAAAATTGCGTGACACAGCTGCAGTAAAAGTTTGTAAGGTAAGGTTCGCGGTGTTGTAATATGCACGACAAGTAGTAACAGCCTATTGCGTACACGCATGAGTTTTCCAAGCTGTTTGAAAAAAAAAAGCGGTTGGGTTAGCAAAGAAAATTGAGCTTTATGGTAAGAATTTAAAGTTTACTTTTTAAAAAAGTGGACGCTGATGAAAATTGTAATGGCACTGCTTGGCAGGTATTGTTTAAAAAACAAGATGATTTGTGTGGAACGTGAGTTTCTTTGTGTCTTTTGAAAGTTTTGTTCTTATAAGAAAGGTATACACGGCATTACCAGGAGACCACTTCTCTCTCTATATGGTGAAATAAATATCACTTCTGGTGATTAATGATCTACATGGGTTTTACTGATCACCATTTTCGATATTGCTAAAAAATTGTTCTGTAAATAATATTTCATCATCATCATCATTTAAATCTATCCATTCTATCTATTCTATTCAGCCGAAAGACGTCCACTGTTGGACATGGCCTCCCCCGAGTGTCGTCGCAATGGACAGTCCTGTGCGTCTTCCATTCATCGGATTCCCGCAACCCTTATCAGTTCATCAGTCCACTTTGTAGGAGGCCTTTCTTTAAATAATATTTACGTCAGGGAAGTCAATCTGTTTACAAGAACGCCAGTGGTGTTCAGGCACAGAGCGCAGACCCTGAAGGGGCACAGAAATGATCAAACCAAGATTTATACTAAGCATAGTTATTTGTATAGTATTTACTAGCTTTTGCTCACGGCTTTGCCCACGTACCCGCGTTCTATCTATCATTAAAAAAAATTTTAGTAATCAAACCGGTACTTCCAGAGATTACCTCGTATAAACAAAAAAATATAAAAACAAACTTTACCTCTTTATAATATTAGTGTAGATTTATTAAATTATATTTTAACTATAATTTATTGTGTAACCTATCCTAGACAGGGTATTAGAATTTTCAAACTCGCTTCGCTCGTTCAGAATCAATGGGAAATTGCTTAACAGACGTGACGCAAAGCGCAAAAGCACGTCCTGTCAGAAATCATAATGCATAGGCCTACTTTTTACAACACACAGTAATATACATAAATCATAAACACAAAGCAAAGCTAATATGATGATGTTTGTATAATCATATCTGTATTACAATCGTAACACAATTTGCATCACAAATTAGATGATTCAAAGAAGGTCTGTTTCGTATAATGCACGATAATATACGCTAGCACACACGTAGACCATGGCAACTATACCGCAGCAGGAAAATAAGAAATCAAAAAGATTTTTGAAGAAAAAGGAACGAAATTTTAAGTAAAGCGCATTACTCTATGTTTTCTTCAAAAGCTTGTAATCCTGATATGGTTTGAAATTAAGATTTCTAAATAATAACGGCCTGGTGGCGAGACGACCCAGAAGCCTACCGCAAGGACTGATTCGAAGTAGTTTAAGAAAAGAAAACCTGGAAGAAATTGGAGGAGGCCTTTGCCCAGCAATGGGACAATATTGGCTACTAAAAAAATAAAAATAACGATACAAAGAAAGACGCTATGAATGGATAACTAAAACTCACAAATTGAGAGAAATAATGCATTTGATAAAAGCCCTATAGTAACTAGCAAGCTACTTTATGTATAGATATTGTTACAATATTTCTGAGTATTTCGTAAATCTAACATCCAATTTTACTAAAAAGGCATCATGTTACCCTATTTTGAAGATGAGATAAGCAATTGTTCCATGTAAACTAAAACCACTTTCATGGGAATGGTATTCAGCAGCATCCGATGGAACCCTGACGTAGTTGGAAAAAGACTGGGCAGATCATGGTGGTTTAGTTTTATTTACACTATTGTAAACGCATTTTGATTTGGATGAACTGGACCGATCATGGTGGTTCAGTTTTATTTACCCTATTGTAAACGCATTTTGATTTGGATGAACTGGACCGAAGATTTCAAATTCTTCCAAAATGAAGATAATCGCAGAAAAATAAGGTTACTGATATAATTTGAACACCTAAAAGTGGCAGTGGGCAGAGTACGTTGCTTGCAGAACAGATGGTAGATAGGGCCGAAAAGTTCTGGACTGACGACCACGTACCGGAAGACGCTACGTTGAAATGCCTCCCACTAGGTGGTCTGAAGACTTGAGGATCGCAGGAATTCAATTGACGTGAGACGCACAGGACCGGTTGTTGTGGCGACACTCAGGGAAAGCCTGTGTTCAGCAATGGACTTTTTTCGTCTGAAAAGATGATCACTATTCTGTGAACAGTACAATACTGAATTGAATGGAACTTCTGTCATCTATCTACCGGTACAGTGCCCTCACGCACGAGCACTATTGCAACGGCTACTGTTCTCATTGCTCACATGGTGATCATTAGCGGGGATTGGGCAACCTGTCAGTTATACTGGTTCGATGGTGGTGACAAATTATTGCTTCCATGACGGCTGCTCAAATTAAATCATTGTTGAATATGGATGTAATTGGTTGGACACGATTTAATTACTATGGGCTATATTATTATTATTATGAGCCTGTTGTGTCACACTGCAGGGCAAATGCCTCCCTTTCGTTATTCCACTCTTTTTTGCCTTTAACCCCTTCTGGCCAATCCGTCCAAATCGTCACGCCATCTCCTACTGGGGCTACCGCGTCGCCGGCTCCTGCTGTCTTAATAATTAATTTTTTTTTTTGTTAGGAGTTTAGCTACTTTATACATATATACTTTATATAAAGTAGCTAAACTCCTAACATTTTCCGTTCTGGTACAGGGTTTTGCCTTCTCCCACTATAAAGTGGATTGAATTTTTACTGACTAAAATCACACCTAAGTTCTTTTATGTTTTTCTTTCATTCTAGGAGCACGGGTTTCCCTTTCGGAAGTAAGCCTATTGCCTCAGCAGTGCTGAGCCCAAACAGAATTAGGTTCAATCAATTTGTAGCATAATAGAACAATTGATTAAATGTTTGTACAAATGGAATAACTTTCTGCATAATCATTAAAGTCATTAACTCCAATTTGAATACAAAGCCAAGCATTTCATTAATTTACTATTGTATATTTTTCCATGTGTCAAAAATATATTATTCCTTTTATCCTCTTTTTCTTTGTAGGTCATCACTGCATAATTGTAAAACAGTTTAAACGTCTGAATATTTTCTGTGTCAATATTATAACAATAGATAGTTATAATCACTTCCTGCTTTAAAACGGTAAATATAGATCGAACAATAAACTTAATGATCTATCTTTGTATACAAGAGTCATCAGAGACAAACAGGAAACTAATTTAGAACACATCACTGCACTACGGTATAGTTACCGTTGTTTCTTGAGACTTCTGTTACCTCCTAACGTACCTGTGTTATGTATTTGACGACTTTACCGTTTGGACAATATTACAGAAAGTCCATCAACTAATTTTGAGTGATTAAGCTACCGTATAGACATCAATATAGATTACCATAGGTACTTTTCTTTAACACACAATTACTACATTCATCATAGAAAATATTTTTTTTGAAGATAGTGTACCTACTGTACCTGAGTATTATTTCCAAAAAAACTTGTATATACAAGGTACTAAAAGAAAATGCCCGGAGGACATGGTGGAGCACACAGTCGAGGTGTGCCCTGCTTGGGCGGAGCATCGCCGTGCCCTCGTGGGGGCGATCGGCGCCGGAGACCTCACGCGCCGGACCTTGGTTGCGGCCAATGATCCAAAATTAAAAAAAAATAATTTTGCAATGCATGCGATTTTCGAGTATTGTTCACACTGGAAATTCTACATTATTTTTACAAAAAAGATGAGCAAAGAATAACAAACACAGAAACCTAAGCCAATTGGGCCATAAAAGCTACTTGAAAGGAACAGGGTCACGGAAGTGAACCAAACCGTCTTGTTGACGTACCGCACGGTACAGAAACCTACTAATCACTGTGTCTTACTCTCGTTACTGTGTTCAAAAAGATATGTGGCGCTTACCTAGAGAGAAATTGAAACTGTCTAGTAAACCGGACTTTAGCCTTGATCGATTATCTTGAGTGTCTTAAATTTTTTAGCTTCATTTATAAGTTGTTACTTCTATCAGTCACTTATTCTATATAGGTTTGTGTTCTATGTATGTTTTTATTTCTTGACAATTAGATATTTCTTCTGACTTTGAATCAGTAGGTATTGTTATTTCCTAATTTTGAAGATTTCAAATTCTTTCAATCAAAAGAATTACTGGACAGTTTGAAGAGTTTATCATCGATTCCACAAGTAGAGGAAGAATCAAAATCATAAACTATTTAGCTTTAAAATTCTAACTGAAGAAGTTAGACTATTTATATGTGAATAGAAGGATAAGGATATCATTTTAAAACAGATTACAATTGTTTCAAGGGAATAGCTTCATTGTTGACTCCAATTCAATGTGCATTAATAGTCATCAGATACTCATCAATACAAATAAACCGAGTACAAATAGTTTTGTCACCCTTACTACGTGACGGCATTAGATCTAACTGTGACACTTATTAACGCCTGCGCCACGCACAATTGTGCTAACTATTACAACAGTCGCGTCACATTGCATGCTAAATACGCATGATATTATGATGACGTTAGTTCAAATTTCGCAATGGATCGGGTGCGTTGCGAAACTGTCGTATAATCGGGAGTTGCGAACCTTATTGGTAGGTAGTTAATGATAAATCGTCCAGCGTCCTGCTAGCAGGACTTTCAGTCCTTCCGGTAGGACGTACCTTTTTTAATGAATATTACGTGAACGGTCCTGCTGGCAAGATTTGTAAAAAAACAAGAAGGTAGTCAGTCTCTTTCTGATTGTAGGAGTGTTTGTTGCATCATTCTAGCATTAGTGTGAGCGATATGGCTACGATATTTAGACGTGGAGATCGCGTGCGTTCGCTAGCATCGCACTACGATGCGCCGGGAACGAATAACGCCTGGAGTCGTCAACAATTTGGTGATGCATTTGCAACATCTTAATGTTATGGCCGACATTTTATTATCAAAACCGTTTTGTACACCACAAAAAACAACAGAAAGGCAGCTATTACTGTAAATTATACAGAACGCGATGCGTCTTCTGTGCTCCTCAAACAGGGCGCAATTGTTTCGCATACCATGTAACAAACGGAATTACAGATTAATGTTTTTTTTTCTTTATTATTTTTCTGTTTATTAAAAACTGTAAAATGATCAATCATGAGTTTAATTTTTGTTAGCCAACTTATCTAAAGCAAAAACAATGAGAACCCGATTGCTACCAAAACGATCAGGTTGTTTAGAAGGAGACACAGTGTTTAGAGAGAAACACAAGTACAGAAGAATTATTATTATTATAATTAATAAATATATAGAAAGAAACACAATAACTTTTTCCCGCGTTCACGTAGACGAAACCGCGGTAAAGTATTGAATGGTATAATACTTTATAAAATAAAAAATGAATCTACAATCGTAATTACAACATTGAGTACCTACCAAAAGTATATATAAACATATCAATATATTATAAAAATAAATATATGTTACCTACCTTACCTTACTGTTATTTATAAACATAACAACATAACTTTTCGTTCAAATAAATAAATAATTAAAAGTGGGTAGTTCAAAATGTTTGTTTCCCCTGATTTAGTGATTCGTCTGAGTTGTCCTGCCAGCAGTCGGCGTACTGCCAGAAGGACGAGCGTCAAATTTCATACAAATTAAAGTCCTGCTAGCAGGACTTTAAAAGTCCTTCCAGAAGAGCTTCTGGAAGGACATTTTTTTGGACGATTTATCATTAAGGATTCGGTTCCATGTCCTAGATTTTTAAAGGTTGGATTTTCCAAGACGAAGGTATGAACTATGAACATAAACACGTCTTTATTCCATGTTAGGTTTTGATTTATGGGTGCTATTGGTTTTAAGATTTAGGTCGTGGAGGTCTGGTAGTTAGTCGCTCCATTTAAGACTAGAGTATTCAGCTGCTTCTGCTTAGACTGGAAGCCAACTCCAAGGTAGTTAGGTAAAGAATAGGGAGATGATGATTGATTTTAAAAATTAAGTATGGTTTAATTTTGAAACATATAGTTAAGAAATTGTCTTATCCTGCAGAATTTTTCGAAAGAGTTGCCGTGAGTCCAGAACACTAAAGGTGCAGGAACGCGAGTAGGTTTTAGTCACTTACACTCCACCTTGAACAAGAGAAGTTATTTGTTGATTTTCCTCCAATAAAAAAAAAGATAAGGAGTGCCGCCCAATTTTGACATAGGTAGGCATATATTATAAAATTGTAAGTATTTTATACATAAAACTAGAAATGGAATAAAACTAATAGGAACATTTATCGCCAGTTTAGAGACAAAGCAAACATAGCAGATAAAAAGTAGTGTAAACAAGACGTATTGGCAAAAGTTTATATATAGCTTACAAACAGAGGAGCAACAAAATTTCCCCCGACCCTCACCTTCACGCCATTTATTCTGGGAAGTAAATTAACTCCAACCAACGACCTCAAGTTTACCTGAACCTTAGAGGTCAGACAACATACTTTATAAATACACGCTAAATATATTATTACACCTTTAGCGATCACCGAAGGTACTACCAATGTCAACGAAGTTATGAAATAGGTACATGTTATACAATGACTGTTTAGTTCATTGTTCACTCTGTCAGTTTCGTAAATAGTGTACAATGATACGCGGGAAAATATGAGAATAGTTTTTCAACTTTACGTATAGTACTGCTAATTATACGAGGACTTAGTGCAACAGGAGTTATCTACCGGTCAACTTTAGGCCTAAAAATAGTAGGATAAAACTCCTCCTGTTATATGGTACAATCGATTTCAATTTCTTTTTATTGATTCTTCGATATGTAATATTTGTAAATACATGTACAATATGTCTGCTGACTGTAAACAAATTTCGAATATGACACTGAAGACGCAAAAATAAAAAATTGTAGTTTTTATTTTTAACTTTGAAAGGACATTCTATGTAATTGCACTATATTTTCAAATAAACATTTTTAAGATATTTTAAATCACCATCATTATAGTATTTTTTCATGAGAATAAATAAAATGTCATCCTTTGATACCTTCAGTCTATTTTTATGCGTAATTATACATATTATGTTCGTATGTCATTTTTACATTAACAGTGGAGTATGTTCAAAAGATTATGAAATAGTTTTTTAAGAAAGGAAAATATCTATCCACAACGGTTATTTAAGAAAATGTCAATCGTAGTCTCTAATGGGCAATATAACATGTCACTGACATTTTGTCTTTATATGTAGCGCCACAATGACATATCAAGAAACGCTGGATACCCTTTGTTTACCTACTGGTTGAGGTCGAAGTGACAAGGCTGGAGCAAAATCAAATGTTAACAAGTGATGTAAAACAATAACTTTGTTGTTAATGTTATAATTATATTTTGTGCCTTTTAATTACCACATTGTTTTGTTATAACACAATTTGTTAGTTACAGTTAACAATTCTTGTGATATAAAATGACAATAAGTTTAGAGTTCTTATGTACAGGTAAATTTTTCTTCAACAAAATAATCTTCTACACTAATATAATAAAGATGTAAAGTTTGTTTCTTTGTTTGTAGGAGGTAATCTCTGGAAGTACTGGTCCGATTTTTTAAATTTTTTCACCAATAGAAAGCTGCTTTATTCCTGAGTGACAGGCTATAATTTATGCAAGCAAAAGCTAGTCGTCGTATAAACTAGTACAGTAGAATACTCCTTATTTAAGTGGGAAATCATCAAATAACTTCTCCCGCTTTGCGAAGTGGGTAGAAGTGATAGACTTTTACTGACTAAAACTCAGTGTTCTTCCAGTTGCCTTTTTTTGCGATGGCTATGGTAAAGCCTTCTAACAACCTGCAACCCTAACTGATGTCGGCTTTAACTGCCCCCGCTAATTTCGCCGACATTTCCAGTAGAATCCGCCTAGTAAATAAATTGTTGAAGTTGAGGTACATGAAAATATTTGCTATAGTCGAGAGAGCGGATCCCCATAAACCTACTTTAAATTTCTGAATACTTAACCAAGGCCTATTTGTAATTAAATAAATAATTCATAGCACGATAAAACTTTTGATTAAGTATGACAAAAAACCACAACAAAAAAACAATTGACAATGATCAAATCACTGTCATTCAATTATCAAAATCAGCCATAAGTCCATAACCCCTCAGGCTGCAACTCTGCCTAGTTCCCATGACATAGCTAGCACGATCGTTAATCACGCTAAGTAAGAAGTCGTGTCTAGAACAAAGACTGGTCAGGCTTGAAACAGCACTCATCAATATGCATTAATTTAGAAAGCTCGGCTAATGACTGGCCAACATTTTGTTTGTAGAGAATTTAACGGACAATTGGCGTGTTTGCCAAAAATTTTGTTAAGTCATTGTTGCTTGACTTCCTTAGTGACCGTATTGCACAATTATTCAATCAATCAATTTAATTCATATTTACTGCTTCCATCACCGTTTACAGTCACTTTCAAGTTACCTCTCTTAGCATGTTTGTCTTAAAAGCTTTCATATTCCGTTGTCCGTTGTTCTGCGCAAATATTAAGTTTATGACCTAAATTCTCATTCTTACCTGTTTATTTTCAAGCTTCTCGACTTCATACTTCCCTATTCTCAGCTGCGCCATCACTATGTCCTATTCCTCCTCTTTTAAGTCTATAAAAGATAGCTGCTATAAATTATTCATCATCATCATCATCATTTCAGCCGATAGACGTCCAGTGTTGGACATAGGCCTCTCCCAACTCTCGCCACAATAATAAGAATAATCTAATATTTATAATTTATTAGTTACTAATAAAGCCTTATTATTACTAATAAAGATATATGAGGCAACAGTATAGAATATGCACTAATATCCAATTTCAGCCTGTCTAAATCCAAACGTTACGCATAATTTCGCACAAACGAGTTTCTTATTACCAGCATTACGGGTATTGTTGGTAAGAACAGGTAAGGAGGTGATTTATACAATTGCTAGAATTTAGACTTGTTGGACCTGCAAGTTGAAAATGCTGACAGGTCACGTAGAGCTGATTAGATTTCGCAATGCTTACATTCCTTTGGGCCTAAGATCAGACGGTTTGACGTCGCCATCGGTTGGTTGTTAGCTGTGCCTGCCAAGTTAACAAGTTATTGTTACAATGTTTATTTACATTGTTGTCATCTTTATTATTTAAAAAAGCCTTATGTTATTGTGATTTGTGCGACAATGCGGTAGTAAGAATATGTAACAGCATTCTTACTTTAATACATTTTTGCATTTTACTATGTGTTATACTCATATATTTTATTGTCTTACACTGCTTGTCATCATTTTATAACGCATTAAAATGATTAATAATCAAAGTACTCAGTCAATTAAACTCAAGATCAACTTTTTTTTCGTAATATTGTAAAAAAAAATATGTTCATATTGATATACCTAACATATTCTTATCTGAAACCTATCACTACCTGTTTTTATGATATTGACATTGAATTTAATTATAATGTCTTCCTTTCACTCCTAACTATCATCGAAATAAACAATTGCGATCGCCATGACATAATTACAGGAGAACAAAGCTACAAATTGTGCGCGAGCGCAGATCCTATCGCGTAGTAGACAAATATTTATGAACATGCTCGCCCATTCAATAGACTTAGCTATTGTTTATAAACAATAAGATTCTGTTCTCGCTTAATTTGTGAACTATGTACTTATTGTTTAATGCTTTATTAATCTTGTAAGTTATTTCTAACTTTGGGAAAATCACATATAAAATTGTGGCGGTAGATTTTCCATCAGTAACATCTAATGCTTTGTCTATAACAATTAAATTGAAGCTTCGTACATTATTTTCTTCATTTAAAAAAAAAATAAGGCATATCTCACTATATTGCTTCGCCAAAAGTCAAATTAACGATCCCACCATTATAATCACCAAAAGTAACTTTAAACCAGAATACAGGGTGTATTATAATTTTGAGCAGACTACAAGCTTCAAATGATCCTAAATTCTTATGAATAACAAGCAATTAATTAAAAGCTCAGCAGGCATTAGCGTGCTGCAATAGAGGCGTGCTCTCGCATTCCGGGTGAGCTTGGCGGTTAGCCTACACTTATAGGCACAGCTGTTACTACTGTCTGTTTTACTTCGCCTACACGTTCAAATTCATCTCACATTTCGTGTGTTGCATCTGTAAGTAAGAATTTTGCATAAGTGTTATGGGTTACTGTAGGAATGAGCCTAGACAGGTTAATCATAAAATTTTAAGAGCACCAAGAACAAATTAGTTAGAAGGTAGGTTATTAGGTAGAAGGGCTGTCATGTTTGATGCGGATAAATGCGGACCTTGTGGGAGTGATCGGCGGCAACGATCTCACGCACTGGGCCGCAGTACAAGCCATGGTGGCGAGCAGCAGAGGAGGCGGCCGCACACGTGATGGAACGGCCCTTACACCCCAGCCCGGGATCCCGATCCCAATTTCCAGCCATAGTAGGCGCGGGCCGGACCGTCTAGACCGAACCCAAGTCATCAATGGCGCATGGTATTCTACACGTGCCTCAAGGAGATGTCACCAAAACCATAGGGGCCCAGTCAGCAGGGTCCATGGATTCGTTTCCTGAAAGAAAATCTGGGGCCCTGGAATACGAGGTAGCGAAGAATCATAGGAGCGGATTTTAGTCAGTAAAATTTTAATACACCTTTTGCTCCGCCCAAGGGTGGGAGAAGCCATTGGATGATTTACTTTCTAAAAAGAAACGTATGATGTGAGAACTAATTTACAACCACTCAATTACCTAAAAACATAAAGGAATCGAAATCTCTTCCAACTTCTTATAAGCTATTAAACACTATATCTTAGAATTTTCTCAATGTTAATTTTACTGTAATTTGACTTTAGTTTTTTCTTTCTGCAATACTGTTGCTAGCTCAATTTTGTTTTCCTCGTAAAAATGAATACTCCTTTTTTTAATGAATGAAGTATATTTAACCTCAATCTTGTGTACTTATCTAGAAAAAAGAGTGATAGGAGTTAATTTGCTGACCTAGAATTTTTGTATTACACATTTTTTCAAGTCAAATTACGTAACTGCCTGAAAATTGCGCTAAAAACTTTCTATGTCAAGTCTACTCATGACGCTCATAAAGTATGTATGAATATGGAGTATATAAGTGTTCACTTAACCCTCTGATTAGTTAGTCTTAATCAAAGAACTAATTGACTACTTCAGAATAATACAAGCGTACAATAGGATTATATAGGATATGCATATAAAATTACATCCTATTCGTACCGATATGAATGGTGTAATATAGATTATAGGTAATATTATTATTTATTAAGCTCACACCTTCAATGATAAAGCTGCAAAAAAATCTACAACTGCCATTTAAACAGAACCTGAAGTTGACATATCTATATCCAACAAGATTAACATAAAGATTTCAAGAAATGACCGTCACAAGGTAGGTAGGGCTTATCTACAAGGTATGCGGTACTTCGAGTGCACTTGTTAATAGAAAGGACAGGGACCAGTCCCCATCGAGGTCACATATGGACACTGTTGAGCTAAAACCGTGTTGAACATTTAAATTATCTATAAATCTAGCTGGTACTAGTAAATCGAGTGGGTGTGTATGTAAGAATTTTGCGGTCAAATCTACATAGGAGCGAAACGGTTAACGAAATATTTAAAGTGATATGTGCCGCAGACGATAAAGTTGAATCATATAATAACAATCCTACTTACTGAAATTTGGTCACTGAATTTTGGAGGCAAATCTCCAAAATATTGAACAGAAAGTGCACTTTGTTTGCACACACGGCAAACATAGGTGCACTTTCTGTTCCTTCACTCATTCATCTCGAAGGGATGGTAATCCATCACTACCAAAGACAGATCACCGTGATACATATCCATACTGCTACAGAAAAAATCATAATGGTACAACCCTATAAACCTTTTTCCGACCCCGGAATCGGACCCAAGACCCGACACTCAGTAGTCTGGCTTGCAACCACGAGATTAACAAGGCAGTATAGTTTACAAACGCTACATGTAGATTATTAAGACGAACATAGCAAACAAGAGTACTGCAGACGTCTTACAAAACCAAAACCCATTTGCCTCTACAACACTGCAGAAGAAGTTACAATATTTATTACCTACTCAATTTGGTAGAAGACCATCTTATCCAATTTACTTGCTGTCTTAATTCGTAGACAGATCTATTAAAATTAACATTCCAACTCAAACATCACAGCAAGATACAAAATAACATTATTGCTGTTACTAAGTTACATAATTTGAATATTCTACAAGCAGATATTGCAGTTGAATCCGAACTACGTACTTCGACACCTAGATAAATATGTCTGTACTCAAAGCAGTCTCAACTATATTTAAACAACTGTATCTCCCAGTAACTGTGTGCATTCTTTATTTGCACTTTCTAGTTCTTAAATGTCGTTGGTCACTTTACACTCAATACGTAATGATACACACGTATTCATTCTGTTTTCTTAGCTGTTTTTGCAGGACGTATCCCTTGGTACGTGCACAAAAAAAAATTTAGAAATTAATACAAACTTGGAGACTGCTTTCTCTGCTGTTATTGAATTAATTTTATCACCTAAAAAAAATCTAAGAGCTTCTCTTCACCGAAAGACGCAGCATTGGGAGGCCTGCCACAAGGTGGAAGGATAACCTGGCGAGAATTATGATAATGCGATGGATGTGAGACGCACAGGACCGTTTGTTATGGTGATACTTGAGGGGAGCCTGTAAAGTGATGGTAATGATGATGATGACTTTTCTTAGGTTAATGGTTCGCTAGTATTAACAGTGACCTTTGCATCACTAAAAGTAAGCTAAAACGACAGTTCACAAGTATCTGTGAACCATTCTATACCAGGTCGAGCCAATTTTGGTTAACCACCAAAAACTAGGTAATAACCAAGCGCTAAAGGTTAAATATTGCAACATCAGGGTGCTTAATAATCTTAACACAGTTATGTTCTGCTTGTGTTATTAGGTTTTTGTCTTTCATATAATGATTTATGTCTAAATTCAAATTATTATGTATCTTGAATATTGGTCAAATAATTGTTATTATTTAGACATTAAAGTTAAGTAGCAAAGGTTTTTGCTTACTAAAATTTTAGAATATTGTATACTCCTAAGTATCAACACACACATTAGACATAACACGTTTTCTTATATCGTCTCGTTCTGTGAACCGTGTCCTTATATTTTTAGGGTTCCGTACCCAAAGGATAAAATGGGATCCTGTTACTAAGACTCCGCTGTCCGTCCGTTTGTCTGTCCATCTGTCACCAGGCTTTATCTCATGAACCGTGATAACTAGACAGCTGCAATTTTCACACATATTTCTGTTGCCGCTATAACAACAAATACTAAAAACGGAATAAAATAAATATTTAAGTGCCCCGCTCCCATACAACAAATGTGATTTTTTTGCGTTTTTTGATACGATCGGTACAGAAACCTTCGTGCGTGAGTCCGTCTTGCATTTACCTAGTTTTTGTATTTTAATCCCTTAGATAATTCAGTCATCTTTTTCTTTGATCTGTCTTTCTCGGTCTATCCATTAATTACTCTTTTAATTGGAAACATTACCATTGGACTGAATTAAGATATGTATACTTTGTGTAAATATTTATGAATGTAGTTAAATAAATTTGCCGAATAACTCAATTCTACGTGATCCAATAACGTGCTCACTTAGCCAGATGAAGTAATACACGATTCTACTTAGACATGACGGATAGCCTGACGAATGTACAACAATATCAGTTGGTGGGTAGATGAGTAATGTACCAGTTTCCGAAGTTTGTAGGAAGCCCTAAATCAATGCTCACCGTGGGATGATGATGAATGAGCTCACTGAAGGAATTGGTTTCCCAAATTGATAAGTTATAATTGTGAAATCTAGTTCTAGGTTGTAAAACGAGAATTGGTAGATTGAATAATTGGAGGATTTCAGTATCGTTGTTTATATTGTGATATTATTTATGTATATATATATTTTTTTTTCCAACATACAACTATCATTACAGGTGCAGGGTGACCTAATGCGATAGAGTATTTTTTGTTTTCTACTTATAAATACTTTTGACGCCATATTTTTGGTTTTTTTTTTTAATTTACTGTAATTATACTTATTAAGTTGTTTATAAATGTAGATAATTAATTAATTTATAATAGTATGTACGTATGTTTTAAATTACTTAAATAGAGAATAAATAAATAAATTTGGAAAAAAAAGACTTATAAATACATACATTTATATATTTATACACCGCTAAATTCCAATCGTCTCAATATACAATATGTATAATCGTTCTGTCATCTGTTCGACAAATAGGCTACCCAACAATAAAAGTGTTTTTTTTTTTTTCAATTCAAACCAGCCTGAAATTAGTGCGTTCAAACAAATAAACTTTTCAGCTTTACAAGTCATTTAAAGTTGCTGAATGTATTTCTTGCTCTCGTTAGTAATTTTGCTACCTTACTCTGTTTGTTTTGCTTCCGTGACTTATTGCAAAGGAATTCCCACCCATTGTTCCGGGATAAAAATAGCCAACACTGACACTGGGATAATCTAGCCCTTCATCTATTGAAGAATATTTTCGTAATCAGATCCAGTACTTTCAAAGAAATTCGAAAAGAGATAACGAGATGACATGGTTCGTTAGAAGATAACCAGTGCCCTAATAAAAGTAGAGATACTTAACGTAACTCTAACTCTTTAAGTAAATTGAGATAAGGTGAGGATTATTTTAATGAATTTCATAAAAGGCGACACAATTTTTTTTTTTGAAGGTTGGAAATATATACATCACGCTAGTTGAAGCAAGAAGGAATGTCAGACTTTTACTGAGTAAACTCGCCATGATCCTTCAGTTACCCTTTGCGTTCCAGGCCCACGATGACTCTCTCGAGCAATCTCGAGCAAGCTTAAGGTAAGATCAACATAGTGAAGTTTATATTAAAGCTTCAATTACAAGCTTCTTACTCATGGGGTGTCGCCTGTGCCGCGATGTTGACTCGAAAGCTGTCGACCTTTGAGTGCAGCAGAGGTTTATCCTTCCGTCGTCGCAAGAAACTCGTTATAAGGTAATAACAACGATTTACTAGATCACAAGTTTCTTGCTTTTTCTTAGAAATCTAGAATCTAGTTCTGTAACTACGCTTTTAGCGTTAAGACCACTTAATGTTACAACTTATTAGTGTTTATAGTCTACATTAAAGACTATATCTATCTATTTAACTATTTGTACCTACACACAACTCAATGCAATTTTCTAACAAACGGAATACAAATATGGATTTTTTTAGTCAATATAATTGAAACGTATTTAAAAGATTTTCAGCGATGTAATTTAAGTGGATCTTGTTTTTACATTTAATCAATTTAAAGAAAAAAAAACTAACTTTAAATTTACACAGAAAAATATACCAAAATTACTCTGTTTTATTGTGATGAAACAACATCCCATTAACTCAATAGCGTAAAATTTTGAAAAAAAAAAAAAACATCTAATAAATAAAAATCTCGTTTTTGTTATCGAACTTCTCCAAAACGGCTTGACCGATTATTTGTTTTGTGTATATTTGGTAGGTTTAAGGAATGCTTGTAGGCTATTTTTTGCCGTATAGGTATACATTACAAAAGAAATTAATAGGTGTGACCTATTAACTTTTTTTGTAATTTATATGGCAAAACAAAATTTACTAAGTTAGCTGACGTATAAATGTTTGATCAGTCATTATGAAGTTGGCTCAGGTAGGCATGCCAAAAAGATAAGGTCCATGGTAGTTCTTAGACTGCAGTTGGTAAATTATGATTAATTATAATTATCCAATAATAGAAACCAGTCACTACTCCAATATTTAACCTTTGTACTGTTTTACAATTATAATTATGTGGCAGCCTTCATAAATCGAGATCATGTCGGTCCACAATGTCACGATATCGGCCGTTTCCCGGCAAAAACCTAACTTAGCCTTATACGGAGTAGAAACTATATCTGGTCCTAACCACGCCTTGGTGACTAGGTGCGATGAAAATAAGCTAATATTTATTATGCAATTGATACCTCCATCTCCATCTGTTCATGAGCTAAAAAGAGTTCAACACTATAAGCATGTCATATAATTACAGTCAAACCATCATTAAAAAAAATCCTGTCAATATGTCGCAGTCGACTGCCGGAAATAGGCCTCTCCCAAGTTATGCTACAATAACGCCTTGAATAAATTTGCGTTGTCGGTCCATGAAAGAACTGATTTGTCAATGCTTAATCTACATGTTTATTATTCAACCAAACAAGAATATTCTTGTACTGCATGTAGCAAATACATAATTATTATTATAGATTTTTAACCTCCATTTGTAAGAGAACCCAGATTTTGTTAAATTGAAGTCGATACTTCATCATTTATGGGTATAACATCTTGCTACTGCGAATAACATCTCGCTTCTGCATGTGTTTCAGTACATGATCAGAAGCGAGAGAATGTCGGACGCTTACTGTGAGGAAACCTGAAGCGGCAACTGACGACTCGAAACAATGTCCAGCCGCAATAATGTAACAGACTTAAGGAGTCTGCTATATGAATAGGGAAAACCTAAAGGCGGTGCGCCGTATCCCTTACAAGCCTTTTTAAATTCCGAAGAAAGTGATGGGATCCAAATGAATTCATGCGGGTAAATCTAGCCACAGAACGTGACGAAATACATAAGCACCCCAGCGCCTCGGCGTAGAGGTCAATATAAAAACGAAAATATAACTTGGGCCTGTAAGATGGCTTGTAGCAATTTTAAAAGCAGCATTAGTGGTCCTCATTAGATCTTCAAATAGTACAAAAATACGAGCACTCCTCTGTAATAAACATAGCATGAAACTTGTGCTTGTCCTCATCAGACTCCCGCCAATTTTCTTCAAGGAAGTTCGTAGCTGATGACATGACGTACAAAAATAACTATTACTCTGGCTTCATAAATATTGAGCTTGTATTGTGTTTGCCTCTGCCGTATCGGGAAAGAGACCTCGGTCTGTCTGCCTCGTCATACAACACGTATGAATTATGTCTTATGAGCATAATTTACAGAGAATACGTCATATAAAAGTTGTTCATAAATTTTCGACGTCGTATATGTGGCAAAGTTTTTGGCCTGTAAAAGATAAATTGGCAATTGCTCTGTTGCGGTCTTCCCGTCGGATTATAATTTTAGTGTCTTCAAGGCTAAAGTGAATAGGCTCTTAATAAACTAGTGCGCTTCGCTATCAACGGTTGCATCATTGCTTACCATCAAGTGGGATTGCAGTCAAGCACCGGTTTTTATCATTTAATAAAAAAATAACAGTACCTTTCAAATGAAGTCTATTATATTACGTCTACATATTTAGTTGAGCTATGTCCCTGTGCTGGAGAAAAAAATATCTTTCATACATTCTCACACACGTGTGACCTCTGACAATGACTGGCATTGCGGGTCAGTCTTATTGATAAAGTCGTAGATTAGTCTTAAAACTTATCTGACAGGAGATTTCTATACATTTATTAAGTTACTAGTTATTAGACTCATAGCCTAATTTCATAATTATATTATATTAATAAATAAACAAATTCGCGTGCTTGTCATCAAAACCAACGCAGCATTGTTCAAAACATCAAATCAAATTGTTATACATAGTATGGCTATCGTTCTTGTTATCATCTATTCGCTTAAACAAACATCTCTTTTAATAACATAGATGTCTATAAGCTAGTCAACCAGCCATTTTGTACTGATACTTAATTATAGCTTAGCATATGCTTAATTATAGCTTCTGTTTCTTTGAGCCACTCATAAAAGCCCCGGTGACTAAACTATGTTAATAAGAGTAACTGGAATAGTCAATTAGTCACGCTGTTATCTAATATGCTGCTACTAGCTGTTATAATGTTAAGGCATGAACAGTTAAACATAGTATTGTTCATGTAGTTATTTGCATTCCCACGTTGAACGCGGCAAAACCTTCCCACAATACTTTTGTGGTATTGGTACAAGTATCGGTTACTATCACGGTGGCATCGTTACAATAAAAACTTTCTTCTCAATAGTAAACACACACGTGCCATATTAAAAAATATAAAGAAATCTTAATTTAGTCTCGTCTGTGCACCCCAATATAAATAAAAAGAAATTCACATCATACATAAAGTATAGCCACTTGTGACGTCAGTGAAAATAAATACCAGTAATTTAAAAAGGTAATTTATATTTGATAAAAAGTGTATTCAAAAACTGTCTCGATTTTACTAAACCATATGGTCGGAAGCGATATATTTAAATGAAAATTAAACAATATTATTAAAAGACTATTAAGTGTGTTCAAATATTATTGAATGGCATCCCAATGATATCATACTTAGGTGAACGAACTTCTCTAAATTCGAGACTTTGATACTTAAACCGACGCAATAGATTTGAATGAAGATTGGTATGTGTCGGTTTGGCTAGACTTGTGACACGTTTTTTTCCGTAGAATACACACACTATGACGCATAATGGTTTGAGTTATTATGGCAAAGAGAAAGCCAAAAAAAAATATGGAAGGATTATGTAAGAACTGACATAGCATGTGAGGAGACGACTCTTGAGATATGACGGCAAACAGAAATGTAAATATAGAAGAATACATATGCCGACGACCTTTTATATATACTATTTAATACCCATCTCAAATATAATTAAAGAAATAATGGAAACATGTTATTTTGTGCCGCACACAACAATATAATAATATGTGAAATAATAACAAAAAAAGCAATAGGTTAAAAGTCAGTGCGAGGCTAAAAAGGCATATTCAAAACAATAAATGACGCAGCTGGGATTATAATAGCACCCGCTGTGATGCCACGAACACACTTAATGGAACATTGAAATTAATTAATAAATGACTTACAATTTTATATGTTAGATACAAATAATCTTACACACACTTAATAAAACTGTTATTGCAGGTGTAATATTTCATCACCACAGCTCTAAAAATTGTGAAGAAAATCATAGTGAGAGAACCAACATATCCAGTACACCTACTTACTAAAACTTCGAAAGCATGTGACCCACGTGGGTGGCGAATATCACATGTTTTCGGTAGATTACAGCCCATTTCCTCTCCTAGAGAGGATACCTTAGCCCCAACAGTGGGAATATTATATCGCTAAATTATGCTATACTTTGCTTATAAATGCTATTGCAGGTGTCTTCATTTCGACACAGCAGTATACAACAAATATCTAGTAAAAACATATGTATGTACGAACTTTTGATGGTTGAAAGCAGACACACCGTATAATACACGTTTTAAACGCATACCAACACCATAACATTGATTATATCCTTCACACTCGATGGCATTAACCCCTAACCTCTAACTCACGTAGTCACGTAACTAAGTTCTTTCGTAATATAATAACAGCGATCAGGTTGAACTTTACCCGGCTAACCGGAGATAATAATCTACATACTGACAAGTTAACTGATCATACTGATGGGCTTAGACAAAGTCGTGACGTGTGGAAAAACTGCGATTATCGCATTGACGGCCAATCAACACAATGCTAACGATGTAGAAAGATGATAGAGTATGATTTAAAAAAGTAATGATGCCTCTACGATACTATAAATCATAGTATCGTAGAGACATCATAACGTTTTATCAAGGATAAAACTAATCTGACCTCAGAAAACACGTTGTTGATTTTTTTTTATTAATGATTCTTTTAGGATTGAACGTCTTCGTTCATAAGAAATTACTCCCATCGATTTAAGATATTCACGAGAACAGGGAATGATATTATCGCCTTCGAGAATCACATTTGTCAACACATAACCTGAATCATACGTTGGCATAAAACAAATAATTAAAAATAAAGTCGTATAAACATAATATTACGTAGTTTTATCGTCCTAGTTTCATTTTATTTCGTCCGACTATTTTCCGTATATGGCGTAATCAGATTAACGTCCAAGTTTGTATTCGGATGTCAAGTATTTCTGATTCAGATTTCCGATTAATTTAAAACAGAATCGCAAAGATTATAAAGACGACGTTGATGGGTCTTTGAACTTTACAAGCTCTGAATATTGGAAAGTTCCTGTTTTCTGCACGATATATACGAGTATATATTTTATTGTTAAATTAATACATTCACTTACACGTGTGTTCAGTGACTTATTTCGTAAATATAACGGGTCTGGAAAGGGGGATGACCTTCTTGAATGTCAGCAATGTTTATTACGATAAATCTCATAATTTTTAGGTATATTAGATAATATTCTGAGATCCATAGAGTTCATCTCCCACGCGTATAATAAAAAAATTAAATAACTGCTAAATAATTCAGCCGTTCACCGTTGAATCTGTACCGAATGTTGAAAACAGTCTGACTTATCATTTATCAATAAAAAAAACATCTGATAGACCGTTGTCGGTTGGTTTGTTGCTTCCACAGCTGACTCATCTTTTATCAATAAAAGAACTTCAGATGAACCGTTGTCGGCCGGTTTGTTTTCCAAAAATTAAAAAAGTATAATCGGAACCAACCAAGGAGTTGGTAGTTATAACTTCCAGTCTAACTATCAATATCTTCTGTATGATTATACAGAAGATATTGGTTCTTCTTCTTTTTCAATATCTTTTTTTTCTTCTGTAACTTCTTCATTTCTCTTTCTTTCCTTCTGAAGCTAACGCTGATGGCAAGTATATGAGTTGGTCCTCATTTTTATGTGTCAATTATCGAAAATCTGGTCATCTCGTAAATGTCAGCTCAATTAAGAACATAACATTTACAATCAAACTCCATATTACATAATCCACGTTCTACAATCATCTCGGAATGGGATTTTCTCCATATATAACCGCAGACTCCCACTCGAAACAGTTAACATTAATGGCGGAGATATATGGTGTAATGGGACCATAAGCCGGGAGAAAGTGTTCTGTTACCTTTCGAAGTAATGTTCGAATTGAACGATATGGTTTCGATTGTTTAAATGTCAGAGAGATACGTAGAAAGTTCGACATCCTTGTGAGTTGGTGTTATGTAAATTGACTGAAGACAGTTTTGAAGTTTTTAAAACCATTTTACGTGGCGCCATCCTCATGGATACTGTCTGTTCAAAGAAGCCAAAGGGTCAGGTTGGAATTTTAAGTTTTTTTAGCCTCTCGTCCATTTGCATAATTTTTATCAGAATAACTCCTTTGGCATCTCTCCTAACACATACGAAACTCGCACCTTGTAAATTGTAAATGTAAATTCTAATATTGAAGGAATTTTCATAGAGCAATACTTCCAATAAGTTTCAAACTATTTTGACTCTATTAATTTAGTTTTAGAGGGCAATTGGATTATAAGCATAATATTTCCAATACTGTGTTTCAAGCCTCGTCTTTGTAAGAGGGAATGAGCCGTAATCCACCATACGGCCAAGTGCGGGTTGGTGGATGTCACATTATGTCTGAATTTCTGGCTCAAAACATGATGGTATCCTCTCGATGTTTATTTCACCGTTTTGGATTACCTATGTAACCTAATGTAATATAAAAATCTTATGTCACAGCGTTTGTTATTAAACTTCTTCGAAACTTCTTCGTCTATATTTATGATTTTTTTTGTATATTATTTGGTAGGTTTGAGAATAGATTGTAGGCTATTTTTTACCCACGTAGGTATCCATACCCCCTTATTTTTACCTTAATAATTACATGGTAGAACAACATTTGCCAAGATAGCTAAGTAACAATGAAGTCAAAAAATTTAAACTGCATATATTTATTAACATTACGTCTAAATTAAATAACATAACGTTTTTTAAATCTTAAGATTACTTTCTACGCTAATGTTTTATTTGGCCGCAGTTTTATGTAGCCTCGGTGATTCAGTAACAATAGGTCATTAACTGAATATAATTAAATTAATTCTTTTGGTCTGAATTACCAAATTAACTTCAACAACATCCTTTCCATAATTCGAAATTTTCGAGGAAAAAATTCAAATCACAAATGAAATCTGAATCATGTTGACATTTCTATATATTGCAATTATAATTCCGGCTTCTGATATAAAGTGCTAAATACTGGGTATTGACCTGACTAGTGAGTAGTCTATTCAAGAGGTCTTTCAATATGGAAAAACAATGTTGACCAAACATTGGCTGATGATTTCGATATTTTCAACTTCCGAGATACATATCAAGTCTACCAGGTATATCATGATAACCTTTTGCATACTTTTAGTATAAAATATCTGGTAATCGAGTCACAAACATTGATCTACCTCATTATTGAGGCCAATGACCACAAAATGTCTAAACACCAACACAAATCCGTCAGTCACCTTTCGGAATGCAGTCAGATCAAAGTACTCTACACAACCACGTGACCTATTTACAAAACAAGCACCAAATAAGCACCCTTATGTAAATTATAATAAAGCAGTTATCGGCTTGTATGGAGGTGGTCAAACGGTTAGAAAGCGGTCGTCCTTGGAAGTAAAAGTGATCCAGTGAAAGTGGCCGGCTTAACAATGTAATGTATAAATTTTATAATATGTACAACGAGTTCCATTAGTTGTTTTAAGTGTTTATATTCAAGCCTTTTAGAGTTGCTAAGGATTTCTGAATTGAAAATGGTTTATTTTATCCGAATTCTCTTGTCTTCTCACTATCTATATTGCTATTGAATTTTTAGGATCCATTTTTCAGCGCCTTTATTTGTTGGATCATAAAGACAAACCAATGTTCAGAACCACTATATACCAATTCACGATTTAGTTTTTTGATCCAATTACAGAACAATAACAAATAGTGAGTACTACTACAATACTAAATCATAACAGCATTTACTATGTTTGAGGAAGGAGCTAGTATCCGGCGCACGCGCAGAAAACGTTCCGCGTTAAAAAAAAACGTTAATTAAATAAACGGCTTCTAATATCTCAGCCCTTTGTTTGAAGAGCATTAGGAAGAGGTTTTTTTTTGGATTTTCGAAATTATGTTCCGCATATCTTGGATTTGATGAAGATAAAGTTTATTAGTTTTAAATGGCAGTATTCCGACGGAACGAGATAACTGCTTTTAATGCTAGAAAAAAACTAAATGAAAAAAAGGATTTATATGGGGCAAAGCCTTGATGCAACAGAAGACAGTAGAAGCGAAGACAAAGAAACAAGAACGCAGGATGTTCTATGGCAGAGAGGTCAAACTGGTTGAAGGGCCATCTATAAGCTTTAGCGAGCTAGACACAAAATTAAAACATACAATGAATAGTTAAAATCTTTAGTTAGATAGTAATTATAAACTTTGGCATTGAGGAATCGGACACCACGGGCCGAATCTTTGTCTGTCCCATAGCAAGACTGTAGTCTATTATAATAATAAACGATCATACATAGTTTAAATGTTGGGTTTGTAAAAAAGACGGTCGACGGATGGATACAGATTGCATGTAGCGGAGATGATAATGAGATGAATGTTTGGAGTAGCAAAATTTGAAAAAGTGAATAATGAGTACATTAGAAAAAATTTAAAACAGCGCCAGTGACTAAAAAGATGAAAAGGAATCATTTATCTTACTATGATCATGTGAAGGAAAGGAATGACACGCATGTTACTAAAAGAGTTATGAGTAAAAAATGGATGAAAAGGGTGAGTGAGGCCAAAGAAAAGACGGATCGATTTTATGAGAAGTGATTGGAAAGAAAAGTGAGTTAGGACGGGTGATAGGACCGAATGGAAGAAAAAAGAATGTTGTGACACTAACCTCAAATATCACGAGATAAGGACAGGAAGATGATGATAGCAACAAATTATTATTACGTCCATATGTCTCAATTTCAATCTATATCCTATAAATAATAAATGAGTAGGTATATGATAAGTAAACATTCAAACATCCTCAATATTGTTCTCCACGTAAAACCTCGCACTGTCATTCAAGATGTATGACTTCCTGAAGGAGTTTACCCAAAGAGAGATGCTTTAATAAATAATGTAAGACTCGTTTTGTGAACGATGTTTTTAAATAATGTACTGACCTAGAAATTCTGTGAACGCGGTATAAGGAAGATGTATATTTATTTTGTCGGTTTTTTTTATAGAGCGAGTGTTATTGATGATACATCATCATCATCATCATTTCAGTCGATAGACGTCCACTGTTGGACATAGGCCTCCCCCATTGATGATACAAGTCAAGTAAAAACTATAAGATCTCTTACTTCCTAAGATCCTTATTATAATTTTTCTAAATGACCTGACGAATGTTGTTCTGCTATATAAATTATTGTCAGATAAATCTAAATGAAAATTCTAAAATCACGATTCAAAAATGGGGTATGGGGGTAAGAGAGTAAATAATAATTTACAACTTATTCTTCTACCTATTATTTATACCTAAAAAATATACATTAAAATCAGTCATGCCGTTTCGGATGAGTGCGACCACAAACACTGTGACAACAAAGATATTTATACTAGATAAAATTTTGTAAGTGAATTGATGACCTGTCCATTACCAATTTTACGACTGTCAAAGAGCAGTATCGCCACTTCTAACAATAAATCATGAGTCATCTCTTCTACTTCATTACTATTAGGTACTTTAGAATCATTTATATGGGTATATACAATGTTAAGTACATATTGTTTTACATAAGCCACTATATACTGTAATGTCTCCACCACCACATGTTGCCTAGCAGATATTGCCTAAGGCATTAACTCCAACTTTGTACATTTAAGCATGTAGTTAAATAGATAAATTGCCAAATATTTCGTTTTGCAAAGCATGATGCCGACGTATAGGGTTGGGCAGAGTTTATAATAATAATTAATAAAAGTATAGAATGTTGTTTTTTTAAGCTACTATTTAAATTATTATTTTCATGTGATTTTTTATCAGTGAAAAAAATTGCTGTTCTGTAAAATTGTGGAAAATCGAATTCTTTGTCTACTTAATTAAACAAAACATTTATTTTATATACGTTTTATAAACTGCTAGCTTTTGCTCCCAGCTTCGCCCGCGTACATTAAAATATTGCCTATGTCACTCAGGAATAAAGCAGCTTTCTATTGGTGAAAAAAATTTAGCAAACGGACCAGTACTTCCAGAAATTACCTCCTACAAACAAAACAATAAAAAAACAAACTTTACCTGTTTATTATACTATTGCAGATTTAAAACTAGGCTAACAGTTATTTAATCAATAATGAAACAAATACCTACCTATTTCCTGAATTACACATTAAGTATTATTTATTTTATCCGGTGTACAAATAATAAATAAATTATTATTACAAAAATCAATATTTATAATAAAAATAACGGATATTGGTTCATTAGTTTGGACTAATTAGATTTCCTTTGCTGTTGACTAATATATTCGTAGGTAGGTACATTGCTCGTTTTGTTCCCACGAAACTCATAGATTGCATTTGAAAGGATGTAAAAGCAGAATTGAAAGTGGAAACCCGGTTTTGTAACCGAGTAGGTAACGGTAGAGTTAAGAGGATATGGTAAAATGGGCTCTGGTTTAAACTAGGCAACATTTTTGCCAAGTTTTTATAAGAATTTCATATGTTAATTTATAGGTATGTTTCATAAGTTTGTGGTATTTACGGTACGAGTCAGTAATTTCGGGCCGCGGGAATGTTGGAAAGAGTTACCGTAGCCTTAGAACGCACAGAGCAAATGAAGGAACACAGGTAGATTTTAGTCATATAGTAGTATTCATTAGCACGAGCTATGCATGTTGAAGTTAACAGTTTTCAGTATAAAGGCCAAAAAAAATCTCAAAATAAATTTGATATTTCTTGCTAGAGGAAGAACTAGAGAACTCGTCAATAAAAAGCCCTTTGGCTTAAACTTAATTAATATTAAAATACTTGCAGTGAAGAAAAACTCATGACTGAGTGTTTACCATCTCATACCACCGTAATTTACATACTGTTACATGATCAATTAATTACACAAAAAAATATATACTAAGTGTGAAAACGCCAACCTACTTTCCCGGACCCATCAATTTTAAAACCATACAATTATAAGCTTTTTTACCATTCAACTGAGTCACACTTTACTTAAGACGGTAACTTTTACTTCCGATACAATGACGCAACTTCCTGCTAATTAAATGTTTTAAATTATTCATCTCGCTTCAATAATATTCAAATGTCCACATGATGTAATTGTGTCGCAGATCAATTTATTGATAGTGGGCAATTAAACAAACATGACTATTAAAAATTACTTTTTTATATAAACTTAACGTTCAAATAGAACACAGCTATTTGAAGTTGCGTAAACGGCTTATTAAAATCGTAATACCAAGTGAATTATTGCTAAATTTGAGTGAACTTTTGTATGAGTACCAATGATAATACTCGATATTTGATTGAAGATCTCTACATACAATTAAGAGTGCCTTCTTTACTGATCCCAATCTACTTGACATTTGTCACTGTCCGCTACTACTTGATCATGAAGCCTTTAGGGCCAGTTACGTCTTGATTTTTCACCTAACAAAGAAAGGTTTCTTTATACAAAACACCCTAAGGGTGTTACCACACCATTCGGTCGATGACATTGATCGACGCCGGTCAATTGGTGTGGCAGGTCATTGCTGACTATACTACACTACAATCAATCGATCCATTGATTTGGTAACATCATAAGGAACTACACACTTTCAAGAAGATAATTATCTATTCATGGATCATCATCTCACCATACGTCCCATACGTTGCCCAACGCAACCATTTTATCGGCTCCATCTTCACACCATGGGTATGAGAAGCCATAGTTATTACGTAACTAAAGCCACTCCTGCTAGATATTATCTAGATGATCCCCTCTGACCTCTGTGTCGCATGTTCTGATGAATTACTAGCGGATTCAAAGAGTGTCGTGGTTACTTCACTTTTACTAATGATTATTATTATTTACTGAATAGAGATGCTGTTCCTGTTGATATTTATTATAAACATAAGTACTATTTTCGAATTTCTACACTAATAGTATAATAAAGAGGTATAGTTTGTTTTTATGTTTTTTTGTTTGTAGGAGGTAATGTCTGAAATTACTGGTCCGATTGCTAAAATTTTAACACCGATAGAAACCTGCTTTGTTCTAGAGTAACATAGGTTATATTTCATGTAGGTGAGCGAAGCCGCTGACAAAAGCTAGTATATTATAAAGAGGTTAATTTGATTATTAGATTACATGGTATCTCCTGCCTCTGAAAGCAAGTATTGTGTAAAACGCTACTCTATCGCTAAATGTACAATCTATAATAATATACAAAACAACAGGCATGTGCAAAAAAATATATGGGGCATGGCAGACTAGAGAAATGACACCAATGAAATACATAAACAAGTTTTATATAAGCAAAAACATGTTACGTAACCTGTCCTAAAACTATCTGGAATTAGTGCAAAAAAAGTGTTACGTCATTTTAATAACATAAAAAGTGTTTTGTGTTTCGAAACAGTTAATGTTCCTATAAAAAGTTTATCTACAGTAACATTATCAGTAATTTGTTACAAAGAAGAAACCAACTTATTAAACAAACTATTTTAAAAATTAAAATCCGTTTATAATTAAATTAATAGAGACGAGATTTTTTAAGTTTACGGTCTTTCAAAAATTTTATTCAAATTTTTTGCTCGTGACTTCAAAATCATAGGCAATGATTTATTAAAACGTATGCCTTCCAATTTATTACTCTGACATAATAATAACACATGCAAAAAGCGAGTAACAATGTCGAGGACGAGAGTGTTTTGTCTCTAATGCCAATCATTAATCAATAAGTTGACTGAGCAAATAAGTTTACCAAATTGTAGCATCCGCTTTGTGTTGTGACACAAAGCGACAAAAAATAAATCTTTATGTAAGTAAAGTGGGGTAACTTTGACCCTGGGGTATAACCCCAGTAAACATAAGCTTGAGCCAAAATAACTTTGGCACAAGCTTATTTACCATTAGGAACATAAGAAACTGTGTTTCATTGATTAACGAGTTTAGGTCAAAGTTATACCTCAGGGCCAAAATAATCCCACTTTACGGTATAAAATTCTTCTGTTCGGGTGTTTGTCACGTAACTTCCCTATATATTTGAGTAGGTCCCTAGATAGTTTGAAAATACTATTCAACCTGGTAGGTGGCGCTGTAATCGCGATGAAATTTTTTTTTCTGGCAATAATCTAGCTTTCGGACAGGTTTGTCTGAACTGCTACTAATAATATTAAACGTTTATTTTTTCATCACAAAATTAATTCTAAAACTTTACAATTTACACACCAGGTTTCAACTGAGGTAGAAACTGGTGCCTGAACTAGGTTTTCATAAAAACCAGCATTACAAGTCACTTTTAATACATTTTTAATGTTTTGTTTTTCCAAAATTGCAGATTTTCCCGTGGCAATCCTTAAACTGATAAAAATGGTTATCGAAGGAAGTAAGAGAGAGAGGCTAAAAATTTATACAAGCAGAAAACAGAAAATAAATCAGAGATCTGAAGGTGTTCTTATGACGGCGGAGACCTCTCGCGCCGGGCCTTGGTCGAGGCCATGGTCCGGAGCGAGGAGGAGTGGCAAACGGTCACCGACTTCTACGAAGCAGTAATGCTCCCTAAGGAGGAGGCCGACCGCATCAGGCAACGGCGCTCTCGCCGCCGCCGGGATTCCGATCCCGATTTCCAGCCACCGTAGGCGCGGGCTTGCGGACAGTGAGCAATGTAGCTCGCTGTCCGGCCGTCCAGTAACTATCCGGACCAAGCCCAAGTCGTCGACGGCGCGCGCTGTTCCCGCGCGCCTCAAGGAGTTGTCAGCAACAGCAGGGGCCCAGCTGGGTCGAAGCCTACTGGGGCCAGGGTTATCCGAAAGGGCGCTCGAGCCCCGGTATGAAGGCTTGAAGGAACGGGATGGGTTTTTTAGTCAGTAAGAGTCTGACACTATCTCCTGCTCCGCCCAAGACCGGGGGTTGTCATAGGATGACTTTTCCCATCGAAAAAAAAAAGGTGTTCTTAAGAAACAGTTTTAGGAAATTTCTGAAAAGTGGATAAATGCTAGCCTAGAGCACAACACTCGCACAGAGTGTTGCGTGGATGAATGAATTATTCTCTATTTCGACTCAAGTCGTAATTGCAAAATGATGTCTGACTGCCAAAGCACTCCTTTATGGACGGGGTAAAGTTGAAATAGGATATATTTACATTAATATTTGTTGCATTAAATAATATATACTCGACACCACACTGATTTCAACTCCACCCACAAATCACATTGAACCTTTTAACAATCAAACAAAATTACCTTTTATAAGCGTTTCATCACAATAATGCATAAAGGATCGTCATAGGTCACTACAGGGTACTCCGATGGTATCGATACTTGCTAATCGATTAGGCACACCACTACGTGCATCGATTCGCCGCACTTACTCTACGTCACTATTGTTGAATTACAGTACATGTTTCTTATATTATTCCAAGATTCAAATGTGTCATGCGTTTAATCGATTTGCGAGCTGTTTTTAATTTACTTCAAAATAGGTAACATTTAATCGACTTTGGAAAGCAGAAAATATGAAATTTTCCAAGGACTATTAAGATAGTTTTATTAGCTTCCTCTTCTTCTCTCATCATCTCTTCTGTATATTCTAATTATTCAACATTATCTATCAGAAAATACCAACGTCGATCACCTCGAACAAAGACATAGATGGCACTTTTCCATTTTTTATTTGCTCCATCTTTCCTTTGGTGAATAGTATGAATCTTACAACTAAGCGTAGATGGCCAAATCTGAAAGTATTTGGAATAGCAAAAAGTAATCCGAGGAGTCTTGGGCCCTTATCTGTACTTTTCCATCCAATATGCGATGTAATAAATTTTAATGTTAATTTTGATTATAATTCATTTAAGCCCGTTGCACACATGGCCTAGTGGGGAAACTGTTTTATTTTATTTTTATTTTTTTGTATATTTGTTGTAACGAATTGTGCGTCTATTCAGGCAGAATAAACATGTTTTCTTTCTTTCTTCTTTCTTTCATTCTTTCATTTCTGATTTTAATTTTAAATTATGTTTTGAATTTTATTTTAATTGATATCTTTACTTTTGTTCGTAATTTTGATTTTGTTAAGATTTTATTTTTTATTTGGTAGTATAGATAATATGGGTCAAGGTTATCTGGATTAAAATAAATTTTACTTTTTCTTTAATTTTAGTGGGAAGCCAACAATTAAATTAATTATAACAACCACTAAAAATATAATTAATTAATGCTCTTATTAAATTCACTACGCCCGACCTCCGTCCTAAACAACACGATAACATTTTATTAATCATATCATTATTAAGGATACTTCCAAAGGCGGTCAATTTAATATCAAACCTGGTCAATTAATCAAAGCTAACTGACCAATTAGTCTCATTTATCTTGCCTGGTTAATATAGGAGAACAAAGAAATCAATTTGTGTGCAACAATGTACTGACGACCTGTACAGCCTGAGGCTTCACGAAGCAATTGATAGGCGATTTATCATATCGAAATTGAAAGGCATCAAATTAATTTAGGGGCCTAAACACAAATTACCTAGGACTTGAGGTTCACGAGCTATTTTAAGTACTTATGCTCATAAGAGCAACCTTGAAAATCTTTGTTATAACATGCTGTCATCAGCTACTTTTACTTTTTTTATTATTGACTAGCTTTTGCCTGCAGCTTCGCCTGCGTACATAAAATAGCCCATGTCATTCAGGAATAAAGCAGCTTTCTATCGATGAAAAAATTTTAACAATCGGTCATACTCTGACGGTGTCTTCCAGAGATGCCTACAAACAAAACCACATAAAAACAAACTTTACCTCTTTATTATAATTATTAGTGTAGATTGGCTCACAGGAGACCACTATCTTACCTGATGGTAAGCAATGATGTGACAATCTTGACTTATTTACCCCCGGCAATCATGGATCATTCCAACATTTAATTCCAGCCCTTAACTGTACGCACAATGAATGTGTGCCCAAAACGTTTTACACAAAACACCACCTGGTGTATCACAACATTGCTTTATTTATTATTTATACATATAGACACAGTTTAACACATCGAGAAAAATCAACATAGTATGTGACTACACACGGTACTGCTTATTTCTAGATACCTAAATGCCTAACAACGATAAACAATCACGCATCATTATGAAATAAACAAAAATTAGGTATGACATCAGTTTATTTCGTCAATTTCAAAATGAATTTGGAACATCTTCGAAAGGACTTTGAAGAATTAAACCAGCTCGTTTTAAATCCAATGTAGGTCATCACTACAAACAAATATTATATTAATAACTTTTTTGCCACACCTCTATAATTTATCATTGCAGCAACTAATTTCGTTCAATCCAATTATATTTTATTAAAAATAATGTAACAATACAGTAATTTCGCCATTTAGTAGAAGTATCTTCGATCTACCAATATTACAGTCCCATTAACAATAGGACTTAACTATCTCAGTAGCAATAAATTGTCTTTTGCGGTACAAATATCAGATGTTCCAAATAATTATGAAGAAATAAACTCTTCCATTCCAAAGTGGACTAATCGATACAGTTTCATCATATTGTTGAGAAATTCTGCAAGCTTTACTTTCAAAGTAGCTTTACTTAACAATTTGTATATTTATTATGCCCTTTAAATGCTATAGGGTTAAAGCTAAGATGGCTCTGATGTCACCCAAGTAGGAAATGAAACAAATCTTTATGGTATTGTTCTTAAGATTTGTACTAAAAGTAACGGCTAAATGGATATTGTACTCGTAACTTACTGGCTTTGGATCTGTCATCATTGGATGAAGTCATAAGCACACTTACAAATAGATTTTACAATTTAACTGACCAAGCAATTCTTTTATATTTATCTTCAATCTGTTCTTAATTATTTCACTTATCAAGTGCTGCGTCTACAGATACAAATCAAAAACATCTACATCTGTGCTTAGTTTTTTTACGATCTGGCTATTTTTCCCTTCTTCATCATCATCATCACCCTCAGGGAAATATCAGTCGCATTTGCTAACCTCATCCAGGTTCGTCCATATTTCTTCATTCAGCTCGTTTTCCCAATTTTTATGTACAAAATTAAATTATGCCTTCTAACAAACTTTCAACTAGATACCTATCACGTACAATATCATGCTTAAAGATTAACTATAGAGATTAAGTATTATATCATGAGCCGTCATTACTAAGCTTCCATCCATCATCATTATATCAGCCATGGGAACTGACTTTCCCATAAGTTTGCTATGTTATTATAAATCTGATAACATTTGTTTAAGCAATTTATTTTCTATCATATTTTGCTTTGTATCTGTGTTGCGTTTTCTTTAGATACCTATGTAACTCTATTGTGTCTCTATTTTTTGTTTAGATATTATTGATAGGCTTGCACTCGACTAGTATCTCGCCTGCAAGTATGCGATGATGTAGTCGTCGTTGGAGCATAATTGTTTAGAAATATCCCATTCACTCTTAACTTAGCTAGATTCATGGACTTCATGAAGGATATGTATGGTTTTACACATATGGTAATGTCCACCATGTACCGCTGATGCCGAACATTTGGTGTTCTGATGGTGGACCGGGTTTGGCGGAATATAATTTCGCAATTCCGAAGCACACCCCTCGAAATGCAACCGGTAAAAAACCGACAGGCTAGCAACTCGGCGTCGATGCTCAAGGTTGTTTCGATAAGTGCATCATTGGCAATCGTCTTCTCGGGTCGTTTTTCTATTGGCTCTAGCACGTCAAGCAAGCTGATATCAGGCAAAGTTAGTTTGTGCGCTAGATCGTGTGTATTCTCTCAATGGAATTCGCTCAAATGCGTAGATGAAGAAATGAACGGCTAGCATTATTTTAAGCGCAGACCTCCGACCCATTGCCTTATCTATGATTACTGCATTCATCTATTTCCAACTATGCAATTTCAGACAGTTAATTTAATTCCAATGTAATGCTACCTCCTGCCCTCATACCTTTTCAGATGTCTGCAATACAAGGAAGAAACCCATAAGACTGAAATGTAGAAACTCAATTATTATTGAGATAAGGTCAGTTGCTAAGTACTCGGTAACTTCGTTACCAATGTGCCGAATATTTTGAAACTAGCAATTCCAAGCTACCATCAAGCTATAGTTAAACTCAATAATACCATAACTGTTACCACAGAATAAATTAATGCAGAAGGATCACGATACATTACTAACGCAACTCAGAGAGAAACAAAAATGCCAACAAAGTAACAAATGTATTCAATATGCGACTGGTAAACGGCAACGTTGTTTTTCTTTGTATCGTAAATGCATATATAGTTCATAGAAGAGAAAAGAGGTTTTGCACTCTCAAGGTAATGTAACGAAAGTAAAGTAAGTAACGAAACTTCACTAGTTAATTCTTCTACATGTAGTGGCTCTTAAATAACTTAAAGTTAAAAGAATGTAACTACAATATACAAGGTACATAATAACTAGTGGACTCTTCACGTGACAAATCGGCATTGCTATTCAACGCAGCAATGCTGTCAGCGTTCTAGACACTTCCCATTGACACCGATATGGATGTTTTTTTGATACCCACTAAAATTGCTCATCAGCTTTGAACATTGTCTTCTCCTATCGAAAATTGATGTGTCTTTGTATTTGTGCCATATGAACAAATTGTTTTTCTTTTTTCTTCTATATTTAAATTCATATATTTCTAGGAGGTAACAATACCTTGTAACGTGGTAAATACATGGTTATCGTGGCTTAACCGATAGAAAATCTATATCATATTATATTTCGATATGGTGATAATATTATAATGGTCCTACTGTACAGTTTTATTGTCTGACATAACTGTGTTCTACCGAAATGCTATTACGTGATCGGGTTTGCAATTTGATACGATCGCGTGTTACCGCCTCTATAGTTATACGTAAACTTTCATCATATTTGTTTCCATAGCACTATTATTATCTAAACACAGGTGTATTACTGTTATATGCAAATTGTTGGTTGAATATTATGATACTATGCTTTCGCTTAAGTCTAAATACTTGAGAGTACAACATTTAAGTGGTGGTAACGTCGCGATAGCAAGCCATGGGCAGAAAAACTGTATATTATGCGTGTCGTGGCAATATCATAGGTTTAGTAAAATATGGATTTGATAGAATGGCTTAATCATAAAATGTCTGAACATTTTTGTTGTCAATATTTTTTTGTTCTCAGATCAGTCAGTCTTTACGTAAATTCAGACGCCTAATCATAAGTTTTACCAAGGGGTACCGAGTCATGTAGTAAATAGGTGATGAAGCTCAAATAGATAACTGCTTCACATATAACAGTAGTATTGTATTGATCTTCATCTGTTTTTTAAACTTAAAGCCGATCCTAAAATATTAAGGAAAAGGTTTGGCAAATGATATTCAGGACAACGGTCTATCAATCAATCGAAAAGTTGTTCATAACAAGACAGATTGCGAAACTTAACAGCCCATCTTTGCAAAGAGTAATGACTGCCGTGACGACGATACGTGACCGACTGAAAGGTTCGCACTTATGATATATTAAACGACAGTTTCGCGTGCCACACTCAATAGGGAAGAACGCTTTCACTGAGTCTTGTAACTTGATGGAATGTGCCCGTGATTGCTGTTATACAACCTGATCCCGACCTTTGAATGTCCACTTAGACGGCAATTTCTTTGGAGGTACTCGTAACTATCAGTAATAGTAGGCCAATTTTAAATTTTGTATTTATTTTAATGTTTTAGACAGATAATAATATGTAAAAAAATGAGAATGATATGAAAGAACATGATTTTTCCAAATCAGTTTTTAAGTGACAGATTTCTAAGGCAAAAAAACATTTAAAAGATACAACTGAATTGAGAACCTCTTCCTTTTTTGGAAGTCACTTAACAAGGGAGTCAGTGAAAGTGTGACGGTTAACGGAACAGAATGGAAGAAAACAGATTTTGCGCCATTCCCAAGTATATTGGAAAGTCTATAAAATAATCGAACATTAGGTGGAACCTTCATCGTCAAAACCTCTGTGATTTTCAAGAGTCGAAGAAGAATAATAGAGAAAAATATAATGGAATCTTTAACCAAAAAATTACAATAATAATCTTCCAAATTTCCCAAAAAAAGTATACATCAATCACGAGATAAATATTCAAGTTAAATAAATCAGCTTCATATACTCGTAATAACTACTTACGTATTCTCCGATGTGTTTAAATTATACTCGGACTAAACTAACACTATTACAAAACCATTGGGAAAACGCACAGAAATATGTTCTTATATAAAGCTCGGAAAATCCTATTAGAGAGTTTCCTTGTTCCTGAATTTGAAAATAGAACCTGGTAAGCATTTAAAGTATTGCCCTTATTGAACTATTGAGTTTAGTCTGTCTAAAAGTTTAAACGACTTGGGAATTTTGTACAATATTTAATCATTTAAAAAATAGTTATATTCGGTACTTTTTATAAAGTTTTTCTATTAGTAAACAACAATCAAGATCTCTTAATCAACCTAGATTATTGAACCAGCGCTGACTACATCAGATTTCTTTTTACCCTAATAATTACCTAAGTCGTTAGACTTTTTAGACAGACTCTAATGCTGAGCTGGTGCAGCCGCTGAGGCTGGGAAGAACCTCAAGCGGTGGAGTCCTATCAACCTCGCGTTTGAGGTAAAAAATCTTGGACCGTGAGGTCTGAGTGCCCTTATGGCAAGCTTAAAGCACTATCTAAACGCCTAGTTGTCACTTCGCTTGACCCACGGGCTGGCTTTTACCTCGGTCAAAGATTAAACATTGTCATACAACGCGACAATGTCACCAGCCTTTTGGGCACACTCGCTGTTGACGGCTTTTTGATGCCATATTTTAGTTAAGAGTCTATTGCCTTTAGTGTATACAGTTTTAATTAGTTAAGTGTTTTTATTTTTCTTGTTTTAGTACTTAATTAGTAAAACTAATTAGAAACCTTAAGTTAATCAGACAATGAGAAATCAATCTCCAATCCGATTGCACAATTTGGAAACCACAGTTATGGCGCCTAATTGGTCAGATTCGATGCACCTGTTTTCGAAATCTTGATTTGATTAGTCTTTCTTCAACGGTATATCCCTGAACCCTCAGGGCATCAGAAATGTGGCTTCCACGTACATTTGCAAAACCGTTTTCCACGGTTCCTTGCGTAACTGAACTAACTGGCCTTTTGTGATTACCTATTAAATTCAATATTTCACAAACGACGCCCTGCGATCATCACGTAGATCTAACATTTTATGCGTGGATGGACTTCTTGCATAACTTACGTCTTTTCATAAACATTTAAGGATTTCGGGATAGATTAGACAAACCCAAAATTGTTTATCATAAAGAACAGTCTTCGCCTGAATGCTACTTTTGGCAGTTAATGATATTTTTTTTTAATATCTCAATTATTTCTTTCTGTTTTTTTTAGTGAGGCGCACTATAGTTTATGAGCCTTTCTTTTACTGTTATAGTTCGATGGAATGGCAATCTAAACTTCTGCCCGAGAAAAAACCAGGTACACATGTTAAGTAGATACGCAGGTCATTTAAGTGATGCGAAAGAATCAGTACACCATATTTCAAACTCCGGATTGTTATAGCAAAATAAAATTCTCATCATAAAAAAAAAAATCCCGACACAAAATTTTAAAATTTAAATGTACGAATCATGCCGTTTCACCTCCTATAAACACATACTTGCAACGCAGTCTATAGTACCTGCCCCTTTTTGGCATCGGTGCTTAAAAACTGGCCAAGTGGGAGTTGGACTCGTGCACTAAGGGTTACGTAGGTACCGTCCTTAGGAAAATTCTGCCAAAAAATCGCGTTTGTTGTATGGAAGACCCCCGTAATATTTATTTCATTTTGTTTTTAGTATTTGTTGTTATAGCGGCAACAGGAATAGGTACATAATTTGTGAAAATTTCAACAGTCTAGCTATAGCGGTTCCAAGACATACCGTCTGGTAACAAATAGACGGACAGACGAACTGACAAACAGCGAAGTTTAAGTAATAGGGTCCCGTTTTTAACCTTTGGGTACGAAACCCTAAAAAATAACATACATACAAACCGAAAGTACCTATAATATGAAAGTAATAACCTCAAACATTAGCTCAGAAGCAGTGACAAGCATTGCTCAACACATTTCGATAGTTGGCCACCGTTAGCGTGATGATATGTTCGCGATCTGTAATAACATGCCGAGAAATGTTACTGTTCTTGTTGGATTACAATAATGATTCTAGTTGCCGCATCATTGGCCTACCTACGTGATTGATATATTGTCTGATTGTTACGACATTTAGCAAGTTTTGATGTTACAACTGTTTGAAGAACTTGAATTGAGAACGATATGTCACCTAAACTTTTATTCATATGGAAATAATTAATTAATGAATTAATAATATTTTTAGCTCATGAAGTATGTAGATGGCGGGATGAACTAGATAGATTTTGTCAGGACTATATCTTTTTGAAACGGTGAAGAAAAACATCGTGAGGAAACCGGCATGTCCTAGAACCAAAAATTCGAAGACATTTGATATTCACCAACCCGCACTGGGCCCACGTGGTAGATTACGGCCCATTCCCTCTCCTAGAGAGGAGGCCTGAGTCCCAGCAGTGGGAACATTAATAAAGCTAATGAAAGGCGTAAAATCTTTGGAGAGTGATTTTTTTGAGCCAATGTCGTTCTTAGCGTCACGAGCCCTTTTTTAGACACTTAGGAATTTATACTTTTTTATTTATTACCCGTCAAGTCACAATGCAAAATGCTTAGATAATCTCTGTCGTAGACGCGTTTTTTTTTTTTGGTGAGGAAAATCATCCTATGACAACCCCCGCTCTTGGGCGGAGCGGGAGATAGTGTCAGACTCGTACTGACTAAAAAACCCACCCCGTTCCTTCAAGCCTTCATACCGGGGCTCGAGTTCCCTTTCGGATAACCCTGGCCCCAGTAGGCTTCGACCCGGCTGGGCCCCTGCTGTTACTGACAACTCCTTGAGGCGCGCGGGAATAGTGCGCGCCGTCGACGACTTGGACTTGGTCCGGACAGTTACCGCACGGCCGGACAGCGAGCTACCCATTGCTCACTGTCTTCAAGCTCGCGCCTACGGTGGCTGGAAATTGGCATCGGAATCCCGGCGCGGCGAGAGCGCCGTTGCCTGATGCGGTCGGCCTCCTCCTTAACGAGCATTACTGCTTCGCAGAAATCGGCGGCCGCCTGCCACTCCTCCTCGCTCCGGACCATGGCCCCAACCAAGGCCCGGCGCGAGAGGTCTCCGCCGCCGAACACCCCCACGAGGCCACGGCGATGCTCCGCCCAAGCAGGGCACACTTCGACTGTGTGCTCCACCGTATCCTCCGGGCGTTCCGCACAGTGGCGACACCCGGGCGGTCGTACACGCGTAGTGCTCTTGTGAAGAGATCTCTCAACGATGTTAAAAAATATCTCAAATAAAACCTTTTCACCGTCTAATCAAATTCTAGGTTGAACTTCATGGCACAATGGATTGTCATCATGTCACTGTCAATTTATGACCGAAACTGGCAGGTTTCTAAATATGGTGACTCCGAGGAAATCTGAGGAAATATTACTTTATTCCTATAACCTACATAGACTTAACCACAAAACTAAAGTATCAAAGTTGATGAGTTTTGATGAATGGTGTTAATTTTGAAGATTCCGCAAAATGCACTCATCACACCGAAAGTCTTTATTTGAATACTTAATGTCGAAAGTACAGTCAAAAGTACAATATTATTGTTTGGTGATTCTACTGCTTCCAGGGATCGCTGTCTTCCAAATCGTTATCGTATATCCGTATCTTGTTGTCAAATTTGAAGCTGGTATTGCAAAACAGCTGATGCACATTTGTCTGATGTCTTTCTGTTTCATCAACGTTGTTGGGAACGTGATTTTCAGCATGATTATGGACTCAAGTCTGAAAATGAACTCAAGTTTGAAACTGCCCGTGGCTGGTGTCGGAAGGTACTGCGAACACTGTCGCATGATGCGGCCGGCGAAGAGTTGGCACTGCATGAGATGTAATGTGTGTATCAGGAAGCGAGACCACCACTGCTTCTTCCTTGCCCGCTGCATCGGGCTGAACAATCAGAGATACTTCATTGCATTCCTCGGTCACATAATAATCACAATGGTGTATATGGCCTACTACAACTACTACTTCGTAAAATTAAACTACAGGGATAATGAAGATAGATTCGTACCAAGACTATACACATTTGTAGTCTACATGATACTAAATTTGGTTCTTTTATTATTCTCAAGTGGTCTATTTTTCATTCAAATAAGAAATGCAATGATGGGGGTGACTTCCTATGAGGCTAGGTTCCCTGAACTTAGGAACCCTTCGAAATGGAGACAAAATATGCTAAAAATTTTCGGGACCAGGTGGTATTTGGCCATTGTATGGCCACTATGTGAAAGTCCTTTGCCGCAAGATTAAACAATCCTAAAAAAGCTGTGCTTTTTTTGTAAATAGTTTGACGTAAATACCTCAAAAAGAAACGTAGTTATTGAGAATAGGTGGGTAATATAATTTTTTAATTGATATAAACTAGTGCTTGACTTGACAGTTTGCCTGATGCGGTCTTCCCGTCCATATTTTGAGTATCTTCAAGGCTAGAGTAAATAGGCTCTTAATAAACTAGTGCGCCTTACCATCAAAGTAGATTGCATCGCTGCTTTCCATCAGGTGGTAATTACTTGTTATTTTTATTAAATAAATTCATAATATTAAGCTAACTTACTTTTTCTTTTGCTGCACAGAACAATAATTCATATGATTTATTTATTTTTGATTTATTTTTATTAGACAAATAAAGCAATATATTTACCGATAAGATACCATTCTTCATATTTCTCTCAAAATCTGTAACGCTTTAGCCCTATAGGCAGAACGAATTCCCTTCTAAATTCCACATCATATACCGTACGATACTCCGCCTTGATGATTTTCTAAAAGTAGTCTTGTAGTTGTGTGTAGTACTTGTCATCGTGCTTCGATATCATATCTACCACTTGCAGACACACCATAAATTTCGACCAACCTGACCCAACATTTCAACACTTTAGTTCAACTTAATTTGAGACTATTGGACTCGTAACAGATGCTATTATCGCTAATAAATAACATTGAAGAAAACAGCGATTGTTCTTTAACGCCATCGATCATCAGCTATATGGCTGTAATGGAGGTCTAATAGACCAGCAATGGCATATGTCTTGTAATGGCGATAAAACGGTGTGCTGGGAGTATCACTTATAGTGACAGATCAAGGATTCTTGCAACTTTGTTATATGTCATGGGAAACGACGACTGCCTGCGCCATATCGATGTTATCATGCGCCTATAAAGCGTATTGCGTTTTTTTGTCAAATATTATCAGTAATGTCATCATCTGATAGATCGACACATATGGTCTTTACATCATAAAAGATTCAGCTACAATAAGATCTTCAAATTAGTGTGAGAATGGACGGTCTTATCGCGAAAAGCGCCTTTTATCAGACTGCATGTAAATTCAACAATCGCCTTTGAACTAACCAAATCTGGCATGGAAATGGAAAAGCTTAACTGCTTGAAGCAATTTCTAATGGCGAGTTGCTGACTGCTTTCCGTACAAATATCTCAATCTTACAAGAACTGAACATTAAAACTGGATTGTCGACTACCTGTATGCACAAAGTTTTTTAGCCACATAACGAGGAAAAATAGCCACAACCTTGAGCAGGTCATCGTAACTGACATGGTTGATGACAAACAACCAAGAGGCCGCACAAAGATCCACACTGGACACCCAATTACACGTCGCACTACATGACGCCATGAACAGTTACAAATTGCAAGATACCATCAATCCAGCCGAGACGACCCTCAGTAATGAGGAATACGAGGAGAAGGATCGCTCTCAGCAACATACTCTGACCGTTGCTGACAATATAGAAACCTCTTTGACTCCTAAACCTGTTTATTAGCGCCTTGTCATAAATGTGTGTGTGTCAATCTCAAGACTTTAGATAAATTTCACAACAATGAAGAAATTTTGGTTAAAGATAAATATTTTCACATAATGCATTTATTTCTACGAGGCTCTTTCTTTAAAAATTTGTTTTCAACATTACAATACTACTTTGTAGTATTCCTGCTTATTCCTGGGATCTTTATCATCCAAGTAGCTGTCGTATATCCAAATCTCGTCGTGATATTAAATGCTGGGATCGCCAAACAGTTGATGCACATTTGTTTGATATTATTCTGCTTCGTCAATGTAGTGGGGAATATGATTTTCAGCATGATGATGGATTCAAGTGTGAAACAGCCTGTGTTTGGTGAAGGCACGTACTGCGAATACTGTCAAATATCGCGTCCAACGAGGAGTTGGCACTGCAAGAAATGTAAAATGTGTATCATAAAGCGGGATCACCACTGCAACTTCCTCGCGTGTTGTATCGGCTTGTACAATCAGAGATATTTCATTTTATTCCTGGGACACACGATGTTGTGTATGCTGATCACCATTTGCTACAACTACTACTTAATTACATTGAAGTTTAGTGACGATGAGTGGGTACTCGCAGCCGCACGCGTCATCAACCCAATGCTGAGGTTTGTGGTACCGGAACCCTTGGGGATCGTTGACGCATATGTCTTCTACTTGTTTTTGAATTTGGGTATTATTTTCTGGTCGGGTACTTTATTCTTCTACCATTTGAGAAATGTAGTAATGGGCGTGACTTCTTATGAGGCCAGGTTACCCTCACTCATGGACTCCACGAAAGGAAGGCAAAATTTGCTAAACGTATTTGGGTATAGTTGGTATTTGGCCATAGTGTGCCCACTGTGTGAAAGCCTTTTACCGAGTGATGACAAAAACCCTTGAAAGTAATTTTCATCTTTATGTTTACAAAAGTTTTTTGGTAGCTTTTTATTAAGTTTTTTTATATAATGAAATTATATTACTAAATCACCCTGACAAAACTTTGTACCTTATCTTTCTTGCATTGAGTTTAAAACGCGGTATGTAGCGTTCAAAAAAACATGAGAAAAGAAATTAAAATAATGAAATCTTAATGAGTGTTGTTCATTTACTTTGTCTCAGTTTCTTCAAATCAGTTTTTAGATAACTGTAATGCTTCATGCAAGCCCGATTGCCGGCTTACAGTTTTCCACTTTATGAATTTTCTATTTCCTTTTCAGAATATCTCCCATTTTCATTCTTTGGCCTACGTAATATAAAATAAAACCGGTTTTCCACTGAGATCCTAAAACAGGTAACCCAATAACCGAGATAACAAAAAAAAACTTTTAATTCATTCCAGTAAACCTTTTAGACCTTTAGCCAATTTATATATTTTAAATATACTTTATATTCAAAACAATTTAAGTATAACAACATTCCGATACTGCTTCTGGTGGCTTACTGTCAGTTGCCGGCAAGTAAAGGGCCGAAATGCCAGAATCGTGCGCCGGCGCAACGGTACACATTTTCGAACCGACATTTATTAGCTGTTTAACTATGTCTTTTTTAAATTATTATTTTTAATATTAGCCTGTACTGTCCCATTATTGGGCATAAGCTCCACACTTCATTATATCCGGCTCTGGGCCACCTCTTACTAGTCAGTAAGATGTAGACAACTAAGTCTTATCAGTACTGTCATCTTCTTGGTATTCTGCCACGACCCCATCTCATGGTTTCAGAACATCAATTTTGTGTTTCACGGGACCATTGTTTGATTAGCATTCGGTACACTGGCCGTTTCAGCCCTGTTTAAGCTGGGCATCCTTCTGAGCTTCGCCAACAATCTGGGTTTTGGAATGCAGCATAGTGTTGCGAATCCGATCCTTTAGTAAAAACAATTATACTGCGCTCCATAGCACTTTGGCAAACCTAAAGTTGGACTTTTGGATGTTAGTCAAAGACCAAGTCTAAGCATCATAGATCAAAATAGAGAGAATACACATGTACATTAGCTTACATAAAAAGAACCTTCAATTTTTTCTTTCATGGACCAGTACCACTTCTGGGCATTTTCTATTCGGCGTTATTTAAATATGACTAAGAAACATGTCGACCTGCAGTTTGTATCTCAGTTACGAATATGAACACAAAACTAGTTTCATTAAACACTTGCTCACATGACAGATGTAGCGACAACCTGCTCTGATTACGTAACAGAGTTAGCCTCTTAGAAGAAAGTTGTAGTTGTATACTACATAGTATAGGAGTAAGTACCTGAAAAATTATACCATCGAAATAAAATTCTCCCCGTTTGAAGCTGTTAATATTAAAGATTTCAGGGGGTATGGCCTCTATACGCAGATAAAGTCGCACTTAAACATTCATGGTAAGAACAGAAATGCTCGTTGAAATCTAAGCACGTGGTTCACTGATAAACAAAAAATATTCGCAAGACTTGTTTTCCTGAACCTCAGTCACGCTGCGGCCAAAACAAATCAAGTTCAACTTCTTTGGACTTCATATTTAAAACTGGTTTAATACAATGCAGTTGCCATTTAAGATTTTTGCGTCCTGTCAAATGTCACTGTCTGTGAGTAATGTATTGCTAAAATTGCATCGGAGTTATTGTGGTTAATTCCAATCATTTCACGTAACTTCAGCGAAGCTGCTTTATGCAATATGTTTTCAAAAACCGCGTTCTATCTCTTTTTGTGTGTGCTAATTCCTGGGTTTCTTCTAATTGAACTTACTATCGTATATCCGAATCTGGTCGTGATGTTAAAAATTAGTCCCGCAAAACAAGTGGCACATATTTGTTTAATATTATTCTTGCTCACAAATGTTGTTGGGAATATGATTTTCAGCGCTATGACGAAAGCGTGTTTGAAAAAGCCCGAATCATGTGAAAGCATATTCTGCGAATCTTGTCAAAAGTCGCGGCCAAAGAACAGTTGGCACTGCACGAACTGTAACGCGTGCATCAGAGAACTAGACCACCACTGCTTCTTCTTTGCACGTTGCATTGGATTGTACAAACAGAGATACTACATTCTCTTCTTTGGACACATGTTTATCTCAGTGGTGTATTCAGCTTACTACAACTACTACTACATATCATTAAAATTTGAAGATGAGAAGATACTATTACGGCTATTTCGCATTACTAATCCGCTGCTAATGTATGTAGTAGCAGATTTTGGAACCGTCGACTTGTATGTGTACTATTTGTTTGTAAATGTTGCTGCCATATATTATTCGGGTCATTTGTTCCTAGTTCATTTTCGGAACGCTGTGAGAGGTGTGACAGCCTATGAGTCTAAATTCCCTGAACTATGGAACACTTCGGAGTGGAGAAAAAATTTGTTAAACGTTTTTGGGTATAGATGGTACTTGGCCATACTGTGCCCGCTATTTAGAAGTCCATTGCCAAGTGAAAAAGAAGCCACCAATTGGACCATACCGACTATTAATAATAATCAGCAAATATAAAAAAGAGAAGAAATATTTATAAATATAAAATAAGCACTAACACAAAAGAGTTTATTTGTGACGTATACCGTAGAAAAAAACCAGAAAAGTATACTTATAGTGAAACTGTACATGCGCATAACATTACCACCGCTCAGCATTATACTGGAACTCATGTTCGAGGCAAACACAGTACTGGTTTTCAGCAACTGTGTTATTTTTTACAGTTACATTTTGTTAAAATTTTCAAGTTCTAGTTTCTTTGTCAATGTTTTTTTTACGATTCCTACAATTATGTTGAACTTTTTTAATTTTAGTTTACCTCATATTGCTTTAATTTTTAATTTGTCATTATTTAAGATAATAATATCAACTTTTGTATTTATAGCCCTTAGCTTTAGGTCATGTATATTCTAGAACCTAACTCCGGTAAGGAATTTTAATGTGATAAATTATTTAATAATTTATTGTTACTCTTGCTGTGTGTTTTATTGCCTCCAAAAGAATTATATTTGTGTTTCGAGCAAGATGCATCTTTCAGCTAACTTTACTATTTCTTGAATTCAAATTGACATCAGGCCGGAAGCCAAGTAAACATTATAACTGGAAGCCTGATCCACATTCTTTCCAGTTACGATGAGCTGTAGCGATACAGATCTGACAAAGATATGGTTGGGGCTATAAAGATAGGTTCCATTGCTGCGCGTACGGGGCGCGGGGTACCAGTGACCGTTACATAAGCGGCGATAACTTCACGACACCCGCTGCATGATAATAACCAGGAAGTAGGCTCGGCAGCGAGTTGCGGCCACACTACCTCTACTATGATGAATACTTGCGATGAGAAGTGTGTAAGTATTGTTTAAATTGCGTGCTTTCGATAAAGATTTAGTTAAATTTTATAGAATTGAATTTTACTAGATGATACTTATTGATAGAACTTATAAGGCATAAGTTTGGGTAGAAAATTCGCAGGTGGGATTGTTGGAGACTGAACAAACTAATTCCATACTTGGTTGTCTTTGTTGTATGAGCTATAGAGTAATTACTGTCACTGTCTATGTGTACCAGGGATGTTATGGATATGAAATTTCGGATACGGATTGGATACGGATATAGAAATGATTATTATACCGGATACGGATACGGATACGGATATGAAATTATTTCGGATTATCCGTTAGTTTCGGATAAATTCGGTTACGGATATTAGATTTTTAAGGAATTTCGATTAGAACGCGTTTTGTAAAAATTCAATCAATTCCGTAACACAACACTTTTGTTTCACTTATTTGTTGAACTATTCGTGAATGTTTAATTGTTCACAAGTTAGTTACGTTACGAGTATGATAAGACAACAACAGAAGAAAACAAACAATGCGCGTGTATGTCTGCCGCTGCCCGGCCGATCAACAAAACGACCTGTCATAATGTGTCGCAATTAGGCTCCGCCCCTATCCGATATTATCCGAAACTTTTATTTCGGATTCGGTTACGGTTATGGATATTATTTTATATCGGATATCCGATAGTTTCGGTTACGGTTATGAAGCTCCCTAACAACCCTGATGTTTACGACATACACTGTTCCCCGTGTTTTCCTGTGTGAGATTGTTGAAATATAAAATCCGATGTAGTCCTTTTACTTTACTTCAATATCCACAGCCTCATTATAAGTTGATTGACCTAAATAACGGTAAAATCACTAAAAATCTGACTAATTAACCAACGGTAATTAACAGCACAATCAGCGGAATACACGGAATCGCGCTATAATTCGTGGCATGCGCGCTGTCCGGCGCACGCGACGGCGATGTGGTCACCGTTACGCGAAACCCGTTACCGCATATACTACGCCATGCCTTTACATTTGACGTAAAGTGAAGGCAGGAGCGAATATAGATTATTATACATGATTTCGTGTCATCTAACCTTATATTGTGGTTAAAATGATTTTTGTCGGTTTAGGAGCCTAACCATAACGTGTTAAAATGTCAAAAGTGCGAGTGACATATATCACAATACATACACCCTATGGGCTATATTTCACCAGGAAAAGGCAAAAATCATCCAATGACAACCCCCCTCTTGGGCGAAGCGGGAGATAGTGTCAGACTCTTACTGACTAAACGACCCACCCTGTTCCTTCTAGCCTTTATACCGGGGCTCGAGTTCCCTTTCGGATAACCCTGGCCCCAGTAGGTTTCGATCCGGCTGGGTCACCAGGACACCATAGCAGCACAACTGGTCGCGTCGCCATGGTATCCCGGTAAAATATAGCCCTAAGCTACCAAACTAGATACTATACAGACACCTGGAGTCACCATATGTTCGAGCAGGTTGCGCCACCAAACTGGTTGCGCAACCAAACGGGCACCAGGTGAGTAACACTCTAAGTTTTACCGTAAGCTTTAAGGGAATAGAGTTACATTCCCTTAGTAGTTCGATTAGGTCGTCAAATAGATCGCGTTATGAGCTTATGGTAGGGTCACTGATGCCTTGGTGATGCCAGTATATTAGGAAGGAGGCTTATGAAGAAGTTTGGCGAATCCTGTGCCCAATTTATTTATTTATTTATAGAACGGCCAAAACCAATTACACTATTTAAACACATAACACAAAAAGAGAAAACATTAAAACATTAAAATGAACACAGATAAGTCACATGTCGCGCAGGACTTTAGTGATAGATACTACTTATTTAATAAATAGTAGACACAGTCATGCATTTATCTCACAGAACTTCATACATTCTGACAGTATCGACTTCCATTCTTCCCCAAACATATCAAAATCTGTGTTTTTGTTAAGGAGAGCATTAAGCGCAGAGAGTATCCGCGGTATGGGCGATTTGGAATGTGCAACGTGCAATTATCCAATGTTGTGGATTTTTTTCAGCAGAAATGATAATGAGGATCTTTGAACGATCACTTCTTCGATTTTGTGTAATTGAATCGATAAATCTCTTGAATTTTTTTTCACAGATATAAAACTACTCTATTGCTGGCTGTTTTTGCCCTTTGGAACTAGCATGGCTATTGGGACATGTGCTACTTTCATACCGGAAAAATGCACGGATCTAATGGAATAGGAAACGGGAGCGAAGTCGCTGGAAAGAGTAAAATATAGCATAGTCAACCGTATAATGTTACTGCTTAGACTCAGACCTCCGCTCTATGAGAGGTAATAATGAAAGATTAAAAAGAAAAATGTTGGGCAGATGATGAGGTAGGTACCAGGGCTACACAGTCACTAAGAGATATCATGTTTGTGTCGTTATAACTCTGAACTTCACCTAATTCATCATTCACGATATCTCACACTTCTCACAGCATTCTATTAACTACTTCACTCCTTCGCCAATCGGTTGCGACACAAATACTTGTGTTCGATGTTAATCCGTCATCTTTATGGTGTGATCACGACGACCGAGATCAATCTGGGGCAAAACTATCGTTCACAAGTGACGATGGTGATCATTTTGGTGATTAGTTTGTTTACCTCGACTTCTTCTGGGAATGTGACCTTTTCGAAGTGTTGGAAAGTGTGCGAAGAATCAATAGGCTTGTATTATTATGATTGATTGTTACATTGTATCGTTTGGATTACAGATTAAGTAGATATCAGGAAACACTGAGCTGTATACTGGTACTTTAGGAAACAATATCATTATGGTTAAATTTAGATTGTACCAGTATGAAATTTTACGTACAATTACTTATTATGAAACGTGGTCGTCATTTTGTCGCTCGTTGCTTTTATCTGTGGGAACATTTTTTTTTTATTATTGATAGGCTCTCGCTTGACCACACACCTGATGGAAAACTACGATGCAGTCGACGATAGAGCGCGCTTGTCTAGAAGTAACCTACTCACTCTTAACTTAGAATAGAAAAGAAATAGTTTTATCCGGTATAAACACAACACAACGTTTATAAACACAAAGTAAATAACAAGAAAAAAAGTACAAAAAGCGCCGAGCGTGCCCGCACCGAAAGGCACCCAGCGCTGATTTTTAGTTGGCACCCCAATTTAAGGCTTATAGTCCCTTGAACCATCTGGCCGAAATTAAATGGACGCAACTCTTGCATCCGCCTAGGCGGCAGTACGCATATCTGTGCATTTATTTATGGCCAGCAGCGCCCGTTAAGCGCGCGGCTGACCTTTAAATCCATTTTCTTTGCGAAATATTGATTGATTTACATATGTTATGTTCACTTTGAAGAATATTTATCCACCAATTTTTATGTGTAAAAATGTTTCTAAAGATCCAAGCCGTTTCAAAGCAGTAGGGAAAACTTGCGAAATTGCTAAATATTTTTTTTAGACAAAAGTATTAATAGCACGAAAAAAATTAAATGTTGATAATGTTGTTCATGAATCTATAATAAACATATATTTTTTTCAAACCTGGCCGTTTCAGAGGAGTAGACATCAGAAAGTCACTGTTTTATGGCACTTTTTGGGCGCTTGGGCCTTTAAGATCCGCAAATTGTATGCTATCAGGAAACACAGACTCCGGCAGGGCATTCCACTCCTTAGCTATACGCACAATAAATGTGTTCCCATGAACCTTTAAAATTATAGTCCTAAAACTGTAACATCTCAACCAAGTATCCGGCCCATAATAAGTAGATTAGACTTTAATTGTAAGGCCTCTAGATCTAAATCACCACACTTACGTATAATTACATCAAGTTCTAGAGAAGAATCGACCAATAATAATATAATAAATCCGCACACCTCATTATATACAGGATAGAAATCGTACGGAAACATTCAGTATTATCGTACTCAAATCAACCACATTACCAACTTACCACTGCAGCTCCCAGAAACATTATCTCTGAACAAATCTACGTAATAAACGGCCGGATAGATCGCAAACGTAAGTTTGTAATCAGTTATGATACTGCTGCCTGCTTTCGCTTCGGCTCATATAATTTATGCACCTTATGCTACCTATAATGTTATGTATGTGTATGTTAAATAATATTATATCTACTGATTTTAACATTTTAGCTACATGTTACATGATTTCTAACTAGCTAAATACTGTATATTACCTAAATGACAAATATACACTAAGAGTAGGACAGAGCCAGTACGTCATGCCACGGCAAAGATTCAACAAGAAAATAATCCTAACTAATATTATAAATTAATGTGAAAGTGTGGATGTTTGAATGTTTGTTACTTAATCACGCAACCATGAACGATACGAAACTAAAAAAACTTATAAAAATATTGTACCTATAACCTGTGTTATTAACTGTACCAAACTTTAATAAAGTTTAAAGTTCCATACAAAAAGAAACATTGGACGAGTTGACCAATGAAAATATAATTAATTTTTATTTTCTGCAACTCGTACCACATGGGCCGTAGGTATGCGGTACGAGTTGACCAATTACTCAGGCCTTGGAACGCAAAGGACAACTGAAGGAACACGTGTGTGTTCTTATCAGTAAAAGTCTGGCTCTATCTCTCGAGCGGGAAAAGTTATTCAATCAATTCTCAAATTATTATTTTTTTTAATTGGTATAAACTAGTGCTTGACTGCGATCCCACCTGATGGTAAGCAGTGATGCAATTAAAAAAATATCATTCATCAAAAATAGCATCGGCTGAAATGATCCAGTGCTGGGTAAAGGCCGACTCTTTTCTCTGCCATACTTCCTTCCCTCTTTATTGTTCTATGCGTCTTTCATACAGGCAACTATTATGTACCAAATTGTCGATCGTATGCTCTTCTAGACACTTTTCATTTCCATGACCCAACCTTGACCACCATTCGACTTAGAGCAGAGTTTATTGACATTGACACATGCAGAAGCGTTCTTTTTTTTAGGTGGTTTATCATCCAATGACTCATATATGAGAAGCGTCATACTTTTACAAAACACATGCTTTTACTGACTAAAACCCACCCCTATATTTCTTCATTGCCTTGGATTCCGGTCCCCAGGCTTCCGTGTCGTAAGCTAACCCATGAATAGAAATGCCCCAACAGCAAGATTTGCATATTTATATTCCATCGTTTTTTCGTGCTCGAATGAGATCGCACCTGATAGTACGAGTAAGCAGTGATGCAATCTCTGATGGTGAGGCGCACTAGTTTATGAGCCTATTCACTCTTTCCTTGAAGACACTCAAATTATAATCGGATATATTCCTTTTCCATTAGTTTCCTCGTCCATTGGGCCATCACTACCTGAATGAAAACGCGTTGCGCTATCATTATCGAGCGGAGAGAAACCTACCTGTTAGAGCTATGCACTATCACGACTACAATAAATATTTTACTGAACATTTGTTGATTTCCCAGTTCCATTCACGCCTATACAGTTCTATAAAGGTTTATGATTGTTTGTCTTAATGTGTTTGGTAAAGAATAGAGGGGAAAATATCCAACATATTCTCCCGCTCTAGTGCGGAGCAAAAGGGCGTGTCAGGTTTGTACGGACTAAAACCACCCATGCCATGCGTTCGAGCACTCCGGGTTCCTTTTCAGAAGTCATCTCATTGCCTCAGTTTTAGTGCTGCTAGCTTGGTTTCAAAAATTCTGAAATATTTGCAATGTCTCATAACAGGCATGTCATAGAGCCAAAAATTCGAAGACACGTGACATCCACCAAACCCGCACTGACCGCGCGTGGTAGTTTACGGCCCATTGAGAGGAGGCCTGAGTCCCAACAGTGGAAACATTTAAATAAGACTGACTATACTATGCTATGCAAGGTCACATAGCATAAGTATAGGAAAGAATCCGAAAACTGAGTTACATTAGGATTCGATTTGGAAAAATCTTCGTAACTCAATTCGGGAATTGAACTGTTTTCATAGGTAAGTTTGTACGGAACCCTCAGTGCGCTAGTCCGACTCGCACTTGTCCGGTTTTAAGGTAATATATGGTCATTACACAAGATGGATGGATTGTGTGAGAAGTGATATGAAAGAAAAGGGAGTTAGTGATAACGTGACGAGTGACAGGACAGAATGGAAGAAAACAACGTGTTGCGCCGACCCCAAATAAAACGGGACAAGGGCAGGAAGATGATGATGATGATATGGTCATTACACCTAGGTACTTAGATCAATATTAAAAAGTAATCTCTTTTAGAAATAAAATTATTGAATTGCTACTTAATCTTAATCTATTATACATATCGACTACTTAACATCAATCAATAGTTATTAACTAATTTGCTACTTAATAGTTAACATCAGTTTGTGATTGGTGTCTAGAATCCGGGGTTAATTTGGCGCTGGTCTTGACACTCGAAAACTCATCTTTACTTTAATTCACGTTCGTAATCCGCCACGTTTTTGCGGCACGATTTTAAACAAAGTTCAAAGGGCTTAGTGAAGGGAGTGCTCAAGGAAAAACGAGAGGCGGCTCATTGTACTGTATATATTAAGTGATAATACAGGGTGGCCAACGAGGATATATAGCTAATACAGCTGTTTTATTAGTCTATTCTGTCAAACTCCAGGGCAAAGGCCTCCCTCCACTCAAATCAACTCTTATCATTCGCGCGTCCTGGCTTGGTCTTGCCAGTTTTTGTGGAATCTGTTTGTCTATAATTTTTAACTTTAAAGCGAAAGGGCAAAAATAAGATGTTCGATGTCCGATGTTATACATTTTTTTGGCCACCCTGTATATAATGTAACGGTAGCAATTAGTGTGTTTTCGTGAATTATAATTACAATTTTATGACATCGGTATTTATTGACCAAGTGCCATAAATGTTAAGGAAATATAACTTTAGAGTGATTTGTTGGAATCACACATATAGCTACTGTATGATAATACATTTTTTATCTGTTTGTGCCAATTATTCAAGTGTTTTGTATTTATATATCTACTTAAATATTTATTATTATTTATTTTCTGTTTGTCTTCTATTAATTGCACGTGCCTTATTATGTTTCTGCACCACTGACGGTAGAAAATATCTTAAGGTACTTTTACATCTTTTTTTTATTAGTGTATAAAGTTTAAATAAATAAATTGAACAGGAATAATATCGATGGAAAAATAGTATTGGCAAAAATAGAATTAATAAATAAATTTTAAAAAAATTCTGAAACGAAACGACACATTGAGGATTTCAAGTGGAAAATAAACAGAATTTAGGTATAGGTAGCTTACTTTAACTTACTTTTTAAATTGTAGATATTATCTTGTTTCCCCAGGAAGACAAAGAAGTGCAAACTTATGAACTTTTACCACAGAACTTATTGATACCGTACAACGCCTCAACCGTCCTACGATTGTATAGCCTGTTACCAACCGACCGATTTCGACAGTCATTATGAAACAATTGATCGCCGATCAACAATAGATCAAGCGATTATGTCAGCAAGATGAGTTTTTGATTCGATATAAATCGTCTGTCAAAACCCGATAGTTCAATCAGATTACTTTTCTTTTTCGTACAAAGATTTATAACTGCAATAAATTGCACGTATGGAACTATCACAATCATATTCATAAAAAAAAGTGGCTAATTTGGCGGGAATTCGACTATTGCATCGGCAGCCATCTTGCATCAGTAATTTTTTTACTATTTTCACAAGATTCGAGTTAAATAATCGTTTAAAATCGTGAGCTATCATTAACGCAATACTGTTGCCGAATTTTAAATAATTAGTGGGTAAGAATTGCGGCTTTTTTGGTTAACAAAAGGTGAAAATTGTTGTAGAAACTTATATGTAAGTAAATTGCAGAACGCTTACCGTTGTTGGTTTTAATTAGTGTGATTGGTGCTTACCTGTAATAAATAAAAATGCGTTGTTAGTACAAATAAAGTTAGGAACATCACGAAAACGAAGAATTTTTACAATAAAACATCTATTTTACGGACATAATAAAACAAAAGCAGTATGTATTTCCGTTTTAAACAAACATACACGTGAATATAAAACCTTTTCGTTTTTTGCTGGCGGTTAGAAACTTTTCTTAGGTACATTGTAAACGAGAATTAAGTAACCACTGTATCTTGAAAGCAAATAGTCTACAACAAGCCATACCTAAACTAGCCCAACTTTCGAAACCTAAAGGTACCTTGAAAAATTATATAGATTTCAGAGCCCAAGATTCACAACCACACCTAAACGAAAACCGTAAAATTATTCCTCAGACATTAAATATTATGAAACTTAATCAGATTTTTACATTAACCTGAGTGCTGTTTGAAATTGTACTTAATTGGGTTACGTAAATATTATTGGTGAGAATAATTTCACGCGAATGAAGGTAAAGACAATGCTTTCACTTCAGCGATAACTGATGATACGGTAGGACTGTGGAATAAAGCGAGCAGTAAGCTTTAGTTTGTCATCAAGCGTATTTATTATAAATCGATTTATCATTTGTGACAAAGTTGATCAATAATTTAAAGCTTTCTTTTTAGTGGACTAGGATTTTTGTCTTAGATAACTTATCAAACAATTCAAATAAAAAAAAATGAGTTGCGACTGCTGAGACTCCTAAGCTGCTCAAACACTGTAACCTTATCGGTAGTTACAATTTCGAACCGTTTGGATTCGAAACGTGTTAAAAATTGCACGTCATATTTTCGCACCGACTGATCGACACTTTGCGTGACCTGAGGATTAGGTCGTAGTTTATCCAAAGAATTAACATGCATCAACGTACCAATACTACCAGTATACTGGGTACGTTTTCAGCGTGTGAAGTCCAGGTGACAGCGTTATAGAGGAGTACTTCGACGAGCCTAAGTGATTTGTTTTGCATATTTTATGTAACCGGAAAATTGCTGACTCTGCATGATTGCAGTAAATCACATCCAAATTCAATATAAATTACATCCAAATTAATTAATTTCCAACATAATAATAATGACTTATTTACAAAAAAATAATTGTATAATTTCTTGTGCTAATTTACAACGTAACGGCGTTTGCAATTTTCCGGTGACATATGTTTATAGGTACATATGTAGATGCGTACTTAGCTGATAAATATTCCTAGTTAGATAATATTAAAGTCACTTATGTCATCAAAAAAAATCATCATTATAATAATGTTTTCAGTTAAGTAACACATTAACTCAAAAGTGCACAACCAGAAATTAAATTAATTTTGGGACATTAAAACGAATTGCAGCCACGGGGATCTATTCTAATTAAAGTTATGATTGCATCTAGATTAAATTAAAGACTTTCAACAATTATCTTAATTATTCATCATTATTTAGCTAAATAACGTTTTTAATTGTATGATTAGTGCTCATAATGTTCCTCGCAGGTAGGCTAATGGGATAATGTAATCGCAAACCCAAACGTGAATTATGTCTTAACCAGATGATTAAGAACTAACTAAAGTGGTGTTGTTTCCGAGTGCTCAAAGTTGTTCGAGATATTAGCAAACAGCCAGTCGGGGCTTTTCTTTAGGCAACGTACTATCAGCCGTACGCTATGAGCGTTTATTTTATTTATTTTATTACAATCGGAAAACAATCAGTATTAACAACTAACAAAACAACAAATTATGCAACTATTAACCAATTAAATTCTGGATACTTTTCCAATTGGCAGCGACACATAGATATCAAAACCTACAAACATGTGTGATGTGCAAACCTACCACAGTGTTGTCTTTTTTAACCCAAAGGTTGACTGGTAGAGAATGCCTTGTTGCATTAAGTCCGCCTATGTACCACTACTGTACATGAAGTTTAAATAAATAGATGAATTTTTTATGCCCAATATTTAATTTTTCTGTACGTATATCATTATTATTTTCAGTTTGTATTTATACCTATTAAATTCTTTATTTATTTCTAAGTACCTATATTGGTTGCGTATTTTTAATATGAAAATAATTTGACTTAAGTGTTTTTGTAAGTAAACTGAAAATAAAAGTAGAATAATTAAATCCAACACATTAAATCCAACTCTTTCGGCTGAAATGATGATGATTATAGTTCCTCACCTGTCTGCCTAACATATGGCCCAACTAAGTAGGAGTTGGCTTCCAGTCTAACTTCAATATCACTATTTTACACTACCTTTAGCCCTTGGCTTCGCCCGCGTACTTAAAATAATAAATTCTATGTCACTCAGGAATAAAGCAGCTTTCTATCGGTGAAAAAATTTTAGCAATCGGACCAGTACTTCCAGAGATTAGCTCCTACAAACAAGAAAAAAAAACTGTACTTCTTTATAATATTATAATAGCTTTTGCCCGCGGCTTCGCCCGCGTACCTACATAAAATATAGTCTATGTGACTCAGAAATAAAGCAGCTTTCTATCGGTGAAAAAATTTTTGCAATCGGACCAGTACTTTCAAAGATTACTTCCTACAAACAAAAAAAACATAAATACAAAAAAAAAAAACTTTACCTCTTTATTATATTAGTGAAGATTAGTGTAGATGGAGTGACGTGACGACCGCAACTTCTTCATCACCAAACGCTCGTAATAGTCAAGTACTTGACATAGCCAATTCTACATGAACTTCAAGGATTGCATCACTGCTTACCATCAGGTGGGATCGCAGTCAAGCACTAGTTTATATAAGTTTAAAAAAAAACTTGATCTTCAGCCATCTCATCCGTGCAATTCATAACGTGGTACTACAAACGCTCACGAAAATAATATCTGGTGCCATTTAATATTTTTTATAGGTACGTAAAATATTTGTGGTTGATATCTTTTTTATATTTAATTGAATAAGCTGGCGAGGGTCAGAGTCGATAACCGTGAATACTTTTTTGTGTTTATCTAGAATAAGCTTAAATATCCGTTAGATAATTTTAAGAAAAAAACAGTGTGAAGATTATAAAACGGCGTCGAATCTTTATGTCCATATTCGGATATTTTTTTAATTGGTTTATAATTTGGTCGAACAATGGAGGCAAAACGAAAGAATACACAACTTGTTCTTCTTCTTCTTTTCGTCTCGATGCTCTCAAACTATACTTTTTATGACCAATATTTGGCAACCTATACGGCTCTATTGTTGGCCTCGTATAGATCCTGAAAAAAACAAAAAAACTGCAGGAAACTCAAGACACAACTAAGGGGTTCAAAAAGTCAGTGAACAATGATGGTTACGATGGTTTCACTTTTTTTTTAAGTGTATTAGAAGAAATATACTTTCTGTGGCACGCGCTAGAGCCTAAACGACTTGTTGCATTTTATCTTGAGAAAATAATGTTGTTGGATTTGTCTTAGATGTGAGGGAGACCTTGGGTACATTCCATTCAATTATACAAATATATATATAATCCGCCTATGTTCAAATCCCGCTATGCTCAACACGAAAAATGCTTACTAACATTTTTCTCTATAAACTTTTTTAGTATCTAAATATTTTACGAGTCGAGCATTGTGAGAATAGAGCATAGAGGGACTAACCGAATTTAAATGTTTTTTCGTGACATAGTCATGTAAGATATAAAGTGCTGAAGGAGACGATTTCAAAAGTATTTCGCAGTACGTCTGATGCTGTTGATGGCTAGAAATCTATGATTTAAATAAAATTTTCACCTACTGCACCAGACTGTTTAAAGTGACTTGTTTCGAATATATGTTGTCGTTGTTTTTTATAGTCAGATTTTCAGATTTTATCGAAAGCTTTCACTCATAAAAAGCTTAAAATATATAATAATGCCCCTCGTTAATATACTTTAAGCCTTCATACATCTAAAGAAGAAGAGAAATGAGTTAGACATAAAGATTTTATTAGAGCATAGCATATAATGACATCCGCAAACGCAACTCGCAAACCGGCAACAACTAAAACAAAAACATATCCTTATAAATCAGTCTAATAGCCTTATTTATTAACCTTTTTAGTTTTATAACGTGCCCAACCTCGCTTTTGTTCATTACTAAATTAATTATATAGTGACGCAACGTGGATTCGCTTGCTTTCACTGAGACGTATTATGTTAATGTTAAAGTTGGCTATGTTAATTTCTGTGTTAATTATGTTAATCTATGTAACCGGGTCGTCTTGGCTGCACTCATTGAATTGAATGCATTTATTTGATGTGTATATGGCTTGCTTGTGACGAAGACATCCTTGTAGGTCTGGTTTTACAGGCTGTTTTATTTATCATCGTTTTAATGTAGTGCTGTCAAACGGAGTGAACAGAAACGCAGGCGTGAATTGAAAAAAACTTTGGTTAAAATTATCGCTTTGGTATAATACTCGTATCATACTAGCTTTTGCACGTGGCTTCGTCTGCGTACATAAAATATAGCCTATGTCACTAAGTAATAATAAAGTAGCTTTCAAACCGATTGCTAAAAGTTGAAAAATTTTAGCAATCGGACCAATACTTTCAGAGACAACATAACAATATTTACCTATTAGTGTAGATTATTGACTAGCTGGTGCCAGCGGTTTCACTTGCGTCAAAATAGAAAATTGTTCCAAGGTAACATATAGAGATAAAAGTTGGTATATCCGTATGCCTTTCATTCAAATACATACGTTCAACTGTTCGAGCGTCAAGAAGTAACAAACATAATACACACACACCCAAACTTCCTATCGCCTTTATAATATTAGGGTGATTTCTATCAAAGCGTCTATTTTTATTGCAACAATTAATGAAAAAATAAGAGTTTAATAATGTAAAAACCCCTTCAAATTTTTGTTCCTATTCATTGCGTTTGTCTATAGATATGCTGTTCTGTGGTTATCGGATTAGGAAATTGTTAAGTCCCAATGATGTAAAGGTTAAAAATATTGAATTCTTGAATGATAATCATCAACTTCTCCCTCTCTGGGTGGAGCAAAAGAGAGTGTCAGAATTTTACTCACTAAAACCCACCTGTATTTCTGTAGTTGCCCTTTGCTTTCTAGGGCTGTGATATGACTGGCCTGTTGGTCTAGTGGTTAGTGACCCTGACTGCTATGTCAGAGGTCGTGGGTTCGATTTCCACCCAGGACAAATGTTAATGTGATGAGCATGATTATTTGTTCTGTGTCTGGGTGTAATTTATCTATAATATGTATGTATTTAGAAATATATAAGTATGTTTATCAGTTGTCTAGTACCCATAACACAAGCTCTGCTTAGCTTGGGACTAGACAGCGTTGTATGATAGTTGTGGAATATTATATTATGTTATGTCTCTTTCGTCCAACATCTATACTTCCTAGAAAAGCGATACCTACTAATTAAGTACTTGGAAACTCTTCCAAAATAAAACGAAAATGTAAACAAAAAGACAATTCCTACCGTATCTGATACCGCATCACATCCAAAACACACTACACAATGGTTTACGCAAGAGACGTGATACCGTAACTAGGCCTGAGCCTGTTGCCAGCCAGCGCCAACGATCGGTAACCAACCGTGACCGAACGGTAACACAGTGATGCTGCAGCTTTGACCGATCAGTTGGAAGAACCAACCGGAACGAGCAAGGTTGATGCAGAAATACATGCTGTGAATTGGGAGACGTTTCTTTTTGTAGATTTGTAGATTTTGTTACGCTTCAGACATTTAATGGACGTGGAGAAAGAAAAATTTAAAATAAATTCTTGTAGTGTACTTGTTGCTATCGTTTATGAATCGGTACGGCTTAATAGGCCTTCTCATTAACATCATCATTTGAACCTAAAGACGTACACTATTGGGCATAGCCCCAAGTGTCCCCACATCGACCGGTCCTCTACGTCTCGTATCCTTCCGATTCCCGCGACCCTCACCAAGCCACCGGTGGACATAGGTCCCCGCAAGCGTCGCCACATGACCGATCTTTTGCGTCACGCATCTGTCCGATTTCCGTTGCTTGCGGGAATCCTCGCCAGGTCATTGGTTATCTTATGCATGACATATTTGTAAATTACAATTTAATCAGGGTCCAGAATAAAGCGGATTGATTATGGTCACAACCTCTGACCCTGCAAGAATACACCTTCAAGTCTTAGAGGTATCCCAGCCGGGTCGAAGCCTACGGGGGCCAGGGTTATCCTAAAGGGAAATCGAGCCCCGGTATGAAGGCTAGAAGGAACGGGGTGGGCTTTTAGTCAGTAAGAGTCTGACACTATTTCTCGCTCCGCCCAAGAGCGGGGGTTGTCATTGGATGATTTTTCCCACCATAAAAAAAAAGTCTCAGAGGTATAACAGCTATACAACATATAACACAGCTAATATTCTGTTCTGCAAAATACTGTAACGCCCCTATTATTAAAAATGATACAAACTAGTTATTAAATATTGAGACAAGGAAATGCCAAAGTAAAGTAAGAGGATTGCCGATGGCTATGATTTGATAGATATGCTTCAAGAATAGTCAAGATAATAAATAACACACTGCATTTTTAAGTGTGTAGCCTTGGAATTGAAATAAATCTTTTCTGATCTGGTGTTTGAAGGAATTATATAAACACCTAGTATAATTACATATAGCCTAATCAGCCTTTAAATGTTCCCACTGCTGGGACTCAGGCCTCCTCTCTAGAAGAGGGAATGGGCCGTAAACCACCACGTGGGCCCAGTGCGGGTTGGTGAATGTCACATGTCTTCGAATAAACACCTACAATTTACATGAATAGTTTACTAAGGGTTAAAAATACCAGCCATTCAGGAAGATTGTGGGTGGAGCTACCTTTATAGGGCGCCATCCTAAAAATTATATTCTAACATTAGTGTTAGGTAGATAGAACTATATGCGTGAATCGTTTCGCTCTCTTCTAACACATTAAAACAAACACCATCAAAAGGCTTTATGAACGAGAAAGAAGATTTTGCGAAAGCTCTAATATGAATTGCAAGGCCTTCATTTGGCAGCACTCAATGCAAGGAAACCAGAGGTTTAACATTCGCTCACGCACAAGACAGAGGAAATTTGGCGTGCACCCGTGCAGTCGCGTGTAATGCCTAATGCAACAGCCTGTACTTCCTGCAGCCTTCCACTGACTTAGGTACACATGGTTAGAATCTATTAAGCCTGAGCAATAACCCAGTATCCATATCATCATTAAGTTGGGTCTATCGATGACCTCATGTCGATGACCGCATTTAATGAAATCCATTACGGTCATCTTCATAATTTCAAGGTGTCCACTGTTGGACAACACTTGTTAACAAATAAGTGGAACTCTGACTCCTTAGTTAGGGTAGATGCCTGTATTTTAGGAGTCAGAGGCTTCGTCCATTGACGTAACAACTTGAAATAGAGACATTCATTTTATAAAATTATACTAAATACGTTATTAATACAAAATGAATATTAAAATCAAGAAAAAAAAAATTATATAAATACAGAGAATTATATCATCATAAAAACGAAGATACATTTTAATTATTAAACCAATCAATAAATTCTATAAATATGTAACGCACCGTATTATCATATAATCGCATGTTACTATAAAAAACTTTTTACCAAAATAAAAACCGACTTAACTAAAAAAAAAACACTAAAACGATCAAAATAACTTTAACTTCGGAAGTCGGTGTTTCTCGGTATTGTTTGTTTCTTATTTGACACCGACTTCCAAAATTAAATGTATCTCTTTGATTTTGATCGTTTTAGTGATTTTTTTTAGTGAAGACGGTTATTTTTTTTTAACGTTTTTTATTTCACACTTTTTAGTTGTGATACACTTATAGCCAGAGTACCTTTTTCTCATGACAATCCCCTGCTAGGATACATTGTTTTATTATGAAGTTCCCATGTTCACCTTCTACCTTCCGGCTCCATCATCAGATCAATTTGATAGTTACTTATAGCCAAAGTGCATCTCATGACAATTCTAATAAGCCCAAACACGGCTAGGATATATTGATTAATCATATTATATAATGATGAGATTAGTAAGAGATGTAAACTATTAAATAGTAAGTAACGTAAGATACTACAGAAGGCGACAGATCTCCGTGGAATAAAGTACATTGACCTTTTCCTATTATCTCTGCGTAAGTGCCCGAAAAACAAACAATGAACTGCTTTTCATTACTAGATCAAGTAAAGGATCACGATAGATGTCGATTCAAGACAGCTAATTTTAAAAAGGAACCTCATTTGCACCCACCAAAAAATATTGCCACTCGAAATGGGCGTTCATGAATCACTCAATCACTTATTCGCACTGCTGTCAACAGCATAAATTTCGCTAATTATAAATTTAAAGTTAACAAATCGTTATACAACGCGGAAGTGTTGGGTCGTGACGAACATTCGTGACTCCGACACTAGTGCGGGTACCATAGCTAGAGCATATGCAACGCCCTGACATGGTCGCCAGTCCCCTTGAGCTAGGCGATGATTGGAATCAACCTTTGAGTAATTAATTAGGTTTACAGGCTCGTTAGTCTGAGCTGAAGCTTGCCAGAGGGCTGATACCTTGGGCACGCCACAATCATGGCGGTAAGTCCCCTCTTTGAGGCGTGGCTGGAAAGACCTCACGGCGTCCTTACCTTCCGCATGACGCAGGTACTCACCGGACATGGTTCGTTCGGGAGTTTCCTGCACTCGATTCATGCGGAAGTGACGCCCGGGTGTCGCCACTGTGCGGAACGCCCGGAGGACACGGTGGAGCACACAGTCGAGGTGTGCCCTGCTTGGGCGGAGCATCGCCGTGCCCTCGTGGGGGCGATCAGCGGCGGAGACCTCTCGCGCCGGGCCTTGGTTGACGCCATGGTCCGGAGCGAGGAGGAGTGGCAGGCGGTCGCCGACTTCTGCGAAGCAGTAATGCTCGCAAAGGAGGAGGCCGAACGCATCAGGCAACGGCGTTATCGCCGCCGCCGTCGCCGGGATTCTGATCCCGATTTCCGGCCAACGTAGACGCGGGCTTGCGGACAGTGAGCAATGGGTAGCTCACTGTCCGGCCGTCCAGTAACTGTCCGGACCAAGCCCAAGTCGTCGACGGCGCGCACTGTTCCCGCGCGCCTCAAGGAGTTGTCAGCAACAGCAGGGACCCAGCCGGGTCGAAGCCTACTGGAGCCAGGGTTATCCGAAAGGGCGCTCGAGCCCCGGTATGAAGGCTAGAAGGAACGGGGTGGGTCTTTTAGTCAGTAAGAGTCTGACACTATCTCCCGCTCCGCCCAAGGGCGGGGGATGTCAATGCATGATTTTTTCCCACCATAAAAAAAAAAAAAGAGGGCTGATACCTGCCAGTGCTACGGGATTGTATGAAAGAGTTACAGGGTGTAACAAAAGACAACTGAAGGAACACGTTATTAGTCAGTTAAAGTCTGATACTCTCTCATGCCCCACCCAGAGCAGGAAAGTAATTGATGATATCTTCTTCGTCTTCTTCCTGCCTTTATACCATAATATTTGGGGTCGGCGCAACACGTTTTTTTCATCCTTTCTGTCCTGTCACCCGTCACACTATCATTAACTAAAAAATAAAAAGCAAAAATAAACCTACAGGTTTGTCACAAGCGTTATTACTGAGCGTGATGTCCTTCGGTAGTTCTCGGATCAATATTTATTTATTTATTTTATTTACTATTTATATACCTACACACAAAAAAAAATCGGAAAAAGATAACACATATATGATATTGGGTTTTCCGTCCGGAACTTTTCGATTACACCCTGTAGTCTATTTTCCTTCCTGGCAATAGCGTCACCCCTATTATAGGACTTAATATGTCTGTATTATAGGTTCATCTTTATCTAAGCCATTGGAGATTACAGACGTAAGTGTAGTACATCAATTAAAAATATTGACAGAAACACGTGATAAATACTTCAAAAGAAAAATCGTGAGTAAATGATTTTGTAGGTAAACATAATTAATTCTAAGCACATAACGTCATCATTATAACTTGAGGTAAGTACAACATTATGCATGATTATAATTTCCGTCTTGTTAGCAATTCCTGAGGGTCCCGGAGTTTGTAACACACGGCAACATTTTTTTACCCATTTACTTTCCTGTAATTAGGAGTCTAATATCAGAAATCATCATCATCCTCATCACACATCCGTCTGAAATGACCCACTGTTAGGTTAGGTTAGGTTAGTAATAATGGTTTAAAATCAATACTTTTTTTAAAAGAGTAACTGTGGGGTTTCTTGCCGGTTCTTCACTGTAGGAAACGACCAATTGGAATGGTACACTAACTTCTGGCGTTTTACAAGTGCCCGTTTAGGGCTCTTCTTCTTCTTGTTTCTGCCCTTATCCCATATTACTTGGGGTAGGCGCAATACGTTTTTTTCTTCCATTCTATCCTATCACCCGTCACACAATCCATCCATCTTAGGACTATGACAAATAAAAAATTTGAATTCACATTTTTTTTTATCTTGGTTCCAACCACAAGCTCTATCATCTTCAATATTTGTTTTGGTTCAAAATTATATATTTGTACTCCCACAGCTTAATGTACAGAACGACGCCAATTGATTATAATCGATTGATTGATCCTAAGATGTCAGCAAAAAAAATACAAAGACGGCATTCCAATGAATAAAATAAGAGCAAAGTCCTCGAGGCACAACAGTTGAGAATTATTTGATAAATTTACTATATTATTTGGACAAAATACTACATGGGCGTTTTAATTGCTACTATAGTATAAAAATAACGATTCCCATTATTCATTTTTTTGCGGTGAGACAATAATTAAGCAATAGAACTATAACCAGCATGTGGGTTTTCAATGCCATGGTCAGAAAAAAAATCTATGGAAATATTTCAATGGAAGCTCCGCTAAAGATTCAGCTTGATAAAAATTTAATTTCGTTTTTTGAACCAGGAAGGATTAATATTGATGACGAGCTATTGTGTAGTTTGATGTAGATTTTAATTATCATTTCTTGATTCTAAGAATTATTTAAGCTTGAATTAATCATTTATTTAAATCTAGTGCTAAACTTTTTATGTGGTACCTGCCGAAGAACCCTTAATATATACATAGTACTACTGCGAGCTCCCCTGGAGCGCCAGGGGTTCATTGACCCGGAAAATTGCACTATTTACGTAAATCACCAAAAAAAAAAAAAACAAAAAAAAAACTTTTTTCGGATTTTTCTAGGAAAAACAAATAATGTAATATATATAGAAGAATATGTAAAGATACCAAAATTTTTGAACAAATAACTTTCGTACAAACAAACTGGTAAACTATTATATTAGTTAACAAAGTAGTTAAATTTAGAGTTTTCTTTCGATTGTCGTGAAGGAATTGGGGCGATATAAGCTAGTAACATAAGCTCTAAAAACTCTATGGGATTATCTGAAAAAGTCACCGCGGCACTGGAACAGTCAGTGGAGTCCGGTTTTAGTCAGAAAGTCCAACATTCTCTCTTCCTCTATCCAGAGCGACACCCTCAAAAATAATACCTCTGAAAATCATCTTCTTACCATGCATAAAAATTTCACATAACTATCAACCACAAACCACAATTTCCAATTCAAAACCTTTTGATAGCCATTGAACGCCATTTCACGTAAAGATACAATTACAGTGTTCAATATAGCAAACAAGTGATTATGTCTTACTTGATAGACAGCCATAACTGCACGTGCGGTAGTGATCACTAGCCCAGCACGTTTGCAAACATGTGCCTTTTGGAACCACTGAACACATCATAACAAAACTCAGGAGGTGTAGGTATACCTCCTGTGTTTTGAGCTAAATAGTCCAATCAATCATATACTAATATTATAAAGAGGAAAATTTATGAGTAAACATACACTCATAACCTACGTTACTTCTTTACGCTCAAACAGCTGAATGGTTTTGAATAAAATTGACAAAAAGGTAGACCATGTTCTGGAATAGCACATACTTATGAAACTTTGCGGTACAACCTCAGGATACTTTGAAAATCATCGTCAGAGTAACTAAGAGTTCTCTGGCATTTATACTGAATGGCATGAAATACATGCGCTGTCAGTTTACAATAAATCAAGAAGATAAAAACTTTAGGTGCGTACCTAAAGTTTTTTTGGAAGTAGAAGAATTACGAATAGGAAACATAAAAGGTCCAACTTACTTGGTAGATTCTAAAGTTCATTTACTAAATGATATCCAAGATTCAAAACTGAGGAATGAGGACTACAGTAGTAAGGTACATATACGCTGACAAAAACTGCACGAACCTATCAATAACAATACAAAAAAATCCACATCTGTACTGAGTGAAGACGAGGAATACTGAGTGAAGACGAGGAATACTGAGTGCTGACTATGCTACAATTGATTGTCTTATGTGTTGGCGTTACGAACTTTCTGAACCATCCTCTTCATCACACCAATATCATATCATCACGTATGTGTATACGTCCTGGTTTAGGAAGTCTAATAGTTTTCATCCGAGAAGTTTTATTTATTGTGCGTACAGCCAAGGAGTGGAATTCCCTGCCGGAATCTGTGTTTCCTGATAGCTACAACTTAGGAGTCTTTAGGTCGAGAGTAAATAGGTTTCTTCTAGGCAAGCGTGCTTCATCGTCGACCACATCATCGCTTTCCATCAGGTGAATTGGTGGTCAAACGCAAGCTTATAAAAAAAAGTTGGTTCCATTGGAACAATACCGCACGGAAGAAACCGCAGGAAAAAGCTAGTTGGTACTAAAAGCCATCTGGTAAAAAACACGTGTAAAACAAAACGTGGTAAGTGCAGAAAAAAGTGTAAAGATGCATACACCTACAGACATATGTAATGAAGATCATTAAACCAATTGAAGGAACAAAAACTATTCATTAGCTCTTGATTGCTTACCATCGTGTCTATCACGACGGGTAATAAAAACCATTGGAACATGTGCTTTAACACGTGTATTCTTAAGTACCCAGGTATATTAACTTTATTGATATTTGTGGTTTATGACATCATTAGATTGACACCACAAACAGTTACAAAAAAAAACCATCAACTATAAAGCTCATCACCAGTTTCCTTCCTTGTTCTATGTAGCTTGGGGTCAGTGTGACATGTTACATTAAGCTTTTATTTAGTTTCACCTATCCCGATGTTTGTCTGTAATCAAATTTGATCCACTTCCCGGTTACCAATTGAGCTGAATTTTTGCATGCATAAGTAAATCAAATGACAATCCAAAATTATTATGATATGGAGCTGATCTGATGATGGGACCGAAAGGTGGCCGTAGTAACTAAGATAACCCTATCGTGTTTGAGTTTTTGGAATGGTCTTGATAAGTATTAATTATATAGGCATAAACCGCGCCATAAAAGCTTGTTATGAAAAAATGATCTTCATTGAAAGATTGTTTTATACTTTCACATCATTCCTTTCAATCTATACATCTTTTCTCTGGCCTTTCTCTCCCTTTCTATATATTTACTTTCATCACTTCTTTAGTCGTATACATTTCATTCTTCAACATCGAACAAGAAAATATACAAAAGAAATTTCTAAGATTGACTTGTTAAGATCACTTTGAATAACATTCATTACATTACAGATGCTGTCATCCGAAGATGCTCAAAAAACGTTTGCATTTCAAAATAAATGTTTACACAAAAACTATTGTAAACTGAATTCCTAGAACAATCTTTTTGCAAGACGATGCTGATGCAAAAACCTCAATATAAGAATATCTATTTTATTGTATAGGATTGCATACATTGCTCTTCTGGGATGCAAAAGCTCATAATCAAAACTGTCACCAATCTTGTTATTGCCACCATAATATTAGTACAATAGATATAGACAGATATATTCTTTATTGTATACCAAAAATAAAAATTGCATATGGACCTTAAAATTAATAGAGTGTAACAATGGGTGGTCTTATCGCTAAAAGCGATTTTTTACAGACAACCTTTGGATAGATTTGACAGAGAAAGAGAATAAGATAACAAGTAACTAAAATAATGTACACCTTTATACAATTAGGAAGTTTATAATTTAAAAAAGTTACAATCACAATTCAAGCACTGAATGCTTAAATGCATTTTGGTATTACTTTTTAGAGAAATGAGCTATCCTGATTGTAGTCAAATAATATGATTATCGATGCACTACATTCATACGTTGACAGTGCATTGGTATTTGTATCTACGCACGGACACACAAATATAAGTGACACGATCGAGATTTATCTTTCTTTCAGTTTATCAAAATAAATATTTTTTTACGCCACCTGCTCGATAATTTCGTTTTATACGACATACAAACCTCACTTATAGCACGTCATTCTATCCCTAGGGAGATAATGCAGAATGGCCGTTCCCTAGGGAATAATGATATTTGAATTTGGAACATCAAAAATTGTCAACATTGTGAATTAAAATGTACGTACTCTTGTGCGATACAAGTTGACTCGAAATTCAAACTGGCCACTAAAAAAAAAAAAAAAGAAAATATAATAAAACGTGCTTACTGACGGGAGCGTAATAAAAAATTGAAACTATAGAATCTTGGAGTAGTGAATTTTGTTTGTTTGATGAACTTTTAAATATAATACTTATATTTCTCTAATATATGATTTGGTCTACCAAATTGTCTTTTAATTATCTCACAGGTGGTGTAAAAAGTAAAGTATGCAACACGGGGATAAAACTGTCTTTGTCTTGGGCGGCTTGAATTCCTCACTTCACTCATTATATAAATCCCTCTCTGACGTTCGGGATTAAAATCAGCAACCTTCGTTTCGTTCGGAATTCAACATGCCGCCCTCAACTTAAAGACACTGCTTTATCTTCTAGTCACATAATCTACTATGTTAGCCTAAAATAATGCTTGATTATTTCAGCCCCTAGCTTACCTACAAAGGTGTATCTCAGATGCATAGATGATTGTGATATACTAAGTTCATTATCGAGCAGAAGACCACGTGACGTCAACTGAAAAGCCGAATCTCTGACCCAGCAATAGACAGCAAACAAAATCCAAATTTTGTCACAGTATGAACCAACTTAAGATCAAGCTTAACGATCACTTAGCGTGATGCTCTAGTGACTATAAAAACATTTATTTTGTAACGTACTGGCACAAACGTTGCTTGATTGATGGCATTCTTAAGGATACGGTCATTAGACCTGTCAATGTACTCGGCTAGTTGAAAAAGATTGATAAATGAGAATATTTAATGTTGTCTCATCTCTATTATGTTGATTAGAATTTGTTATTATTACAGAATCGAGTATATTATTATCCTGCAAACAAAAAACAATACAAATTTGAAAAAGTTATGGCTTATGACAGATTTCTTAGAAAACTATGGACGTAATCAATCGTAGGGACTTTGAACTCTAAACGAGCAAAAAATATTTTTAACTTTTTGCCATTCTAACGACAGGGGATTTGAATAGAATTAGTGTTCATTCCGCTTGAAGATTCGCTTTGAAAAAAGCACGAACACAATAATTGTATGTAATTTCAACATCCGCCGTCATTATGAGATGATAAAAAAAACAATGCAACATTAAAACAAAAAGCTGCATCCATTCAAATTAAATATTTCATTAAAAATACAACACAACTATTATTTAAACACTCAGCAATCGAAAGTTTAGCGTTTATAATCGATTCTAACATCAATATTCAATACGAATGATCCGTAGATAATGGATAAATTTAGTCGCATTGACAAATCGAGTCAACAGATTGTGGTTCGAACACAAGAAAATGTCACTTTTGTTGTACACATTGTTGAATATTCGTTTTGGAACGAAAAAGCGAAAGTTTGCAACGATATTTAAGATGGGCGCGCAGTGGATATGCATAATATTAGCATATTGATCGGACGAAGACCTCTCGCGTCATGTCATAAATGGCGTGTTGAAGTGCGTCCGTCTGTTTTGAAATCTCAGAAATAGAAAAAAAGGAGTGACAAATATTTGTTTTTAGATTTGTTTTTTTTTATCAAAGAAAAATTTGATCTCCGCCAATAATTTGCTTTAAGAAGACACTAAAGTTGAAACTGGGCTTTTGCACGCGTACATAAAATATAGCCTATGTCGCTCAAGAATAAAACAAGCTTTCCATCAATGAAAAAAAAATAGCAATCGGACCAGTACTTTCAGAGATTACCTCTTACAAACAAAAAAATAACTTTACTCTTTGTTTTATTAGTGTTAATTGAGAGAAGTAAAAAAAATGCGATAATATTAGCTATTTCAAGTCAACTACTTACATATTTAAGAGGTATTATTATATATATTCCATTTCGTAAAACCTACGAAGTCGAAAAAGTACCGTCGTGTATAATTCAAAGTTGTCGAAAGACTATCAAATTTTCTGAATAAGATCATCAATGTTGATCTTATAATACAAAATTGTAATAACCATCTTAAGAAGAGCCAGGTGATATGACTAGTCTTTCGATACCCACGTCAAATTCAACAATAAGACACGGACGAAGACCTCAACGTACGAGATAAAGCAAAAAGACTAAAAGCTCCCAAGGTTACTCATGGACTTTCGGTTCGGCTTCTAAGTAAGGATTAAAACGCATCAAACCTTTTTGTATTTATTTGAAACCCTCTGATGAAAAATCGACCATCGCAGCAGGCGTATGTATACTAATATTATAAATGCCTAAACTCTGCCTGTCGGTCTGTGAACCGATTTTGATGACAAAAAGAGCGCACGGATAGACCAGGTCTTGAAATACAACATAGGATACTTTTAATCCCGGAAATAAACGGAAGCTACGAAGCTAGTCAAGATATAGATGAAAGTAATTAATAAATACAAGGGACCCATTTGTGGTTTAACTTAAGCTAAAACATCAAAATCAAACAACAAAAATGTCTTTATCCATATTGATAAATGATAATGATAAATTATATTTATTTTGCAAATAGGTTTAAAAAACACTCTTACACGTCAATTTTTTTTTTTCGTCAGTTTAAGCTAGATGAGGCCGGTATTTTCTATCTGACTACCCTGAGAAGAAACACCGAAACAAACTCAGGGGTCAAAGTCTCTTTTAAGGTCCATACAGTAAATATGTAATAGTCAAATCACATGAGAACCATGCAGATTAGTCTGACATGGTCTCTTGAAGAAAAACCATACAGATGTGAGTAGACCCGTCCAGTCAGTGCAAGCATTTGTCAGTATTCTATTAGGAAACCGCGAATAAAGTGCAATTTACTTGAAGGTTAACACAAACTTAGCAGCAATTTTTAAGCGAATCATCCAGATAAATTAAACGCAACAAAACGTATTGAATTTTCAATTTTTTTATATATAACACACGCTATTATATATACAATTAATAGATTTAGTTGATTAGCATTGAAATATTAACTATAGTCAATCAATTAGGCATTTGATGAAACGCCTCTACAAGGTCAGGCAAAAACATAATATTGAATCGAGCAATTTTGCAATTACAAGTCTTTTGATTACAGAATAAATATTATTTTTTCTAAGTTTTGAATTAATTGAACTATTATTTTGATTCATACAAAAACTTCGGTAAAGTATTACACAGACTATGGCCACAGGCTGTTGAAAATACTCTATAAAAAGGGTTGCCAAAGTTTAACTTTGAATACCTATTAACTAATTTTGCCAGTCATTAAGCTGACGGATAAATCATTGTTATATTACTAACCCAAATCGAGGTAGCCGATTCTAATAAAGTTACAAGACTTTATTAGACACTTAGGTTTATTTGGTAATTAATATTATGACATAATCACAATAGTTATAAAACAAAAAAAAACCTAAATAAATCCGGATAGTCGAGACGAGCTTTTTCCACGGGCTTTATTTATCAAATAAAAATCTGCACAACAGAGTAACTCGGTGTAAAACTGGATATTAACAACCCTAGTGTAAATCAATCTGCCTAGCTTTTTTTCAACTATGTACATTTTTTGTGTGGTGGGAAATCATTAAATGACTTCCCCCGCTCTAGGGTGGAGCAAGCGGGTGTGTCAGACGTCTACTGTTTAAAATACGCCTGTGTCCTTCATATGCAATTCATAGAGCTTATCAGTAACCGTATTAAGTAACTCTTTCAAAAAATCCCGTGGTTCCCACAAACTCTGTTAAGGCCGACCTTTGGTTTCCAACCAATCTAACCGGATGCTACTCAATACCAGTATTATACATGGAACAACTGCCTGCTTTGCTATCAGCAATTTTAGTTCCTGATTTCTCGTGACGACAATCAAAGATGTACAAATAACCGCCAGGATGACGGCTTAACGTGCTGTTCGGGGCACGTAGGTTTCGCGGTTGAGTGAAGTGGCGGTCACCCATTCTCAGATTGACCTCAGCCAGCGTTGCTGATTATTGACCGCACCGGTTGTTCGTCGGCTGTTATTATTTAGTCATAAGTATTTTTTTTAGACGAGATCTTCAAATAACTGCTCCCACTCTATTGTGGAGCGAGAAGGCGTATCAGACTTCTGACCAAAAGGCACCTGTGTCCTTCAGTTACCCTCTGCGGCCACGGCAACTTTTACAAACGATACTGCAACCCTAGCAGACATTGACTCTACTTTTGGCCCTTTCAGTTTTACTGACACCCACGAGAGCACTGACAATCCTAGCGTCAGAATTGCAAACATTTTAAATAACTAGGTAACAGTCCCAGCAATTACTGCAGGCATATGGCATAGCCACGAGGAGGAAACGACTACAATGGATACACGGACTGCTTGTGTAATTATATAGTTACAACTAGAGCCAGCAGATCCTATAATTGTTTTTAGAGTTTGTTAATCATCATATTTGCATCTGTATGTAAATTGCTTTAGTCCTATAGAAGATTTTTGAAATAAATCTTCTGACGAAAGTTTAATAGATTAAAAAGAGCATACAAAATTAGCCAACGTTAAAAAGCAAAAGACGTTTAATAGTTTCTGCCAATCCCAAGAGAAGGAGTTCACGTGTGTAGGGACGAAATTGATTATTTGGATGGACATAGGCCTCCTGTGTCCTGCAACCCTCACTAAGTCATCAGTACATACACCTTGTGTGAGGCCTATCAATGCTGCGTCTTCTGATACGCGGTCGACAATTCAAAACCTTAAAAAAAAAAACTATTTTTTACACTATTTCAATTCTTTATTCCAATGTTCTATTCTGAATTCGAATCCCTGACGAATTTTCTTCTAGTAAAAACCTAATTTGGTTACGCTTTTTCGTATCTTCTGTGTACTTAAGCTTGTTATTTATGTCAAAAGTAGGCCAAAGCAACGGAGGTAAACACACTAAATCAAGCGTGAACCTCAAGACTAAAGGCAATGAATGAATTTCCTCTATGACAATCACGTCGCTGGCTCTAAACAAATAACGACCTTATTGCCGCTAATATTTAAGGTCAGTACTGTGAATAGCATCTCATTTTGTTGTATAGTTTGACATTATATGTAGCTTGGCTTGGCTAAATGTAGTGCAAGATCGTGGTGTTTGAGAAACGTTTACATAAAATGTAATGAAAAATCTTAGTTTATTAGAACTTTCTAACGACAAGCTTGCACCCAATTGTGGGTTAAGCTCGCCTGTATACATCAGCTATTCTATTTTTTAGTAATGTTGTTATAAAGTTGTATAAAGAATATAAGACGAAGCGGACTCTATCTCAATAAAAGATAGATTTCATTAGAAAGTGTATCGATATAATTCTTCTTACTCGTAACTTGTAATTAAAAAAGAGACACAACAGAAAGACAATGAGAGAGCGAACGGCCGGCGTTCGCTTGGAGTTTAATAAATTAATTCATCTCGGGATTTTCATTTTGGATTCAAAACCATTTCTTACACTTTTCTTCATAAATCATTAACGTTAAGTTATTTATTTCTTCTGATAATTCCTTGAACGTACTATCGCAGGTCACCTCAACGGTCACAAATTTACAGCGGAAACATTTAGTAGTGTAACGATTTTTCCATTAGAAAACTCCGTTAACTCATTTAGAGTAACAGAAGTTTTGCCATCAATTCCGCAGACGTTGAAATTCGTTCCATCCGCCGCTGACAGTCGTTTACAAAATTATCGCAAAAACTAAATTTACGTATTGTGTGTTTCAGATTTCTTTTTTGCGAAATCTATGATGCTGCAAACGTAGTTTAATGGGATTTTGATTTACTTGTCTGTGGTTCCAAACCGCATTTCCTTTATGTAGATGCTGACATACCTGTAACAAGAGAATGGAATAACTTAGCAAATAGATATTTCGTAGTCAATAGCAGCAATAGTTTTAAATTTTAAAGTCGTTAACTGCCACACCACTTCCTTGGTTCCACACGCGCCTCAAGGAGATGTCAGCGAAACCGTAGGGGCCCAGCAGGGTCGAAGTCTATTGGGGCCATGGGTTCGCTTCTGAAAATAAAAACCAGAGCCCTGGAACGCAAGGAGGTTTTAGCCAGTAAAAGTCTGACAAGCCTTCCTGCTCCACCCAAAAGCGGTCATTGGTATTTTTTAAGTGGGAAATCACTGTATGATTTTTGTGTTCATTGAAAGATTTGACCAAAAAAATCCAAACCACCTCCTTCTTAATTGATACATTATACTAGTATATTATTCAGTCTTTTTCTAATTGGTAACTGCGCTTATTTCTATTTTAAAGTCAATCTAAACTTTAAGTTCAGACAAATTCCGGTAACTAAATTAAAAGTCTTGTACAAAAACGTGGGAACATCACCCTGTTCGTTTGCTTAGGTTTCTTTGTGCATTGACTTAAAGGAAGGCCGTGCTACTAATAATTATAATACTTGTAAAGTATATACAGTATTCTTAACAAAACAATTGTGAATGCACATACTTCTAATAAACCGATAATCTTTTAATTCCAATAAAGGGTAATAAAGAATATTTTAAACAAGGTCAAGTTGATTTACTTTATTTATCAATGACACTAATGTAAATTATTGCAACTTAAGCAAAGGTTAATATGAGACAAATTGTGTAGATTTATTTTCTGAGCACGAAAACAAAATAGATCAACGCATAAATTAACTATTGTTATCTACATTGTAGGGAACAATAGTTAATTTATGCGTAGATCCTACAACATATTTTTCTTGCATCGAATCAGACGATTTATATCTTAATCCATGACGTCAGGAGTCAAAATACGAGTATTATCTGACAAACATCCTGACGACTAATGAATTTTTCTGCATCACTTAAAAACCCAAACTCCAAATCTCATTCGGATTTCAAAAGTTTGATAAACATTTGATTTTCATTTATTATTATCCCGTAAATAAATAATTTGCATATATTTTTATCTTATAAAAGGAAGAAAATTTCGCAAAAGTCCAACACACAATAATGTCTTCCTTGCGAACCAGAAAACCCCAAAAACAATTAATGTGATATTCGGTGACATTTGAATTTTCAATTGCATCTCAAATTAGATCCTGTTCATGTATTTTTAAGAAAAGATTACTAGATGCTGCAAAGATCAAGACAGAACAACGCAATGTCGATGAAAAACAGTGTATTAATATACAACAAAATCCTCAATTGAACCTGCAGCGTTGAGCGTTGCCTTGATAGTACATACAAATTAATATTCATACAAGATACTTTGATCAGCATTCTCGCAGCGTGCTCAAACAAAATCTGCACACAATTATAACAGACTCCACTGGCCTTGCCAACGCGGGCTTTTTGCTACCAATGTCTTCGAAAATTAGTTTTTACAGCACTAATTACGATGGTCGTCGTGATGCCGTCATTATTTGCTAAGAGGATCCGCTTTTTGTCTGTTTTGACGTGAAAAATGTTTGCTCTTCGGTACTTAAGCTTAGCAATCGCTTAGGATACGTTAGCACGATGGTCAAGTCCTCGAATGCTTAGGTTGTATTATTTATGTCGTGTCAGCCGAGTAGAGCTTGGAAATGCACATGACCTTTCTAAATAGACCGTTACTAATCCCATTGCACAACTAAGAGAATTCTTTCAACACAACGTAGGTAAGCTTCAACGTATTTACCAGGTGCATCTGCCAACACAGCTGCAAGCATGACTGATTATTCTACTATTACCATAGGAGTATTACACGTTCGTGCCTTATCTGAAGACCACGCCTTTTCAATTACCAATTATAATTTATATCCTCATAAAATATTAATATTTCACATATGGTATTGGCTAACCAAGCCCTATAAAGATTCCTTAAGAGGAGATAATAATTTTAACAAAACAATGAATAAGACCATTTCAGCCCAAACTTTGACGAAAATAATCCATTAAAAACTATTAAGCAAGCAAATTACTCCGTGTCCGATACTGTTTTTTTATAACCGTAAAACTATTATTTAAAGAAGACTGGCAGTGAGGCAACACACTGCAAGCCTGTGACTAAACGGACCGAGCAGAATTTAGCCAACTGAGGAAACACAACCGGAACATGATTTCGGAATAAACTTAGCAACTGATGATGGCGCAAATCTAGACCAAGACAAAGAAATACGGTATTTTATCTCTTTTATTTATGAATTAGCATTTGGTGTTCGGATTATCTCAGCGCAGATCTAATTGAATTGATTTAGCCGGCTCTTGCAATATTAAACGCAACATTTTTTTCTCTTTTATGCTTTTATGATATTTAGAATAGTAGTTGTTTGTGTAAGAAGCCTTTTGTGCCTAAGAAAAATTTCTGATCGCAATATTCAGTTGGTTGGACTTAAATTGCTTATTAGTCTTTTCAGCTTGATTGCAATCAACTATTATTTGTCCTTAATTTGTTCAAATTATTAGGAAATTTGTCCTTAATTTGTTAATATTATTGCGAGATTGGTTTGTAATAATAAAATTTTAGTTTCAGTTTTAAATGTCAAATCACCTCGAAGTAATTTTAATGAAAAAAAAGATGTAAAATTAACAGGTTATAGCGCAATAAAAAATTTACGAGGCGACATGGAACAAAAGTATGAATAAAAGCTAATTACCCGTAAAAACCGATAAGGAGTCATGTGGCTGTTTATGTAGGTATTGTGGAAAACCTATAAACCAGTGCTTATAAACACATCGGAGCAGATAAGGCTAACATGTACGTTACCTTTTTTGCCTCTGAAGTCTCTTGTATTATTTTTGACACCCAATAATGATACCGACAACAGTGAAAGCTCTGTGACTTCTTCCAGATATCATCATTCTCAATATGAATAAATTCACAATAATAAGGTAGGTCGGAAACGGATTTGCAGCAGCGAACTACCTGAGAGCCTGTTTTGAACCATCATCAATTTCTGACGTCAGAAAAAGGGAAAAATTTAGTATTCTAATCAGCTTATATCCTGTTGACATCATAATTTAAAATTCAACCAGCCCCTGAAGATGAATCATGATAATTATTAATATTGATATACACTTCTTTGTCATATGTTACAAGTTCAAATGTTATTCCTTTATCAAAATTAATACCTTATTTTTATTCGTGGATTTTATTTTCTGTAATATTTTTCCGTCTTTCAATCTTGTTCCAGACATGAAAATAACTATCCACATTTAAAATCGTAAGTATTCAAGTGCTGTCACGCCTAAGATGTTATCAAATGTTATGATGAGTGTGCCACGGTTGTGTGCATCTCATAGAATGCTAGGATTGCTAGGTCAAGTCGCCTACGTCGTACATTGAACATACTATATGTATAGTGTTTGTGCTAGCTAGCTAGATGCGAGATCTCTGACACACATTATAAGCTTGGATAAATGATGTACTTATTTACCACAGTTGTTGTCTTCAATTCTCAGGTATTCGTTTCTCTTCAAGTAAATATGTATTTACAAATGACGGTCGCACTTTGCTCAGAACCTAAAATCTCCTAGTTTTACTTGATCACATTCCAAAACATTAGCTTTAGTTTAATCAAGTGTCATATCTTCGTTTAAGGTATACACATACGTCATAATAAGGAACTTGAGGATGTTTTTTACTTTATTCACATCAGCCACCTTCTCGTGAATTAAAATAAAAATCATCCTGACACGATTTCATTGAACAAGTAGCAGTTCTACGAAAATGTTAAATCATCATTTTTTACATGATAACGGAAATCTAGAATAAATGTTTAAACACGAAGCGCGTTAACTCGTAAATAAAATCTCGTTAATAGCTTAGTTAATAACTTTATAAAAAAAATTGCACTCCGGGAGTGCCGGCAGAAGTGAAAACTTGATTATTAACGTTGAGCATGTTTGATATTTTGGAATGGTTAGGGAATAATTTTGCACCAATTGCTTTATCAGTATAAAAGTACTATCATTTATGTGGTAGAATACAATATTCATTTATTGCGCTATCGTACACAAACATGACTATTTATATTACATTAAAAATTTAACACTTTAAAACTATTACAATTATTTTACATTAAAAAGTTTATCTCTCCGAAAAACTACTGAGGTGTCAAGGGACACCCGGATGGAACGAAGTTCCGTTCTGGCTTGCTTTCTATAAGAGAGAGAAAGAGAGAAAGACAGAGAAACATGCGCACGCCGCACGGCTTACAATAGCTTACTATAGAAAAAGTGTCGTTACAACTTTTCGTGAGAATTTTTTCCGTCTAGACAATACAATATAACTAAAAAATACTATCCTATTTTATGTACATTTTGACAGCACTATTTCAACATCTTCGAAACCATGAAAACGACACTCATGACGAAAAAGTTGATAATTTCTGACATCCGCCATCTTAGATTTACATTTTGACAGCACTATCGGCTTCAACAACCTCGAAAACCATGAAAAAGACACCCATATCGAAAAAGTTGATAATTTATTGCAGCCACCATCTTAGATTTAAATTTTGACAGTACCATCGGTTTCAACACCCTCGAAAACCACGAAAACGACACCCATGAGGAAAAAGTTGATAATTTCTTGCAGCCGCGATCTTGGATTTACATTTTGACAATACTATCGGTTTCAACACCCTCGAAAACCATGAAAACGACACCCATGATGAAAAAGTTGATAATTTCTTGCAGCCACCATCTTGGATTTATATTTTGACAGTACTATCGGTTTCAACACCCTCGAAAACCATGAAAACGACACCCATGACGGAAAAGTTAATAATTTCTTGCAGCCGCCATCTTGGATTTATATTTTGACAGTAATATCGGTTTCAACACCCTCGAAAACCACGAAAACGACACCCATGACGAAAAAGTTGATAATTTCTTGCAGCCGCCATCTTGGATTTACATTTTGACAGTACCATCGGTTTCCACACCCTCGAAAACCATGAAAACGACACCCATGACGGAAAATTTGATAATTTCTTGCAGCCACCATCTTGGATTTATATTTTGACAGTACCATCGGTTTCAACACCATCGAAAACCACGAAAACGACACCCATGGCGAAAAAGTTAATAATTTCTTGCAGCCGCCATCTTGGATTTACATTTTGACAGTACCATCGGTTTCCACGCCCTCGAAAACGATGAAAACGACACCCATGACGGAAAATTTGATAATTTCTTGCAGCCACCATCTTGGATTTATATTTTGACAGTACTATCGGTTTCAACACCCTCGAAAACTATGAAAACGACACCCATGACGGAAAAGTTAACAATTTCTTGCAGCCGCCACCTTGGATTTACATTTTGACAGTACTATCGGTTTCAACACCCTCGAAAACCACGAAAACGACACCCATGACGAAAAAGTTGATAATTTCTTGCAGCCGCCATCTTGGATTTACATTTTGACAGTACCATCGATTTCCACGCCCTCGAAAACCATGAATACGACACCCATGACGAAAAATTTGATAATTTCTTGCAGCCACCATCTTGGATTTATATTTTGACAGTACCATCGGTTTCAACACCCTCGAAAACCACGAAAACGACACCCATGGCGAAAAAGTTGATAATTTCTTGCAGCCGCCATCTTGGATTTACATTTTGACAGTACCATCGGTTTCAACGCCCTCGAAAACCATGAAAACGACACCCATGACGGAAAATTTGATAATTTCTTGCAGCCGCCATCTTGGATTTATATTTTGACAGTACTATCGGTTTCAACACCCTCGAAAACCATGAAAACGACACCCATGACGGAAAATTAATAATTTCTTGCAGCCGCCATCTTGGATTTACATTTTGACAGTATTATCGGTTTCAACACCCTCGAAAACCACGAAAACGACACCCATGACGAAAAATTTGATAATTTCTTGCAGCCGCCATCTTGGATTTATATTTTGACAGTACCATCGGTTTCAACGCCCTCGAAAACCATGAAAACGACACCCATGACGAAAAAGTTGATAATTTCTAGCAGCCGCCATCTTGGATTTATGTTTTGACAGTACCATCGGTTTCAACACCCTCGAAAACCATGAAAACGACACCCATGACGAAAAAGTTGATAATTTCTTGCAGCCGCCATCTTGGATTTACATTTTGACAGTACCATCGGTTTCAACACCCTCGAAAACCATGAAAAAGACACCCATGACGAAAAAGTTGATAATTTCTTGCAGCCGCCATCTTGGATTTATATTTCGACAGTACCATCGGTTTCAACACCCTCGAAAACCATGAAAACGACACCCATGATGAAAAAGTTGATAATTTCTTGCAGCCGCCATCTTGGATTTACATTTTGACAGTACCATCGGTTTCCACGCCCTCGAAAACCATGAAAACGACACCCATGACGGAAAATTTGATAATTTCTTGCAGCCGCCATCTTGGATTTACATTTTGACAGTACTATCGGTTTCAACACCCTCGAAAACCATGAAAACGACACCCATGACGAAAAATTTGATAATTTCTTGCAGCCGCCATCTTGGATTTATATTTTGACAGTACCATCGGTTTCAACACCCTCGAAAACCATGAAAACGACACCCATGACGAAAAAGTTGATAATTTCTTGCAGCCGCCATCTTGGATTTATATTTTGACAGTAAAAGTGTCGGTACAATTATTCGTGAAAATTTTTTCCGTCTAGCCCCCTTTCACAACGCGCGATAAGGGATAGCTGTCTACTCTCCATCCGTCTTACGCTTTTTCGATCAGGTCACGTGTCCTGACGCGAGTTTAAGATTTTATACCCATTACAGAAAAAGTGCTCAACGCCGCTAAAGAAGTTTTCACTTCAAAAATCAACAAAAAAGAAGAATGTTTAAAAAAAGGTTTAAGTTCGCGCGTGTCTTCAAAGATTCAATCCGTGACTAGTCAGTGTTAATTAGCGATGTATTTTAATCGATTTTTAATATTTTTTCTATAGACATAATATCGATAACGGCAGTAGGCGCTAAGAGAATGCCCTCGTGGAATAATAACAAGAACCTGAAATGCAAAAGCCATACTAAAATGAGTGACATATTTTAGTTTTGAGGTCTGGAATAAAAAAATGCGACTGCCAGACTTTTACTGACTAAAACCCACCAGTGTTCTTTCAGTCCCCCTTTGCGGTCTTGGGCCACCGTAACCTCTTTAACAGTCTTTCGAACAATACTGTAGCCCTAACAGGCATCGTCCATAGTGGGCCCCATCCATTTTGCTGATATCTCTTTGAGGCGCACGTGGAACACAACGATCGTACTCAGAATTGGTCCTATTAGTGACATAATTAAGTACTCGTAGATACTTGATTTTTGCAGATTTTGGAATCTTCATAGAAAAAACTGATAAAAGGAAAAAGATCACTAAAGATCTTAGTGTTCTCTACTTAATCACAGGTCAGAAATTTGGCAACAATCATTAAAAGCAACTAGCAAGAACATGCATTCGCCATTTACTCGAAATTACAGCAAATACAGTATTTTCGCTCATTTCCAAGTAGACCACACAGGCGACATTGACTCACAGATCTTGTAAACTAGTCCGTAATATCAAAACGCTCATATTTCCTGACACGTTGACCCGACTCGTGTGCCTCGTGTACCACGCCTGACAATTGCTTGAGCACGATTGTGCTCACGCTCAGGCTTGTCGCGACCTCCTCGACAAATGCAGTACTGCCGTCGTGTGAGTATGTAAACTTAGACGAGTAAGAAATCTGATTTCTCAAACTAATAAGTATAGAGAAATAAACAAAAGACAGCGAATGTGCAACTGCGAATTTTCAAAATGATTGGACAAATGATCCGTAATGGAAGCTCTTTAGAACGTTTAGTGATACAGGGTAGAGTAGTAGAGGCCAACATTTCGCGGTCGATCACCTACCAGACGGACAGATCTCATCAAATCATCGTCTAAGTGTTCTCTCATTGAATGCACACGCAATGCCACGAATAGAGAGAGATGGAGAAGTATCGCAAAAGCCGCAACCAATCTACCAGACGATCCATGACCACGACCACTCCCCAGAAGTGTACAACTAAGAAAAAGAACAGTCAAATTAGCTTAGACAATTGGGCATAATTCTTTTTTAGTGCTATGAAAATGGCAATTTGAATATTGTTATCAAAGAAATTGAAACTTCATTGCGAAGTAGGTACAATCCGTATTTTAGAAACATTTCAACACCATAGTATGAAGAGAAAATTTTATCCCGAAACTTTCGGTTCATTGACCTAGATCAAATGTCTAACATTTTTAGTTTCCAATTAGTTTCTATGATTAGAACACCAACTAAGAGATTGAAATTGAAGGGTATCTAACAAAATACAATTACGTTTAAGGTCACTAACTCCAGTAATAACAGGCTACAGCATGCAAAATTAGAGGCTAAACAAAACAGAGATTACCTTTCGTAATTATTTTAGCAGCTGCGATCTTGGATCTTGTAATCTCATGTTTTTCCTACAATTTGATGTATTCGTGCGGAGTGTGGCCACAGTGGAGTCGTGATGCAGTGTGTCCATGCTGATGGAGTACATACGCACGTATCGTGTCCTTACTCCTTAAATTATAAACTTCATTCTTTGAGATAAGGTTTTATGATGCACGAAACTGATGTTCTTGTGTTTTGTATAAAGCAATTTTATGAAGATCGCGTCTCAGATGGTATACAAGGTTAAATTCGTGGGAAGTAAGGTTTTATTGATTTTTAGGCATTTCCTTAGCTGTCTTCCTCCCCTTTTTTGGGAGCTCTTATCATCATCATCATCATCATCATCTTCCTAACCAGCTTGTCCCACATTACTTGAGGTTGGCGAAACACATTTTCTTTCTTGCATTCGGTCCTGTCACCCGTCACTCATTCCCTTTTTTTTTCATATCATTTCTAACACATTATTTTGGGAGGTGTGCAATCATTTGGCTCCACCATAGAGCGAGAGTGAATGTCAGACTTTTGCTAACTAAAACCCACCTATTTGCCTTCAATTGCCCTTTACGTTTTAGGATTACGAGTTTCCTTTTCCATAAATTCCCATGGCTCCCCTTCTGGTCTTCCGTCCAAAGAGTTAACGACATCATCGTTAACTCCATGTTAACGAGATGGAATACCACAAAACTATAGCAGAAACTTATTTCTAGTTTACTTGCTAATTTCAACAGCAGTCTTATCTTCTATCTTAAAAGTTTATTTATATTTCTGAGATCTATCGTCAACACCTTGCTCAATAAATTTGCGATTGAAACTAAGACATAATTGCAACGATGAAATCTTGATGATGCCATCGCCGCATATTGCCCTACCTATCACAACACAAGCTCACGTCTATATCATGGATCATTTACATGTAATCGTCGCTCATCTGTCATTACACATGATATAGACAAGCAAATTATTCGCTGTACCTACGTGGGTCAAGGTATGATGCCTGTGCAGGTCAAATTTTAAAGCATCAAATCGTGATGACTTTATTGTTTTTAAATCGCTTCCTGATGTTTAATTAGTCGGTAGTTGAATGTTTGAAAAGAAGAGACGAAGGTGTGGGATGATTATGTTAAGGTTTTTATACATGGGTGGGCTTATTTAAAAATATCTTTGACGTGCGTGTTTATACTTCCATAATGTTGGTCAAATAGAAGTGTTGAAAGGAAATATTATATTAGTTTGAGCATTCATGATTTTTTATTACCTACGAAAAACCGATTGTATCATCTTTATAATAAAACACAAATAATCCCTTAAAACATCGACTTCTCAAATCTTAAACACGGATTTAGAATATTTATGGACTACTGCGATTTAAAGTTAATCACCACTCAAACAAAGTGAGGTAGATCATCGACAAAGTAAACTCAAAGGGACATAAGCGCCCACAAATATTTACGAACACCAACAACCAATGTTAACACAGTTCGGAATCCCATAAAACAAATGACAAATGCAAACTGCAGTACCTACTCAATCAATGACAAATGGTTTCATACATTTTCCTCCTTCAAACCTTGCTAGTTCAAGTTAACTGCCCTCTACGAGTTTTTATAAGCAAACAGACAAACATACATGACCTCTGTCATTCAAAGAAACATATACGTAATCATAGTAAACATTCGCGTCTGTTTGCATAAGGGTAGGGCAGACTAAACTGTGTTTCTAACTAGCAATGGACCAGAAACTTCTGTTGGTATGCAGTCGTTACAACCATCTAGTTTGTGGCCTACTTACTGTGATTACTATTCAAATGCCCATATAAATTGGATTTTAGGAGACTAGCAGATCTAAAGACAAGAAAATTCCTTGTCAATCATAATGAGCAAGACTTTGTAGTCTAGGCATAGCAATAGATGCAAGAAAATCTTATGATTGCATCTTTTACTACAGGTTAGGTCCAGTTCTTTCAAAGAGTTGCTTCTAGGCAAGCGTGCTGCATCGTCGGCCACATCATCACTTGCCATCAGATGAGATAGTGGTTAAGTGGCGAGCCTATCCGTAAGTTAAAAATCTTCTCTGGATAGAGATAGATATTATAAGCTTGCTCAGCAAAGGGATCTTGTGTTTGAAATCCCAAAGGTTTTTAAATCCAGCTCATTGTTTGATAAAATCCAGCCCCGGGTTAACAGTTCGTGGTGTTCCATGTGAGACTCAAGGACCTGTCAACATAATCGACGAGACCCTCCTGGGGCAGGTGCCCCCGCCAGGGCAGCAGGATTGTTCGAAAAAATTACTGCGGCCCAAAGGAACACCGATGAGTTTTAGTCAGTAAAAGTCTAACACTCCATCTCACTCCACCAGGAGAAGTCATTAAATGATAAATGATCTTTATTTTGCAAGTAGGTTTTATAAAAACACTTTTACACGTCAATTTTTTTTTTCGTCAATTAATGCTAGATGAGGCCGGTGTTTCCTAGCTGACTACCCTGAGAAGAAACATCGAAACAAACTCAGGGGTATTTATGATATTTGCCCTTCCCAATAAAAAAGATCGATGTATCTTCGCTTTGACGTGTACCCAAGAAACATTCTGTACTAGACTTTAATGAGCAATAATATTTTTGTTTTCGTAGAAGCCATTTGACGTTCACTTCACTCACTTCTAAGAACGCGTAAAACTTTTTCTTAGTAAGGATGTATGTCTACATAGAATCGTGTCTTGCTATTGTACCTATGCGGCACTATTTATGAGAATTATTTATGTTAGATACCTTAACATTTTGACGGCTTTGAATTGAATTTTTATTGGTTGTATTTATAGAACTGAAGTGATTGTTTAGTTACCTATATGATTTTTAACGGGTCTTTTTCATTCTAGTTTATCAACTCCGCTGATGTATGGAAGAGACCTACCGATGCCACAAAATAGTCAACGCTGAGAATCGGAGTACCCTGAGAGGACCTAGCGTCCTCAGGGCGATACCCAGTAACCGTAGAGGCCTTAAATACCTTCTAAATGACTGACGTAGGCTTAAAGTCACCTAAAGGGCAATGGAAAGGGCTACGCTCGGAGTTTCCTTGCGTGATCGAATCAGAAATGAAGATATCTGCAGAAAAAACAAGTGGCCGAAAGATTCTGGAGTGGCGAGCATTGGAAGGCCTTATACAAGGTGGACCGATGACCTGGTAAAAATTGCGGGAATCCGATGGATGCGGAACGCGTAGGATCGTTCATTGTGGCGACACTTGGGGGAGGCCTATGTCCAACAGTGGATATCTATCGGCTGAAATGATGATGATGATGACTGACGTAGAAGGACGTGGAAACCCTCTGCCATAATCTTCCCATGAAAACCCCCCTACGGAAATAGCTTGACTTATACACAATGCCCTTCACACCACCACATAAAAGTGATGAAGAAGGGAGGTCACAAGCCTCAGCATTGAAGAATACGACGCAAGGAGGAGAAGATAACTATTAACGTGATTTTGTTTGGTGACGTTTCATGTTATATCAAGCTCCTCTCGAATCTATGTGGTAGGACACTGACCGGCATGGCTATCGTATAATTTGACGGTTATGGACTTTATAAGAAACCTTGACCTCTGTGTTTGTTTTCGGAGTTTCTTTTCAGAGTAGTCTTCATCTAGATTAAATTGGCAGAAAAATTTACGAGTAAAAGTATTTTTAAAGCCTATTTGCAAATAAATATAACTTATAGAACTTGATGTGGAAACGTAAGTCAAAGAATTGGCATTGGACAAATTGGGCTAATGATAGAACGGAGACTCAATTCTATGTTATAAATTAGTATGTAGTCTTTGATAAAATGTAACTGCTAAAATCATTTCGTAAAATTCCTCCGTAAATTGCAATTCTAAATTACTTGCTGAGTAGTAGCAAACGATAAACGGTTTGCGGTCTACAGTTTAAACACTATTAAATGTATTCTGTGAACCTTTAACAGTACAATTCCAAACACATTAGGAATTATGACGAAAATTAGAGTAAATTCCAACGGTACGCAGTGTTTCTAGAACCTGTGCAGTTGTTCGTCACAGATCAAGAAATATCAGAAGTCTCATTTTTAGGGTTCTGTAGCCAAATGGCAAAAAACGAACCCTTATGGATTCGTTATGTCTGTCTGTCTGTCCGTCCATATGTCACAGCCGCTTTTTTCCGAAACTATCAGAGCTATACTGTAGAAACTTAGGAAGTAGATGTATTCTGTGAACCGCATTAAGATTTTTACACAAAAATAAAAAAAAAAAACAATAAGTTTTGGGGGTCCCCATACTTAGAACTGAAACTCAAAAATTTTTTTTTCGTCAAACGTATACTTGAGGGGTATCTATGGATAGGTCTTTAAAAATGATATATAGAGGTTTTAAATATCATTTTTTTCTAAACTGAATTGTTTGCGCGAGAGACACTTCCAAAGTGGTAACATGTGTGTGCCCTCCCCCCCTGTAACTTCTAAAATAAGAGAATGATGAAACTAAAAAAAAAATATGATGTACATTACCATGCAAACCGCCAACAAAAATTGGTTTGAACGAGATCTAGTAAGTACAACGAACTGCAAGAACTTTTATATTATGTTACTTGCTGCTACAAAACCATTCATGGGCGAGTCCGACTCGCACTTGACCGGTTTTAACATTTAGTCACTCGTAAGACCAGAGAACGTAGATTTCTTTCGAATTTTGTTCAAAGACTGTAGGAAAGACGGGCAACAGCGTAAATGGAGTCAAAACCTGTGGCTTCCCAAGCAATCATCCGTTTTAGTGATTTTAAGTGCAGGTTTCAATTACTTATTTACTGAGATAGATAAATAATAATAATATTCCACAACTGTCAGACAACGCCGTCTAGTCTCAAGCTAAGCAGAGCTTGTGTTATGAGTAAGATAACTGATAGACATACTTAATATACTTCTAAATACATACATGTTATAGATAAATTACACTCAGACACAGAACAAATGATCGTGCTCATAACACAAACATTTGTCCTGGGTGAGAATCGAACCCACGACCTCCGGCATAGCACTCAGGGTCACTGACCACTAGACCAACAGGTCTGTCATCACAAATGAAGAGAACGTTGTTGAAACCTCTACGGTCCGGACTAAGCGTTTCGCCTCGACGTTTATACCGCGTACGTCGAAGGACTGGAACAGTCTGCCTGCTGCGGTCTTCCCGTCCGATTATAATTTGGGTGTCTTCAAGGCTAGAGTGAATAGGCTCTTAATAAAATAGTGCGCCTCACCATCAAAGATTGCATCGCTAACTACCATCAGGTGGGATCGCAGTCAAGCACTAGTTTAACTCAATTAAAAAAAAAAAAGAAAAAAAGAACACAACGAATCAAGAAACTTGTGAACAGGACCGCAGAAGGCAATACAACACAAAGTTATAGAGATCTTCAAGAATTAAACTAAACTGACCTTCTTGATCAATCTCGTCAATGCGTCCAGAGAAACACGGCGGCCTCCGGCGACCCGACAAACCACTTTCATCTTTACAACCACGACACTCATAATTAATTAGCGTCATAGCTGTACAATTATTTGGACACAGGATATGTGCACAAATTGAACCGGTTTAATGTCCATTAATAAGCTTTAAAAATTATTTTCATAGTAATTACTATAATGTGTAGGTACTAATATCAATGTGTATCGAGGTGATTCATTTATTGTAGACAGCTGCTATTTATTTAATGTTCTAGTACAACAGATCATTCCCATGAGTATTCCATTATTCTCTTACTGCGTGTTTTCAAGTTATATTATGACAAGAAGATTGCCTCTAAATATCAAATGATACGTTGACATTTAGAGAGAGGTCATGGGGGTCAGCAGACGAACACTTTCGATCGGCTACGGATTTGAATACATAGATAGATATTTAAAGACTATGTTACTATATTTTAAAGATATAAAAACAAAGTGTGTGTTGAATATACAGTTAGCAAATAATATTCTTGTGCTTGATAGATAACTGCTTGTACACTTCCATCCCCTATTCAAGTATTGGTTCAGAGGATGTATTTTCGAAAATCCTTTCCTTGTCAAAGTCATACATAACATCTAGTTATGTATCTGCTAGTAAATAATTTAAAAAATATGCATTTTTTTTTTCATTTAAAAATCGGTCGTATTGTTTAAAAAGTCAGTCACATTTTTACTTTTTAATTGTAGTATTCATCACCAGATTACTTCGATGGTACCATTCTCATCAGAACAAGTTATTTCAATTTGCTTCGTCATAATCGCTGAACTATTTTAATAAACATATAATATTTACTCATATTATTATTGAGGGGTTTCATTGGTCATTTGTGATCCTTCCTAAATACAAAAGCTTGATTTCTGGAAGAGATTACGAAAGTTGCCGATAATATTTGGGGTGTTCCCTCAATTTATTATAGATCCCACCATCAGATCTGGATTTTGGTAACAATGAGACCAATCAAATGGCTTTTTTTATAGAACATAATTATAAAAGGAGATAAAAAACATAAACAGTACAACCGAATTAAGCCTCCTCCTTTTCAGAGTCGGTTAAAAGCAAATAAAGATGTCAAATTCTTATCTTACAAATTCATTAATCATTATTATCTTAGCTTCCAATTTGTCAGCTGGTTTTAAAGGACGAATAGGTGTGAATTCTTATTAGTGCCACTTTTAGAAGAAGCTCCAAACGAATAATTATAAACCTTGACATTTGGTAATAACTCATTATGTAAACTAATTATATGACGTTTCGGTCTGATATTTTTGACAACAGGAAATTGTAATTAAAAAAAAAACCGGCCAAGTGCGAGTCGGACTCGCCCATGGAGGGTTCCGTTGCAGCAAGTAACATAATATAAAAGTTCTTGTAGTTCGTTGTAACTTTGATCGATGTTTTAATAATAGTGTATTTTTCTAGATTTATGACATATTAAAAAAAAAACTACTTACTAGATCTCGTTCAAACCGATTTTCGTTGGTAGTTTATTATGGTAATGTACATCATATATTTTTTTAGTTTTATCATTCTCTTATTTTAGAAGTTACAGGGGGGGGGGACACATTTTACCACTTTGGAAGTGTCTCTTGCGTAAACTATTCAATTTAGAAAAAAATGATATTAGAAACCCCACACGTATGGGTTTGATGAAAAAAAAATTTTTGAGTTTCAGTTCTAAGTATGGGGACCCCCAAAATTTATTGCTTTTTTTTCTATTTTTGTGTGAAAATCTTAAAGCGGTTCAAGAATACATCTACTTACTAAGTTTCAACAGTATAGCTCTTATAGTTTCGGAAAAAAGTGGCTGTGACATACAGACGGACAGACAGACATGACGAATCTATAAGGGTTCCGTTTTTTGCCATTTGGCTACGGAACCCTAAAAAAGTGATATGATGTCGAAGACACTAACTAAAACCAATGACATTCAGTAATGACACTACACCACGTACATACATCGAAGGACTGGAATAATTTTCCTGCTGCGGTCTTCCTGTCCAATTATAATTTAGGTGTCTTCGAGGCTAGAGTGAACAGGCTCCTAATAAACTAGTGCACCTCCCCAACAACGATGGCATCACCGCTTACCATCAGGTGGAATCACAGTCAAGCACTGGTTTATATACAGGGTTATTTGTGAAACACTAGCTAACTCTCAGGACTGACATGTTATTATCACCATAAACAACAATTTTTGTTTTATGACTTTTAAAAATGTATTATATTTTAGTCCATCAGATTTTCATACAAAATATGCGATAGTACAATAGCAACCGCCGCTTCCCGATCTCCACTCCCTATTGTACTATCGCATACAAAACATGCGATAGTACAATAGTAACCGCCGCTTCCCGATCTCCACTCCCTATTGTACTATCGCATACAAAATATGCGATAGTACAATAGCAACCGCCGCTTCCCGATCTCCACTCCCTATTGTACTATCGCATACAAAATATGCGATAGTACAATAGCAACCGCCGCTTCCCGATCTCCACTCCCTATTGTACTATCGCATACAAAATATGCGATAGTACAATAGCAACCGCCGCTTCCCGATCTCCACTCCCTATTGTACTATCGCATACAAAATATGCGATAGTACAATAGCAACCGCCGCTTCCCGATCTCCACTCCCTATTGTACTATCGCATACAAAATATGCGATAGTACAATAGCAACCGCCGCTTCCCGATCTCCACTCCCTATTGTACTATCGCATACAAAATATGCGATAGTACAATAGCAACCGCCGCTTCCCGATCTCCACTCCCTATTGTACTATCGCATACAAAATATGCGATAGTACAATAGCAACCGCCGCTTCCCGATCTCCACTCCCTATTGTACTATCGCATACAAAATATGCGATAGTACAATAGCAACCGCCGCTTCCCGATCTCCACTCCCTATTGTACTATCGCATACAAAATATGCGATAGTACAATAGCAACCGCCGCTTCCCGATCTCCACTCCCTATTGTACTATCGCATACAAAATATGCGATAGTACAATAGCAACCGCCGCTTCCCGATCTCCACTCCCTATTGTACTATCGCATACAAAATATGCGATAGTACAATAGGGAGTGGAGACCGGGAGGCGGCGGTGCTTGATGCACTTGCGACGCATCATACAGATGTAGGTAGGTATAGCAAAATACAGAGTTGAAATGTGTTAGATAGAACAACGAAATCTTGAAGGTTAGTTTTTGGTAAACAAAAATTATGTTATGTAAGAAACTCATAGAACAAAAGTTGTTGTTTATTATGTTAGTAATACAGTTCTGCCAGGTTGATAGTGTTTTACAAATAACCCTGTATAAACGTGTAGTAATACTCTGACTTTGTCGTATGAAATCCTCACTCGCACTTGACATTCTGCTTAGATTTTATGAGGAAAATTAAAAGTGACGAAAGGAAACATTCTATAAACATTACCTAACAGAATTCAAACACATTTGATCAGCAGCTATCACAACATCTCTCTTAAACACTCAGGTAAAATCTAAAAATAGTAAATCACAGTATCATCTCACACAATAACCATCTCTAAAATAAAACAAGTAAAGACTAAAATAGCATCCAAACTTTATGGATTATTGCATAACTTGTGGAGATTACAAACTTTAAAGATTTCAATTGATAAATTGACAGCATAAACGCTATTAAGTATGTCATCGTCGTTTAAGTGATTAATATTAGATAATAATGTATTTAAAATATTTTTTTTTTTTAGTTACGTAATAACACACTGTACTCGTATATTATTACATTAATTAAATTTTACTACTAAGTTAATTACTATTTATACAAACTTAAAATAATAATTTGTACAAACGTGTAAAAAAGGCTGAAAAACGGGGAAAACTCATATGGCATCAAAAAAATTCGTCCACATCGATTTAAAATATTAAATTAAAATCCTTTTGAACCATGTCTGGGAACACTGCTGGAGAACGCAGTTTGTTCATCTAAGTCTTTTAAAAGAAAATTCTGAAAGAACAAATCGGACTATAATGTAATATAACTATGGCGGGGGAGAGGTTGAACAATAAGGTTTTAACTACATTATAGCACTAGTGCGTAATGGTAATTAAAATTTCACAGTTTGGTAACAAGGGTCATTATGTACCTAGGTAAGTGTAGTGCAATAAGAGTCACTTTCTGAGCAAGTGTATTGAAAAAGTTATTTAATTTAACGAAAGTTAGACTGTTACCGAGTGCCATAGGATATACAACATTAGTTTTAATATAATATGCGAAAACCGAAACACATGTTTAGTATTTTTATGTAAAGAATCTATGTACAAAATTTCATAACTGTATCATGAAAAATTACAAAGTTATAAGCTTGTTATTTTACCTGGTTGTCCGTACAAATACATGGTCATCGGGCCATCTGGGCGACTAATTGGTTGTTTTACTGCCGCACCCAGCTGTGCTTTGGCGCCTAATTCCCGCTATGACATGCCGTGTCCTGTGTTGTACTTAGTGTCGGCGGTGTGCAACTTGTGAAATATTTTTATATTTTATCTTATAAAATATTTTTGGGAAAAAATAAAACATGGTATAAAAATTATTGGAATCGATTTAGTTACTGATTTTGAACAAACTGTATTCAGGTTTTGCGCTAAAAATAATATTGTACATTATTTATGTTTAAACACGCCGATCAAGTCGCGGGCAGAAGTTAGTCTTTAATATTGTCATCAACATTGTAACATTTAGGTCATCTAACTAAAAAGTAAGTTGTCAAGCCAGTAGTTAACTACTAAATAAACTTCTCAATTCAATACTATTCTTTTGTCAACTCAGAATTTCGTCATTATCGTCGTTATATTATTTAGGTGCCTTACAATAGATCTTGTACACTATTTACTTAGGTACTTGGTAAGTAACACAATTAAAGTAAGTAAAAAAAAAATGCAACTGCCTTCCATAAAAATTTCGGAAGTTTGTGTTTCATTGTTACGAGTATTTAACACCGACTTCCGAAATAAAGTTATCTTTCACTTGTCAGTGTTTTTATGTCAGTCAGCTGAATTATTTGTGTAAAAATAGACTGATATTGTTGAGATGAATATTCATACCAATGACAATATAAAACACGATTTTTAAACCATAAAAATCTGTTCTAAAGTCATCATGCGATAATAATTGTAGTGAAGGTGTGAATATCAATTAGCATTAATAGGTTTGACCTGAATTAGCTAAAAATTATATAGATCTGAAATAGCAGAAGTTAATTTTTAGATACTTGGTATATTGAGATTTTTTTTATTATTTTTATTGATAAGCTCACGCTAGACCATTATCTCACTTGATGGAAAGCAACGATATGGTCGACATTGGAGCATGCTTGCCTAGAAGTAACCTATTCACTCATAACTTAAATAAGAGTGAATAGGTAGGTTGTAACTGTCAGAAAACACACAATCCAGCAGGGAATTCTAAGGGTGAGTTGCACCATTTAACTATAACGATAACCATAACCAGCCGTGAATCGGCCGCCTATTGGTCAATTCGACGATTTGACAACTGTTAGCGGCTTTGTTATCGTTATAGTTAAATGGTGCAACTCACCCTAAATATGTTCCCAAAACGTTTTGTGCAACGGTACGGATGGGATGTCCACCAATTGATATAATTGCATATTACCGGTAGACTAATGATGGAACAAGCTTGGAGAAATTAAGTCATGCAATTCCTACGCACACTTCCTGAAATGCAACCAGTAGAAAAACAACGGGTTAGCTTGATTAACGAGCATATTTTTGGACTTAATGATTTTAGCATGGTTTCATATTAAATCGAGAAATCATTGCAAGTGATAGCTGTACCTATTGATAATTTTTCTTGCGAATCATCTTCAATCTTGGATTTAATCAAGGTTTTGCTTGTCTGATATATTCACTACCTATCATCATCAGAAACCCCTTAACGACATATTAATAGAAAATTAATTTCCAATCATAACATTTATTATTTTATTGAATAAAAGAACAACTAAATAAAGTAAGTTTACATCGTTACCCGCCACTGGCGCCAGTAGCTCGACTCGACTTTCTCCGGAGAAAGTAAAAGCGACCAGTCCACCAGTCCACTCGAATATCGTTTCATAGTATTTGACTTATAATAGTGTTTAGTGCTTCAGTGTTAGGTAACGTGTTGTTATCTAAGCATTATGTGTTCTTATTGATATTTTACGTAATTTCCAGACGGAATTCAAATGTCTGTGTAGTTGAGACTGTTTTTTTTCCGCTTCAAACTGCAGATTTATTACAAGACATTTTTCTGTTTCAGTAGCGTCTACTGTTTTTAGTACATCAGAAATTTAAATTTTTTCAAATTCAAAATGGTCACTCTTTTCTAAGTAAATCGAAAAATCGTCGTTTACCCACCAACAGAGAAACGAAAGGTCAAGAACCTATCAAAATCATAAATCGTATCTTCAGCAAAAAGTGTTTGAAAATCATTTTTGCTATCATCGTCACTAGTTTGCGTCATTTGATGCTATCGTAACTAATGACTTGAATATTGTTTGTTAATTTGTGCTTCTTATTTTTTTTTTTTATGTTATATCAATTTTGTTTTAATTTATAGACTCGCGTTTGACCACTATCTCGATGGTAAGCGATAAAGTGATCGACGATAGAGCACGCTTGCCTAGAATTAACCTATTCACTCTTGACTAAAAGACCCCTAGGTTGTAGTCGTCAGGAAACATAGACTCTGTACCTACATGTGATAAATGTGTTCCCAAAACGTTTTGTGTGTCTGGGTGGGATGACTACCATGTACCGGTGGCGCAACGCTGTACGTCTATGATAGAACGGACTTGGTGGAATGAAATTGTATCTAATTCAGAAGGTAATGCTGTTCACAGCTGTTTAAATTAAACCTAGCTCAATCACGATTGCATACGAGTCCTGTTTTTAGTACATCCATTAATCAAAGCTAAGCTTTCAACGATAAAGTAATCAATCTTAATTCGTATCTACAAGCATCTGCTTACAATTAGCAATAACAATAAACAACAAACAAGACAATGGCAGTAGTAAGGACATTGCCGGAATGCCGTCAATGCGAACGGGTCGACCCGAAACCCGGCAGTGAACGAGGATTTACAAAACTTGTATTTTTTACATAAATTATATTAAATTCACTGCCTTTTAAAAGATGATTTTAAGGTATTTTAAGCATATTTAAATGTTGACCCAGTTGTACCTAGCTTGTTTTGAATTCATTTTCTAACAGGGAAGTGGCTTAATAAGCAGTAAAAACAAACAGATTAAATTAGTTTTCCTTGTATTTTTTTCAACGTTCGCACAGCCTAAAACACCTCTTATTCCTTTACATGTTTACTAATATTTGACAATTTTTATTTTATATCTATTGAGATTACGACTAAATGGACTCATTTAAGAAAAAAAACCGTGAGTATTTCAAAAACACATACTTAAGTACGTGTATAATAGTAGTTTATGTGACTAGGGGATAAAGCAGTGTCTTTAAGTCGCGGGCGGCATGAAAAGAAAATAGAATAAAACGTGCGTACTGACGACAAGGGAGCAATAGAGAAAATTGAAACTATAGAATCTTGGAGTAGTGAATTTTGTTTGTTTGATGAACTTATAAATATAATACTTATATTTCTCTAATATATGATTTGGTCGACCAAAATGTCTTTTAATTATCTCACAGATGGTGTAAAAAGTAGAGTATGCAACACGGGGATAAAGCTGTCTTTGTCTTGGGCGGCTTAAATTCCTCACTTCACTCAGGTTTCTTTATTAACTCCCTCGCAATGCTCGGGAGTTAATTTTATAAATCCCTCACTATCGTTCGGGATTAAAATCAGCAACCTTCGTTTCGTTCGGAATTCAACATGCCGCCCGCGACTTAAAGACACTGCTTTATCCCCTAGTCACTAAACTACTATTTTTTATCTATAAAATGTATGTATTTAGAAATATATAAGTATGTTTATCAGTTGTCTAGTACTCATAACACAAGCTCTGCTTAGCTTGAGACTAGACGGCGTTGTGTGATAGTTGCGGAATATTTTTTTTTTATTTTTTGTTTTTAAATACCATATTTAACTTAAAAGTTATTCCGAAAAAAAAAAATAGCGCAGTCTGTGTTTAGCTATAGCTACAAACCTGGGGATATTTAAGACAAGAGTGAATAGGTTGCTTCTAGGCAAGCGTGCTCATCTTTCACCACACCATCTCTTTCCGTCAGGTAAGATAGTGGCCAAACAAGAAAAAAAAACACAAAAATAAAAATTACTTATTGATAATCATCGCTTATAAAACAATACGAAATCAAAGTTCCGCGAGATTTTATAGCTGGTTTTAATGATGGCTCGGCTACCAATACCTAATAAAAAGTTGCAAAAATACCAATAAATTAAGTAAACTAGTGAGTCACGTCGCTCAGTCAGAAGCCAGATAAGTTTAGTTTATTTTTACGACTTCCGCTGGCAGATGTGAATTGAAGACACAAAATATAAGCGGAAATGACAATAATTTTAGATAAATTCACGAGACTCACGTATTCGCTAAGTGTTAGTTGTTATACCCAGTTTACACGTAATGTTGTTTGGTTATTTTATTACTGAAACATGGCTATGTATATTGGAAGATATTTCCATTTCCTGTAAGTATTCTGTTCCAGATTTTGCTGTATGTTATTTGCATAAAACCTCTTTGCAAGCGGCTTTATCTTCCAAAACTACTATATCATATACCTATAGATATAGTTCCCTGGTAGCTTTCCACCCAGAAGGCCAGACCGATCAGCTTAAAAATGGAATGTATAAGCGTCTTTTAGACTCGCTCGTTTATCGTAGAACCCATCCATTTCTTCTAATTGGGCAAAATCGATGTCAGGAGCGAGTGAAGTAAGACTATTAAGGTATTTTCCCTTGGCTAATTTGGTTAGAAATCTCCATAAAAGAGGGCCAAGTGAGCCGTAACCACCAATGTATGGCTACAGATTTAAAATTCTATGATGGACGCCAAAATTCTGATAACTTCACACAATAATCAGGCATGCCAGGAGCCAGGCCTTATTAAAAAATAACCTTAGATACGCCAATGGGGTTTCTATAAAACATGAAAGAGGAGGATATAATGCTAATAATATTGTGTCATTCACTAATTCAAACATCCGTTAAAACCGGTTAAATTAAAAACTAATAAAGACACCATAACAAAACTACACAAATGTACATTATAAAATCGTAAAGTACAATCATGTACCAACCGATAAATTAATCAAATATGCTAAATGTACCGGCAGTTTGTATTTGAACTGATCGTAAAAACTTGATTTTTATACACATTCAAGTCACGACATGGTACTTTTGTAAAACTTTAATTCTACAGGAACTGATTTTAAACAAAAAGATGTTCAAAATATTCAAGAACAAAAAAAAATCTTGTGAATCGTCATCATTTATAGATAAGTACCTACGTAATGGTACAAATGAAAAACTGAAAATGATTTAACCTAAGTTGAACCGTTTAACAAACACGATAAAGAATGATTTCTACTGTGTATCATTATTCTAGCAAAGAAACAGCATATCAATATCAATAAACCTTTCTTTTAAAACAATGACACAATGAAATCACGATAAAAACGTGAAACGCGGAATTAACGCGTAAGAATAGAAATATGAATACTCCAACATTTATCAATTGTTACAAAAAACATCATATCATTATGCAATTAAGGTACAATTTTAATTGACGCGCCCCGGGAAAGCAATGTTCGTGTCGTACAAATACTGCATTCAATTGGGCGTGCGCTGGCGCTTTTCCCGAGCTAACTTCGGCTTTCTAGCGGCCCGTGCGTGACGATAAGCGAAACGTCAAACATATAGATATCCCTTTTATTCCTACAGCGTCATCTCTCTCTAAAATATCAAGTAAATGTAGTTTCCATAGAACCATAACTGTATAAGCTATTAAAGGCCCCATTGAAGTCTTTGAAGTTATCAGTGTGATTAAATCGGTTTGCGTGTCACGTACTAAGATCAAAATTCTTTAGATATGTTTGGTAGACATGGGACATGAGAATTGTGTTCCAAAAGTAGAAAAAATAGTTGAAACCTGAGCGTCAAAATATTAGCAGTTCTTAGTCATTGTCATAGGGCTGGATTTTGATTGCCTTGACTGAGTCCTATTTCCTGCAGGTATGTTACTAAAAGATTCAGTGACGTATGATCCCTATCACTTCTAAATGCAATATTCTTTCCATTCTCATCTACACACCATCTATGATGGTCACGGTACCGTGACTGTAATAAATCTGATAAATTGCCTCAGACTCACATAGTACGCAAACATTACCAACAATATTTCAAAATCGTTAATTTCTACTTTATCAATTTTATTATACTTTGTAGAAAAGGATTGCAATATCAGTGATGCTACAAACAAATACGTTGAAGATGCAAATGACTAAATTAGACAAAATAAACATCAAAAATGATGTAAAGCTTATAGACATAGTAGAAAAATCACCCATGCTGTGCCTAAGAAATAAACGTCACCAATCTGACTTTTGATAAAAACCATTAAACACAATACATTGATAATGTACCGATCCAAATGAATTAAGATAAGGGCAGAACAAAAAGCACAAATCAAACAGCAGAATAAGCGTAAAATTATACTAATGGCGAAGACAATACTACCCACATTTATAACAATCAGCTGAATCAGCCGTGTAAATCAGAAGACAATGGCGGACGACATTGTGGACACCTTGACCTGGAACAACCTCCACCCTAATGACAATTAATGGCAACTATTCAATTACATAGCAGACACTCAGTAGCTATGAGCCAGTTGGATATGAAGAGGTAAAAACTCTTGAATTTGCAGTTGTCTTTTTACTTAAAACGAATTTACTTGTGTTAGGGATGGTATAAGTCTCTGATGTAGCGATGCTTGTGGAAAATTTATGGCCAGCATTGATCATATTTTGGTTGAATAATTACTAACGGCGGAACCTATCATCTCTAGTAACGATCTTTAGCCTAAGAGCGTTTGCATTTACATAAATTCAAACTAATTCACTAGGGGCATTCAATTCAGCTTTAAAGTGCAAAACAGCTTCAGTCGTTATAAATGTGTCCTGTTATGTTACTGCACAGCGTTCTCTACCAGCTGATAAAAATCTATAACTGCTATATAAGTAAGACCTTTGCCATTACGTAGTAACTATTCAGTAATCTGTGGTATTAGCTTCTATAGATGTATGCGGTCGATTGAACTAAACTGTCGTTTAGCGTACTAATGAGAGTTGCTACATTGACATGGCCTGATTACCCCACAGGCAACTCGTCCGTTTGCTCGGACCTTACAAAATCGTGATCGACCAAATCATATAGTACACTGTACGTAATGGTACTAAGCAAACGTGTTTTATGTTATAATAATACAGAATTACAATTAAATAACCGCAGTTTTAAAAATAAACATCATTTACTTGCAACGGCCGCTAGCCTCTTCGCTTTTCCGCCGTACAACCTCGGTGATAAAATCTTTAGAATCCACAGTTATCATTACTGCCACTATAACTTCTATTGCATTAACATAAAGGCTATTGTTGATTGTATAATTCACGTTGAAAAGTTTGCAACTACGTGCTGTAGATCGGACCCTGCTGTGTATTTATATTCTTCTGTTTGAACGGCAAACTTCACAACTTAGTTTTAGTACTAAATATTATTTATATTAGACTGGCAGATATCTCATTATCTACTTTATTTAGACAAGCATAAGATCGGTTATCGGTTGACATAGTTAAATTAGTTTCCAAAGAACCGTTCCCTTGAGGTACCTTGGCATTAGTTCGATGTCTTGTGAAATTTTACGGCTGATGCAGAAATATTTTAACATATCAATATAACAGAGACGAACGTTTAAGTGTTAGTTAATAAAACCGTATACTTTATGGATTTCCATTCACAGCTGACAGATTTAATAGAACAGAAACTTGAAGAAGCTGAAACATTGGTAACAAAAACCACTGCAATTAAATCTTCCTTAGACTGAGTTCCTGATAGCAATAACCTGGAGGTCTTTAAGGCAATAGTGAATAGATGACTTCAAGGATAGTGTGCTCCATTGTTGGCTAAATCATCGCTTACCATTTAGTCAAGTGCCCCTTCCAATAATACCCAAAGCAAAAATCTCTAAAGCATTTACACAAAGCTCTTAATTCTGTGCAGCAATTAAATTACTTGCAATAATTGAATGGCTTACATTAATGTTTACCAAAACGTTATTCAAGAACCCATTCACTTGGCTCATTCTATTACTTCCCATGTCATTCAGGGAGCTACATAGCATAACAACAACGGCCTCACCGTGTTTGTGGCTCGCTAACGGCTCAATAGAAACCGAGTTAATTAATTATTCGCCACATATTAATTACAATAACCAGTAGACTGGTAAATTGTTGATAGTTGTTTTGAGGTTATTTGTTGTTCAAAATCAAAGGCTTTATACCTAAGTCAGATTAGAAAGTAAAGATGATATTAGGTATAATAATTTAAGAAAAGTACAATCAGCTTTTCCAAACTAGATATTTTCTTTCTGTTCTGTATCATATTTGATTAGTACCTACGATTTTTAATGAGTTACTAAAAAGCAACATAACACGAGTAAAAAAATTCATAAACTTACAGCAACGACTTTTTATATCGAGATTTAAAAATTAATCACTATTGAAAATTATAAAAGCAAGACTGTAATGTTGTAAGAAACAAATATTTTTTCAAGAACGTTGCCCCTCCCTAAAAATGACCCTATCGTAGTTGCGTTTACAAACACGTAGACTCACATATACAAGAAATGTAGTCCCGGAACAATTATGAGTAGAGCATACAAATAATTGTTCGTCGTGGAGATCAAACTGGCACACAGTACAGCAGCCAATTGCTCCACCACTACGTCAACCCTCCTCAACTTATTCCGTGTTGCCAACTGACCCGTCTAATTTAAACAAAGATACAAGATCTATCAACGTATTAAATCAATAAGCTACTGTTTAATGCTTCGCACGCTGTCTAAACAGTTTCAATAATCAAAATCGCTGAATTCAACACAGCATAATTGTATCACCCCGATACGATCAACCTCTGCGGTTGCATACGATATGATACCGACAAACCAAAGCGTAATGCGATTCCTATGCGATTTCGTAACCAAATCTAGATCAACGCATTGAATTTATTATCGTTTTAAGAATTCTCAGCTCGCTGGTTTAAAGATCCGTGTTTTAGTAATGATTTTCATTCCGTGATTTTTTGTAAGTAAATCTTGTTTTTATACTGCATAGTGTATTAAAATTTTGTTAGATGCATCTGGTTTTAAATGTCAATCAACTCGTTAACTACTGGTAGAGCCGGATAGAGATCTTTACGATCTGCAACATTGTACGTTTTCTATCTACACTTTATATTTAATATTGTTTTGTTTATAACCATAATAATAAGAGATTACCTCAATCTCTGGTCCGATTACGATAAATTTTTTCACTAATAGAAAGCTGCTTTATTCTTGAACTAGCTTTTGCCCGCAGCTTCACCCGCGTACATAAAATTAGTCTATGTCACTCAAGAATAAAGCAGCTTTCTATCAGTAAAAAATTTTAGCAAACGGACCAGTACTTCCAGAGTTTACCTCCTACAAAAAAAAATATTAGTGTACATGACATAGGCTATTTTTTTTTTGGACGCGGGTGAAGTTGCCGGCAATAGCTACTATTTTATAAAAGGTCATCCTTTTTTTTATATTCCATAGCATTTTTTTTTTGCAGGCGTAATGAAAGAAAAGCAGTAGTAATATAAAAGAATCAGCAACGTTGAGGAACTAAAGTCAAAATATGCATTTAAGAAAGAGCTATGTTGCAAATTCGTTACGGACGAAACTATATCGCTTTAACCCACCCAGAAGTTAGAACTGTGGAAATCACTGAGCGATTTCCATATGATACAGGTACACGTTGCTTATCCCTTACATAAGTTAAATTATGTAAGCGTTAGGTAATTAAAGAACACGCTATTATTTGATAGAGATAAATTGTTTTTATGTAATAACATATTCTAATATAACACCATTACCATTATAATTGTTATGGCGGTGCTTGAAAGATGGGTATTGGTGTCTTTAACCTACTGAGCTGGTAATGGTAGTGTATCTTTTTGAGGTTTTGGAGTCAACTAGATAATTCTTTTTTCTACTTCCTCTGCTATGGTAATCTAGACTAGGTTAAAATGTGTATCACTTAGATTAATCGTGCTTAGGTAGATATACATAATCGAATCGTTAGCAACTTTTTGGAATCCAAAATCGTATTTGGAAAACCTGGAACACATATGGTTCCTACATATTTTTTCCGATAGACGATATTGTAAACACTTTTTATTTTATGGTATGAATGTGGTCTGTCTTACTATGTTAGCCACTATGTGATCGCGTTGCTGAGATTTTTGAAATAATAATTTCAAAGATAATGCTATGGGAATCAAAGGTTCAACAAATTAAACGAACAGAATTCCAAGTCTACCGTCGTTCCAATAAAATGCTCATTGTCAACATATCTCACAATAAAAAATTAAGATGTAGGTATAAATTCCTCGTACCACAAGAATTTGCAGCATGTCAATGAAACAGAATAATAAAATTAGTTGTACTTCCTATAAATAATAAAGTAATTAATACTACGTTGTATTATTTATGAATTCATTGACTGTAGTTGTACCTTCATTTTTCCCTTTACGCGGAAAAATGTCTTTGAAGGTCCTTAGTATTCAAAAGAATGCCAACATACTCGTATAATACATATGACAAGAATTCACACAACAATATCATTTCTCAGAATATACCATACTTTAATAATTTAAAAGGGGAAATCAGTCATGCAAATAAATAATACACTATTGTAATGACACTCTTACGTCAACTAAATAACTTTGAATTCGAACCAATAACAATGTTAACAATATCAAGATTCTCGAAATAAACTGAGAAAAACAACAAATCTATTCACAAAAGTGATAAACAAGGAAACTCCGTGTTTCGTCATTGCGTAGTAGATTGCAATAACAAAGTCAATAAAATCAATTTAGAATATGTTGATAGTGTAACTTTAATAAAATATTAGACGTGGGAGGGACAAAAGAGACTGACACGAACTCAACAGTTGTAAGAACAATAAAGATTAACAATGATTACATACGCATATTGATTTCCTAATACATTTGGAATCTGCTATATGTACAATATACCTACTCAATCTAAAGTCAAATCAAGCTTCGAGTCATCAAAGAATTTGTTTACGGTAAAATTAGTATTGCGCAGACGAATTTTTGCATAATTTTATAGATAGGTATTAACAAATCGTCGTAAATTTTGATGTTGAAGCTAAACGGAGTAGAACTGATTGGATGATGCACGTGACAGTACACAGCTGAATTCACAATACACAAAAACAGAGACGTGGTTAAGTTGAGATTGTTAATGCAATTTCAATTTCAGCAATTTGTAAAAGGGTACTTCGAAACAGCAAGATAAATAGAGTCTAATTAGTTCAAATTCCAATGCAAGAGCATAAGGCTGAAAGCCTTTTGAGTAATTGGAAAGACGTGTCTGGTGTACCGTCCTATTGAGTTAGGTCAGTTTTGTACACCAAATTAAAGTTCAAAGTAGGAAGATAAAGAACTGTGAGTATCCAATATACTATATGTAATTTCAAACTGAAAAAAAAAAATTGTCAAATGACCCAAACATATTAATAGGGCTCTGTTCATAAGGTTTACCTGTTTAATTCAATCTAATAACAACTTAATTTATTCTGTTGGTGCTGCGCCGAGTTTGACCATGAATGTAAAAAATATGTTATCAACGAATTTCGAAGAATCATCTACCTACGTTTAACATTGTTTGTTATTCATTCCAAGTCTTTATTGCACAAGTGTTGAAACCAGATGAACATTTTTATTGACTCTATTTTTTTTCATATTTTTGACTTCCTTACATATATGCATAGTGACAAACAGCCAAGCCCTGTCAAGGTACATTTTGGTGCAAAAGAGAAAGGATGAAATAGATTGTTCATAACTGACCTTAATTTTCAGAAAATTACACAAGCCATTCTGTTCATCTGTCTATTTCTTTTACAAGTGAGTATTTGATTGACAATGGTATATTTGTGAATGTGTGCGCTGTAGGCCTTGTACACTCCTATGCTTAGTTTGTTAATTTCTATTTTATGTTACGTTTTTGTTTAGTCCTTATTGTTAGTTAACAGATAGGTTTGATGATGGCTACTTTCTTTAATATAGGTAATAGCTATTCGAGGGAAATTGCTCTGATAGCCAAAATACAGGCTTTGCCTAGTTTGGCTACAGACCTACTATATTGTTTATGTATTTACTTACCGCACCACGTATGTATGTAAAAAAATATTGTATTTTTTTTGGAAAATAAACATTATTATAGGTCTATATTATCTTCTCATGCGTTATTTATTACAGTCGTATGAAAATATCAAATACATGTTTTCCAAAAAATGTCACCAAGTAGTTTCTTGCGGGTCAATCGTGAGTTCTTCATCAGCAACAAGCAATTGGAATGCAATTGCAGCTTCAGAAGTTTCTTGAGTGTCTTGTTCTTATAACTTATAGTTTGTATTCTACTCTCCTATCGCAGGTCTACTGGCAGAAATTTCGTTTGAAATAAGCAGTACATTTGTGCTCTTCTATCTGTTTTTGTTCTTTTTGCTTTTAAGCATTGATGTGTACAGAAATAAATAAATAAACCCAATATTATACGGAGCCCGTCAAGAAAGTATGTCGTACTCACACAATTGTGTTCACTACACCTCGAGGCGAGAGTGAAGTCACCGGAGCGGCGCCAGCGCATGTTTTAATAACATTCTTCGTACGATTTATATTGTGAGCGAGTTTCGTCTTGATGGCTGCACTAACTGGTGTGTGGTTAAGTAAAAGTTGGACTGGTATTAATTTTATTGAGTTTTTGATAGATTGTCTGATAAAAAGCGGCTGCAGCTTGCGTAGTTTTCTCTTCAGTATCTGTGGTTATAATTTCTCAAATGTTTTTTTTTAATCTACGTGTGTCTGTCGAAACCATTGATAGTAGGAACATACAAGCGTTAACCAATTATGGAAACTTAAGATGGTTTTCCACGCTTTATATTTCTCTGAAACCGATGAAACAAATGTATCATACCAATATCTTCAGGACATTAAACAAGAACCATCGTAAAATTTTTTAAGTTTTTTCATATAGAAGTGCTGTTTCTTTTAATTTTTCTTCTGCTGGACTTCCTTAAAAACGCATTTTTAATATCATATCTACCTTTACACTCAAACAACTCCAATGTATAGATACTAAGTAGGTACGTTAAGTTTACTCGGCTCCCACGCACGTAACCTTGTCTTATTTAATTTTATATTATTAAGTAGGCGATGAACTTGAAACTTTAGACTACGCTAAGTATTGTACATTACGCGCTTTATTTACTTAAGCGATTATACGCACCTCCTTGTAGAGATGAGTGCTGTAACTTTGACGTAATCTAAGATACTTTAAGAGTACGGAAATGGTGTAAGACATCCGTAATGTACAGGGAAATGAAAATAGATAAACGAGTCTTGCTAAACAATCTTGCTTCTTTTAATACTCGCAGTCCAGATTTTTTTTTGTATTCCACAACTATCACACAACGCCGTCTAGTCCCAAGCTAAGCAGAGAGCTTGTGTTATGGGTACTAGAGAACTGATAAACATACTTATATATTTCTAAATACATACATATTATAGATAAATTACACCCAGATACAGAACAAATGATCATGCTTATTACATAAACATTTGTCCTGGGTGGGAATCGAACCAACGACCTCCGGCATAGCAGTTAGGGCCACTAACCACAAGACCAACAGGCCAGTCATAATATGTATAGCCCCAGCTGAGAGATATGGGATGAAACCTTTTGCCTAGCAATGAGATGATAAACTGACAGAAATCAGTAACGAATAGTTCCAATATTACGGAGAAAAAATGGCATATATCAAACACAATCCCAGGTAAGTAAAGATCTAAAGAGCAACGATGCACCTTACTATAGCACACAGTACAGTTATAGATCAACTCAATTCTAATAACGATGTAGAACCTAACAATATCGATGAATCAGACTAAAGAGAAAACGTTCTACAGGTTGTTAAACTCATTTGAAAAAAACAAACAAACGTTTCTCCCACAAATATCATTCAATAAACGAAGTGAAACAGGAGGCTCGCCAGCAGGACGAGGATATTACGAAATAACAGTAAAACGCGTTTGTAATCGAAACCAAACGGCATTAGCGTTAATTGCAACAATGTGCTCATGTAACATACCCGTAACTTCACCTAGTCCAAATATGCAACTCACAAAACAAACGAATGTAAACCTTATGATGACATGTTAACGTTTGGATTAAGTTTAGCAGCAGTCCAATATGTATTTAGTAAGTTTTGCGCAACATACATGTTTAAAATCAAGCAGCGTGCGCATAGCCGAACGCATTCTATTTTAGGGCTCACCTCCATTTTTCTTACAGCCTTAACTTCATGAGCATAAAGTTCATAATTGCTAGTGAATAAACGAGTTTTCAATACGTCACATTGTCAATTAGGTGTACCGTAAAGTTACGATGAAAAATACGGAATTATGTAATTAAGTGGAGTGATAATGGACACTGATTGAATTGTTCTCTTTGTTGAGTAATAGACAGTGACAGGGCAATTTGTTGTATTTGCTGATAGATATCGAGTTACAGTAGCCGTGAGTACGGTAGCGAGATCTTATAATGGCCGTTCATTAAAAATTAATGATAAGTTAACACCTACGCAAATATTGCTAAGTGCAAATGATTCAGAAGGGAATGAAGACAGAATATGTATTGTAAAATATTATTTTAGTTATCACGCCATTTAATGCCCAATAGGAAAAGTTAGTAAAGTAAGAAATCTAGAAAATAGAAGACAAATTATTTATCAAACATGGCTTTAATTTGCAATGAGTAATGCATTCGTGGATGACAATAATCACTTTATAATTAAGGTCGAAAAATTGGTAAACCTAAGGACATCCCAATTTACCTTAAGACTGCCTATAAGTAATACAAAGATTTGAATAGAATTAAGGATTACTTACAAGACATATTTTCCTACACTAAACACAGCTAAGGAGTGTAATTCCCTGCCAAGTCTGTGTTTCCTGATAGCTACCAACCTAGGGGTCTTTAAGTCAAGGCTGAAAAGGTTACTTCTAGGGAAGCGTGTTCCATCGTCGATCACATTATCGCTTACTACCAGGTGAGATTGTGGTCAAACACGAGCGTATCCATAATAAAAAACGCTTAACGCTTGAAAAAAATAATTTATCTATAGTGGGTAGCTGCGTTGCCCACATCCCATCTCCTAACCACACAATGCTTTCGACGACTCTTTCAACATATCGCTGATGATAACCTTCGTCCACTTACAAAGGTTTCTTCATGCTACGCAGCGCTTACACACGGCGAAGACTTGAACGGATGCCAGCCGCTAACGTATTCGGAGCCATTGAAATATATCTACAATTCTTTCGAAAGTGTTCTTTTTCACTGCTAAAACGGAATCCAAGAAAACTGCAAGGACATCTACGATCCTGGTTCTGATAACCGCCTAAATTGTTAAAACCATAATTTAGGAATTAGACAATATTTAATATACTTTAGTGTGTTATATAAATATATGTATACCTAATCCTAACTATATTTTAAATATTATTTGTATTTCGTCTATGTCTTAGGGGAAGCCTATGTCCAACAGTGGACGCCTTGTGGCTGAAACGATGATGATCATCATGATCATTTTGTAATGATACATGTAGTGTTCAATATGCACATACCACAATTTGGTTCTGCATCACCCAGAGGTTGGTTGTTAAAAAATGCCTAAGGCATTAAATTCGCCTCTGTAGTTTTGTGCGGATAAATTATTAAATCTACAACTACACTAATATAATAAAGAGGTAAAGTTTGTTTTTTGAAGGTAATCTCTGAAAGTACTGGTCCAATTGCAAAAAAATTATCACCGATAGAAATTCTGCTTTATTCTTGAGTGGCATTGGCTAAATTTTATATGCGCGGGCAAAGCCGCGGGCAAATGCTAGTAATATTAGAGTTACAAGAAAAATTAAAAACACTAGTGTATAGGTAGGTACATTGCAAAGTGTTGCTCTAATTGAATGCAATATTCGCATTTATCTCAGAAATCGTAATGTTATTTTCAACACGCGTAGCCGATTTAATAAGACATTATGATTTACGCATCCTTAAACATTAAATTTTATTTGCATTAGCAAACACTAAGTAATCTTGACTGAACATTTTAATCTAATCAAGAAACCACTGTTTTCGAAAATGCGCCTCACCATCAACGATTGCATCACTGCTTACCATCAGGTGGGATCGCATCAAGCACTGGTTTATATCGCTTAAAAAAAAGTGAAATTTATTTGAAATAACTGGTACATATTAATTTGTTGAATATTGGAAGTGAAATAAAACAGTTTTACCTAATGAGTAGTAATGAGATCTATACAACAAACATAGCTAATAAAACCTAACTACTGATTAGGAGCTTCAAATTAAACTTTATGACGTAGGCAAATATCGAAGTAGGTAACTTAGTAATATTGATAGCAGAAAATTGATGATAGCATATGTTTTGACTCGCTCATCTCATAACTCATGCAAAGAATAAGGGACAATATCTTATTTTCACAACACAATGGAGAAAACCACTATAATACAAACACAAAACTATAAATTATTTTTTCTAATTCAATCTGTATGAGACACGAAGCTTTAAAACCACAGTAACATTATAAAACAAAATCCCACAAAAAGTACTTACACAAAAAAATCTGAATGACCGCCATACAACTCATACAATACTCGTTGTTTGTATAACCGACAAAGGCCAGTGAAAACGCTCCCATACACACAGTCGTACGTACCGTCGGCAGGTACATGCTGTACTTTATTGTTCCATAAAGGAAATTCCGCTTTCCATTGTTTAGTAAATTTAACAGGAAGCGACTGATGCCCACCGTTTTGTTTGATTAACTCGTATTATTGGTGTTGGGTATTGTTTGATGGCACACGACACGAAGCACTATAACTACCATTTTTCAACATGTAAATATCTAGGTGCACTGTTCATATTTCAAATTAATGAGGACATTCCGTATCTATCTAACACAGTAGCCTTGTTTGCAAGGTTGAAGCTAAAACACACTGGCTGGAAAATTGGAAAATTGGGGTTTACGGCGTTATTCCTTCGTGTAAAATTGATGTAGTTTTGTACCTAAAGTGTGTACACAACTCACTTTGACTTGGACAGTATGCGAAATCATTGAAACAGATGCGATCACGGAAAAATAGAGCTGAGAATTTTATTGTAGTATTGACTAACAAAAATTAACTATTTATTCGTAGAATGTGTTATCCGTATTATCATCATCATCATCATTTCAGCCGATACACGTCCACTGTTGGACATAGGCCTCCCCCAAGCGTCGCCACATCGAACGTTCCTGTGCGTCCCGCATCCATCGGTTTCCTGCTACATTCACCAGGTCGTCGGTCCACCTTGTAGGAGGCCTTCCAACACTGCGTCTTCCGGTGCGCGGACGCCACTCCAAAACCTTTCGGCCCCAACGGCCATCTGTTCAGCGAGCAATCCGTATTATAATGAGAAACAAAGTGACTGCGTATACTGATATCAAAAACTAAATACAAACACTCTAGACTTGAAACTAGCTAAAATATTTAAGAACAATTAGAAAAATTTGGAAAAAAATAGTAATTTAATTTAGAACGAAATTAAAAAAGACACTACCGCTATTTGGTTCCTTAAGGTAAGAAGGATACTGAAAAATCAAATAAATCCTAACAATTAAGTAATATTTTGTGTAAGCAGTAGAGTAGTAGATAAAGAAGCCGAGACACGAGAAAGCGCCAGGATGCGAATATCTAATAGTTGAATGAATGCTCTCCAGCCGCATGTGGGAGTTGCCTTTTGTCAGCAACTATGTAACACGTCATGCGGATGAATGGATCCTCGTTTAGTTTACCTTGCTGTCAGCTAGCTCTTACTTAACATCAATGAGCTTACAATATTTCATTGTGACAGATACTCAGAATGATCCAGCAAAGTTATGCCAAGTAGAACTTGATGTGAATTTCACACGTGTATATCGTGAATGCGACATGGTATGGCGAAAAGCATTATTGATTCATACAGAATTTACCCAGATTTAAAGATTAGCTAGAATAAAACCACACATGTTGTGGGAATATTCGATCTTATATCAACATATTTGATAATGTACATGTTGGAGTAAGATATTTAGAGGACATTATTAGAAGAAAGCTGTCACACTTATGACATATTCCAATAGATGATGATGATGATCAAGAAAGAAGATGTTCAATAAGAATTCGCATATTCCATAAAATTACCTTAACCACACGACACTAATCAAGAGATGTTAATAACCATAAAACCTAATATATTGTAACAATACAAAATTCTTCTCAACCGCAACTGTTTGCCAATAACCTTTAACAATGATCAATGAAAGAAAATTACATCATAATAAGAGAGATAAACCAAATGAAATGGACAATAACTCTACGTGCAACATAATAATCATTAATGAGTTCAAAGTTGACACTGGGATCTTAACTAAATTTTATATTTTAAGGTCTAATATTAGTCTTTATAATAATATCATAAAATTTTGAATTAAAAATGAATAAGTTCCAATACTTCTGGTTCGATTTTAAAAATCCTTTCTCCAGTAGAATAGGCTATATATTTTCTTTTCATACAGGTGAAGCCGCTGGCGATATTATCCCAAGGAAACATGCTCCCGGAATAAACAGTAGGTATCCTATATTCTATTCCTGGATATGATCTACCCATGTACCTACTGAAAATCAGTTTAGCCCACAAATGTGTCCGTGCTACAGATACCTAAAAACTTTCGGCTTTATAATATTGGGTGTAATTTGTATCTAATGGTTTTATGGGCAATCTATCACAGCAGTCGGCAGGCACAATTTAGATCCCGTTATGTAATCTAACCAATAATGAAGATTCTAAAGAAAAAATCTAATCAAATTTTTGATCGTGGCTGAATCGAAATTACGAAGATCCTCCATGATTGCTAACGCTACATAAGAGACGTAATGTACCTACTAGACACAAAATAGATAAATCTTTCTTTGATTAAAAAGGTCAGGAACAATAGAAGAGGCTGCAAACAGTAGTGTATTGAGCAAGAACCAAAAAATCAATCAACACAACTACTGCAATCGAAACATGTCAAAGAGGTGAAAAGTTGAAAACTATACCTCACGATACTTTTCTGAGAACGGAGGCCATCTTTGTAACAATACTCCTTGATTGATCCAATGAAAAGTTACAACATATCGTATTGTTTAACATAAAAGACAGAAAATCATTGACAAGCACACGGATCCCATGGTATTTATTAATAAAAAGATGCGAAGAATTGATGGGCTTGCACGGCCATCAACGGCATAGCGAATCGTACATGTACATTTGTACAAATTCATGTACGATTTGAACTTGAAATAATAAGGGTCAAAGGAGAATCGTGTGTTGATATTTCGTAAAAAGTCATAGTTGCTTGAAATTGATACTGCATTACAATCATTTTGATTGATGTATACATTTACAAAATTATTAATAGGATGAATGATAGTTCGTAGTTCACTGGTGTTACTTAATTTAATTGTCCTTTGGGATTTTTTATGACCAAATCACGCGCAAGTTAGTAATTAAATAAAATGGGTTTTCTAACTGCGTTTTATTGTAATTTTGAAATAATTCCCTCAAAATGATTGTACATAAATAATGGTTTCAATCAATGCAAAGTTTAAAACGAAACAACTCACGGAGGTAAACCGAAAAAGAGATGAATGGATAAACTGAACTTAAGCCTAAAGGATTGATCTCATTTGGCGATAGTAAGAGACGAGTTGTGGTAGGAAGATCGGAAAGCGTAAGCCTTGCAGTCGAAAGTTATAGGTAGAGACTATAGGTAAAGTTATAGACAGAGAAAGTTATAGGTTATAGAAGAGTATCAGAAGAATACTGGAGTCTCCACGCAGTGGGATCCTAGAGATGGCAAGCGCCGTCGTAAAGACGTAATAGACCTAGAAAGCGATCGAGATAATTTGGATGCGTAACACAAGAAGTAGTTCGAAACAGTGCGAGAGAAGAATGTAAGAATGGACTTGGGGGAGGCCTTTGCCCAGCTGTATGGGACAGTAATGACTTGACAAAAATTAAATTTAGAAATAATTATCACACATGAGTCTTTTTTATCACTGGATGTTGGCTCGTCCATCCACATGTAGGTACATAGACACGTACAGCCAATTAAGCAAATACAACATTAGATAAAGATAATATTATTGTGAACACATACAATCTAATATAATTTTATGCACAGTTTAATTCTAATGTGACCGTGTGACGAGGACTCGAGGCTATCTGGCCTGACATAGTACTCTAACTACCTGTATGAGCAATGCCATCGGTAAAATGTAACAAGTCGGTTTGATAGTTGTTGACAAACCTTTATTAGTTGAACGAGGTCAATGTGATAGGTACAGATACATACTAAATATCCCATTAAGTTAACGACAAAACAAAATTGTATACAACAAAACTTGTTTAGGTAACGATTGAAGAGGCTTAAGCATTCGAGATTCGAATTTTTCTGAACGCTACAGAAAGGTCAAGAAACTGATAATTCAGTCACAAATAAACTCAAAATGCTGCTCTTAAATTGAATTCTGCCATTAAAATTTGTAGCAGTACAGATTTAATCAGTAGCCTGGATGCATTTCATCATGTGTCTTGGCATTTAGGAGCCCTAGAGCGATGAATACAACGTGTAACATCCAAATGCAAGGGGTCATTATAAATCAAAAGGTAAGGTTCTCATATTTGAGCGAGCTTATGTTATTTTATATACCTACCATAGTGCTTTTTAACCCAAAGGTTGACTGGCGATATACAATACGATATACGTACGTATACGTATGTATGCCTTGCTGCATTAATTCACCAAAAAGTTTAAATAAACTTCAAACTAAGCAATATTTTTCATGTTTTTCTCTAAAGCAGGTTTCTATTCAATAACAACAAAATTAACAAGAAATACTTAGTGTTTTTTGTTATCGCCATTAGAGTTGAAAAATGTTGTTTTTCAGAACAATAAAATAAATTGCTTTATGTACACAAGTGATTTATTATTTTATTGTTATCTATTCGAGTAAACGTAAAATGTCACGTATTATGTATGGAAATGTCTCAACTAGCATTCTGAAGTGATAGGAGTAATTTACTTTGTATTACAAACTGCTTCGTTGTGAATGTAGAGTAAAATAGAAGAATTCAAACCCACAGCTTGCAATCCAAGTGAATAAGACAAACCCGTCACACTACCCTCAACCTAGTCCTTCCTGAAAAACCCTGCAAATTCTGAAAGCTATAAAGAAAGAATTAAGAAGATCTATTGTCTCGGAGAATTAATTCAACTGCCTCGAAACACAACGAAATTAATCAGGAAAAAACAGCAGAATAATCAGGAGAAAACCCTAAATCTATACAATAATCTATATTTATAAAAGGAGAAACTACCGAAACTACAGGGAAAAGGCGAGAAATTTTGCACAAGGTTTCCTTTTATGACGTAGGCAAGCATTAAGAGAGGATTTTTTTAAATTCACACCTTAAGCAGACGAAATTGGGGTCAAAATTTTGTACGAAGAAACTTACTTTCAAGCGGGCGAATTCGCTGGCAGAAGTTAGTACCTTATAAAACTGAAGAGTTCGATTCTTTAAAAATGCTAATCTCAGGAACTACTGATTTAAATTGAATAGATACTTTAGTGTCAGATAACCCATTTATCGAGGAATAGTTACAGAATATAATTTAAACAATAAGAGCAGAGCAGCAGCCAAGAACATGGATGAAACGTAGTGTACATAATGCTGGTAACCTAAATTATACGGAAACTGTAAAACCACACAAAACCGTAACTTTCGTAGCTTATTTGAATGAAACACATGTTACGTAACTTAAGGCTGCAACGCACAGTCTCAGTGAAGTAGTAACCGGGTACCTTTGTACGTTACGCCTTGTGATGCAAATGAATGGTTCGCACGCTTGCGCAAGAGTCAGCCGCGGAAGGTCGATGCCTCTGTTCGTCACCCACTCTAGGATTCTCCTGTTTATTTACCGTTTTATTGGACGATTTACGATGCTGATCTTGCCCGGTATTGTTGAATCTTGAACTTAAATCAAAGGTGAAGTGCCAATACCTTTCTATCTAGCAATTTTTAGAGAAAATTACTTTTTGTGCTTAAAATTTAAATGTGTATTTTTGCATGCTTTACTGAAATCTCGGTAGAAGATATTTAGTTGGAACTGCATCAAATTAAATTGTAGAAACACCTGACTAAACCAACGTGTCAATTTATAGTATTACCTCTTAAAGTGTTTGGGACAAGAACTTTTTGAATTTGACAGTTAGGTTAGGTTAGGTTATTTTAGTTTAGTTAGCAGTTTGCCGTCGAAATGTGTAATTGCCTAGTCCAGGTTCCTCAAGTTAATGGTAAAAATTTAGCGTGTTATGATCGTCATCGTTAAATACTAGTGTAGACTTCGGAACTTTAAAAAACTACAACAATTAAAAACTCGAATCAAAATAACAACCTCCAATCAGGATTTTCCGGCTCAAAAAAAGAAAACCGTCAAAAAGAACATGTAATTTAAAAATAAAACCAACAAATGAAGGGAAACGAATCCTGGTAATTGCACGTGAGTCAATTGTTTTAATTCCGACGTATTAGAATAGTTAACTAACGAAGAGTGATTAGTTAAACGCTAATAAATTAATCTGAATGGTGGAAACGTTCCGGACGATTAGCTGGCGTTGGAGGCGAGGCCGTTTTAAAGCATTTTCTATTTTGATTTAAAAACTAGTGTTATGAATTTATTGATGAAAAGTTACATAAACCTATATCAATAATAGTATTTCGAGCAGGATGGAAATACGTAGGTACTTACAAAAAATTTGGATATTTATATTTGTTGTAGTACTGTTGTTGTATTATAATTGAAAGGCTCAAGCTTGACCACAATCGCCCCTGATGGTAAGCGATGATATGGTCGACGACGAAGCACGTTTACCTAGAGGTAGACCCCTAGGTTGAAGCACTCCCCTACGCACAATGAATATGTTAAAAACGTTTTATGCATATGAGTAAGATGTGCACCATCTATTGGTGGTGCATCAGCGTATGTCTAGCGATCCGATGATGGAACGGGCATGGCGTACTAATTATGTTACACATACGATCCCCGAATCGCAACCGATAGAAATCCCACAGGAAAGCAATTCGGCGTCGATGCTCAAGACTTTAGAGCTCAACTAGGAGTAGTAAACGTTGAGGTTAACTTACATATATGGTTTTTTACACTGCATCCCAAAAACGAATTATTCTTTCATGTTTATGAAATACTCTCACAAAATAGTTACTGCTTATTTTCAGGATAAGGAGAACAGAAAATCGTGAGAGTCGACAAGCTCCACAAAGTTTTATTTCCGATCCAGCAAAGAAAACGTAAAAACTTCGAGTAAGTTCGAGTAACACAATCTCTCAGCGTCTAATCTCCAAAATAATTCGCCAAACGTTGCCTTGATACGGGACAAACGCATATGATTAACAACTAACACAGATATAAGGTCACTATTTAATTCTAGATGAATTATGACACTGTATAATCTGACACTACCGTATGTCGTGTGCGAACCTAGTGTGGTATTTAAACCGTAAAACCGGTTTCTAAAACTTAAAACTTCGGCCAGTCTGGGTGCATTTTTGTGCAATATGATACCTGCGTAGACCGCTCTCAGATTATATGTGGCCTTATTTTAATTCAAACTCATTTAATTTGTCAGAATATGATATTATAATTATGGTCTTGAATTAAATTAATGGTCTCATCACATTCTGACACGTGGTGTGAATAAATTTTGTTACACAAATATTCTTTTGAAAATAAAAATATTAGGTTAGTAATTAGGTTAGTACGAAATCAAAATTACAGTTTATAGTTCGTCATCTAAAAATATTATGTGTTTGTGATTAAATATTTAAAATTTGTTTTTAGTTGTCATATTTTTATTGGGTGGCTTAACGTCGAACAAAATAAAAAAAGAAGGAATAGAAGAGGAGTAAAAGAGAGGAGGAGTTAAGAACTAACTCGTTAACTCCTTCTAGTCTGATGCACGCCGTGGCAGCCTTTAGTTATGGCTTCCTATAAAATACACAAAATACTGAATCTTTAGCATATTGCATAATGGCGTACCTATGCTTTGTTGGTAATCCTTAAATGAATAAATTCTTAATATTATAAAATGTAAAATTATTATTAAAGAGAGATGTCAAAGTTACTGTCTCGTGATCTTATGAATATTAGATGGTAAGTATATCTATTTTTCCTCGTCGTCTTAATTAGTTCAACAGCCTGAAAAAGGCTAAATTAATGAAAGTATGTATAATTAGATAAAAGGTAGCCAATAATGGCTAATAAATCAGTGTACTCGTAGTGTCTGACTTCAATGTTTTTGATGTTGATAGTGCTGTCACGGGGTATTTTTTTTTAATAGCCTATACAGTCCCACTGCTGGGCAAAGGCCTCTCCCAATTTCTTCCAGAAATTCTTCTCTTGAGCCACCTCGAATCAGTCCCCGCGGTAGACATCTAGGTCGTCTCGCCACCTCTTCCTAGGTTGACCTCGGCGACGGGTTTTATTAAGTAATTATTATTTGTTGTTAATTAATTATTCGGTATATGAGTTAAATTATTGTTGTGCAGTTTTTTTTTTTTAATTGATATAAACTAGTGCTTACCACACGACAAGTTAAACTGGATTCAGCTAATTTTTTTTTTTAATTGATATAAACTAGTGCTTACCACACGACAAGTTAAACTGGATTCAGCTAATTTTTTTTTTTTAATTGATATAAACTAGTGCTTGACTGCGATCCCACCTGAAATATGTTTTTAGGCTATGTAGGTACGGATGAATTGAAAAATGTGGATACTGACCCTGACAAAGTTGGGGAAAGGATGATGTGGCTATGCTGTGACGATTAGAAGAGATTATTGCTATAAAGAACAGCAAAACTCCAGATATTCTTATAATGGTTTAGCTAAACGATAATTTATGACGCTGATGATCAATGTGTGTGTGTATGTCTGTAACTCCTTCACGCTGAAAAGGGTCAACGGGTTTGAATGAAACTTGGTACGAGTAGAACATATCCTAAAATAGCACATAAGATATTTATTTCGAGATACCTTAAGTGACTTTTTATTCCGGGAGTAGGTTCCCTTGAGATAATTTTCTGGGGAACCAGTATTAGCAGTCAGTTAGTTCATTATTATTATTTATTTTATTATTTGTTAGCCTGTTCTGTCCCACTCCTGGGTAAAGGCCTCCCTCCACTCCTTCCTTCTTTCGCGCGCCCGGGCTTCTTCTTGCCAATTCTGGTGGAATCTATCTAGTTCGTCGCGCGTTATCTACCCCGACGAGACCCCGAGTTGGTTCATAATTTTATTTAATATTTAGATTATGTGACCTAAGGGTGTTTTTAATATCGTGCGGATTTCACCTCGCATACGAATTTGCTCCGCATGCGTAATCCCTTCAAATGTCCTTTTGATACAAGTATTTATTGTAATGCGTTCGCGGGATGCGTGCGGGGCGGGGCAATCCCGAATGCGTGATGAAATCCGCATGATATTAAAAACATCCTTAGTACAGCTATATAATGCAAAAAGGTTTATGTCCAGCAGTGGAGTCTTTCGGTTGCTATCATGATGATGATGATGAATGCAAAAAGATTCCAACATACATATTAATAAAACAACAACCACCAGCTGATGCCGAAACGCTCATCGTTATAACTTTCCAATTTGCTGCTATATTCTATGAATACATTTACTTAACAAATAAGAACAATACCAATATTATCGAATACCAATCAACCATTAATATGATTTATTAGGAAAGGCGTACCAAATTGAGAATGTCCATTATTTAGTCATACGCTTCAAAATACGTGGGAAGGAACCGTGTGCGCAGTATGAGCAAAAACTCGACACGGTATAATATCAAAATGCTATTCATTTTGATATTATTCTACTATACATTCCAAATGAGAATAGGACCGATTGCCATGTTGTGACGTCACGTCGTACTGTCAAATCGAAGAAATTATGGCAAAATTGAAGAACTCAGAGTTGAGTAAAATTGAAGAACTGGATTCTGAATAAACATTTTTCGTTCACAGTTCGTATATAAATTAAATCTTTCGTCCCTAAGTAAATTTAATTTTAAAAATTTCTTTCCTCGATTTGACGGTAAATCGTGGCGTCACAACATGGCGAGCGATCCTATTCTCATTCGGAACGCATTGAAAACATCTGCGTTTTCAATAACAACACGCCTCGACATACCAACCTTTACCATTCTTATTTCCTTCGGTTGCATCCTTCTAAACAATGCAACGATGCATCAGACTACCCACCTCGCAGAGAAATCGTCGCTCCGTCCCTTCACTTGCAGGCTAGTACTTAGCAGTCATAGGTTATACAAACAGACGCACGGCCTCTACTCTAGCATTCTTTACATAAATTAACAACCGTTATACTATTTTTATTTTCATTCTTTTTTTTATAATGTCAACATAGTTCATAGTTCACAGTAAACATGTTTGTTATGTTTATAACGTACGATCCTTCTCGATTCCTTACCTGGTATAGGACCTTTGGAGTCCTTCCTCTGCTCGTTCTGATCCTCACTCCTCAAGGCACCACCTTCTTCCAGTTCGGACACTTCATCCTCACACCTGGTCTCACGCACTGTCAGCAGCACAGCGCACACACATACAAACGTAATCCTCATAAACTCTCTCATCTTCATCGTTATTACGTTGAGAGAACGTCAATAAAGCCCATTTTCGATCATCGATCGATTAAAACTTGACATTAAAACAAACAGTCACATTTTCGTTTGTTGCAACTGGCTAAACGAATCCAATGACATACGTGAAGCACAAGTGTGATATGTGACACATGACACGACCACTGAACATCACTTCATGCTAACACAAAAACACTAGCATAAACAAAAATACTACTGAAATTAAAAATAAAAACAAACGTAATTTTTCGGATCGATTATTTTAAATTTGGAACGTAAATACGCGCGTCACTCAATGTTAGCAGCGATGGTACTGCGCGCTGGTTGGAGGGAGATCGGTGTTGCCCCCACCTGCGCTGCGCGCGCGCACGATCAATGGGCGCGCGATCGAGAACCGGCAATAACTGTAGCTGAGGTTTCTACAGATAGCTTATCAGAGAAAACTGTCCGCGTAATTAATGTCGCCTTTTGTGGCGAGGTACCGTTTGTAGGCAATTAGAGGGTGCGTTGGATGCAAGCAATTTGCACTGTCTAGCATTGTTTAGGTTAATTACTGTTTCATTGCTGGTTGTTATAGGTGTTCATGGCAAGTTCGGTTTTCGGACATTACCTTGAACCATGCTTGCAACCCATCACATTCATTTTTTAATTGCAATTATCATTTCCACACTAGTAAAAATTAAAGAAATATGTAGTAGAGACATTTTAGTGCAAGTGGGCGGTTAACAGGGCATAATGCCCTATTAACAAACCACGTTTTTCAACACCACTTACGAAGACTTAAACTGAAACAAGTGCCGATTAATAAGGAATATTTTCAAAACCTTACAAAAAATAAAACAGACTTATAAACAAAAAAATCCGTACAACTACTTAAACATTATTCTTTCATAAACAAATATTTTGTTACAAAAATATTTGCGAGAGAAATCGTCCACGGATTTCGATTGTTCGATTCTTCTGGAAGTGGGCGCTGAGCAGCATGATAATATAAATAAAATCAATTGAATGGCCGCCGCACTTTTCCGCACGGAAAAAGAAAAAGAATTGCAGTGCGCGAGTGCACTGCATTGCGAGTTGCGAGTCTAACAGCGATGGGATTGGAGTCATTTTTCGAATAATTAAGTTGAAAATGATTTTATTGAAACTGCAAATAAGGAGATGTTATTAAGTATGAGAAAGATATTATGTCAGCAAACCGTAGGGGCCCAGCAGGGTCGATGCTCGGTAGTTAGAACCGCGGGGAATTTCTGAAAAGGAATCCTAAGTCCTATAACGCAAAGGTCAACTGAAACACATGTGGTTTTAGTCAGTAAAAGTCTGACGCGCCCTCTCGCTTCACACAGAGCGGGAGAAGTCATTGGATGACGTCCACCCTTAAAAAAAAAGTATACCCCAATCAATGAGCGAATCTGATGGATGCGAGGCACACAGGACCGATGGTTATGGCTACACTTGGTGGAAGCCTATGTCCAACACTTAAAGGAAATCTTTCGGCTAGAATAATAATAATAATAATATTCCACAACTATCACACAACGCCGTCTAGTCCCAAGCTAAGCAGAGCTTGTGTTATGAGTACTAGACAACTGATAAACATACCTACTTATATATTTCTAAATACATACATAAATTATAGATAAATTACACCCAGACACAGAACAAATGATCGTGCTCAACACACAAACATTTGTCCTGGGTGGGAATCGAACCCACGACCTGCGGCATCGCAGTCAGGGCCGCTGACCACTAGACCAACAGGACAGTCAAAATCAATTAAGATCAAGTCAATGATGATTATGATGTTGATACCATAATATGTTACAATAAATCTAATACTAAAACTTTCATTTATGTTTATAATGAATAAACCAGGGATGTTGCGGAGCTTCGACTCCGACTCCGTTAAGTCGGAACTTCCGATATTATTACACCTTCGGTTCCGACTTCGGCTCCGATACTTTTAAATCGGAGGTTTTAATCGAAGGTCCGGAATCCCCCTGACTCCCGCTACGTAATTGTCAATAATTTTTTCACTTGTTGTTAGTTTGTTGACGCACACGACACGTTCATCTTCTATAGAATAAAAATAAAAATAAAAAATAACTGAATAATGTTTTATTTGTCCTTAAAAAAAATCCCTCTCCTGCCACCACTTCTGACCCTCTTCCGCCTCCGGTTCCGATTCCGATAAATCAAATTTAAAAACTCCGACTCCGCCTTCGGTTCCGATATAATTAATTACCTCCGTTACATCCCTGGACTAAACTACTGGGCCAATCGATATACAATCCTCTACACTTGCCAAAACGGATCTTAAGCGCTCGGCGTCAGAGTGGGGATCGCTTTGCGCATTCCATACATTGGCGAGCCAATCGTCGTCATTGTTACATACATGCAGCACCGCAGGGAGCGAATCATGAGTGACGTCTATGACGCGATAGCGCGGCGAGCCAATCACTGATACTCCCCACCCCCGCGTCTCACTTCGCACCACTAAAGAGACCGAATATTTGACTTTTGCGCAACTTGAAGCCAGCGCTCAAGATCCGTGGCGGCAATTGTACCAGTAAAATGATAGTAGTTAGATAATTTTTAGTTGTCCCGCTCCTCCCTAGAACGAAACAAATCAATTGATGGTTACCCATCTCAAAAAAAATGCAAGTACCGCCTTGCATGTTTTACGTAAGCTAGGATCAGTACCTAATCTAATATGTTGCTAGTCTAAGATAATAAACTGTATAAAATAACACGGTGTACCTATAAACAGCTAAACGTGATTACATAGTTAAAGAATGATGTAAGTTGCGACAATAGATTGATTCCTAATCAATAACTTAAATCCGTGACTATATCATTCATGAATAAATCAAATCTAAAATTAATCCCTAGCCTAGGCACTATAAGTAAAATATCAACCTGTAGGTACTTGCTATTTTGATTTATTCCGTTCTAATACCAAAAACTAATTTTACAATACACTCACTCGAAAACCTCGCTTTTATCCCACCGCTTACAGGCACACAACAGGCTGTTTTACGCACTAGTGCAGAAAAATGCGCGTGCTCTCCCCGCCATAATTTTATTACATTTACCGTATCAGGCTGGGCGCGCGTCGTTCCCGACGAGTCGCCGGTCAGCCCCGTTTATTAATTTCAGTGAGTATATTGAAATATGTCGTTTGATACACGTGCAAAGTCACTGCAGCCCTCAGCTCCATAACACACTCGCCTACGCCTCGTGCGGATTCCGCCTTGGTCGCGATGACAAACTTTCTGCACTTGTATCAAAATGTACTATAATAATACCACTTGTATTTGTCTCTCATTGTATTTCTATTGTGTCTCTTATTACGGTATCCTAAAGGTCAAAGGGGTTCCTATACAAGAAACTTTATTTTGCCAGCGTTTTTTGCTCGATTTACAGTAGGCACAACGGATCTAGAGCGCTCGGCGTCAGAGTGGGGATCGCTTTGCGCATTCCATACATAGGCGAGCCAATCGTCTGCGTTGTTAGATACATGCAGCAACGCAGGGAACGAATGAGGAGTGACGTCTATGACGCGATGGCGCGGCGAGCCAATCTCTGACACGCCCCGCCCCTGCGTCTCACTTCGCACCACTAAAGAGACCGAATATTAATTGACTTCTGCGCAACCGCTCAAGATCCGTTGTGCCTACTGTAGTAGGAGTGGAGCGCGAGAGCGTGTCAGACTTAATGACTAAATACCACACCTGTACCCTTCAGTTGCCCTGTGCGTTTTAGAGCCGATGCGAGGGCTTTCTTTTAGAAAATTCCGCAGCTGACCCTAGCGAATCTCCGCGGCCTTAGCGAATATTGTAGTAAGTTGTACCCTTCGTGTGCGACTCTGACTCGCACTTGCCCAATTTTTTTTTAGAGAAATAAATAAGCCAAGTAAATAACCTATCTATCGTCATATCATACATCTACTTACCTATCTCAATTTATAGATACACTTACTTCTGCCAGCGACTTCGTCTGCGTGAATGTTGGTTATTGCGGAAGCAACGTCGAAGTCGAAGACTGATAAAAATAGCCAAAGTCTATCCTTGGAGTTCAAGCTTCCTCGGTACCAAACATTAAAATCGGTTCAGTAGTTTAATCGTGAAGGTGTAACAGACAGACAGACCGAGTTACTTTCGCATTACAATAATTATGAATCTTTATAGAAGTAGGATAGATATAATTGTATATAATAATCATCGTACGAGTATTTGCTCTTTAGATAAAAGTTATCGGACCATTGAAAAATCAGCCATCAGTCAAATAAAAATCTGTAAATAAAGAGTAATATTTTAAAAGGGACTCACATTTATTTTAATAGAGTATACGTTATGGAGCACGTAACGTCGGCCACATCATCGCTTACCATCAGGAAAAATAGTGGTCAAACAGGAGCCTATCAATAATAAAAAATATATTGTAAGCCGTCTCTCTGGCTTCTTATAGTCACGCTTATCCTTTAACATGCTTCGCTGAATTTTGCGCCCTCACGAATTCACACAGTACACACACAGTACACAAGAATGTTTTTTTAACACTGTCCATCACGCCTTCGATAGCTCAGTTGGTAGAGCGGTGGACTGTAGAGGTTACATTAGACGATTGTTATCCATAGGTCGCTGGTTCAAATCCGGCTCGAAGGAATCTTTTGTTTTTGTTTAATTCTGATAAGATTTTTCTCGCGTCGATTCGACCACTCGACTAGTTTGGTCTATAGGATAGGTTTATTGTTGAGAGATAAATTTATTTTTATGAGATAAATGTATCTACCTACCTACACGGCTGTAAGTGATTTTAATAACCACTCACTTATAGTGATATAGTCATGTAAAGAGGAGGGATGAAATGAAACGCATGTTGCTAAAAGAGTTATAAATATACATAGATGGGTGGAGAGGGAGACTTAAGAAAAGAAGGATGGATTGTGTGAAAAGTGGAAAGAAAAGGGAGTTAGTGATAGCGTTTTTCTTCCATTCTACCCTGTCACTCGTACAGGGCCGAATGGTAGAAAAAAAAACCGTATTGCGCCGACCCAAAATAAGATGGGACAAGAGCAGGAAGATGATGCTAAAATCACTTATGGCCGGGAGAAGAATATAACCATATTCCATGGTTCTGTAGAACTTGTACACTATTCAGGTTTAACTGAAGTGTATTATTACTTACAACTAAAAAGTGTACCTAAGATAAAAATATTTTTAAATATCGAGAAAACAAAACTAGAAACACGACTTTTTGTTCTTTTTTTTTCCAAATTCTTCATTCATAGGAAATGAATACTTACTTTAAAATTACCATTTGGAGACAAAATGCAATCGCGCATTTTACAAGTAGGTACTTATTTTACGAATGAGGATACAATATTTTAATTTTTTAATCTTGATCAAATTTCTGCCACAGCAGCCAATCTCGCGATTATCGAATAATCGGAGAGTAGCCATGTTCGCGGGATATAGGTATTACAGGAAATTCGTCATATAAAATGCCTATATAACTTTGCCTAACTTTGAAGTTAAACCCAGGACCTCGGACTCAGCTTAGTACCTATTTTTATCAATACTTAAATAAAACTTATAATCTGTCAACATTTTACATTTATTTGCTTAACTAGCTTAAGCCAGTGACTTTGCCCAAATGAAAGTAGAAAAATTTCATCAAAATCTTTTCAGTCGCTTGAGGGTGAAGAAGTAAGTAACATACATACACACATACATTCTATACAAACTTTCATCTTTGTTGTATACAGTCTGTACATAAAAAATATTTTCATGTTTTAAATAATATAATAAAAGAAATAATTAAATAAAAACATAGTCACAATAATCTTAATTCGTAACACTATGACTCAACGCATCATTCCACTAGCTTTTTTATTTATGATCAAATGTTTAATCAACAATTTCATTCTATCCAACTTCTTCCTTAATCTTCTCTTTCCTTGCCACATGAGGTTCAGTCTTTTCTTTCTGGTCTCTGCTATTATTTCTAGTCTATGGACTTTGTATTTAAGCTTGATTACTTCTTCAGAGTCCGTTGGCAGTATTTCAATGGGTTCAACCCGAGATATTGTTGGCTCTAGTTCTTGACATGGCTGAAATCATGAGATTAAACTGGTGATTTGGCAACAAATGCAAAGTAAAATTAAGTTCAACTGGTAGAAAATTCTTAAGGCATTAAGTCCACCTTTGTACATAGCCTAAGAGCCGGTAGCTGCCACACTTTCATCGTATTATAAAAGATAATAGTTTGTCAGTGCATGCCCCCAACACAGGTAGGAATAATGCCTTAATATGAAGTTTCAGTTATGGCGGCTTTGGACTGTACAATAACTTGAATTTACAAATCATAAAACTGGGATATAGCTTTTAACCTCTTGTGTGCCGTAATTAGAGACACAATTAAAAAGCCATTGTATCTCACGTAGATCTGCGTTCCGGCATACAACGGGTTAATTCATTAAACCCCAAACAAACGCCAGCATTTGCACTGTCTTTGTCTTTCTATTATATCTCTAATGGACAGTATTTGAAAGGTTAAAATAATTTGCTAGTATTTTCTTACTGGTCCAACCTGTCCACTTATTCGATTTAAGAAATGAAATTATAAGCTACTTACAGATATATTGATAGCAGGCACAGCCTCTATAGACAATCGCCTCAATCCACTCTCTGTCAAATAGAAGTCTTTAGCCTCAAAGTGTTCAGAGCAAACAGCACTGGAAGCAGTAGAAGACCACGCCTCTTCTCTGTTGACTGCCAACTCCCATTGCTTCCTTCTACCTTTATCGCGAGGAAACCTGCAACATGATCAAAGAACCATTTGGTTATAATGAAATGTTGATCTTCACTGAACTTTATTTTAATTAAAAATTTCAATAGTTGTCAGTTACATATTAAGCTATACAACAGTCTAAATATAACACTAAAAATAAGATGTTTTGCCATTGGAATAGAATGAAAATACTTTTATGAAAACTGTTTACCTGTGAAATGTAATTCCATCTTTATTTTTAGATATCTTTGCTGACGTATTTTTGCAATTAGCTACAGCGCAGCTAACCATTGTATGTCTTCATTTAAAAGTATTTCTTTTTGTGATTTTGGAGGTACACACACAATGAAACACGTCGTGGATTTCGGAATGTCTTCTATTGGCAGTAAACAGTAATAACTTACACGAGGGCCAAAATTACAACAAGAGCTCACATCGTCTCGAGTAGCGGTAACAGTCTATGTTTCAATATGGCGGCAGACTCTAGTCTGGCGCCGGAAATGTTTGGTGTTGTCACACAAAATATAGTAGGCGGTGTTGCGACGTAATACGCCACAACCACCCCCCTACGGAGAAAATAACAAAAAAGTTATTACAAATAAAAATATACATACACTTGATGACACAAGATAGGCAACAAAAAGTTAAAGAAAAAATAAAACTTAAGCTAAAGATCTAACCTATCCTTAAATCTAACCGTGCGACCTGACCGGGTGGTAACTGGTTGTTGTGCAACAGGGGGCACAGTCGGCTGTGCAGACGCGGAAGGCGCAGGTGGCGCGGGCGCAGGCGCGGAAGGCGCTTGCACGTCAGGCGCGGGCGCTACGATCTGTTGCGGAGCGGTTGCCCGGGAAAGGTCGCTCTCTAAGTCAGGTGCGATGTATGCAGGCTTCACGCGGTCGATACTGACCGTCACGCGTTTACCTGCAATGTCAATGTCGAGTAACTTGTCAGTCCGTGACATTACCTTGTAGGGTCCTGTGTAGGGCGGCTGCAGCGCACGGCGAACAGTATCGTCTCTCAAGAGAACATGAGAGGCATTCTGAAGGTTCTTGAAAATAAACGACGTCGGCCGCATGTGTCGTGAGGCCTGAATTGGACGCAAATTAGCCATTTTCGTGCGCAGAACCGTCACAAAATCGTTGACGTTGTCAATGTTATGGGACGTGCTGGCTATCAGGAATTCTCCCGGTAGGCGAAGCGGCTCCCCGTAAACAAGTTCGGCAGCCGAACACTCGAGATCCTCTTTCAAGGCAGATCGAATGCCGAGAAGCACGATCGGTAAGGCTCGGTGCCAGGTGTCGCTGTGGCACATGAGAGCAGCTTTCAATTGTCGATGAAAGCGCTCGATCATGCCGTTAGCTTGAGGGTGGTAGCTGGTGGTTCGCCTTCGCTCAGTCGCGCCAACATTCATGAGCCGTTTGAAAAGGTCCGACTCGAATTGACGGCCTTGGTCAGTTGTGACTGTGGTAGGAACGCCGAAGCGAGCAATCCAACCTTCGACGAAACGATCAGCTACCTCCTCGGCGGTTATCGAAGTCATCGGCCAAGCCTCAGGCCATCGAGAGAAACGGTCAATCGCCGTCAGGCAATATGAGTAGCCTCTCGATGTTGGCAAGGGGCCGATTATATCTAAGTGGACGTGGCGAAACCTGGAAGATGGAGCGGCAAAAGTTCCAAGTGGCGCGGACACGTGGCGCGTCACCTTAGCTCGCTGGCAATGGAGACATTCTCTTGCCCAGGTGCGGCAGTCGCGTGCAACGCCAGGCCACACGTAACGTTGTGCCACGAGGCGCGCGCTGGCGCGAGCACCGGGATGGCTGAGCGCGTGCAGGCGCTCGAAGGCGGCGCGGCGCAGAGGTGCTGGCAAGTAGGGGCGCGGCTTGCCTGTTGAGACGTCACACTGGACGGTGGTGTCCGTGCCTGGAATTAAAGTACGTTGCATATTGAGAGACGAGTCCGATAAAGTTTTTAATTCATCATCAGTGTCTTGTGCTCGAGCCAACGCGGTATAATCGCACTCGAGCGAGACGGCTTCGATGCGCGACATCGTGTCGGCAACGACGTTATCGTCTCCTTTTACATGTCGTATGTCGGTAGTAAATTGGGAGATAAAGGTGAGCTGATTAAGTTGGCTGGGTGGCAGCTTTTCTCTACGTTGCTTGAAAGCATACAAAAGAGGTTTATGATCCGTATATATTGTGGCGTGTTGCGCCTCTAATATATACCTGAAATGCTGCACTGCCGAATATACTGCCAACAGTTCCCTATAATACGCTGGCCACACTGACTGAGTTGCCGTAAGCTTCTTGCTAAAGAAAGCAAGTGGTTGCCAGCCCTGTTCAGTCTGCTGTTGTAAGCACGCGCCCACCTGTGTGCCAGAAGCATCTGTGTACAATGCCAATGGGGCGTTAGGTACAGGATGTGCTAACCTGGTGACCTGAGAGAGGCTGTCCTTGCATGCAGTGAAGGCGTGCTCCAGTTCAGGAGTCCAGGGCATGGGTTTGGCTCCCTTAAGCTTCGTAGCTGTAAGGAAGTCAATGAGCGGTGCTTGAGTCTCGGCAGCATTGGGCAGAAACTGTCGATAGTAATTTATCATGCCCAAGAACCTGCGGAGACCTTGGGCTGTTTTGGGAAGGGGGAAATCTTTCAAGGCTTGGACTTTTTCTTCCGGGGGACTTATGCCTTTACTAGAGACTTTATAACCAAGGAAAATAACCTCAGATGTGCCTAGCACACACTTAGTTGGATTAACTACTACACCGTAGTTAGCCAATCGTTCAAAGAGCGTGCGCAAGTGGTTACAATGCTCCGTGGCGTCCCTGCTAAATATTAAAATGTCATCGACATATGGGAAACAAAAATCCAACCCTCGGACAATTTCATCGATGAAACGCTGAAATGTTTGTCCAGCATTTCTGAGCCCGAACGTCATATAAGGGAATTCATACAAACCAAATGGTGTTGTAATGGCAGTTTTGCAGACATCAGCTGGCTCTACTGGAATTTGTTGATAAGCCTTAACTAAATCAATAGTACTAAAGATGGTAGAACCAGCGAGAGCATGACCAAAATCCCCTATGTGGCGCACGGGATACCTATCCGGTACAGTACGAGCATTCAGCGCTCTATAGTCACCGCAAGGGCGCCATGAAGAGTCTTTCTTCGGGGCTAGGTGCAGTGGCGATGACCACGGGCTCTTGGAAGGGCGTGCGGTGCCTGCTTGCACCATATCTGCAAACTCCTTCTGCGCTGCCCGCAGTTTGTCCGGCGCGAGGCGTCGCGGCTTAGACACCACGGGTGGGCCGTCGGTCGTCTTGATGTAGTGCACCGTGTTGTGCTTCACCTCGCGATGGATGCCAGGGGGTCTCGTAATAGCTGGAAATTCAGATAAAATTTTATGAAAATCTGAATCTTCGATTTTAACGGTTTTTACACTGACCTGGTTAAATTTAGCTATGGAGGCTGGAGCAGTAAGACCAGTAACTCCGCAGCGTATTATTTTGTTTCTGCAGTCGGGAAGCAAGTTGTAGAAGGCCATGAAGTCAGCACCAATGATGGCGGTATCAACATCGGCAACTACAAAGTTCCACTTAAAAGAGCGGCGGAGACCAAAGTTAAGTGTCAAAGTGTGACAGCCATAAGTTTTTATGGTACTGCCATTTGCTGCGCATAAATTGTAGTTTACGTCTGCTATTTTGTTCCCTAACAATTTTTTAGGAAAACAACAAATGTCGGATCCAGTGTCTAGCAAAAATCTGAATTTGGTGTCTTTGTCCACAACAAATAAGCGGCTGCTATTGAAGCAATCAGTCGCCGCTGCTACTGACTGTTCTGTTGGTTTCCCGACCACGAGCATGGTTTGGTACATTTAGTTGCTTTTGCACCGAATTTATGGTGGTACCAACACAGAGGCTGTCGTGCCGCCTGGGACGCAGATCTAGATCTAGGTTGATGGGACCTAGGTCCAGAGCGTCGCCTAGAGCTAGACTCCCTTGTAGTTAAAGCGGCCACCTGACGTGTAAGTTCTTGAACTTGTACCATTATGGCAGCAAGGTCAGGAGCACTAGCTGTACTGGGAGAAATGGCATTGACGGAGACGGGATTGACCTCTAATATTTTGTCAGCCAGTTCGGCAACTTTGTCCAGGGTGAGATCACCTTGGGCAGTCAAAATTGCCTGAACATGTTTTGGTAGACGTTGTAGCCACAGTTCTCTAATTATAGTGTTATCTTTGAACGACTTACCAGCCAGAGACTTCAGATGACGGAGAAACTGAGTAGGTTTCCGGTCACCGAGCTCCTCACCTGATAGTAGTTGTCTGACTTTTTGTGACTCGGAAGTGGAGAAACGCTTGATAACTTCCTCCTTTATCCACTCATACCGGCCACCTTTAGGAGGAGGGTTAGTGACCAGGTCTTCAACGTCATGAGATATCCTAGAATCAAATTGTGAAATGACATAATTGTATTTTGTTTCATCCACCGATATATTACATAAAACAAACTGTGATTCCAAGTGAGCAAACCATCCAGCGGGATGCTCATGCCAAAAAAGAGGCAGTTTAGGACGGACCGCATATGCTGCTGGATTCTGCACACTTTGGGCATTTAGTTGTGCCCGCAGGTCTTCATTTTGTTGCATCAGTCGTTCATTATTTGCCAAAATTTGGTTGAGTCTCTCCTCAATTTGTTGGCTCTCCATGTTGAATGTGTATTTATATATATTATAAAACGAGGTATTCGTTTGTTGCAGTTACCACTCAGTCAGGTTGCTTAAAACTATAACAAGCAACTTAACACTGAAGACAAGGTATATACAGAATGAGCAAGATAATTATGCATGTGCTGCAGACAACAAGAATATAAAAATAATCCACAAAACAAATGGGTGCAAATAGCTTAATTTAAAAATACAATACCTTGTACCATTAGCGACTTAAAATGAGCTTCAGACAGAGCTAACTTTTAAGCAAACACGCACACGATAAACCAAACACCAAAAATATGTAAACCGAAAAAACAAAAATGTGTAAAAATAAAGATATAGAGATAGATTTGATAAAGTTTTGTTATCAACGTTTGAAACCACCGAGCACACCACAAGTTAGTTCTTTAGTAAATGTTTAGTAGGATCAGTACGTTAAGATGCACATGCAGGCATGCAGTCGTATTTCAATTTTCAATTTCCAGTCTTCAGAATCCCGCGTTGCGATGACAGATGACAGTGACGTATCGGGTTGACGGCAGTTCAATCATTCATTCGATTCGATCACTAACCGAAAGTTCCGCTACTCCCCGATAGGTAGCGTATGGCGTCACTAGTCGCAGGTCTTCACGAAATTCCGTTTCCGGGTCGATGGCCTCGGAGCATTCCAAACTCGAGAAAACGCGAAAATGATGCGTAGGATGACGAAAACTGCTTGAAAAATGATGCACTAGTTAACACAAACTTTCTGCGAACCGTTGGTACGCCTTCCGATCCTCGGAAAGGCGCGTAGCGTGCTGGTGTGAGCCGGTAGGTAGGTAGGTATCTACTCGGCAACTTCTTGTTCGGCGATTTCCCGGCGGTTAGTGATAAAACCAGCCTGGGAACGTTGCGGGGCGTTGTCAAATTAAGCAGGCTGAAGATCTCAGCGAGGTTTACTGCTGAAGTCCGGTTCCACGTTCCTGCTGTAGGTACCTTGCTGTGTAGTTGCGTCTCGTATCACGTCGGGGTCACCAATTTGGAGGTACACACACAATGAAACACGTCGTGGATTTCGGAATGTCTTCTATTGGCAGTAAACAGTAATAACTTACACGAGGGCCAAAATTACAACAAGAGCTCACATCGTCTCGAGTAGCGGTAACAGTCTATGTTTCAATATGGCGGCAGACTCTAGTCTGGCGCCGGAAATGTTTGGTGTTGTCACACAAAATATAGTAGGCGGTGTTGCGACGTAATACGCCACAGTGATATTTGTATTTTATTATAACTGGAGTATAACTTAGTCCCACCCCACAAAACCGTTCGGCTGTGTGACGGAAATGGTTGAGCGAGTTTCTTAATTAATTGCTAGGCTAGGTTCATTTAAGCTGATGCTCCAATTGATCAACACATAATATTAACTTATCCATTGTTATTACAATAAATTGTTAAAATATCTTTTCTTCACCAAGCCGGAACACAAAAACGAAAACAAACAATTTCCAAGAAGCCAAATTGCAATTTATAACATACGATATGTCAAAATTTTTTGGTCATTGCATCAAAATTAAAGCTTTCCATGCTTACTTTATCTTTTTTCATCATCTTTAGGACCTGAAACGCACCCAATGACATTTCACATTGACAATGCTTTAATAATGTTACCAACTTTAAAATTATTTTTAGGTTGGCTACACAATATTTATAACCTCAAGTCTCAAGTTTTGGCGGGATTTCTTCGAGTGAATAGCAGTGGCTGTTTTAATTACTCTCTTTATTCCTAGTTATAGTTTTATATCTCAAGTGTCTGTTTAACTGGACAATGGGATCATTGAAACAGGCGCAATCTCACCAAAATGGAGCTGAGAATTTTATTGTACCTAATTTATTGAAGTACTAAGTCACAGTCAATGCTGATTAGTCAAAACTAGTTGTAACTTTAACTGTGTAGTTTTAACTGGTGACGTGAATATTTACTAAAAACGAAAATAGTTAATTTAAAAAAAGTCTCACTTAGGTATTGAGAACCTGCTCCTTTTGCAGTTTGTTATAAGTAGGTAATTGTCGGATGGGGTTTCTTCCATCAGTTCGAAATATGTTAATTTAGGGCCAAAACAACAATAACGAAAGTACGAAATTGTATTTTTTCCTCAAAATACTGGGAAAGGAATATCTACTCAAAGGTTACCGTAGCCCTAGAACACAAAGGGCAATTGAAAGAACATACTGGTAAAAGTCTGACACACTCCTGCTCTGGGTAGAGAGGGAGAGTGTGTCAGAAGTTGTTCGATGATTTGTCACCTAAAAAAACGGAGATTAAGAGAGCTTTTATCATATTTTAAATACCGTGTTTTTTGTAAGTGTCGCTCAGTGGTCTGTTACTTTCAGAAGCCTTACTATGAGCTCTTAACGCGATCCATTTTACGACTTAAACTGAGCAATACCTGTCTACTGATATTAATACCTCCCTGTACTTAATACAGTTCCATCCCTTTTTCTCGCTCGCACACCTGACGTTATAATACAATTGCCGCCACGGATCTTGAGCGCTGGCTTCAAATTGCGCAGAAGTCAAATATTCGGTCTGTTTAGTGGTGCGAAGTGAGACGCGGGGGCGGGGAGTGTCAGTCACGATTCGCTGCCTGCGCTGCTGTATGTATGTAACAACGACGACGATTGACTCGCCAATATATGGAATGCGCAAAGCGATCCCCACTCTGACGCCGAGCGCTCAAGATCCGTTTTGGCAATTGTACTTCACGGTAGGTAAGGTGTCGTGATGGATCGTGGATGAAATGCATGTTACCAAAAGACTTATGAGTATACATGTGGATGGATGGAGAGGGAGAGGGAGGCCAAAGAAAAGATGGATGGATTGCGTGAAGAATGATAAAGGATGTTAGTGATAGCATGACGAGTGACAGGGTAGAATGGAAGAAAAAAACGTATTGCGCCGACCCCAAATAAGATGGGACAAGGGCAGAAAGAAGAAGGTAGGTAAGGTGTCGTAGGATCTAAAAAATCTGTGGGCGTCAGTCATAATAAACAACACACAGGAAAAGGCGGTATATTGGAATTCGTATTCTGTACATTTATGAAGCATTTTTTTTTTACAAGTTTCAGTTTTTTCAGTGTTTTAAACTATGGTTTTATATGCTAAAAAAGGATAAGGATCTACTCATAAAATTATTAACGTCAATAATACGTAGAACTGCTTCAATCATCCAGAATAAACTGTACGTAAAGTAACTTACAATTTTACTGAACCCTAAAGGCTTGTACCTACTCGTATTAGCTTATTTTATTTAAATCGAGATTTTTTAAATGTCCACATTTCCTAAATGATTGGCGTGTCATATTTTTCCTATCTCTTATTCAGCACATAATAATAGGGGTGCCGCACTTATGTGTGTGATAGCTTCATTATTTTTTTAAACTGGGGAGCGTCCGTGGCACGGCTGTCACGCCCACATTTCGCGGTTATAATAGAGACATTTAAATTATCGGGTTGGAATACAATGTAATATGACTGTGCGACTGTTATTATTCGGCTAGTGTTGGGATAAGAGAAACTTTATATCGATACTTATTTTTTTTAGAATATTGGCAATTTTTTAAAATGAAAAATATAGACTGACTGTTTTAAAATACTTGCAATATTATTAGTTTTTAGGTTTCTTTGGTTTTATTTAACCAAAGAAACCTGTAAAGGGATAGAAAGCAATATTCCAATACGTTACTGTATGTAATGTAGGTAACATTGACAAATAAATTGAAACGTTCAATGAAAAGCAAGTATTCAGAGTAGGTTACTCTGAAATACAAAGGGTATTATGAAATAACCTTTAGCATTGTCTTCAGGCTGATAATTACAATGACTAGTCAAATTCTATGAATTTATTAAACTTGTCGGATATTAAGCAGAAACCTTAATACCAGAAGTTGGACGGTGATTAGAGCTCTGAAATTATAAAAATTCTACCAAATGAGTAGGCTACAACTTTGTGCAGATAAACTACAGAAAGGGCGCTGGGTACTCATGCTACTGTCTTAGTAATTAACTCTATAAAGTTCTATAGTTGCCTGGTACTAGCATTATAAGCTAAAACCGGGGTGAAAAACAGTTAAAGAGCTATAATTTGAAAATATCCCCAAAAAAGTAATACCTTAACCCTTAAAAATGTATGGGGTCGAGTGTACAATCAAGCAAATCCAAATAAAAACCCTGTTTGAAACACAAGCTGTGATTTTCCCTAGCGTGGGGTCGCAGGGGTCGCTGGCTGACTACAGCACTGTAGTCGTATAAATACCAGACACAAATCAATTCACCACCACTTCGATAAGATCTCTTATTGCATCAAAATGAATTCGATTCTTCAAAGCTTAGAAGACCCAGAGCGACCTTTCTTAGGTCCAAACTACTGGATTATACAAAAAGTGGGACTATTGTTACCACCAAACATACTGAATAAAATAATCTACATAATAATACACGAGATAGTCGCGTTTTTTGTAGTTACGCAATATATGGAGCTGTACGTAATTAGATCAGATCTGGATCTCGTGTTGACTAATATGAAGATATCCATGCTGAGCGTCGTTTGTATCGTGAAAGTGAACTCCTTCATTTTTTGGCAACAATACTGGCGCGAAGTTTTGGACTACGTAACTGAAGCTGATAAATTTGAAAGACTTAGTGGAGATCCGATCAAGACTATGATTGTTGACATGTACACTAAATACTGCCGTCGGCTCTCATACTTCTACTGGGCTATAGTCGGTACAACATTCTGGACCACTACCGGTACGCCACTTATGACATATCTGTCGTCATCCACTTTTAGAGAAAACATGCGAAATGGTACTGAGCTCTTTCCACACATCTTTAGCTCTTGGGTGCCTTTTGATAAGTACCATTCTCCGGGTTGTTGGATCACGGTAGTCTGGCATACACTCCTATGCGCTTATGGTGCTTCAGTCATGGCTGCTTATGACACATGTGTCGTGGTAATCATGGTGTTCTTCGGTGGGAAGCTAGACTTGCTACGCGAAAGATGCAAGCAAATGTTTGGGCCGTTTGGGACAGTGATCAGCAATAAGGAATGCAAAGAAGTGGTGCGTGAGCTTCACAACATACACGTCACGATGATAAAGTGAGTACCGTGTTTGGATTTTTAATAACTAATTGAAGAGGAACATAATATATATAACTAGTTTTCTAAACGTATTTAAATTTTCAAGATTGTATTTAAAACCCTGAAATATTATTCTGATTCTTATAAGACTGTAAATCTATGTGTTTGTTGCACGGAATAGTCCCTTCGTTAATATCCTTTCAATCGTGGTAATTAGAGACACAATAGTAAGACAATAGGTGCGCGAATGCTTGGGGTTTAATGAATTAAAGCGTAAATCATTATAAACTACCTTCTGCCAGCAGCTTTATTCGTGTTAAAGTCAGAAATTATCTCAAAGTAACATACACCCGGGATATAAAAGTACTTTAGGTCCTAATCTAGGACGTGATCTACCGTTGTACCAAATTTTCATCCAAATTCATTCAACATCATTTTTTAGTGTAGATTACTGGGAATTATAATCTTCGGGAATTTTATGCTCACTAAATACGCTTACCTATTTTATTAATTTATTAGACAAATAATAAGTATTTATTTAATAAAGAGGAGTCGACATCAAAGAGAATGATTAAGTACTTAATTTCATTGCTAGGCTAAGTTTCTCACTAATTGAGTTTATTTTGAGCTCCTTTAATTTACTGGAAATGAGGAAAAGAAATATGAAAAATCCAAGAACCACGGGTTGATAATAAACACATACCTCGACAAAATTATGGTTCGTTTGAGAATTGCCAAAAGAAAACTTTCAGCCATTTGAACTCATATAAAAATTTATTTGATAAGTATAATAGTAACTAAACTTCTGCCTTTACAACAAAATCCGGACTGTGGAAATGGCTCATTAACGCGTTTTTTAGACTGACATTACAATAGCTCACCTCGTTTTAGGTGCTATTCGCCTCATAACATTGATGATAAAAATATGTAATTAGTAAGTCAATTTACCATCCTGAAGTACACATTAGCACTTGTAGAAATCTAGCATTTTTTCGTAGCTCCACTAGTTAAGATCCTATGTCCGTCGACAGTAGTCACCCATCGCGATCGGTCTTGAGCTTTACGCTTCACCTCGCTCCATGTCAATTCGATAGTCGTCGCTTCTGCCGACACGGTAACACTTCTGCCAACAGGTTTGCCAAGGATGGCCAACCTGCCGTCCTCCGAACCTCACATACCTAAACGCCTGTTTAGGTATGTGATCGGAATCCCTCCTGAGATTGTGACCAATCCATCTCCACTTTCGACGCTTGATCTGGAGGTCGATTAGGCTTTAGTTCCACTGTAGTTTCCCATCTAGTCGCAACTGTGCACTTTTACCCGATAAAAACAGCTTACAAAAGCTCGGTAAGAATGAAAGAATTTTAGGAATCAAATCTCTACTTCCGGTGATTACTTTTTACAAACACAGTTAAAACAATATGTATCTCTTTCTAAATATGCTTTTTCAGCCAATATCGAGCAAAGATATCCCTTATAGATATCTCCCATAGAGCTTTCTAGCCTTCTTGATAGGCTGCTGCACTCTTTTTATATTATAAGTTGAGATCAACTAATATCAAACAAGCGCTGTGGTTTTATCTCGTACAGGAGTACCAGAATTATGCTGAGCGATAACCGTTTTGCTCAAATGTTACGAATATTTTTCTAGTCTGTATAAGAGTAAACTATTAATATTTTTATTTTTTTAAATATGCATCATATTGAGGAAAATATATTTTTTCTTTCATTATTATTTTCATCTATCAAAGTCCACAGGTGGATACAGACCTGTCCCAAGCAGCACTCCGCACTACACGGTATCTCGCCATCTGAAACTAGTCTGTCCCGTGTCTGATTGAGGGTCGTCATTTCATTATGCTGGGGATGTTTCATGTTTCCTTCTATTTGCTAATAAGCGATTCCACTTTATTAATGAACTAGCTGCTATCTCGGGGTTAGGCTGCGTTATAGTAGGAATTTTCCCCTGGCACATAAAACCGGGATAAAAAGTATCCTGTGTGCTATTTCAGAGCATGGTCTACCCGTGTACCAAGATCCACTCAAATCCGTTCAACCTTTCGAGCATGAGGAAATAACAAAGTTGCGCATAAAGTTTCGCCTCTAAAATATTAATGTGACGTGTTATACATTTTATTATACTTTCACTTAATATGTATTGATATTACACAGATTGCCTATTATGTTTGTTGTACCCTTACATATCTTTAATTTTATTTCTAGTAAAATAATGTATTGAATCCTTTTTGTGGTAGCAAACCTTTTTTTTTATGGTGGGAAAAAATCATCCAATGACAACTCCCGCTCTTGGGCGGAGCGGGAGATAGTGTCAGACTTTTACTGACTAAAAGAGCCACCCCGTTGCTTCTAGCCTTCATACTAGGGCTCGAGCGCCCTTTCGGATAACCCTGGCCCCAGTAGGCTTCGACCCGGCTGGGTCCCTGCTGTTGCTGACAACTCCTTGAGGCGCGCGGGAACAGTGCGCGCCGTCGACGACTTGGGCTTGGTCCGGACAGTTACTGGACGGCCGGACAGTGAGCTACCCATTGCTCACTGTCCGCAAGCCCGCGCCTACGGTGGCCGGAAATTGGGATCAGAATCCCGGCGGCGATAACGCCGTTGCCTGATGCGTTCGGCCTCCTCCTTTGCGAGCATTACTGTTTCGCAGAAGTCGGCGACCGCCTGCCACTCCTCCTCGCTCCGGCCCATGGCCTCAACCAAGGCCCGGCGCGAGAGGTCTCCGCCACCGATCGCCCCCACGAGGGCACGGCGATACTCCGCCCAAGCAGTGCACACCTCGACTGTGTGCTTCATCGTGTCCTCCGGGCATTCCGCACAGTGGCGACACACGGGCGTCACCTCCGCATGAATCCGGTGCAGGAAACTCCCGAACGAACCATGTCCGGTGAGGACCTGCGTCATGCGGAAGGTAAGGACGCCGTGAGGTCTTTCCAGCCACGCCTCAAAGAGGGGACTTACCGCCATGATTGTGGCGTGCCCAGTGGTGGCAAACCTGTCGTGCCCGTAAGTATGTACCTACATATGTACTTCTTCTAATGCTGTATTAAACCTTGGTAGATCTTTCCATCCTTCCATTAGAAGTACCTAAAGAAGTACTTTATCAAGCGCAAGTTCGATCGTGTATGGAGTATTGCTCTCATCTTTGGGACGGATCTGCCCGATACCAGCTTGATGCACTTGAGGCAATTGAGAGGCGAGCCAGAAGGATAATTGGCGATGATACACTCGTCGAGTCGAGGCTTCAAAGTCTTGAGCATCGACGCAGAGTTGCTAGCCTGTCGGTTTTCTACCGGTTGCATTTCGGGGAGTGTGCGTCGGAATTGCATAACCTAATTCCGCCTAGCCCGTTTCATCATCGGACTACCAGACGTACGGCTATGCGCCACCGGTATATGGTGGATATCCCACCAACACGCACAAAACGTTTTGGGAACACATTCATTGTGCGTGCGGCTAGGGAGTGGAATTCCTTGCCGGAGTCTGTGTTTCCTGATAGCTACAACCCGGGAATCTTTAAGTCGAGAGTGAATAGGTTTCTTTTAGGTAAGCGCGTTCCATCGTCGACCGCATCGTCGCTTTCCATCAGGTGAGATAGCGGTCAAGCGCGAACCTATCAACAATAAAAAAAAAAAAAAAAAAAAAAAAAAAAAAAAAAAAAAAAAAAAAACTAAAGCAAATAACACCCCATGCATACTGTAGTCTCTCTATCTCTCTCCTTATTATTAAAAATATAGAGACTACCAAAGATAGTACTACGAGTATTTAGCAATTTTCAGTCCACTTAGCCTATCGCAGTTTAGGTTTGAATTGCTAAACATAGGTATACTGGGGTACAGCATAATAAGCATAGTATAATCTAATTCCTCTCTTAGAGTGAAACTCGATAGAGGTTACGGATTACCTCCACGCAGGTCCAGTACTTTTTTTGGTTTTAGAACATGCTGGTTTCCTCAAGATGTTTTCCTTCACCGTTTTGAGAGTAGTGGTGATGAACGAATTACACTTAATAACTTTTCGAATACCGTAATTAGAGACACAATAGAAAGAAACGACTTAAGAATTCGCTTGAGGTTTAATGAATTACAGCGCCTGGGTTTGAACCCGCGATGTACAACTCTTACTGTAACCATTGGGCCACTATTGCTGGCTTACCACTGGCCTACCACTGCTTCCTATTTTACATGAATCTCTACCTTCCCTTAGCAATACTTCTAATATTATGTCGATGTTGCTGGGAGGCGCATCTCGTCCAGTCAGAAGTGAAAGTTTAATAGCTTGCTAACCAATAACATATTTTATACACAAAATATTCGTGGCAACATAATAATACGGGTCGATCTTCGTGGTTAAACAACGCTTGTCGAGGTCATTTCGTGGATGGGTAACCATCCGTTCCATATCGAAACCTCTCTGTTACTCGGGAAGCTATGTTAAACTGTTGGTCCTGGCTGTCATTTGCAGATCTTTGACAGACGAGATGATATTTAGAAACCGGAAAAAATAAATGTTATGATTTATTGGCTCCATGTAAAATATTGCTATTCAGTTGATTTTGATTAGACTGGAAATCGACCCAAGTATAGTTGGGACAGGCAAGGAGATTGATCACATCATCATCATCGTCATCTTTCCATAATCTAATTTTGTAGGAGATGGTGCAAGATGCAACTTGTAGTATTCTTTTTCCGAACTGCTCTCAGTGTTTTGTTGAGAATTAATGCCCTATATAATTCATGTCTTAGAAAATGCCTGGATGAAACAATAATCTGCTCACATGAAATTAAGGGCTAAACAAAACGTGAACAGCTTTAATAGCAAGCTTGGTAGTCTTTATGTAGTTTAGGAAAATGTCTGATCAAGTTATTTTGAAATTAATAGTGGGAAGATTATTTTTGTTAAAATATATATCATATCAAAACCATCCCCGCTACCTATAACAATAGGTACCCGCTAACAACAGTAATCAAAGTTTTTTACCTACGTTTTGGTGCGTAGAAATTCTATTCGCTAGGATAAGCATACGCTATGTTCTAATTGTTTAATTAACATACTAATTACTAGATTAATCACATAGGAAGTCATAACTACCTGAAAAGTCAAATTGATACATTATTTTTAGCCAAAACTACGTCTCGTTCCAAAATTTTATCGATAAAATGTATACCGCGTGCAAACACTATGAGGCAAAGAACACAGTTACACAGCCAAAATGCTTAAAAAACAAAACAATAATTTGGAACGCCCACTAATACTAATTCCTGTAATATTGATCTTTTGTTTTAGATATTCGAGATTATTTAATTCTCTTTTGTCACCCGTCATGTTCTTCTACATGGTAATGTGTTCACTGATGCTTTGTGCGAGTGCCTACCAACTAACGGTAAGTTTTCTTGAAAAACCTTTAACATTGTAGCTAGACCTAGAAATAAAATTAAGCGTAGGGATCGAACAGTGGACTGAGAGACTAGGGAATGTTATGATTAGGTACAACAATTGCACATTAGTATTAGTATTTTTACTACACTAAGGCGCTGTCAATGTTTTTTTACACTTTTTTTGAGGTAAGAAATCATCAAATAACTTCTTCCGCTCTGTGTGGAGCGAGAAGGCGTGTCAAACTTTCACTGACTAAAACCCACTCCCACATGTGTTCCTTTAGTGGCCCTTTGCTTTCCAGGGCCGTTCAACTCTTTCGAATATTTTTGCAAACTTCTTTTATGAAAGAAACTTTTATTAGATACCTAAATGGTAAAAACAGGTGGGATAAATTAATAGGGCTCTGTTTTGTGCTGTAGGTTTCTCATGAACCGTTATAGATAGAGTGTTGAAATTTTCACAAATTATGTATTTATTTCTCTTGCCGGTATAACAACAAAATACTATAAATAGAATATAATAAATATTTAAGTTGGGCTCCCATACTACAAACATGACTTTTTACTGAATTTTAACCTTTCAGTGAGACACAATAGTAAGACAATAGATGCGAGAACGCCGGCGTTCGCTTGGGGTTTAATGAATAGATAGTGTCTGCTCACACTTGCCCAGTTTTTCTTTCCACTGATGTTAGGTTGACAGACCGATATGCTTTTAGTTTATTTGTGTTTATTTTCAACAGTCCGCACAAAACGCTGCACAGAAGCTATTAATGGCGGAGTATTTAATATTTGGAGTCGCACAACTTTTCCTATTCTGCTGGCACAGCAACGATGTTTTGATTAAAGTGAGTCACTAATCAAATCATTTTAAAATCAAAATCACTAACGGTCCTTTCTTGGGTGATTCTTTGAAACAGAGAGGGTACTATCACTTGCAAAAGTCCATAAGAATTCTTAAAACATATTCGTTTGACGTTTAGTTTGACTTACGACCTTTTATTTTCAAGTTTCGCCAACAAATGATTGAAATTCACAATTTCATCAACTTATCATAAGTCAAGATGGCCCAGTGGTATAGGCACACAGATTGAAGCGCAAATCAGCGTGCCGCAAGTTCAAATCCCACGCAATTATTGACTTTTTGTAAGTTCTTACCCGATTGGAAGTTATGTATTTGCATTACATATATTAAATTATTCTTTAACTTGTTCACACATTTCTTAGAGTTAGAAAGGTAGATCACAAAAAAAACTAAATAAAGAATTAGATTTCTGCGAGGTAGACACGAGTTTTAACTTAACCGAAATGAACTGTCGTTTGGTTGTAGTTGTTGGTTAGTGACGTGAGGTTGACAGTATTGTAATATTCGCAAAATGCAGGCTAATATTAGTATTGAAGTGAGGGCGACTATCATTGGGCTGCATAAAAGTGGTCTTAATAAAACACAAATATCTGAAGAAACCGGACTGAATGTGAGTATAATAGCTATTAATGAATTGTAACTTTATTACAAATTAATCTTCTAATTAAAAAGTATGCCATTTATGAATCCATTGATCGTATCTTTATGAGGTTTAAAAGAGAAATACGTAAATCGTTGGGTTTATTGGATTGGTTATTGGATTAATAAATGCAGTTTTATTTTAAAATTATATTCAATAATTATGATTATTAACATTTTATATAATGAAAATGAAGTGAAGTAGGTATAGCTGCCTAATATATATATTTTTTTTTATTTTAGAAAAATACTGTAAATCTTTGGCTAAAAAGATATGAGGAAGAAGGTAGCCTTGCTAGTCGAAAGAGAAGTGGGAGATCGAAGCTTATTAGCGAGGCGCAGCGACGACATATGGTGGACGTATACGAAACGAATGGTTTCGCACCAACGAGACATTTTGCGGAATTATATGACACCTCGATGGATACTGTTCGCCGTGCACTTCACGCTGAAGGCGTGCATCACAGAAAACCTGCTAAAAAGCCGTACTTGACAGAGAGGCACAAACAAGAACGATTACGTTTCGCACTAAATATTTAATGTTAACTAAACTAAATGGCCTACCATTTTATTTTAACATATCTGTGATTATTCGTTAACAAACACTGTATTATATTGTGTTTACTTTCGTTTGAAACAGCTATATCTTTTAACTTGTGCCATCGCCTCATCTTAAGAATGCAGTGAACTCGCTATCAATTTTGTTGACAATAATCATGAGTCTATTTCGTTTTTTATTCTTCTACCCGCACTGTTTTAACATAATACTATAGTTCAATTTATTTTTCTCATCTAATTGACGATTATCTTGTGAGAACTAAAGTTCTTTTAACAGAAATTGAGGTTTGGTTTCAATCTTCTTTTCGTCAAGAAAATGAACAATTAAGCTATGACCTCAATACATTCATTGTGACGTTACACAAAAATAAAATGTTTACAAAGTCCAAATCATATATCACTTTTCAATAAATAACTGGATATAAACAATTACCTATATTTTATTTTATTAAAATTTGAATATCCGTTCATTGTTACGTTATTCATATTATGAATGGTCTAAGTGGGTATACTTCCAACAAACAATCTTAGGCGTAACATAGATAACGGTTACAAGATAACTTTTTGTCTAGGTAACAATTCGACGTCACAATTCTCATAAATGTTTAATTTGTAAATATAAAGAATAAACATTTTTATTAAACACGTCTTTTTATTTCCACCTTATAACATCGAAAAGATGTAACAACTAAATAATTGCAAATTACGAATGTGATTCTTCTTGTGGTTAATAGATCACATTCGTAATTTGCAACTATTTAGTGCAAAAAATGCAATAGTATTTTTCATAGAAATATAAAAAAACAATTAAGTAAATCAATATAGATTGGGAATTTTCAAAGTAAGAAATAACTGCAACGGACCGACCATGATTTGAACTCGGGTTACGTGATTTGCGAATCCAACACTTAGTTCACACGGCTACCAGCACATGACGAATTTGCACGAATTTTATCAATGCTACCATATAGCTCAGTGCGACGACAGTTCCTTAGTGTGTGTTATCTGTGGAATGTGGATACTCATACATGCGCACACATACGCACGGAAATATCGCGCTCGCTCGGTCCGTACCTTACTGTACAGTAAGGCCGCAAAAGTCCATAGGAACGCTAATGATTACATTGCTACGAACCGAGCGAGCGCGATATTTCCGTGCGTATGTGTGCGCATGTATGAGTATCCACATTCCACAGATAACACACACTAAGGAACTGTCGTCGCACTGAGCTATATGGTGTTGGCCTTACTGTACAGTAAGGCCGCAAAAGTCCATAGGAACGCTAATGATTACATTGCTACGAACCGAGCGAGCGCGATATTTCCGTGCGTATGTGTGCGCATGTATGAGTATCCACATTCCACAGATAACACACACTAAGGAACTGTCGTCGCACTGAGCTATATGGTAGCATTGATAAAATTCGTGCAAATTCGTCATGTGCTGGTAGCCGTGTGAACTAAGTGTTGGATTCGCAAATCACGTAACCCGAGTTCAAATCATGGTCGGTCCGTTGCAGTTATTTCTTACTTTGAAAATTCCCAATCTATATTGATTTAATTGTTTTTTTATATTTCTATGAAAAATACTATTGCATTTTTTGCACTAAATAGTTGCAAATTACGAATGTGATCTATTAACCACAAGAAGAATCACATTCGTAATTTGCAATTATTTAGTTGTTACATCTTTTCGATGTTATAAGGTGGAAATAAAAAGACGTGTTTAATAAAAATGTTTATTCTTTATATTTACAAATTAAACATTTATGAGAATTGTGACGTCGAATTGTTACCTAGACAAAAAGTTATCTTGTAACCGTTATCTATGTTACGCCTAAGATTGTTTGTTGGAAGTATACCCACTTAGACCATTCATAATATAAATAACGTAACAATGAACGGATATTCAAATTTTAATAAAATAAAATATAGGTAATTGTTTATATCCAGTTATTTATTGAAAAGTGATATATGATTTGGACTTTGTAAACATTTTATTTTTGTGTAACGTCACAATGAATGTATTGAGGTCATAGCTTAATTGTTCATTTTCTTGACGAAAAGAAGATTGAAACCAAACCTCAATTTCTGTTAAAAGAACTTTAGTTCTCACAAGATAATCGTCAATTAGATGAGAAAAATAAATTGAACTATAGTATTATGTTAAAACAGTGCGGGTAGAAGAATAAAAAACGAAATAGACTCATGATTATTGTCAACAAAATTGATAGCGAGTTCACTGCATTCTTAAGATGAGGCGATGGCACAAGTTAAAAGATATAGCTGTTTTAAACGAAAGTAAACACAATATAATACAGTGTTTGTTAACGAATAATCACAGATATGTTAAAATAAAATGGTAGGCCATTTAGTTTAGTTAACATTAAATATTTAGTGCGAAACGTAATCGTTCTTGTTTGTGCCTCTCTGTCAAGTACGGCTTTTTAGCAGGTTTTCTGTGATGCACGCCTTCAGCGTGAAGTGCACGGCGAACAGTATCCATCGAGGTGTCATATAATTCCGCAAAATGTCTCGTTGGTGCGAAACCATTCGTTTCGTATACGTCCACCATATGTCGTCGCTGCGCCTCGCTAATAAGCTTCGATCTCCCACTTCTCTTTCGACTAGCAAGGCTACCTTCTTCCTTTTTTTTTTTTTTTTTTTTTTAATTAAGATAAACTAGTGCTTGACTGCGATCCCACCTGATGGTAAGTAGCGATGCAATCTTTGATGGTGAGGCGCACTAGTTTATTAAGAGCCTATTCACTCTAGCCTTGAAGACACCCAAATTATAATCGGACGGGAAGACCGCAGCAGGCAGACTGTTCCAGTCCTTCGACGTACGTGGTATAAACGACGAGGCGAAACGCTTAGTCCGGACCGTAGAGGTTTCAACAACGTAAGGGTGAATATTCGCCGTACGTCGGGATGTCCGATGGTAGAATTGCGATGGCGGAATCAAGTCATGCAATTCCTGCGCACACTCTCCAAAATGCATCCTGTAAAACACCGAAAGGCTGGCTACCCTACGCCTATGCTCAAGGCTTTGAAGGTTGGACTTAACCAAATCTGGATCACCAATTAGCCTCTTTGCACGCCTTTCCACCGAGTCCAAAGCTGCCAGGTGGCATTTTGCAGCACCAGCCCATATGTGACTGCAGTACTCCACACACGAACGGACCTGTGCTTTGTATAACATTAAAAGCTGTCCCGGTGTGAAGTACCGCCGGACCTTTGCAAGAACGCCCAGCTTCCTAGCAGCTACCTTGGCTTTGGACTCAATGAACCGCCCAAAGTTAAGGTCTGAGGGAATTTCAACCCCCAAGAGCTGAAGGCGGTCGGTGTACTCCAGGGATAAATTCCGAAAAGTAGGAACCAAGGTGCACGGGCTCCTTTTGGCAGTGAAAAGACACGCTTGTGTTTTGGCGGCGTTGAATCCCACTAGATTGGCTTCACCCCACTTGGAGACTGCCTGAAGTGAGATATTCGTTCGCTCTACCATAGCCTCTCTTTCGGACCGGATTAGCTCCTTACTAGCCCGAGCACTGGGCAGGTATCTCTCTACAACTGTGCTATCATCTGCATACCCATAGATACCGGGCACCAGCAGATCGTTGATATGCAACAGGAAGAGAGTTGCAGAGAGAACAGACCCCTGAGGAACTCCGGCATTAATCGTCATGGGCTCTGATGAGCATCCGTCGACAACAACTCGGAGAGACCGTTCACTCAGGAAGTCTTTTACCCAGTTAATCAGACCAGGGGAAATGCCGTACGCTGGAAGCTTACTCAATAGGCTAGCGTGCCATACCCTGTCGAAGGCCTTCGAGACATCTAAGGAAACGGCAATCGCTTCCCCATTCTTCTCGAGGGCCTCGCCCCACAAGTGGGTAGCATAAACCAGTAGGTCCCCAGTAGACCGCTTGCGGCGAAACCCGTACTGTCGGTCACTGAGGAGATCGTTACCTTCCAGGTATGCCATGAGGCGCGAGTTCAATACACGCTCCATAATCTTGCAGAGTATGGAGGTTACCGAAATCGGCCGATAGTTGGCAGGATCGGCACGACTGCCCTTTTTGGGCACGGGTTGCACGTTGGCAAGCTTCCAGGACTTGGGCACTATACCAGTCCTAAATGAGAGGCGATACAAGCGCGTCAATACAGGAGACAACTCGGGCGCACAAGCCTTTAGAACAATCGCTGGTATGCCATCTGGTCCACTGGCTTTATTCACGTCTAGACGACGCAGCTCTCTCAGAACTTCTCTGTTCCTCATGTGAACCTCCTGCATTGAAGAGTTACAATGAGGCAGAGTCGGTGGAGCAGCATTGCTAGTGTCAAGACGAGAATTATGGGCAAAGAGAGATGCAAAGAGTCCTGCTTTCTCTCTTGCCGTATGAGCCAGTGTTCCATCAGGCTTTACCAGCGGAGGCAAAGCGGGCCGACAGAAGTTCGCCTCGACCGACTTGGCAAGAGACCAGAATGCTCTGCTACCGGACGGCTGTGCAGAGAGTTTTTTGCCAATATGGGTTATGCGGTCGAAGCGTGCCTTCTTTAATGCTTTTTTGTAGGACTTGGCAGCATGGTTGAAGGCTCTCTTCTTTGAATTCAGATCCGGAGCTTTGCGGTCACGAGCGTCAACCCAGGCGAGAAACGCCGAATGCTTACGCTCTTCAGCCTGAACGCAATCGGCGTTGAACCACGGGTGAGCTGAGCCACCGATGCGTACATCGCTATAAGGGATAAAATACTCCATAGCTTGGTGTATCACATCGGTTACAGCATCCGCACAGCTCGACGGATTTTCAGAAGAGAAGCAGACCTGCTGCCAAGGATAAGACGCAAAGAAATGCCGCATCTCATCCCAATCTGCCGACCTGTATCGCCACATTCGCCGTTCGCCACGTGAGTCGCGGTCAGGTGGGGAGAAGGACGATACAGACTTCACCAGACAGTGATCTGAAGTTCCAAGTGGTGAGGAAACTGTTACGATACATCTGTCCGGATCGGTGGTCAGCAGTAGGTCCAGACAATTGGCAGTATGACCAACTACATCAGGCACCCTCGTCGCTTGCTTTACCAACTGGGAGAGGCCCAGCGACACTGCAAAGTTTCGAGTTTCCCTCCCAGCGTGGTCGGTCCTCTGGTATGGGAAAAGCCAGTCTTGATGGCAGGCGTTAAAATCCCCCAGAGCGACAAACTGCGCATCAGGGTGCCGATGCAGAGCCTCATCGGCGGCCTCACTGAGGTGGCCAAACAGCCGAGTCGTCTCCTGGTCGCCACTGTGCGACCGGTAAACACAGGTGTAGACAATTTTGTCCACACCGGTGTCCACCAGTAACCATAAACTTGAAAAACTGGGGTCTTCAAGGTGACGGAGACGCTGGCAGCAGATGTCATTGCGGACGTATACACAGACCCCGGCACGCTGCAGGAAATGGTGCTCCAAAGAGTATCCCGGGTAGTCGAGATACGCCGCATCAGACGGACATCTGATCTGCGTCTCCGTCAAGAAAAGTAAGTGGGGCTTGTCAGTCTCGAGGTGGTGGTGGACTGCATCGAGATTGGAGTGCAGTCCTCGTATGTTTGAGAGGTGCACATGGAACGAGAGGACGTGCATCCGCTGTACACACTTACTTTTCCTTTTATTAGCTTTCATGTATATAATTTTAGTGAATAGGGCTGATGGAAGATGGCAGTTGAGCGAGGTGATGCGATGTCAAACCCAACAACACAACCAGAGTTGCTGCGCCAATGGAGGGTTGATTTGGAGACTGCGGGGACGCCCGAACCCCCCCAGAGATCGCCATCGGGTCCTCTCATCCGGTCGCCAACCGGCACGATGGGGCCACCCTGGGATTTTTCGCAGTTGGCGGGGCAGCCTTTCGTGTGTGGCTGGCACACTACTTGGGCCCCCAACTATCTGCGGTCGGCCAGCGGAGCACCGTGCTTCGGATCCCGCTACCCTCCATGATCAAACCTCCGACACAACAGCAACTGGTGCATCATACCCGGCGTACATCGCAACACAACTGTTCAGACCCATCCTCCACCTTACGGCTTCACCAGATAACATGCCGGAACACGACGGATCGCTTGGCGGCATGACTTTATCTGGTGGGTGGTAACCTTTAAGCCGGCAGCCGATGATATGGCCTACCACCGTATTTACTGCTCGTTTAGCACTACCCAGGGGACACGTGTAGGGTGATCAAAAGTCAAGTAAATCCTACGGACGCGAGCAGTTCATCCCCCATATCTTTTTATTCAATTCCTCATATCTTTTTAGCCAAAGATTTACAGTATTTTTCTAAAATAAAAAAAAATATATATATTAGGCAGCTATACCTACTTCACTTCATTTTCATTATATAAAATGTTAATAATCATAATTATTGAATATAATTTTAAAATAAAACTGCATTTATTAATCCAATAACCAATCCAATAAACCCAACGATTTACGTATTTCTCTTTTAAACCTCATAAAGATACGATGAATGGATTCATAAATGGCATACTTTTTAATTAGAAGATTAATTTGTAATAAAGTTACAATTCATTAATAGCTATTATACTCACATTCAGTCCGGTTTCTTCAGATATTTGTGTTTTATTAAGACCACTTTTATGCAGCCCAATGATAGTCGCCCTCACTTCAATACTAATATTAGCCTGCATTTTGCGAATATTACAATACTGTCAACCTCACGTCACTAACCAACAACTACAACCAAACGACAGTTCATTTCGGTTAAGTTAAAACTCGTGTCTACCTCGCAGAAATCTAATTCTTTATTTAGTTTTTTTTGTGATCTACCTTTCTAACTCTAAGAAATGTGTGAACAAGTTAAAGAATAATTTAATATATGTAATGCAAATACATAACTTCCAATCGGGTAAGAACTTACAAAAAGTCAATAATTGCGTGGGATTTGAACTTGCGGCACGCTGATTTGCGCTTCAATCTGTGTGCCTATACCACTGGGCCATCTTGACTTATGATAAGTTGATGAAATTGTGAATTTCAATCATTTGTTGGCGAAACTTGAAAATAAAAGGTCGTAAGTCAAACTAAACGTCAAACGAATATGTTTTAAGAATTCTTATGGACTTTTGCAAGTGATAGTACATATCTCATTCGCATGGCATAATTTTTAACCGACTTCGAAAAGGAGGTTTTTTTTTCTTTTTTTTGTATGTTCACCGATATCTCGGTCAATTGTGGACCGATTTAGAAAATTCTTTTTTTGATTGAAAGGTTATGCTTCCAAGTTGGTCCCATAGAAATATTGTTATGATCTGATTATGAACTTCGAAAATATGGAACAGAACTCCTCATAGCCTCACAGCAGAATTGTCGTAACAAGTAAAATGGCTTTGTTTATACGTGTAGTCGATGACTGACTATAAGAAAAGGGGAAAAATATTAAATTAATGTAATCTAACCGTGTTTGGGATTATTAGAATCGTTATGAGATGCACTGTGGCTATAAGTTATTTAAGTTTGTCTGAGGGGTACTTTTTAGTCGTGGTACCATAACTAAAAAGTGTAAAATAAAAAACTTTTTACAAAAAAAAAAAAATATAACCGACTTCAATGTTAAAAAAAACCGGCCAAGTGCGAGTCGGACTCGCCCATGAAGGGTTCCGTAGCAGCAAGTAACATAATATAAAAGTTCTTGTAGTTTGTTGTAACTTTGATAGATGTTTTAATAATAGTGAATTTTTTTCGATTTATGACGTATTAAAAAAAACTACTTACTAGATCTCGTTCAAACCAATTTTCATTGGTAGTTTTTATAGTAAAGTACATCATATATTTTTTTTAGTTTTATCATTCTCTTATTTTAGAAGTTAGAGGGGGGGGGACACACATTTTACCACTTTGGAAGTGTCTCTCGCGCAAACTGTTCAGTTTAGAAAAAAATGATATTAGAAACCTCAGTATCATTTTTGAAGACCTATCCATAGATACCCCACACGTATGGGTTTGATGAAAAAAAAATTTTTGAGTTTCAGTTCTAAGTATGGGGACCCCCAAAATTTATTGCTTTTTTCTATTTTTGTGTGAAAATCTTAATGCGGTTCACAAAATACATCTACTTACAAAGTTTCAACAGTATAGCTCTTATAGTTTCGGAAAAAAGTGGCTGTGACATACAGACGGACAGACAGACAGACAGACAGACAGACAGACAGACAGACAGACAGACAGACAGACAGACATGACGAATCTATAAGGGTTCCGTTTTTTGCTATTTGGCTACGGAACCCTAAAAACACTGCAAAGTATAAAATAACTTTAATTTCGGAAGTCAGTGTTTCTATAATAGTTTTGTCTCTTCGTTATTTAACACCGACTTCCGAAATTAAAGTTATTTTATACTTTTCAGTGTTTTTAGGGTTCCGTAGCCAAATGGCAAAAAACGGAACCCTTATAGATTCGTCATGTCTGTCTGTCTGTCTGTCTGTCTGTCCGTCCGTATGTCACAGCCACTTTTTTCCGAAACTATAAGAGCTATACTGTTAAAACTTTGTAAGTAGATGTATTCTGTGAACCGCATTAAGATATTCATACAAAAATTGAAAAAAAGCAATAAATTTTGGGGGTCCCCATACTTAGAACTGAAACTCAAAAAATTTTTTTCATCGAACCCATACGTGTGGGGTATCTATGGATAGGTCTTCAAAAATGATATTGAGGTTTCTAATATCATTTTTTTCTAAACTGAATAGTTTGCGCGAGAGACACTTCCAAAGTGGTAAAATGTCTGTCCCCCCCCCTCTAACTTCTAAAATAAGAGAATGATAAAACAAAAAAAAATATATGATGTACATTACTATACAAACTACCAACGAAAATTGTTTTGAACGAAATCTAGTCAATAGTTTTTTTTTAAAACGTCATAAATCTAAAAAAATACACAATTATTAAAACATGGATCAAAGTTACAACGAACTTTTATATTATGTTACTTGCTGCTACGGAACCCTTCATGGGCGAGTCCAACTCGCCCTTGGCCGGTTTTTTAACATTGAAGTCGGTTATATTTTTTTTTTTTTTGTGAAAAGTTTTTTATTTTTTTTTCAATTTGGTATTTTCATTTGCATGTTAGTATTACTAGATTGATCACTAAATGTATCAAAGGCACTCATTTGTACTCAGTGGCTTACGACACAAAATAGATAGGTACGAAAGCTAGGCCAGATGAACGAGACGTTCTCTCAGTTTCAAAGAATCACCCCTAAAGGAATACCTAATAAAACAATTTATTTAAATTTTTTCAGAGTGAGAATATGACATTAGGACCCTTCGAAAGTAACTGGTATACGGCGAGCTACCAACAGAAAAGAGACGTGTTAACTCTATCAGGACAACTGTACATAAAGAACATGTTTACTGCAGGGCCCTTCGCCAACCTTACTTTGCCGACCTTCATCAATGTAAGTTATCATAGGGTGTGTGCACATCGAAAGGCGAATGCATTCAATCAAATCGCTTTCTACGATACCGTTTTCGTCTATAGCAATGAAAATCGAATTCAACGTCGTAGTAAACAGAAACTCAGACAAAACGTTTTTCAGCTCCTCTCAATTCCTATAATTTTTTTAAATTGATTTTAAACTAGTGCTTAACTGCGATCCCACCTGATGGTAAGCAATCTCTGATGGTGATCTATATTTCATCTTTGCCTTCGTTCCAGGACCCCGGGGTTTGCTTTCCAACCCGCGTTGGGCTCATGTAGTCGATTTACGGCCATTTCTTATCTATCTAGATGTGAGGCCATAAAAACCGTATTCCATTTAAACACTGTCTTATCCATAAGTGGGTGTAGCCGTAACTTGTTGCAGCGACCGATAATAAGTCGTCATAGTGTAGGTAGTCGTCGTATTATTAATAAGTTTTGTTGTTATGATATGTATTAGTTTACTATTTTATAATGATTATTTTATGTATTTTTTCTATGGGCCTCCGATGCCTGAAAATAAATGGTTATTATTATTATTATTAATATTAAATATGCATAGAGGTTTAGTGGAAAAAGAAAGGGACTAATTTCAAATTATCATATTCTCGATATTAAATAATATCAGTAACTAAACTAGTTTTTTTTCTTTACAGATTCTGAAGGGAGCTTACAGTTATTACACATTGTTGAGAAAATAAATATTTTTAGTAGTGTAGGTACGGCTTCATAGATAGCAGAATCAGGTAGCTGTGCTGTTTTAGTAGGTAGTGCATTGATAAATTGAAGATCTGATATTGTAGTATAAAATAATCTCAAGTAAACCTGTAGAAATGTAGAAAATAAAATGTTAACAACAACAGTTGTTTTTATTTAAAAAATACCCAATAATTTTTTGTCTGTTATCATCGGGGTTGGCTTCCTTGGCTTAGGTAATTGGCTTCCTTGAGAATTGGAATAAGAAAACGAAGAACCGTGATCGTTGGAAAGAAAGGAGGGAAGCTTTTAACCACTCGTGGGATAATACGGACGAGCTATAGGTAATAATTGCCGGGGTAAGGGTGAGACACCTGTAGTTTGACAAACTAGTCATGTGTATATTACAACAGCACAGAATAACGTTATAGTACAAGCACCTAACACCAAAAATAAAAATGCGCTTTCATTCTTCTTAATCGATGGTCATACGTTGACAACTCGTAACTCACATTTTTTCGCAAAATGAGTTATGCACATCAAAAATTTTTAAATTAAGCGCCAAATCTTCCTATTGATAACTCGTAATAAACAAAAAATGTCACTCGAACAATTTATTCTACAGTTGACAACCCACAAAGAAAAAGTATCAACCTGAGCTCACTAGCGCGCGAGTTACAAGGTGTCAACGCAAAATGCAGTTCGCAATAACAGAATAAGATTAAGCTACCATACTAAACAAATATCGGAACAGCATTAAAAATATCATCAGCTGAGGAAAAACAATTAAATAAGAGGCAGATGAAGGCAAATGTGTTGTCTTAAACATCTTGTATGTTCTGTGAAAGATGTCCTTAATAAAGGAGCAAGCTTTTCCAAAGTCAACTCTGATACTCAGACAGGGTCAGGCATCAGTTTTTGTTAGATGCATATTAGATTAGCTTTATGATATGATTTCCAATTCTGAAGGCGAATTTGTAACAAAACCTATCATTATTTAGAGTGACGGTTGTGCACCTATCAAAATAGAATGCAGTATTAGTAGCTAAATGCTCTAGCCAACTTTGCTGCTGTGAATAATGTGGTTATTTACCACTAATGTCTAGAACTTGAGCATAAGCAGATGAAAGTGGATAGCATCATGCTGCCATCGAACGTGGCATAAAAAATATGACGCTATTTATGTTCCATCTATCACCAATATGCAGACATAACTTGGAAATCACTACTATAAGATCCATACGACGTCAAATTTTAACAAAATCAAAAAGTGATGAGTCATGAAAGTATCAGGCCTGAAGAGAAAAAGGAAATCCTGTTGTCACGTATCCTAAAGTTTTATTGTACAAACCAGATAGCAACAAAACTATTCTTTGTTGCCAAGCAGGCCAAGAAATCTTGGTTCTCCTGCGGATATCTTCATTTCCGATGTAATCACGCAAGGAAACTTCAAGCATAATCCTTTCCATTGCCCTTTGGTTGACTTTAAACCTACTGATGAGGCACATTGTCACTGGCAACACACACATACACAATCATAGACTTTCGTCTTGAGACACTGGTATATTAGACAAGAAGATACCGCGCAGTTTCCCAAAAGCTGCCCAGCCGAGTCGGACTAGACGATTGACCTCTTTCTAGAAGTTAGACCTACCTAACTGAACAATCTGTCTCAGGTAAACGTAGTCCAAAACTTCGAGTGTAGAGTCTCCGATCTTGATAGGAGTGGGTGCTACATGGTTGTTTACCATGTCTTTGGTTTTGTCCATGTTCATTTTATATCCCACTCTTTCGGAAGCTCTACTGAGGTCACCGAGCATTATACTGAGCTCCTCCGTAGGCCTTCCACAACCGATGACCTGGTGAGGGTTGCGGAAATCCGAGGGATGCGAGACGCACATGATTGGCCGTTATTGCGACACTTGGGGGAGGCTTATGTCCAAGAGATGACGATTACGCATTACGTACGATTTGGTTGAAATAATGATGATAATGAGGCCAAGAAATATTAATTTTCCGGTAACAACCTACGAGCAACTTTTTAAGAACTCACATTAGCTTTATAAAATTTTAATGACTTGCAAGCTCCTAAAACTGTAATACCTACTGATTATCACTCTTAGTTACGATAATTAGTCGCAAATTTAATTGTTTCAATTTAATAAAATAGTGTTTATTTAAATTGACAACTCGCAAGTGTACGTTGACTGCTCGTAACTCGTCAGAAGTGAGGATTTTTTAATATTGTTTACTCGCAACTGTTTGTATATTGAATAATTAATAAAAAACCTATGTGGGTATTTCTTTTTTTTTAAATTATATCAATAGATAACTTAATTTTCTACCAACTACTTTTTTATTTCATTTTTTTTAAATTTATTTTCGAAATTATACAGTTTTTTCCCTCTCCTGTAAAATTCTATACATTACAGTTACGTGCTGTCAACCTATGACCATCGTTATAGTTTATTGATATTTTTAAATAAATTGATTAATCATCAGATCTTACTTAGATCAGAAAGAAAATATCCCAATAAAAAGTAGACAAATTACTAGAAGCTGTGTTGCTATCAGTAGTCGGGCAGGATCTTGCGTCTTGTTGTTCAGTGCCCATCCTTTTATTCACCTTTAGGTTTCTGTTTCTGTTGGTTTAGGTTTCGTCGGATTAACGCAGGATGGATGAAATGGCGACAGGTCACGGGAACCACTTGTGACCCACGGATGCCCCTCAAGTTGAAGGGTAAAATCTACAAGTCCGTGATAAGGCCAGCTGTTATACTGTATGGATCAGAATGTTGGGCTGTGAAAAAGACGGATGAAAAAAGATTGCATGTAGCGGAGATGAGAATGTTAAGATGGATGTATGGTGTGACGAGAATGAATAAAGTGAGAAATTAGTATATTACGGGAAGTTTGAAAGTGGCGCCAGTGACTGAAAAGTTGAAAGGGAATCGTTTGTCATGGTATGGTCATGTGAAAAGGAGGGATGAAACGCATGTTGCTAAAAAAGTTATGAGTTTACATGACGATGGATAGAGGGGAAGACGGAGGCCAAAGAAAAGAGGGATGGATTGTGTGAGAAGCGATATGAAAGAAGAGAGGAGAGAAACAGGACAGAATGGAAGAAAAAAACGTGTTGCGCCGACCCCAAATAAACCGGGACTAGGGCAGGAAGATGATGATGAGGTTTCTGTCTGCGCTATAGACAGTGCATAAATAATATTATATCTCTATAAATCTCTTTGATAACAGCCATCAAGCTTCTAAACACTAAGCACTTTTCTCATTAAACAACAATTTATCAAAGCGCCATCTAGCATGAAAGTTAACTAACAAGATCTTGAAGTACGTAAAATTCATCAGGATTTTACTTTCAAATTAATTTCCAAATTCCAAACAGTACAAAAACACAACAACTACATACATGCAAAATAAATATTTTATTGAATGTTATTTTATTAAAGTTGAATAACCGAAACGTGTTCAACAAATGCACTTTTGTAATCTAATGTTACGGTTTTTTAAGCCGGTTTCACGAAGAAAACTGATAGCGCAGCCCACCCGGGAAATTAAAAAAAACAAAGGTTGTCTTTCTCTTTCACGGAAGCTCTTTCTTTTGATTTCTTTCTTTACACTTACGAGCTTTGAGTTAACATTTATAAGTAGAAGCTTAATTAAAATAAACATATACACAAATAAACCTAGTATTGAGTGATCAAGTACAGTTAAGGAGTAAATATAACACGATTGGACGCGGCGAGAGTTCATTAAACTTCGATGTCGGGCAGGCCTGTTAGAAATGTCATTATTGGTTATTGGATTTTATTGTGAATGTTTTGTGGTTCTACCGTAAATATCTACAAGTGCTGGTGTCGCAAGACGTGTTGCTATGGAAAATCAGAATCCTCCAGAGAGAGTGGTCCCGGTGCAATATGGGAGAGGGTCAAGAGCTTTTCGTCAGTTTAAAAATCCTCCTCAACCACACATGTGTATTCAGGATACGATAAAGGGCACTACGGAGAAATTGTACATAAATGTGTTGGGATGGCAGAAAATAGCAAACCCCAAACAGTACTCGGACCCTATTCCTTTGTATGGAGGAATGCAGGTTGGTGTTTCATTCACATATTTTCGTCACTTCATCACCGCTAGTAATTATTTACTATCGGCTAAGTAGCACAATCTTTCCGCTCCAGTTTCTTAACGAGACTTGATAAGTTATCTACAGAGCAGTTTGCTTAATCTTATTAGAAACATGCTGAGAATAATGTCTATGTCACCTGTGTAGTGCTTATGATTGTAATCAATCTTGTAACATAAAATTCTGATTGTGTTTGAGCACCTAAAAAGATTATTGTGCTAATAAATTATTTATTTATTTTATAATTCAATAAAACCTAACAAAATTAGATACTTTCTAATCTATTAGTGTCTTGACATGAAGAAAACGTACAATATTCTGAGAACAGTTGTAAACTAATGGATTCATTAATTACCCGGTTACAAATACAAAATGTCTTTGACTACAAACACTTGTAATGTGTTACTAATACTATGCACTGTTATTGTGTAGTAATAGTACCTACCTACAAAAGCATTTAGATCTAAATAAGAACTCTGCTCATTATTTTGATGCAACTAAAAACATACAATTTTATATTTACTTTAATTCATTAAACCCCAAGCAAACGCCGGCGTTCGCGCACCTATTGTCTTTCTATTGTGTCTGTAATTTCCACGATTGAAAGGTTAACCTTTCGAATACTGTCAATTAGAGACAATAGAAAGACAATGACAGTGTGAATGCCGGCGGCATTTGCTTGGAGTTTAATGAGTTAAAAATGCTTGTAAACAGAATTGAAATTATGCTTTAACTTTTTCTTTGTCATTTCAGGTTCCGCAGAACTATGGCCCAAATACTGGCAGGCCTCCGATGATAGTGTTTGCAGTGATGGTTAACCCAGACATACTCAAAGCTAATGGAAAAAATGCTACTAGCCCGACAGTAATTAACTTTTACTTTAATTAACTGTTTTCCATTTCTGTGATAGACTTGAAATAATTTATTTCTATGATAGACTTGATTATTTACTTCCTACTATAGTTTAAAAATATTGATTAAAATACTGACAAAATAAGTTTTTACTAGCATTTACAGCGCGGGCAAGCGCAAGTCCATACAGAACAGTGGTGGCCCTATGTTTATATAAATTATAGGCACAAATTAATAATAATTCAAAAACATCATAATAATCATAAAAGTAATAATAATGAAAGTAATGAAAATAAGTAATGTAAAAATAATAAGAATAATAATGAAAATAATGTCATAAAAAAATGTCAGAATAAAAAACTTACAATAATAAATAAATATGTCATAAAAAATATGTCAAAAAAAAATTTTGAGTTTCACTAGATATTGTGCTGGGAGTGGCAATGGACTCAAGGTAACTAGCTGCAGTGTTAAATAGTTCAATTTCACCACTTGCGAAGATGTATACAAGCCCATCTCACAAGTATTATTTTATGGGTTCAAATCTGATGAGGCTCATTTGTTAGTATAATTTATTTCATGACCAATGCTCTCAAAACGGTGAAGGAACCTATCATGAAAAAACTGGTATGTCCTAGAACCAATAAGACATGACTGTGACTTTCACCAACTCGTACTAGGCTCATGTGATAGATTATGGCCCATTCCCTCTCCTAAAGAGGAGGCGTAAGCAGTGGGAACATTACAAGGTTATACTACTTATGCTGCATAAACAATGACCTTCATTGTAACCAAATGCTGTTCAATATCAGTAATAAGGAGCCGGTCTGACCTCCACATTATTACTGGTTTAAAAGTCTTTAGATTTGGCTTTAGGTTAAACCTTGACAGAATAGTACTAAAAAAGACAAAACTAATCTATACCCCATCGGTTTAGGTACTTAACTGGCCTGTTGGTCTAGTGGTTAGTGGCGCTGACTACTATGCCGGAGGTCGTGGGTTCTATTTCCACACAAGACAAATGTTTATGTGATGAGCATGATCATTTGTTCTGTGTCTGGGTGTAATTTATCTATAATATGTATGTATTTAGAAATATATAAGTATGTTTATCAGTTGTCTAGTACTCATAACACAAGCTCTGCTTAGCTTGAGACTAGATGGCGTTGTGTGATAGTTGTGGAATATTATTGTTATTAAGTAAATGTAATCAAACCTGACATGTCTTTTATAAAAAAAAAAAATGAATCTAAAAATGTTTATAGTTGCTTTTACCTAAACCGATGTAGGGTAATTAAATTTAAATAATCATTGCATGTCTTTTATACGATTTTTTTTAAATAAAAAGACATATCAAGATTGTTTATGTTTAGTTAACTACCTAAACCGATGGAGTATATGTTCATTGTCTGTTTTTGTATTGGTTTCTTATCTGGATCGCACTTAGTGCTATCACATAAAGTTGTTTGTTTGTGTTTTACAGCAGGGTTTACTATTGATATGAGTAGTTTCTTATCACATAGTGTAAACACCTGTAGTATTGATTTCAAAACTAATTTACACAAGTCACTTTATTGACTAATACTTTGCCAATGGCTTCGTTTGTGAGAATATTATTATTAAACTTACCCCTAAACCATATTCAAAATTCAAATATTTTTATTTCACAAGCCTACTTGTGCACTTATAAAACGTCTGAAGCTAGTGATTAGGTAGTCTAACTAAATAAATAAATAGTCTTGAAATAAAAAAAGATTGTCATTATTACTAAAAAGAAATAATGACGTTATTCTAATATGAAAAAAGAATAATGAAAACCTTTTTTTATTTATTTGGTTATTATATTCAGTAGAATATACTAAGTTTCAAGTTTAGAGCACCTAGGAGTAAAATTTTACATACAAACGAATTTCCCTCTTCACGCCATTAATAACAGTTAAATTTTCAAGAACCGTTTCTTAGTACCCACATAACAGTCAGTCGACACTAGCTGTTGCACTAGTTTCTAACGAGAAGTGCCCATGTAGGCCTGAATGAAATAAAAAAATATATTTTGAGTCAGTTTCTCCGTTTATACATATAGATAAAGGCATAGACAGTTCTAAAAAAAATTAGACCTTGCACACTCATTTTGATCAGCTAATTATATACTTTGTATGGGGAGTCCAATTTTTTTGGAATTATGTATGACTTTTTGAAGAAAATTTATTTCGATGGGCATTAGCATAAAATATGACCACCCATTACAATGTTCTGTGAAATATTTTCCATCACAAGTACTCCGTAATATATTTTCTATTACAATTCTGAAATATTTTCTTATTTTCCTTTTTATATTATTTCAGGATCGTGAAGCCCTAGTGAGTCTCCTCTGCGACTTTGTAGAGGCTATGAACCCTGGGTTAGTGCTAGCAAGGAATCCAGTCATCATGAAGGATAGAGACTTGGCCGGAGAGCTGAAGGATGTGTGGCTTGCGGTCCAGAACAAGAGGGAACGGGAGAAGGGAATGAACCAGGATGTTATGTACAAGGTTGGTACTTCGACTTTAATAAGATTGAGTAGAGTCCCTGGAGCTACACACTTGTTCTACAGGCAGAGATATCTATACTTCAGAATGGATAACTAAATTGGTCTAAATCTTATGAATTTCGAATAATATGTAAATTCATGCATGTTATTTGCCCCAAGATTAGAAATGTAGAAATCTCAAGCAAATTTTATCATTCTGACCTATGGGACTTCCTTAGATAACCTACCTAAAGGCGAATGTTAAATTTTCTTACCATAGCAAAGCAATAATGTAGATATCATAGTTACTTTATCACAGTAAGTCTACATCTTCAGGTTTACGATATTGACGGCATTGGTGAAGACAACATGAACGAAGATGACAACAATCAAATGAAGCAAGGAGGCTCTCCGAACAGAGGACCCGGCGACAAGAAACCAGTCAAGTCCTCCAAGCAAATACTTCTCAACGCTGGACAGAAGTCGGAGTTCGACTCAGGTATGAACAACTGTCAGATTAACCAAAGTCACTTGAACAGAGACAACAAAACCGGCAACACACCTGACACCACGTACTGCACGCCTGTGTACGGACAGATCGTGTCCACGCGAGAAAACCACAACCAAATCAACGACATCCAACAAAAGTTCGCCTCAAACGAAATAAAACCCTCCAGTTCGTTCAGGAAAGACTGGAACCCTATGCACGGCAAAACGACAGAAGGCTGGGACGAATTCTCAAAACGCAACATATCTACGATAAAAAATGACGAAAAAAAACGATGTATCAAAGATAAATCTAAGATTAGCAACGGTAAATCTCACTACGATTTCTTCCCGTATTTTGACAATAAAACGGTGAACGAAACGGACGCACCCGAAGAGGAGGACAGTATGAACAAAGAACAAATTTCGAACGAAGAAAATTCTAAAATAATTATAGACCCAATGCAGAAATTAGTTCTGCATTCGACTGATAAGAATATATGTGATAATAACACAAGTGCTCTCAGCTCAATAAGCTCATAAAATAAGCTTTTACAAAAATTTTGTATGGCAGTTGATGTTGAATTGTGTAATCGCTTGTATGTCTATGTCCCCTTAAGCGTAGCACTAACTAAAGCAAGCGATTTCAATATGGCAGACCGAAGAAATTCTATGTTTTGTCATGAGAAAAAGTTTGCGAGTGTTACGTCAGGGCGAAATGTTAATGTAACAATAGCAATTTAGGCGGAGCAATATTATAACTATTATTTTACGATGTTTTAAAAAAATATATGATTTAGTATGAGATATGTATGCATGGCTTGCGTTTGATGAGTTTGTCTTGTTAGTTTATTAGGTCACATCAATAAATCAATCCAGCCAAAATTGACACACGTTTTTACGGTAGTTAGTGTAAAAAGTTTTTTACGAAATCGCAACTAAAAGTGTGCACGGAAAATATGAATGTTTTTTCATCTCTCTAAACTATTGTATATTTGAGAATTTGCTGTTTTGTTCTACCATTTCTATATCAATCTTGAAGCCTTGTAAAACACTGCAACTAAACTAAGCAAGTGGAATTGCAGGAAGCAAAACTACTCAGTATTTTGCTGACTGCCATTCCCCAATGGTAGGCTAGTTTGATATGGGTCATGGTAGACATAAAGCATAGCGTTTAGTTCATATTAGGAGCGAATCACACGACGATAGAAATTATACAACATGCTTTCGTGTGAGAGTGCGTTTTATATGGTTGTGTATTTATGTAATGTTGAGGAGCGGATTCGCTCGCGTTGCGTTCGTTCAAACTAGGCCGATCGATGTAGCCGTTGTTACTAAAGACTGACTATCACTGGCCCAAACTACTGGTTCGCTCCCTTACGTACTTTCCGAACATCTAGTAGAATTTTAACAAATCTTTAAAATTATTTAGATTAAATGTTAGTGCAAGAACAAACTTATTTATACAGAAGTTAGCCTAATTTGAACAAACAAAACAATTCTATATTATTAATAATTTTTATATAATGCTATATTTTTCATTGTTGCCAATTTACTATATTTAAATCCTGAGCTTGTTACACGTACTTTACAATCACTGAATGGGGATTTCAAAGGTTTGTCTTGAAAGGCATGTTCCCGCGGCCAACTATTAGTTGTTGAGAGAGGGCGAAGTAACCCTAGGTGGCGTTAGTGGGCTTAGATGTCCCCAACATACGCTAGTTTAATATTCTTATCTCACTAATGCTATTTAGAATGACAAGTTCATGGAGTGTTTGAAGTCTAGAATGCAGTAGGTTATTATGTATTTTTATTCTCTAAATTAAATGTAATGAGTATTTGAATTTTGCTCATTAAAAAAAAAAGATTTAAATTCTCAAAGTGACCAATTACGAGTAAAAATTATAATTGTTCAGCTCGTTTTATCTCTTTGACATTGATCTCAGAATTTATTGATACATTTTTTCAATTTCAATGCCCGTAGGCGTTACCGAACACTGCCAAATGATGCTTCATTATTTTAACACTCATTGAATAAGTTACATCGACAGTGAAGGAACGAAAGCGCACACGTTGATTTGTATCAATATAGAAAGTAGTACAGCTTTGTTGTGTAAAAAGTTGTTCATAGGGCTTGCTTTGACATTTGTGAAGAAGACTGATCTTTTGGAATCTTTGACGGGATTTGCAGTTGACTGTTTTTAGGCATATTGTAGAGAAGCAGTGACTAAATTCAGCCAATATAACAAACTTGAGTGTTTCTAACATTTTAACTAACAAAAAAAACATCATCAAGCAGGCCCCAATTCTTTGAAGTACTAAATCGATTGTCTATGCGCTCCTTTGGTTTGTAAATTAGCAACTTGTTTATGGTAATTTATCAAATTCGAAGTCACTTGTGCATGTCTTATTTCTTTTTCACCTATACACCAACAACATTCGCGTTTTGAACATAAACCTAGTAAAAAAAAATCGCAAATAAAGTAGATTTTATATGGTTGGTTAGTCAGTAACATAACTCAGTCTGTAGGTACGTAATAAGTCATTACCTTTGTGCAATCCTTTGGTTCTTTTATTTAATTTTTATTTTACTAGTTATTATATATTATGTATACCTATTTTTATTTTATTTACTGACCAGAGGTAGAGATCTCAATTTAAACCTTCACACGCAGTTATAGATTTTATGTCATTTACAAAAGTAAGTCTCAATGTTCTATAAAGCTTTACTGTTCATAGGACTTTTGTCTGCATGCATTTGTAGCGGACTGCTGTGACATTATTTAGACCAAAGCATCAATTAAATTGTTACTAAAGTAGTGTTTTATCTTCGTGAAGATCCCGTGATGTCGGCAGTCCATTGCGAATGAAGTGATAACTTAGTACTTTTTATAGATGTTGAGAATGACCACAAGATAGATAGGTACAGAAGTAAATATCATTAAAAAAAAGAAAGCTATTATATTTGGCATACACACTCGTAGATACACACAATGTAACAACATGTAGACACTAATGATTATATTAAAAAAAGAGACAACTGTCAATGTGTGCCTCACGGCTGCGCCAAATAGGTCCAGTTCAGCAAAAATGCCAGACGACTACGTGGTAGTTGACCTGAACGTACTTCACTTTTTATACCTACGCTAGGCGATCGCGCTACGATCAGCGCGTTGCGCCGAACTGTACGAGTGCGACCGGGCAATTGAGCCGAGACATCGTGTCCGTGAGCGGTGTCTATGTGTGCGTTACTTGAGCGCGCTTTGTGTGTAGATTGTCTTCTGTACTTGTCTATTTTGTGAAATTACTGTCTGTTAACAGATAATTAGAAGACAGAGACAGATAATAGGAATTAGAAGTGGCGAGAGTGACCCAATAGCGGGACTGTATCGTCTTCTTTTATTTGTTGGATTACCTCTTTGCAGTCGTAATGATAAACTCATGAATTGATGTTGTTGAAATCTCTAAACCCAATTTATAGATGCTTGTATTAAAACTGTTTAACTTCGACCAACATTGATTGACTTGACTCTACATTTATTTAAACACTTCGGATCAATGAAATTGCATTTATTAATAAAAGATTTTCTTGTATATTTTTTGATGTGCTACATTTACATTTAATTTGGATTTTTATAAAGTATTCATTTTAAACATTATTCATAGTTTTTAGATAGGTACAATAATTGTAGTATTTTTTGTATGTGCCCTAGGTACGTAGTTATGCTATACCCAATGTTCCTTTGATATAAATTATATTAATTTGTATTAAATTGTATGATCAGACAAAATGTATATTTTAATTGTAGTTGTATGATTATTTTGTTACGTTAATTTTATTTGTGTAATATAAAGTGAGTTTCACTTGTCAGTAATCATGAGCCAGTAGTTCCTCAATTATTTCACTTACCTACTTTTCTAAATTAAGTACAAAGACTTTCTCGAATATTGATCATTTGTCCTCACTTTCTTGGTCTTTTCTTAGTTCATCAAGTTTATTATAGAACCTACTACAGTACGCCCGACGGATCTTAGCGAACCTGACATAGGCGACAGAGAGATGCGCAGAGCTTATGTTCAGGCTCGCCAAGATCCGTCGGGCGTACTGAACACACACGAATATAATGTGTTCCTAACTGAGTGACGACTTTACGTTCTATAAAGTGAAATTCACTTTATTTCACGTTTCTGGGTTGTAATAGTCTCAAAAATGTCTTAGAAATAAAGCTATTAAAATTCATGTTAAAATAACAGAACTAGGCATGTGACGTTTTCAGTACGAAATAGATGTATTTTTTTGATTTTATAAAGTAAATCTGTGTGTAAGTTTATAAACATTGTACCTACCTAATATAATGGAATTAAATAACAGATCTCTTGTTTACAGTATTTAAAATTACATGTCATTTACAAGACTGGTTGAAGTTGTGTTTCATTTGTTATTTTGTGATTAGTTATGGTTTGTGGTTCCTAAGCGTCCCCGCCCACGGGCCACAAAAAAAAGCTAGAAGCGGCCGCAAAAAGCAGCTGAAGCTTGCGACACCTTGTGTCCGGAGAAGCTTGAAGCCGCTTCAAGCATTTTTTTTGTGGCGACATCGCCGCACACGAGCCACAAAAAAAGGCCGCCTCAAAAAGAAGCTTGAAGCGGCATTTTTTTGTGGCCCTTGTGCGGGGACGGTAACACTTGCCCTCTGAAAATATAAAATAATTGCCATGAATTGAACACAAAATTTTATTGAACTGTCCCATTGGTCTCGCGGTCCCAAACGCGTCTCCCTGAAAAAATCATCCAAATGACATTCTCCGCCCTTGGGCGGAGCGGAAGATAGTGTCAGACTGTTACCGACTAACTTGAGGCGCGCGGGAACGGCGCGCCGTCAACGACTTGGGTTCGGTCCGTTACCGGAAGGTCGGACAGCGAGCTACCCATTGCACGCCGTCCGCAAGTCTGCGCCTAGCGTGGCTTCCTGGGTTCGATTCCTAACTTCCTAAGTCGATGTGTTAATTGGTTGTGTGTTATTAGGCATTTCTCAGTGACAGACGCCGCACCGCAAAGATTTCACCGTATCGGCGGGCACAGTAGCGGTGCGGTGCCACATTGTTATGTATCACCCCTCCCCGCCTCGTCCCGGCGGTTGCAAGTCCGGTGGTGCGATGCCGCAACGCATCGTGTGACATGCACAGAGATTATGCAAAACGACGCAGTAACACCGCTGCTCCGACGTCGCACAGCCGCGTCTATTCCCAGTTGTACATACCGCCGCCAACCATGACTCAACTGGTGACAAATGGGCCAAAAAGTCCCGAACTATATAATTTAATCTTTCTGTTCAGTAGTGGTCTACGCTAAGCTTTTGGTGTTCTAGCGGTGGCCGATTTAAGTTTGTCGCTTTAAGTGGTAAACTAATGAAGCTCCTCATATCACATTACTAGGATAAAATGTCATTAAAAGGCTCTAACATTTTTCATAATTTTCATTTATTTATAAGTTAAAAAAATCAACCATTACATGCTAATCAACAATAATTTATATTATAATAATTTATGAGGGTATTTAACAAGATTAGCTTGAGAAGCCAACCTACTCAAATAATAAATAAGGATCCTATGATAAGTAGGTACGTCACAGTTATCAGACCATTTGGCCTGTTATCAATACATATTTTTAGTACAGTCCACAACTGCTATACTTGCAGGTGTTATTAAAACCTTTTTCTTTTAGTAGAACTTGCAGGTTTAAGTTTATGAATGATTCATCGGCTAAAGAACTATAAAAGAGTCGTCGCATCAGAAATAATGATTTCTAACATATTTAAAATTACTGGTTTACAGATGTTAGTATTCTTGTGATGAACTATTACTATTTGTAGTTTGTTGACTCTTCATTGTTTTCTTTGGTAAGAGTTTCTGTTCAATATGTGGTATGACACCGCCCTGTGATATAACCACACTATCCAGCATTTTGTTCAGCTCTTCATCGTTCCGGACAGCCAGCAAGATGTGCCGAGGTGAGATCCTGACACAATCAAACAATAATATTAAAAGACTTGCTATACAAGGTGTAAGGGACAGCCCTCCACAAACTTTAAGGTATTGCTCAGTAGACGAAACTGAACCACCTTCCATAAGATTTTTTTTCAGGAAACGAAAAAAAAAAAATCAGCCTTACCATACAAAATGATAAACTTGATTGGACAATTTGTATGGCGAGGCCGATTTTTTTTTTCGTTTCCTGAAAAAAAATCTTGTGTAAGGTTGTTCAGTTTCGTCTACTGAGCAAGCCCAACCTTTCAATCGTGGAAATTACAGACACAATAGAAAGACAATAGGTGCGCGAACGCCGGCGTTCGGTTGGGGTTTAATGAATTAAAGTTTGTGGAGGGCTGTCCCTTACACCTTGTATATTGTCAGCAAAATTCATTTTAGAAAAGTGAAGGTAGTTTTTCCAAAATGGGAAAAGTGGTCCAGGCTGCCTCTCATGCCCTAGCAGATTGTCTTGTTATAGCCAAGGTCCTGTAAAACCAGGGCCGTTTTATCCATTAGGCAATATAGGCAACTGCCTAGGGGCCCCGCCAGGTTCAGGGGCCCCGCGCTTCAGGAAAAAAAAATAGACTACGTTTAAAAACAGTAAAAAAATAATTTGAAATTTCGATGAGCAATCCTAGCATTGGATTATGCGAAAAGCTGTCAACAGATAGAGTTTATAAAACACAATCTTTCATTAGCAAGGTGTGAGTGCAGAACACATTCATTGGCTTTTGCTGATAATTTTGTTTATATCAATTTACATAATATAAAATTGAATCAATCAACTATATGGAAAAACGAAACGTAGTTAGTAATATTTATTAAATCAATATTTTAAAATATTTTTTTAAATTTATAAAACGAAGATCTTTTGCTAAATATATTGTAGAATAATATATATTTTTACGGGATTTTTAAAGGTACCATATTCTATGGCCACGCTACTTTCATAAGATTGGCGGTATTAGTTCGTTCGCATAACCGGGGCATTCCCCGATTCGTTCAATACGTATCACTGACAACATTTTCGTACTGTTTAATCGTTGAATTTTCACTTCGACGAATATGTTTGCGAGTTTTACGGCCGTAATAAAAAAGAGAGTTTTACAGTTTGTGTTTGAAAACTTACGATTTTAGATCTTAGTATTGGATATTTGTTTGCAAAGACTGCAGAAGTGCTTCGGGCTTCGAGAAAATCGATGAAACGATGAGAAAATTAAAATAGTGTAAACTAAAGTTTCATAAACTGAAGTTACAATTACTATACGTACGTTTTATTATTTTTTACATATTTTATTCAACTGATTACAGACGTAAGGCCAGTTTAAAACTAATTAAACCCATCCGTTTAATACCAATATAAACCATTTTTGACGATTTAAACGAAACTATAAGGGTTTGTAGTTGACTACGGAACCCTAAAACAACGTAATTATGAATAAAGTGTAAGACACAAAATATAATAAGAAGTCAGAAAAGGGTAGGGGGGGCCCCGAGACGAGCATTGCCTAGGGGCCCCGACATGCATAAACCGGCCCTGTGTAAAACTAGAACTAAGCATATTTTTATAAGCAGAATTTGAAAAATGCTACCCTCAGTGCTCGCCTACGTCGTAAAACGAAACCTTGTGGTTCTATGAGCAATGTGCCCTGCCCATTGCCACTTAAGTTTGGCGATTCTTTGGGCTTTGTTTTATATATATTGAATATGTACCTATTAGCTAAAGAACAGAACACGCTGTATCACTGCTAATTGACTCTTGGACCATAAAAAGTTAAAATCTAAGAAAAAAAAAAAATGGATGTGGGTAGTTACAAAATTCATCATAATTTCACAAAAAAATAATGCAAAATCACCTGCTTCTATTGTTGTCCTCGGCTGCTTTCGACGCCAACTCCAAGATCTCGGCAGCTAAGTACTCAAGAACGGCCGCCATGTAAATTGAAGCGCCTTCACCAACGCGCTGTGCGTAGTTGCCGTTTTTAAGAATCCTATGAATTCTGCCTACAGGTAGTTTCAAACCTGCGCGAGTACTGCGAGTTTTATTCTTAGCCCTCATAGTGCCTGGGCTGTTACCTGTAAAAAAAAGTTTAATGTAAGTTTTCGTAGCCGTAAAAAATTTCGATCGAACGGAAATACTTTTCGTTAGATATGAAATTGAGACTAGAACAAAACTTACCACTTCGGACCATTGGTTTTACAGGCATGTTTAGAGTAGGTATTTAATTTTTAAATGATCCAAAGAGACTTTTTTCACTTGACTGAATCAATGTATAAAAAGTTAAGTAACAACACGACAGCGAATAATATCGAACCGAGTGGCGAGTGAATAAATTGTTTGAAGTTGGGGAAGTTGGTTTGAAGTTTGGTGTTTGGTGGAAGTTTGAACGGTTTGAACAGCGAGCGACTACCGGATTACCACAGACTACTCATTTTTTTGTTAATGTTTTTGGTTTCAATACTAAATTCTTTAAGCAATGTTTTCGTATGAATATTTCGTTAGTTTACCATTAGAATACGAGTGCAACGCGATCTAATGTTTTTGAAATATTTGCCAGCTAATGAATCGAGTCAGCCTTACACTTTTCTACTTTAAACTATCCATTGCTCCGCGGACTAAATTAATTGATTCTACCCTTAGTTCCGAATTACGTCAAAAGCGTTTACATCGCGAATTCGACCAAATTTAATAGTCACAAAATAGAAGGACTACTGAGTACTATTTGTGACGTTGCTTGTGGGTCGGATTCGCAAAATAATCTCTTTTGACGCAATTCGGAACACGGGGCTAGTCTTTGGTTTCGGAGATGACATATTTCTTGACATTTTGACAGTTTTGACAACCGCGATTTTGCAAACAACGTTTGTGTTTGCAATTCGCGTGTCGGTATTTGATAATACAGAAAGTAGTTGATTATTGATAAGAAGAGGAGCAGGGGCACTCACTCCAAATTTATTTAATTTAAGTAATATCTATGATTGAATAATAAAATAGTTAATTTGTAACAAATACCAGTGCAAACCAGTGTTTATAGGTTAAGTATCTACGTATTGATTGTAAGAGAAAATGCATAAAAACAGGCCGTGGAACCGCGATAATCGCGATCGCAATATGCGAGGAGGTTTTAGAGGTGGCCGAGGGGGGAACAGAGGTTGGTCAGGTAACCACAGAGGCTTCAAGCCTCATTGGGGTAATTTCGATGGCCCTGGTGGCGGCAACAAGTTCCAAAACAATTATTCAGGAAACAAGGGGCATTGGAAGAAGAGGGACACTCCTGGAAAGCGATTGTCTGAAGAAGATATTGGAGTTACAGAGTATATAAGCACACATGCAGGATTTAATGGCATCATTAAATCAAGGTGAGCTAACCTTATTGTTTAGCTAGATTATCTTCTGCCTGTATTAACTTTTCGAATACCGTAATTAGAGACACAATAGAAAGACAATGAGAGAGTGAACGCCGGCGTTCGCTTGGGGTTTAATGAATTAAGTAGATATTTATCCATGAGTCTTTTACATACAAAATATATCATTTCTGTTCTGGGTTTTATATAATTACATTTCCATTAATCTATTGTATGCCAGAATGCAGATTTTTGCGGGACAATGGATTTTGGGCCAGTATCATACTTTGTACTAACTTGTGTGGTAGCTCAATATTGAGCATGTATTATTTAACTCTACAACAATTTTACCAGGTACTCAGACTTTCAAGTATCAGAAATAAGTGAACAGGGTGAGATAGCGAAGCTGACTTGCAAGAAGGCTCCACCAGCCCCTGAGGAGGATGCCGTCAGCGAAGATGAGGACCTTCTCCTCTCAAAGTATAATTTGGAGATTCTGCCCATGGAGACTTGGGACAAGATTAATACTTTGGCTATGAGCAAAGAGCCAGATCCTGGATGTGTTGAGGTATAGTGCTATTTGACTGCGACTTTATACTGGATATGGAATTAATCTACCAGGGAGTTTCTATGTTAGTGTACCATTAAAGCAAATTATTTTAAGAAGCACCACCAATACCGATCTTGGTAGATATAACTGTTAGCAATAGGACCACCGTTGCACCCATAGACTTTAGTCACTTTAAAAGTTTTGTTTCTATTTTGGTGTACAATAAAGTTTATTCTATTCTATCTACCTTTCTGCAGGCATGATAAGAAATGTGTTCAGTATATATTGCTAAACAATGGCGTACAGAATTTAGGCAAAAAAACAAGCACTGTTCCTGTGTTCTGTGCACACTACTTCAAGCTCCTACTGTACCTGAATTTCGTATGGTGTACCTACAATAAAGAGCATATCTATCCTTTTGGGCCAAAGATATCTCAAAAAAAGAAATGAATCAGAATCACATACCTATTTGAAAATATAGGTTTTTAATCTTTGACTTGAATCAAATAAATTGTGTATTGTACCACCAAACATAATATCTTAGATCAGCCAAAGAGCTGATGTTGAGTTCATTTAGGTTTTTTTTTTTACTCAAGATCACAGTTTTCATTTGATCAGCCACCAAATGTGGACAACATACTTTTCCTATTATCAATTGAGATAATATTTCTTCTAACTTTTGATTACAGATTGACATGGAGGGGGTAACGAAGGAGCAAAGAACTAAGATACATGATGCTGTGAAGAAAGCATTTGGTGACAGCATAGTTGGCAGCACTGTCAATATAGATGACAAGAAACTGATGCGCTTCCAGAAGTTTAAGAAAGGAGGTATGGTGGTGATGGTAGAAACTATCTTATTTCCTATTTATATTTATTATAAATCTGAAAGTATTTAGTATTCAATTCTACTGGGATGTGTGGCGAATAACAATCAGGAATCAAATGAAAGACAAAAATGAAAAAAAAAAAAACGAAATGAATGAAGGATGTATGTATTTTTTTTCTTTCTTGCCAAGATAGACATGTATAATAATAAGCCAGCCACAATCAACATCTAAGGAGGCTCTTGTTAGAATCAAGAGCTTGATTCAGAAAGCGGTACTTCTGGTCATGGCTCATACAGTTAGGAGGTTTCTTTCTTTTAGCGCCAGTAGTTTGGACCTTACTCCCAATACTGGTGAGGTACTGTTATTGTGATTGATATAGTATTATGAGCAAAATCACTATCATAGTCATTGTTGAAGATACTTGGGGGCCATTCAAGTATTACGTAAGCACTATAGGGGGGGTGGGAGATACGTCAGCGGTATATATTTTTCTAAGTTTTTTAAGAGAACGATCTTGATGTTCCAAAATCACAAGAAAGTTAGCAGATACACATCACTGAGCAGCAAACATCCAATGTCGTTGAAGATTTAGAGTCATGGATTTGTATATCAATGATACACAAATGTATCATGGGACTGGGGACTGTTAATTTAAATTAATATGTCAAAATTTTAATTGTAGTTAGTTTTTTTTTTTCCTTTATTTCAAGCCTATTCCTTATTTGTAGACTTACAACTAGTGCTCATAAATTAATAACGAAACCAACACATTGACAAATTATTGTACCAATGTTTACGTAAGAATGGGGGGAGGGGGTGAGAGCTTTGCTTACTTTTGCTGACAAGGGGGAGGGGGGAGTTAATATTTGCAAAAAATCAGCTTACGTAATACTTGAACGGCCCCTTGATAGAAGAGTACTGCACTCTATATATAAATAGACTGTCAGTGTAGGTTAATAATGTTGTTTTTTGTCGTTCCTAAAGTGCGCATAGACAACAGAGTGAAGTGGATGTGGCCAGCGGAGTACGTGCACTTCATAGTGCACAAGGAAAATTGCGACACGATGGATGCGGCGGTACGAATTGCTGAGCGAATAGGGGTGCAGTGAGTTTCAATTTTTTTTATTTATTTGTCTGCAAATATTTGTAAAAGTAGTCTTAATAAAAAAAAAAAATCATGCCCAATCGTTAGGTTACAGCTAGAACTATACTAGATCGATGCACACGTGGAACACGCCTGATTTGCACGTAGAACGGTGTCGCGTCATCGCGTGGCGTGGATCAAATGTACCTCTACAAGTCTAGTTCCATATAAAATGTATGGAGACTGGCGCGCCCAGATCGGCAGGTGTGGCACACTGGATTAATTTTTTATATAAGTATAGATAACACTGGATTAATTTGAGTGAGATATAAAACTTAAGTGTCCAGAAGGAATCTGTAGCACATGTATATGAATCAACCTACATTGCGCAATGTGATTCTGCCTGACGAGCTAGTGGTAAGGAGTTGTGTGTTTCCCCAGTGCTGGCTGTCCGACGCCCAGCAATTGCTAGGCTGACGACCTTTTGGTTCGGGCACGCTCAGCGCAACTATATTGTACGATATTCTCACACGAGCAGTGGTGGTCGAGTGTTATTGGCTCCGACTTATAGTCTAAGATCCGATTAAGAATGACCTTCACCGGTCTGTTTAATGGATGAAGCGTATTTTATAATAAATTTAATATATTAAATAACATAACGCGAATGGGTTGCCTAAGAAATTACTGGCCAGACTATAATTAATTAAAAATTAAAAAATTGACTTTTTTTTAGAAAAATGCACAACCGTTATTCATACCAGATTTTTTTTTGCAAACAACCCTATATCATCGTATTCGTAATAAAACAGCGTTTATTTTGTTATAGAATTTGTTGTATATCAAAATAAACACAATTGTTTATACATACCTGGCAACCTATAGTTATGCCAGGAAACAAATAGGCAACCCAACATTTTTATGTTCTAAAGGCTTCATACTTTCGGTTAGTATTAAATTTATTCGTTAAACACAGCGGTGCATATTTAAAAAAAAAAAAAAGTTTGGCCAGGAATTTCTTAGGCAACCGCTTTATATTATTTAATATACTTAATTTATCATAAAATACGTTTCATCCATCAAACAGACCGGTCGGAAGGTCGTTCTTAATCCTATCCTCTACTATTACGAGTTGTAGGGGTTATTACGGGTTCAAACCCTGCTAGGTGCATTACTTTGTGTAATTTATTTCATTACACTGTTCTCAGAACGGTGAAGGAAAAGATAGTGAGGAAACCGGCATGTTCTAGAACCAAAAATTCGAAGACATGTGACATTCACCAACCCGCACTGGGCACGCGTGTTGGATTACGGCCCATTCCCTCTCCTAGAGAGAAGGCCTGAGTCTCAGCAGTGGGAACGTAAAAAAGGCTGATGATGATGATCATTTCAGCCGAAAGATGACCACTGTTGGATATAGAACTCCCCCAAGCGTCGCCACAACAACCGATCCTGTGCGTCCACCGCATTCCCGCGACTTTCACCAGATCTTCGGTGCACCTTGTGGCTATTTTGTGTAAAACATATGGTATTGTATCCCCCTGCAGCATGAAGCCGTCGATGCTGGGCTACGCGGGCACGAAGGACCGGCGCGCCAAGACGTCGCAGTGGTTCAGCGCGCGCCGCCTCGACCCGCGGCGCTTCGTGTCGGCCACCAGGTACCTCAGGGACATCCACGTCGGGAACTTCTGCTTCAAGCACACCAACCTCAAGCTCGGGATGCTTAAGGGGAACAGGTCAGTCTTCAGTCTTCAATTTAGAAGTTTAACATCATCATTTCCCCCAAGTGTCGCCAGAATGAACGGTCCAGTGCGTCTCGCATCCATCGGATTCCCGCAACCCTTACCAAATCATCGGTCCACGTTGTAGGAGGCCTTCTAACGCTACGTCTTCCGATACGTGGTCGCCACTCCAAAACCTTTCGGCCCCAACGGCTATCTGTTTCGAGAGCAATGTGCCCTGCCCATTTCGTCAGTTTGTCTATCTGTTAAGACCTTTATCTCTGAAACGCGTGGAGGTATCGAATTGACATTAAAACCATATACCTACTCAGGTCCCTTGAAGATGTGAAAAAAATCAAATAGGCGCAGCGAAATATCGCGGAACAGACATACGTTAGGTGGTAGACTCGGCAAAACGTACTGCTCGGTCATGCGTACCCGCGGACCGATGCGCGGGCGCTACGCTATGATAGAGCTGCCTCGCTGGCGCGCGCGGCTCGTGTGACGCAACAGACCTGCCGGCCGCTGAACGATACATGTATCCAAAGATGCACAGACCGCGGCCCTCCGGCAATATTCCAGTGGCACGCCAGCAAGCAAACTCTTCTCAGATCACTAATAAATTCGGGCAATTACAATCATTTTCCAATTACTAGAAAATGGCTGAAAATTTTAATAAAACTGCGGTTAATCTTAGCTTCGCCGAAAAGATAAAGATATTTATTGTTACGCCATTAAACGTGAACACGCCATATCTCCGAGAAAATAACGAGCAGCGCGTAATAATTAAAACGCATTGCTGTTCGAAATGTCTAGAATGGTTGTTCGTAGCCGGGCTTAGAAAAATCTCGAAACATCCACAAAGTAGCTACCACTAGTAGTTAGGTATGTATCTACCGATAAAGGAAATGATACTCTCCGATATTAACAATAGAGTCGAAATTCGCATGAAAGTGACTCTTGGTACCACGAGCAATAAAAATGATTTATGACTTCGAGAAGCGATTCAATTGTTCTGGATGTCGGTATCTAGAATTTTCTTGGCTCCGCATATAAATACGAGCCCCCCGACCGGAAGCGAGTCAGTTGTGATTTCGACTGCGATCAAGAGCGAACTACCTAAGAGTGTGAAGTGATTTTATCTAACGACCTGAGCGATAGTGTAACGGTACTCTAGTGTTAATTGCGATTCGGATTATTGTTGACTGGACTAATTTGTTATTGTTTGTGGTGAATAAAGTTGTCTCTTAGTAAATCGGCATTTGATTACCCACGTACGTAACATTATAATATTTTCGTGTTTATAATATTTTTGAGTTTGAAAAAGTTAAACCTCTATTAAATATATTTAGCAATCACTTCACCATTTCAGCTGCAACTGAACCAGAGTCAAAGCAGTTAAAATTAATCGATATTCAAAAGGATCAAGATTTTCGCCAAAAATTCAATGAAGGAGACTTGCTGAACTTTTACCGCTGCATTAAATTAAAAAATAAAGTACCTTTTTTTTCAAAACTCGTACTAATTTACGCATGTAGTAAATTAATTTCTTTAAGAAAACGTCAACTGAGCGCGTGCAATTACCTGTAGGTAGTTTGTACGCTACGCCGACTACTACCTACGGGTCATTGGACTCGCTCAGTTGACGTTTTCTTAAAGAAATTAATTTCGTACATGCGTAAAATCGACCCTCCACGGGATTAAAACGATCAAAACTTAACGGGGTATATGTGAACAAACTTTTTCGGTATTAGATAATAACAAAACAAAAAAAATCGAATCTGGCTTGCAAGCAAAAGTTTGGAAGCAATTTTACGCGTAGCCACAAGTAGAGCCCAATATAAAAAAAGATTGTGAGCACAATGCAGTTGAATGCAGTGCCACGCTTCAAATTAATATATATTTTTCAAAATTAAATTTTAGGCTATTTTTATGTTATTAATTTTTGTTGGTGGCCCGTCATTAGTTCATCATTTGCCTAAGTGGCCCACAGTCTTAATAAGTCTGTGCATCTCTTCATATAACTACGGCCGGACAACTAATAACAAATTAGCTACTAACACAAAATTGTCTCAGTCAGTTTGTTTGTTGAATGTTAGGACAATGGTTGTATATTTTGATTTTATAGAATTAAATAATTTAAAATAATAATAATATTCCACAACTATCACACAACGTTATCTAGTCTCAAACTAAGCAGAGCTTGTGTTATGGGCACTAGACAACTGATAAACATACTTATATATTTCTAAATACATACATACTATAGATAAATTACACCCAGACACAGACATTTGTTCTGGGTGGGAATCGAACCCACGACCTTCGGCATAACAGTCAGGGTCACTAACCACTAGACCAACAGGCCTGTCAAAAAATAAAATAAAATAATTTAAATAATACGTAGGTCACTACAAGAGGACTTGTTTACAACGATTGGTCTGTCTCCCCAGGTTCCGCATCGCACTCCGCAACGTGACGGCTCCGGACGAGCTCGTGGACACGGCGTGTCGACACCTGCAGGAGCACGGGTTCATCAACTACTACGGGCTGCAGCGGTTCGGCTCGCGCGTCGATACACCTACTTATAATATTGGCCTGAAGCTGCTGCAGGGCAACTTTAAGGAGGTGAGTATATTGTTTGCGTTTTTTTTTATCTGAGAAAGGATTATATTTCTTGTAGGTTAGTTTATTTTTTGTTGGAGTTCTTTCCTTAATTCCTTTAATATTGTAAATGTGAAAGTAACTTTGATTTTTTCTCGACTTAACAGGATGAAAGGGTGTAGCAGGATAAGCTAGGGCCAGCGGCCCCCAAGATGTTTTGCCAAAATAAATTATGGTATTATATCAGTGACATGTATTATTACTGTTGACGTGAATTTAGCCTTCTATCTCACTTCGTTACGGAGATAATTGACTAAAATGAAAATTTTCCAAAATTTTTTTTTTCAAAATCTATTATAGCTACACTAATAAAACTAAAACGGTTTGTTAGAGAATAAATCGCTCTAGATTATATATTTTTTATAGATTATATTTACCTTAATTACTATTTAAAAAAAATATAAAAATACATTTTTAAATTTTAATTCATAGTCTACGTAGAGGTACAATCACAGAAAAAATATATAATATAGATTACTATATCTAGTATTATCACTAAAAATTGCAATAATATCAGATGGGTGCAACACTTCCAAAAAAAATTAAAACTGATCATGATCATCCTGGCTAGTAAGGACTTTACATCTGTCTTTTGAATAAACGTTCTTGAAAATATATATGTCATCGTAAAATTGTAAATACTGTTAGATTATAATCTATCTCGCGAGATTGTTAACTGTCGAAAGATTTAAATCGTAACATACTGCTCAATTAAAAGCATTCTTTTTTGGTAGATAGATATATAATCGAAGTGAAACTGTTAAATCGCAATCTGTCACGTCTGACATATATATTTTTAAGAACGTTTATTCAAAAGACAGATGTAAAGTCCTTACTAGCCAGGATGGTCATGATCAGTTTTAATTTTTTTTGGAAGTGTTGCACCCATCTGATATTAATGCAATTTTCAGTGATAATACTAGACATAGTGATCTATATTATATATTTTTTCTGTGATTGTACCTCTTCGTGAACTATGAATAAAAAAATAAAAAAAATATTTTTATTTTTTTTAAATAGTAATTAAGGTAAATAAAATCTAGAGCAATTTATTCTCTAACAAACCGTTTTAGTTTTATTAGTGTAGCTATAATAGTTTTTGAAAAAAATAATTTTGGAAAATTTTCATTTTAGTCAATTATCTATAGAATAGAATAGAATAGAAAAACTTTTATTCGGTACAGACACAGCACAATGGTTATACTTATACACAAAGTAAATAAAAAATAAAAGTACAAAGTACGCCGAGCGTGCCCGCACTGAAATCCCGAATCTCCGTAACGAAGTGAGATAGAAGGTTAAATTCACGTCATCAGTAATAATACATGTCACTGATATAATACCATAATTTATTTTTGCAAAACCTCTTGGGGGCTGCTGGCCCTAGCTTATCCTGCTACACCCTTTGGCATAATAGTCATAGATTTTTTTTTAATTCCAAGAATTAAAAAAAGAAAAATTTAAATTTTTGTTCCATTCCATCCTTGTGATAATTTCCGACATTCTCGCGGGTCAAACCACTAAAGAAACTAGTGCTTAATAAAATGTAGATTGGTCTGGTAAACGTCGTCGTGGGAGTATAGTATGGCGATATTTGATAGACTGTCTTTCTATTGGTATTAACTTATAATAATATATGTCTACATTTGACAAGTCTTTTAGAGACTTCTTCAAGTACATTTATATCTAAATAGGCTGTCAGTGACCTCTGAACTTGAGCGCTACAAAACGCAACACATGATTTTACATCCGAACCTACTAGTTGCTGAACTGTTGAACCCGACTGCAGTGGTAAAACAGCTGAAAAGAAACCATCTTCTATAAGTAGGAGGAGCAGCACTGGCCGCTCCACTACAACGCCATTCGTTTTAAAAACCAATTCGCTTATAGTCTGACGACCGATTGTAAATGGAAGGAGTGCAAAAAAAAGTACATTTGTACAACTCGCTGTAAGCCTGGTTTGAAGTTTGTTCCTAAAAGTAAATATCATCAATATTTCCTGATTTCAGGCAATAGACATGATCCTGGAGTATCGCGAGGGTCCGATGGAGCAGGCACTGCGCGTGTACAAGGAGAGCGGCGCCAACGCAGCCGTCAAGTTGTTGCCGCGCCGCACGGCGTCACACAACGAGGCGCGACTCATCCGCGCCCTCGCAGAGGCGCCCAATGACCTGCTGGGGGCGCTGGGGAAGGTAACGTTTGTTGACTGCTGCCGCGCCGCACGGCGTCACACAACGAGGCGCGACTCATCCGCGCCCTCGCAGAGGCGCCCAATGACCTGCTGGGGGCGCTGGGGAAGGTAACGTTTGTTGACTGCTGCCGCGCCGCACGGCGTCACACAACGAGGCGCGACTCATCCGCGCCCTCGCAGAGGCGCCCAATGACCTGCTGGGGGCGCTGGGGAAGGTAACGTTTGTTGACTGCTGCCGCGCCGCACGGCGTCACACAACGAGGCGCGACTCATCCGCGCCCTCGCAGAGGCGCCCAATGACCTGCTGGGGGCGCTGGGGAAGGTAACGTTTGTTGACTGCTGCCGCGCCGCACGGCGTCACACAACGAGGCGCGACTCATCCGCGCCCTCGCAGAGGCGCCCAATGACCTGCTGGGGGCGCTGGGGAAGGTAACGTTTGTTGACTGCTGCCGCGCCGCACGGCGTCACACAACGAGGCGCGACTCATCCGCGCCCTCGCAGAGGCGCCCAATGACCTGCTGGGGGCGCTGGGGAAGGTAACGTTTGTTGACTGCTGCCGCGCCGCACGGCGTCACACAACGAGGCGCGACTCATCCGCGCCCTCGCAGAGGCGCCCAATGACCTGCTGGGGGCGCTGGGGAAGGTAACGTTTGTTGACTGCTGCCGCGCCGCACGGCGTCACACAACGAGGCGCGACTCATCCGCGCCCTCGCAGAGGCGCCCAATGACCTGCTGGGGGCGCTGGGGAAGGTAACGTTTGTTGACTGCTGCCGCGCCGCACGGCGTCACACAACGAGGCGCGACTCATCCGCGCCCTCGCAGAGGCGCCCAATGACCTGCTGGGGGCGCTGGGGAAGGTAACGTTTGTTGACTGCTGCCGCGCCGCACGGCGTCACACAACGAGGCGCGACTCATCCGCGCCCTCGCAGAGGCGCCCAATGACCTGCTGGGGGCGCTGGGGAAGGTAACGTTTGGGATGGCTACAAAGTATTTATTAGCGCCCTCCAAACGTACAGTTCGGACGGCGGGAAACAGTACGCGCCGTTCCATCCCTCGCTCCGAACTGTACGTGTAGATGTGCGGGTCTAACAGTTCGATCTGGCATGTGGATGCGAGTGCATGTCTCACAGTTTTACGCGCGCATCACGTGTAAATGTAAATTACAAAAATGGCGGTTTGGAGCGTCGACTGTACTGTATCTTGCTTGGTTATTTTGGGACGTATCAGTGCTAATAAACAATCGAAATCGTCACTATCCATTCTTAGGTAATTTTTAAAATCTTCCGGATGACACTGTCGTAATTCCCTTAACATCGGTAAATGCCCATATCTTTGTCTGTATTTCTTTACCCGCACTCGTCTTTTTCGACTGTTTAAACTAACTACAAATCCAGCTAACGCGATGACCAAGCGATCGTTCATTTTTTATACAACTGCGTAAAAAACTTTTAAAAACACTTTCGTTCCACGCGCCAATTCAAACTGCAGTCCAAACTCTTGAAAATCTATTAACACGCACAGTTCGGAATGTCTAGATTATTTGGCAATCCAAACCGTGAATGCATTTTTAATCGTAATTAGCATAACAGTTTGATCTGCAGTCCAAACTGTACAGATCTAACTACGGTTTGGAACGCAATCCAAGATGCGCGGTCCGAACTGTACGTGTAGGGGGCGCTAATAAGTTGATAAGTGACCACTGATGACGACACATCGCAAGGAGTGGAGGATCATGGATGCCTTCTTTGGCCAGCAGGAGAAGAAAGGAGTAAATTTTTTTTGTTTGGAGTTTGGGCCCACTACAAATTGTGGCGTATATCAATGAAATGCACGTCAGTTTATTCCTTATAATCTCTAGATTACAGTGGTAATATTAGCAAAACTATAACTAACCGGAATATTGTGAAATACGACAGTCAAAACATGACTCTCATAATAACCTAAAATCTCACAAGAGCGATTGTCTAATGAGTGGATAGGTGTCCTTGGCATTTTAAGTCAAAATAGTGCACTGTTCAATAATATATAGTATAAAACAAAGTCACGTCTGTACTATGTGACAGATTACGATGTGATTTACACGATTTGATAGACTTATTCATGAAAATGGATTAGATGTATATCGAAATATATGTTTCGAAAGATAAATTTCGAAATAGCTCGGCTTTTGCCGGCCATTGACTGTAAACCTAAAAAATAAGGGTCGGCGCTCACTGCCGGCATGGCACGGCAGGTCGCGCTACGGCATGCCTTGGCATCTCGCGGAATGCCGTGGCATCGTACTGATAGCCCAGCCACTCCGGCATCAATCAGTTTTGCTAATTTCTTGCCGTGCTAGGTCAGTGTGAGAGACAAAAAAACGCGCGCGCAAGTGCGTCTTTTCCTTCCCTTGCTCCCGCGCATCGACCGAACCACATTAACCGAAATGACCGCTGCGCAAGTTTCAACCATATTTCAACTATTAGCAATCATAATTCCTTGACACAAAGTGACACATTACTAGTGATGGGCAATGATAATAATCCGGTTAATATCATTTGGCTAATAATCGATTAAAACTCAGTTAATAGCCATTAATAGCAATTATGGATGATAACCCTGCTATTAATGTTATTTTAGTGATTGAAAATTTCCCTTCATGGTTTTCAGGCTTAGGACTGTCCCTCTTTGAGGCGTGGCTGGAAAGACCTCACGGCGTCCTTACCTTCCGCATGACGCAGGTACTCACCGGACATGGTTCGTTCGGGAGTTTCCTGCACCGGATTCGTGCGGAAGTGACGCCCGGGTGTCGCCACTGTGTGGAATGCCCGGAGGACACGGTGGAGCACACAGTCGAGGTGTGCCCTGCTTGGGCGGAGCATCGCCGTGCCCTCGTGGGGGCGATCGGCGGCGGAGACCTCTCGCGCCGGGCCTTGGTTGAGGCCATGGTCCGGAGCGAGGAGGAGTGGCAGGCGGTCGCCGACTTCTGCGAAGCAGTAATGCTCGCAAAGGAGGAGGCCGAACGCATCAGGCAACGGCGTTATCGCCGCCGCCGCCGCCGCCGGGATTCTGATCCCGATTTCCGGCCACCGTAGGCGCGGGCTTGCGGACAGTGAGCAATGGGTAGCTCGCTGTCCGGCCGTCCGGTAACTGTCCGGACCAAGCCCAAGGCGTCGACGGCGCGCACTGTTCCCGCGCGCCTCAAGGAGTTGTCAGCAACAGCAGGGACCCAGCCGGGTCGAAGCCTACTGGGGCCAGGGTTATCCGAAAGGGCGCTCGAGCCCCGGTATGAAGGCTAGAAGGAACGGGGTGGGTCTTTTAGTCAGTAAGAGTCTGACACTATCTCCCGCTCCACCCAAGGGCAGGGGATGTCAATGCATGATTTTTTCCCACCAAAAAAAAAAAAAAAAAAAAAAAAAAAAAAAGGCTTAGGACTGTCAGATTAGACTTCATTTCATCATCTTTCTTTGTAGTAAATAAATGTGCAATTTAAAACTAATCTGGCCCATTTAAAAATATTATTTATTTATTTTATGATTATACACACAAACCAACAACACACGAAAAAGGACTTCTTTACCGAAACATATCAGTCGACGTACTGATTCCGGATTCGGTTGGCGTCGCTGTAGTGCAGTTCATGCATCTCTTTCTGGCACGAATAATATTAGCGCCAGAAAGAGATAGCACGAGAAACGGGGGTACGGGGATGCATGTTACCTACTAACTAACCGCTCGGGTATTTTCCATTGTCTATAATTTACCTACGTCGTATTCACAGAAAAGAGCTAATAAGTAACTTACTTACACCTTACATTTTTACGTATCGGTTAAAATTTATTCGCGCTTGATCGCTATCTCACCTGATGGAGAGCGACGATGCGGTCGACGATGGAACGCGTTTACCTAGAAGAAACCTATTCACTCTCGACTTAAAGATTCCCGGGTTGTAGCTATCAGGAAACACAGACTCCGGCAAGGAATTTCCACTCCCTAGCTGCACGCACAATGAATGTGTTCCCAAAACGTTTTGTGCGTGTTGGTGGGATATCCACCATGTACCGGTGGCGCATAGCCGTACGTCTGGTAGTCCGATGATGGAACGGGCTAGGCGGAATTAGGTTATGCAATTCCGACGCACACTCTCCGAAATGCAACCTGTAGAAAACCGACAGGCTAGCAACTCTGCGTCGATGCTCAAGATTTTGAAGCCTCGACTCGACCAGTGTATCATCGCCAATATTATCCTTCTGGCTCGCCTTTCAATTACCTCAAGTGCATCAAGCTGGTATCGGGCAGATCCGTCCCAAAGATGAGAGCAATACTCCATACACGATCGAACTTGAGCTTGATAAAGTTTCAGCAGCTGTTCCGGCGTGAAGTACTGTGCTTTTTTGCAGCCAGTTGAGCCTTTGCTTCGATGCATGGCCCAAAGTTGAGTGTTGATGTCAGCGTAACACCAAGAAGGTCAAGATGGTCGGTTATCGGCACGGTTACACCCCGGAAAGTTGGAGCGAGGCTGAATTGGCTCCTTTTAGCGGAAAATAAACACGCCTGGGTTTTTGCAGCATTGAACATGACCAAATTGGCATCGCCCCATTCGGAGACTGCCTCCAAGGATAAGTTCAAGCGCTCAACCATAGCCTCTCGAAGAGACTGGATCTGTGACCCACTAGCTCGCGCGTTGGATATGTAACTCTCGGCAACAGTGCTGTCATCTGCATACCCAATGGTACCGGGCTTGAGCAGATCGTTTATGTGCAGCAAGAATAATGTTGCCGAGAGTACTGACCCCTGAGGGACCCCGGCATTAATAGCCGTTTCACCGGACGAGCAGCCATCGATAGCCACTCGGATGGACCGGTTACTCAGGAAGTCTGCGATCCAAGCACATAATCCAGCGGGTAAACCGAAAGATGGAAGCTTACTAATAAGGTCTTCGTGCCAAACCCTATCAAAAGCCTTCGAGATACCGAGGGAGACGGCAAGCGCTTCCCCGTGCTTCTCGATGGCCTCACTCCAGATGTGGATGGCATACGCTAGAAGATCTCCTGTTGACCAATTTCGGCGAAAGCCGTATTGACGGTTACTTAGGATATCATTAGCTTCTAGGTATGCCAGGAGCTTAGTGTTGAGTACACGTTCCATGGTCTTACAAAGAATGGACGTTACTGAGATTGGTCGGTAGTTAGCTGGGTCAGCCCGACTCCCCTTCTTGGGCACGGGCTGTACATTAGCTTGCTTCCATGCAATCGGCACTTTTTCAGCCTCAAATGAAAGCCTAAATAGGCGTGTCAGGATCGGAGACAATTCAGGCGCAAACGTTCTCAGAACAATTGCTGGTATCCCGTCTGGACCGCTAGCCTTGTTCACGTCAAGGTTACGTAGCACCCTACGGAAGTCCTTCTGATGGATACAGGGGGCCGCGCGTTACCTGGATCTAGACGCGAAGATTCCGCGAAGAGTGATGCAAACAAATTTGCTTTCTCCTCAGCGGTATGTGCCAGCGACCCATCGGGTTTCAGCAGTGGTGGTAGTGGGAAGCGACAGAAGTTCGATTCAACCGACTTAGCCAGGGACCAAAACGCCTTACTACCCGCAGGGTATGAAGCTAGTTTGTTCCCGATGCGGCTAATGTGGTCGAACCGAGACCTCCGCATCACCTTCTTGCTAGACTTGGCAGCTCTGTTGAAAGCTCTCTTCTTCTGGCTTACGTCATTCGTCTTGTGCATACGAGCATCGGCTCATGCCTGATATGCTGCGTGCTTAAGCGCGTTAGCGTGATCACACTCCGCACCAAACCAAGGGCGAGCTCGGCCAGACATGGCTACGTCGGAGAATGGAATATAGTACTCCATTTTGTTAAATCAAGTAATTAATTAGGTAGATGGTTAAATCACAAAGCGATGTGTCAATAGTAATTATGGTTTTTGTAGTATTGGGTCTTTAAATTAACAAAACTGAATTTCCCACAAATGTGTATTTATTTTATTATTAACACTTTTTCACATACAAAAAGTGAAAATAAATAAAAAGAATTACTATACATTGAATCACACTGCGTACACGCACCCAATTTATGATCAGACCCACAGATTTTACACTAAACAAAAAAAGCATTTATTTTTTTAACAATACATTAATAGCAGGGTTATCATCCATTGCAAGGCTATTAATGGCTACTTATGGATTATAATCGATAATAACTCAAAGCATCCGGCTGTTTACCCAACACTACACATTACGTCTCGCAAAATGCAATGGCGCGCCGCGGCATGCCACAGTGTGCCGCGGCGCGTCTTGGCATCGTGGTATGGAAATAAAGTACCATGAATTCTAGAATCATTGAAATAAGATTCAAAATAACTTGATTTGTAATAAAATCCTTTGCCGTGCCATGCCGCGCCATGCCGGCAGTGGGCGCCGGCCCTAAGGTGATGTGTAAGGAGAAAAAAAACACATTATAGGTACGTCACAAGAAGTATTTATTACTGTTCATCATCATCATTTTCAAAGTCATCTCTTAAAAGCAGTATTTCATCTAAAAAAAGATGTAGGTGGCTCAACCTCACTTTGAGACCACCCAAGATAAAAACCACACTATACACATCACATGTGCACAGCAGCCAACAGTGGTCTGCCCACTAAACAATTACAACAGTATCCAGCAAGAGCAGCTCTAGTGTTAGTAATTGATGGGGTGGTGTCAACTAGTATATAAATACATATAATAAGTTTTCCTACTTGTGTGCCTTAATTGTATCCTGACTCTGACCTGTAGAAGATAGTTATTTGAACTAAAATCATTGACAGACTAAATATACAGTGGCAGGAAGTAGAAGCAACACGCTTGTAATTAGACATAGTAATTGTTGGTACTCCTCTGTGTATAGCAGGTGTAACAGCCATAGGCATAGGAGGTGGTTGTGGGATGTTACAGCTGTGTTCAACATCCAATGGCTGTATTTCCATATCCCTGATTTCATCCTGTTGCCTGTTTTTACCCACAGCTCGGGAAGCTCTCAGCCAGCACGCTGTGATAGCCATACAGACTTGTTCTAACGTTCCAACTGAGACCATTAGTATTGCAAATAAAGTCAATTTTAATATATTTTGTTTATAGAAATCTTTGTTGCACTGTAAATAGACGAAAAAGCAGCCTAATGTAGTGTTTGTGTGTGTTTGTACCTTTACTATTTTAGTGGCAGACCAGATCCTACTTGGGGAAAGGCATGGCTGGAGTTAGTTAAAAAAATGTAAAGTTCAGATGGTAACCAAATATAATAAATAGGTATTTGAAGTTAAATATTATAAATACTATATTAAATTAATTTAAAATGATAATTTTAATATTACCTGGTGCAACGGTATCCAATGTAAAATAATATTTTTTCTGCAGTGTCAACATGCACAGCATGTGTTTGGTGTGCTCTTAAAATTGAAGAACCACATGAGATGCAAATATTCCTATGCCCGAATCCTCTCACTGAATGACCAGTTTGAATACATTCTTGTAAAATCATGAAGCAGTTTTCACAAACGGCATCCAGTAGGTGTAACTGAAAAAAGTAGGTAGGCAAATTATATTGGTGGAGGAGGTGGATGTGGGGTCAGACTTTCAACTCACAACAAGCATAAATAGTATGAAGAGCTCAACGTGCGGGATTGGGATGTGTTCCTCCCAGTATTGATTGGGTGGGTGACATAAACACTTACCTCGCGAGAAATCCACATACACACAAGTTGGCGCACGTCTGCAGCTGTCTCGGACAGTAACTGTCGTCGCACATTCCGTTGAAACCGTGCTGCACAATTGATATAACGGCTTTGTGGATTATGCATTGTATCAGATGCCATTTTCATAAAATCTTTTGAATCACGAATATAAACAAAACACGAAAAGAACAGAAGAAACCATAATCATTTAAGACAATAATACCCAAATATGCGTCAAAAGCGATTATATAATATATTATTATTATTATAGCGACCAACGCGCAACGTCACAAACAGTACTCAATAGTCCTTATATTCTGTGACTATTAAATTCGGTCGGATTCGCGATATAATCGCTTTTGACGTAATTCGGAACTAACGGATAATGTTGTCTGTCAGACTGTCAGTGTCAAACAGTCAAACTGTTTGAAACTGGACCACAGAGCATCTGCAACAGGCTATTAATTACGTTTCGTTCCACGGTGATTTTTAAAGTACGTTATTATACTTGATATTTGTGTTAACCGTTAATAACAGCATTAAAAACAAGTTCACTGTACCAATTAATTATTATATCTTTAAACGTGTTTAAAGCCAATGTCATTACCGTTGCGCACCGTAGTAACATTTTATTTTCACGTTAAAGTAAACCTAAAAACGCTCCTAAACAAGCATTTTTTGCCGTAACACTTTTTTACTATTATTTCATTATTCCGGTTAGATTTCTATATAATTTTTTGTTTATTAATTATAATAAGGTGGTTACTTTTTCCATGTGAAATATGATTAATATACGTTACCGTTTAATAGTGGGCCCAAAAAAAATTGTCTCTTTTGGTTGATAAAAAGAGTTCAGTGACATGCATCTGTGGATATGTGTAGCATTAGAGGCATTGTAGATTTGTATTGTTTTTTTTCGAGTTTGAGAATGCTGGAGCTGTTATCTTCTTCATATTATTATTTTTATCTTATTACTGCTTTTTATGATAAACTAGCTTTTGCCCGCGACTTCGTCCGTGTACGTACATAAAATATAGCCTATATCACTCAGAGGAGTAAAGCAGCTTTCTATTGGTGAAAAATTTTAGCAATAGGACCTGTGCTTCTAGAAATTACCTTCTATAAACAAAAAAACAAACTGTACGTCCTTATTATATTAGTGTAGATTAAGATGGTGATGTCTGCGACGCCATCCACATCGTCGAAGATAGGACAACATGGCGAAATATAGTCTACAAGAAAATTTTTCGTCGAGATCATGACCCTCAGAATTTACTTTATGTTATAAGTTGTAACTTGTTTCGTATACAATATAGTAGAGTAGTGAAGAGTGTATAACGGTATTGCAGCTGGCGCGCAACACCCGGCTGCTGTACCTGCACTCGTACCAGTCGCTGCTGTGGAACCGCGCCGTGTCCGCGCGCCTGCGTATACAATATAGTAGAGTAGTGAAGAGTGTATAACGGTATTGCAGCTGGCGCGCAACACCCGGCTGCTGTACCTGCACTCGTACCAGTCGCTGCTGTGGAACCGCGCCGTGTCCGCGCGCCTGCGTATACAATATAGTAGAGTAGTGAAGAGTGTATAACGGTATTGCAGCTGGCGCGCAACACCCGGCTGCTGTACCTGCACTCGTACCAGTCGCTGCTGTGGAACCGCGCCGTGTCCGCGCGCCTGCGTATACAATATAGTAGAGTAGTGAAGAGTGTATAACGGTATTGCAGCTGGCGCGCAACACCCGGCTGCTGTACCTGCACTCGTACCAGTCGCTGCTGTGGAACCGCGCCGTGTCCGCGCGCCTGCGTATACAATATAGTAGAGTAGTGAAGAGTGTATAACGGTATTGCAGCTGGCGCGCAACACCCGGCTGCTGTACCTGCACTCGTACCAGTCGCTGCTGTGGAACCGCGCCGTGTCCGCGCGCCTGCGTATACAATATAGTAGAGTAGTGAAGAGTGTATAACGGTATTGCAGCTGGCGCGCAACACCCGGCTGCTGTACCTGCACTCGTACCAGTCGCTGCTGTGGAACCGCGCCGTGTCCGCGCGCCTGCGTATACAATATAGTAGAGTAGTGAAGAGTGTATAACGGTATTGCAGCTGGCGCGCAACACCCGGCTGCTGTACCTGCACTCGTACCAGTCGCTGCTGTGGAACCGCGCCGTGTCCGCGCGCCTGCGTATACAATATAGTAGAGTAGTGAAGAGTGTATAACGGTATTGCAGCTGGCGCGCAACACCCGGCTGCTGTACCTGCACTCGTACCAGTCGCTGCTGTGGAACCGCGCCGTGTCCGCGCGCCTGCGTATACAATATAGTAGAGTAGTGAAGAGTGTATAACGGTATTGCAGCTGGCGCGCAACACCCGGCTGCTGTACCTGCACTCGTACCAGTCGCTGCTGTGGAACCGCGCCGTGTCCGCGCGCCTGCGCCGCTCGGGGCTCGCGCCGGCCGTCGGGGACCTGGTGCCGCTCGTGCACGTCGACAAAGAAGGTACCATATTAATGCCTGTTTTTACCAACTGTGTCTAAAATTTTTCGTAATTAAAGAAGAAAAAAAAATAGTTTATTTACGCGAAAACAGACGCTATCTTACAACTAGCTAACAAACATAACACCAATAGATCTCCCTCACTGTTGGCATGGACCTCGCCAGCAGACTGTGACGATAAAGCCAGTTTAGTTAATAACTTGCATATCGAGGAATCTAAAATACTATCCGAGTTGAAGCATCTTGATCCCTCTAAAGGAGCTGGGCCCGATGGGTATCCAGCTGTGTTTTTCAAGGCCACTGCTGGCAGTATCTATAAACCACTATTTATAAAATATAATAAATGTTTGAGCGAGGGTGTGTTTCCTGAAGCTTGGAAAAAAGCTAACATCACGCCCGTGCATAAAGGTGGCTCCAGACAAGACATTGAACAATATCGCCCTATCTCAATCCTGTCGACCATGTCAAAGCTTTTTGAAAGGCTAGTACATAACGAGATCTACCCTATTTTACATAATCTTTTCATCCCTGAACAGCATGGTTTCGTTAGAAACCGGTCTACTCTATCCAATTTATTGATCTTTAGTAACTTCCTTTTTGAAAATATTGATAAACGTTTGCAAATTGACGCGATTTACACAGATTTCAAGAAAGCATTTGACAAGGTCGATCATGAGATCTTACTTAATAAGATCGCATTCAATGGTACACGAGGAAATTTACTCCGCTGGTTCTCTTCTTACGTCAAAAATAGGACTCAGAGGGTGGTTGTAAATGGATATCAGAGTAATTTTGTACCGATAACTTCTGGAGTTCCACAAGGCTCCATCTTGGGACCACTTTTGTTTATAATTTACATTAATGACATTGGGAAGTGCTTTAAAAGTACAAAGTTCCTCATGTACGCAGACGATCTGAAAGCCTTCAAGATTATTAACACTAAGGAGGATTGTCTAATATTTTAGGAGGACCTCAATAGACTCACAGAATACTGTCGTGATAATAAATTACAACTCAGTATTTCCAAGTGTCATTGTATGTTTTGAGTATAGGTTGTGTGAAACCGTGATAAGTAACATATCCATTGTTAGGGACCTTGGTGTGCTGTTCGATACTAAAGTCTTATCTATAAGAAAAGGTACTTAAAATACTGATGAATTATAAATAAGTGAAATGCTTCTTAAGTTTAGGTAGTGCTTAAATACAGCTCTTAAATTCTTACTAAGCTAACTTTTTGACCGCCATGGTACCTTCGACGCATCATAAAAAATTTTTGGTAATTGGACCAGTTTTTCGAAAATACTTTTTATAAACAAAGCAAATAAGTTTATCTTTTTTATTATATTAGTGTAGATAATAATCAATTAATGTATTGATAGTGATCACATAATTGTGATCTTGAAGTTATTGTTTATTACAAATTATTAATGTAACTAACAATCATGAAAACTTACTTTTTACCTTACGATTTTATGCGTCCCGCGCATAAAATCGTAAGGTGCCGAAATACGTAGTAAAATGTACATAATTTTCCTTTACAAATAGGAAAAACCATGGTTTATTTGTAGGACTCATTGTTGAGTTAAGCTCGTGAGTGGTGGTTGCTCGTCAATGTCACCAAAACCATTATAACTAACACACGTACTGTTGAACCGAATACAAATCTGACTAAATATATGATAGGTGCATTACACAACAACGATATTTTTCAATCCGGCGCGCTAACTTACAATACAGCGTGTATACGAAACGACTTCGACATACAAATGGAGAAGGATTAGGCGCACAATGCCACATTCGCAAAATAACATTGACGCAAAATGCCACATTCGCAAAATGTCATATTCTCAAAATGCCGTATTGCAAAACGCCACATTAGCAAAATGCCATCTTCGCAAAATGCCACATTCGCACAATGACTTTTCGCAAAATGCCACTTTCGCATAATGCCAAAATATCGCTTCGAACTCAGTATTTTTTTTATTTGGACGTTAGTATGTTTTTATGAAAAGCCATCTGGCTAAAACTTAATAACTGCTTGATTACAAGTATAGCATGCCAGATACATTGATTGAATTATACACTGATTGAATTTATTAAACATTGATTATATATCACTTTAGTTAGTTGAAAAAACTCATTAAAAATGAGCAGAGGTAAAAAACTAATTAGTTTATTCACTTAAATAACATCAGTGTAATGACAGTATTTATTTCGCCCACCTGGCGAAAATTTTGATAATTACTTTAGTTTACATTTTGATTTTACTTTATGTTAAAATAAATGAAAATGTATAAATGTGATTAAATACTGGAAAAATTTAATTGGTATATTTTTTTATTTATAAATTTATTAAAAAGCCCACTGCAAAAAGTATCTAAGTAATTTAAAAAATATATATTTTAATTTACGTAAATCGCACATGCGATAATTATGATTTTTTTTTTAATTTTGTGAATGTGGCATTTTGATAATGTGGCATTTTGCTAATGTGGTATTTTGAGAAAAGTCATTTTGCGAATGTGGCATTTTGCTAATGTGGTATTTTGCTAGTGTGGCAAATTGCGAAATGTCATTTTGCGAATGTGGAATTTTGTGTCAATATGTCATTTTGCAAATGTGGCAATGTGCGCCTAATCCACTTGGAGAACAGTGATAGCTTAGTGGCAACAGCCTCGACTTACGAGATCTAGATCATGTGTTCACACCCAACCAGGCGCGTTACTTTATGTGATTTATTTCATCACCATTGCTCTCAAAACGGTGAAGGAAAACATAGTGAGGAAACCAACATGTCCTAGAATAAAAAATTCGAAGATACGTGACATCCACCAATCCGCACTGGGCCCGTGTTGTACATTACGGCCCCATCACTCTCCTAGAGAGGCTTGCGTCCCAGCAGTGGGAACATTTTAAGGCTGATTATGTTTATGCTTCAATACTCGAAAAACATAACCCTCCTTGTGGTGCAGTCGAATAACAGAAGTACCAAGTATCCTATTTTACTTAAAAGCCTTTTTACAGATGAATTCGAAGACGAAGATTCAGATTCAGAAGAGAATCAATCTGACAGCGAAACAAAAGAAGTGAAACAAGAAGTTGAGAAGAAAAAAGAAGTGAAAGTAGAAACAGAAAGTGTCAAAGAGAAACAGCAACAGAAGAATGAGGAGAAACCTAAAATACCAGTGAAGGTATTGACGCAAGAAGATGTAGACAGTGGGAAATATAGTATATTGGATATAGTGATGCCGTTACCAGGGTATTCGGTAGACTATCCGCCGAATATGAAGGAGTTTTATGTAGAGGAACTGACGAAAGCTGGACTTACGCTGGACATGAGACATAAGATCAAGTAAGTGATTTAGTATTTGACTAAACAATACATTAACTACAATACAGAAGCTACTGCTGGGTTATACAGTTGCCAAAACGGATCTTGGGCGCTCGGCGTCAGAATGGGGATCGCTTTGCGTATTCCATACATTGGCGAGCCAATCGTCTTCGTTGTTAGATACATGCATCAACGCCGGGAATGAATTAGGAGTGACGTCTATGACGCGATGGTGCGGCGAGCCAATCACTGACACTCCCCGCCCCCGCGTCTCACTTCGCACCACTAAAGAGACCGAATATTTGATTTCTGCGCAACCGCTCAAGATCCGTGATGGCAACTGTTAATTGGTTATTTAGAACCGTGCACTAGCTTCTCACGTTTTAGGCCTACGTGAAAATAAAATATTTGACTGTGTCTTGGACATCGGCGCACAAACGTATACCATAAATCCAGCAGCATGAATCCACGAGCCCTTGTCGCGATCCATATTACGACCTAAACAGAACTGTTGAAAGGGATGGAGCTATGGGTTGTATAGCTTCACCCCTCTTTCTCTCTCGCACGACTGACATTTTAACACGCCATGGTAGTAAGTCCGCCGTTTATGTACCTAAATGATTCTGGACTTCGTTTATGTACCTAAATGATTCTTCAGGGCCAGAGTCATGTACTGGATCGTATTTGTTTGTGTGCCGTCTGCTGCAGATGTGTAAGAGAATTCATGTAGTACATATCGCTTACTTAACAAGATTGAAGAATCGACATGATTTCAAGTTCGATTCTCACTTTTTGGCGCTTTCAGGCTTTTGCTAAGGTAGGCGCCAGATGACCATGAAATAATGGTCATTGACCTTCCTTCATTTATTGACATTCGTAATTTCAAAAAAGGAAACAAAGACACAAGCTGTCTTGAATCGACATGTATCGTGATTCTTTACGTGATCTAGTAATGAAAAGCAATTCCATTGTTGGTTTTTTCCGGATATTAGGAAATCAGAAACGTTTATTCCAAATAGACCAGTTACAGGCACTTTTGAATTGTCAAAATGTCAGTCAGTCAAACAAGTGAAGCTAAATTTCTTTGAAATTGATTAAATAATAGGAAAAGGTCAATGTACTTTATTCTACGGTTATCTGGTGCCTTCTATAGTACTAGTGTCAATAAAATAGAGCGATATGTTTTATGTTTTATGTTTGACTTTTTACAAAACATAGTTAATTTACCAAAAACAAACTTTCAAGATTTGATTGTTCTATCTAACACATTTCAACTCTGTATTTTGCTACCTACATCTGTATGAAGTGACACAAGCGCATCTAGCACCCCCGCCGCCCGCTCCCCGCTCCCCTCTGCTATTGTGTTTTTGTATGAATATCTGATGAACTAATATATGATAAATTTTTAAAAGTCATAGAACAAAAGTTGTTGTTTATGATGTTAGTAACATAGTTCTGAGAGGTTGCCAGTGTTTTACAAATAACCCTGTATAAGTGAAAATTGATGAGTGGTCCAGTTAATCTACACTTATATAATAAAGAGGTCAAGTTTGTTTTTTTGTTTGTAGGAGGTAATTTCTGAAAGTAGGTACTGGGGCCTAAGTCTGCTATTTTTATAAATCCGTCATTCCAACACGATCCCATTGTCATTATGCTAAAAGTTAGTAATCTGCTAATTCATAATGATCGATCATTGATCGGTCAATGGTCTTGTAATAGAATTGTGGTAGAATGACAATATCGACCTTATTAGAAGCACTAATTGCGCAATGACGTCGTAATGGTAGGTCACTGATCAATGGAACTGTCAAAATTTTTGCAGATTACCGCATACGTCAGATATTCATTATGTACGAGATTACCATTCTATGCCATTTCTTTCAATGGAATGTCAGTGGTTGATCATCGGAAAGTCATAATGACGCCATTATTTTAGTAGAATACCAAAACTTGTCAAAATCAACAATTATGAAATCAATGACAGACCATTCTGATACTATTATAATAGCAGACTTGGGGCCCTGGTCCGATTGCAATTTTTTTTCCACAGATAGGAAGCTGCTTTATTCCTGAGTGACATAGGCTATATTTTATGTATGCGGGCGAAGCCGTGGGCAAAGGCTAGTTGTAAATAAATATAAAGTGGTGTTGTCCTGGTGCTGCAGGAGCTACAGCATGTCGGGCGCGTACCGCCACGTGCTGATCCGGCCCTCTGACGTCACGTGGCGCTGCGTGCGCTACGCCGACCCCTTCGCAGACCTCATCCCCTCCGACCTGGACGACATGCACAACAACAAGATCTCCGGCATCGTGGAAGGTAACTATGGTTCCAAGAGACAATACTCCCGAGTTAATCTACTATACTTTATGTGACTAAGGTAGGCGCCAGATAAACGTGGAATAACGGTCATTGACCCAACTACATTTGTTGACATTCTTAATTTCAAAAACGGAAATAAAGACATAAAGCTGTCTTGAATCGACATGTATCGTTACCCTTTACATGATCTAGTAATGAAAAGCAGTTCAATGTCTGTTTTTCGGGTACCTATGTAGAGATATTAGGAAAAGGTCAATGTACTTTATTCCACGGTTATCTGGCGCCGGTGTGGGTGGTAGGTTGAATTTCGGACGAAATAAAAGTTGCTAAATTTCAATCCCGAATGCAGTGAGGGATTTATGTAATCAACTTCCGAGCACTGCAAGGTGCATTATTGAGCGGGTGGTATAAAAAGCTTTTTTTTAGACCCCCTGCCCAATAATGCCCTTTAGGGCGAACTTAATTTCATCCAAATCCATTCAGTCTTTTGAGTGAGAACGAATAAAAAACATGCAAACTTTCTCATTTATAATGTTAGTGTGATTGTATTAATACGTTTAGTATCTGATCTAGTAGCGAAGTATCGCGAAGGTAATGCTAAAACCCTATAACCCAGATAGCGGTTTGGTCTCTTAATATTTTGTATAGACAACGTCGTCTTGATTCTCGAATCTCTGACTACTTTACTTATTAGCCCAAGGCTTACTTTTTTTTAAAGTAGGAAATAGGTCTTGGAGATAATTCTAGACCATAACGCGAAACTGCTAGCTAAGTTAGTTAAAATAATTATATTACTTTTCTGCCTCTAAAACTTTTAATTACCACTTCCAGATGGAAAATACAAAGCCCTGCTCCTGAACATGACCCTGCCAGCAAGTTGCTACGCGACCATGGCGTTACGAGAACTCCTCAAAGTGGACACATCAAGCGATAACCAAGCATCGCAGAACAACTACCACAAAGAACGGAAGACTTCCGAGGCAGAAGAGAACGGAGAGAAGAAGTCAAGTAGTGAGAGCAAAGAGAAAAGTGGAAAGGTGGATAGTGAGAGTGGAGAGAAAGGTGGAAAAGTGGATAGTGAGAGCGGAGAGAAAAGTGGACAAGCGGATAGTGAGAGCGGAGAGAAAAGTGGACAAGTGGATAGTGAGAGTACAGAGAAATCAGAGGTTAAAAATGAGAGTGGAGAGAAACGAAAGATGGAAAGTGAGAATAAAGAAGATGCTAAGAAACAGAAAGTAGACGAATAAAAGATTTTATTTTAATGTTTTAAAGTGTTTTATTTATATTTTCCTGAGCTGATTTAGGTGTGGTGCGTTGATCTGAAATAGAAAAATAAATGGGTTAATATATCTATGTGCGTAAAAGCAAAGTGACCTTGCTTGAGAATAGAAAATTCCTGTGATCGATTTTAGAAAGAAAAGAGAAAATAAAATTAAATCAGTACAAAATTAATAACCTAGACTGCCTCTTAGACCTTCGTAATCGAGATCTCTTAACATGATACCCCTTGGAGAGGCTGTTAGAGTTATCAAACTTCTAGGTGTCCGCTGTGACTGTCAAAGATTTGCAAATGACTGCTTCAACCAACAGCTTCTAGAGGCATAAGGAACAGTGTAAAGTACAATAATAGCCATTGACAAGAGGACCCTTCGACCAAAAGAGTACAGGTACCTGCCAACTGCCTGGTATGAAAAATTTTCGACTTTTGTATATGTTCAAATCGCGGGAAGCGTTTGTTCGATCCATGCGACTGTTTTTGTCGTAGAAGGATCTCTTCGAGAGTTAAAAATGTGTTTAAAAGTGTAATATATTCAGGCATTTATTTATAACTCTTGTCTATAGCGGATACTAGGCAAAAAAGGAAATTGCGTATTTTTAACGCATTGTTTATCTTTCTATGCTTAGCCATATTTTTTCGCGTTCTTCGCGGTTTGGGACACATTAGTTGGGTGGTTTCAAAGTCTATGACGGTCATAGGTAGGTAGAATATAATACAATTTTTCAGTTTTATATATTAGGATCCTCTTACACTTACGTGTTCTCGTGTAGCTCGTGGCTAAATATTTAACCCTTTTAACGCCACGCATTTTTATAAAAAACGCTCACCAATGCCAAGACCTAAAAATGCCATGGTTCTGAGAAACCAATACTTATATGGCTAATTGCGACGTTGACATAAAAATCGTGATATTTATTTGTCTCCTATATCAGACTGTGGCGGCGTGGAAACGAAATTGTTGTTATATATCAGACTAGCATTGAAAGGGTTAACAACTGTCACAAGGTTTGTTAATAGGTACTTAACAAGGTAGACGCGACGATCGACTCATCCATTCTTCTTCATTTCGTGTTGATGAATTGAGATATAAATCCAGAAAAGTTCAGGTGGACGAGCAGTATAGCAGGTGATGCATGTCCTGTGCAGCAGCTCCACACTGGCACTGTGTTTGAGATGGGTCGAGGAAGACCAACCTGCAACCATTACCTATCCACTCACAAATATACTGGGACGAACCTACTTGATACCTACTCACGTATGGTCATACTGCTTAGTCCTCCTGTTCTGCGTGTGGTACCTCCCGGGCAGCCAGGCGGCGCGCGGCGCGTCACACGCGACGTGCGCGGCCACGTGCGCGCGCAGCTCGCCGGGCGTCGGGAACGAGCGCGGGCACCACGTGCACTTGTGAGGCTTGTTCTGTGGGAAGGTATGTGTGAACAGTGAGAAGCTGCCATGGTTCTAAGTCAACATCTTCCTGCCCTTGTCCCGTTTTAGGGCCACCGCTGCGTTAAGCGGGCACACGCATCGCGTGACGTCGCGCGTTTGTCGTGTACGACGGTCCCAGTAGCGGAAACCAGATTATTACCTGCGCAGTATCGCTATTTAAACTTTAACGGTGTGCATGTAGTCATGTCGTTGGAGAACTTTAATATATTATTACGTAGCAAAACAAGCGCGGGGCGCGGCTAATCGCGACGGGTGCCCGCGCGGCGAGCCTCTACGGAGCACTTTTGTATGGGACCGCGCGGGCGTCCGCTTATCGCAGCGTCGGCCCTTACTTGGGGTCGTCGCAACACTTTAATTTCTTCCAGTCGGTCCTGTCACTCTCTCACTAACTCCCTTTTCTTTCATATCACTTCTCACATAATCACTCCATAATACACTTAATTAACTAGTGCGCTTCACAATTGACGATTGCATAACTGCAGCAGTGATAGTAAGCTACCTCCTGATGGTAAGCAGAGACACTGCTTCCCACCAGGTGGGATCGCAATCAAGCACCAAAGTTGACATAAAATAAAAAACTCATTTTGACATTTGTATTTTGATTAACTAGCAGCTTGTCCGATGTAGTGTAGCGTAGCTACTACTAAAATAGCTATTAGGTATTACACTGGACCCCTAATTATTATTTTATGGTTTCTTTCAGTTTCGTTCCAAGTTACATTCTAGGGTTTTTCTCAAATATCAAAAAAGTCCTTTAATTTTCAACGAGTTGAGTTCATAACAATTTAAAAATACTTTGTTGGCTTCCCTCTCCCTCTCCATCCAAACGGCTCTAAGTGAAGGTAGAATATCAGCATTGCCTGTATAGAAAGATTCATCGGTTCTGAACTTCTTTCATCATCTAACGCTTTTCTACTACTTAATTCAGCGGATTTCAACTATTAGGTCATGAATTTCCGTCAGAAAATTAAAAACTGGTCAATTAGACCCCTGTTTCACTAAGCTCATTTAGACTTTTGGTTAATAATTTTGGTCTCTTGAGCCACAGGGTTCAAAAAAATGCCTATACATATCTAACATTTTGTACAAAATAATCATCATCATCATTTCAGCCGATAGACGTCCACTCTTGGACATAGGCCTCCCTCAAATGTCGCCACAATGAACGATCCTGTGCGTCCTGCGTCATCGGTCCACATTATAGGGAGCCTTGCAACGCTATGTTTTCCGGTACGCGGTTGCCACTCCAGAACTTTTCGGTCCCAACGAACAGCCATCTGTTCTGCGAGCAATGTGCCCTGCCCATTGCCACTTAAGTTTGGCGATTCTTCGTGCTATGTCGGCAACCTTGGTTCTCCTGCGGATATCTTCATTTCTGATTCGATCACGCACGGAAACTCCGAGCATAGCCCTTTCCATTGCTCTTTGTACAAAATAATTATATAGGTAAAACCAAATACTATACTTAAGTCTGTAGTGTGCTTCTGGCAGGCTACTTGTGGAAAAACGACGATTGTTAAAATTGGTAGGCTACTGTTTAGAGCTATATCGAATGTGTTTATACATAGGTCAAACTTAAAACAAGAAAACCTCCAAACAAAAAAAAATCCAAAAAAAATGAAAAAAAATGATGGATGATGATGAATGGAATGTTATCCTCCTCAGTATATTTGTGTGTACATAAATTGTAAAATAAATAAATAAATAAATAAAACCTTAAAACGCTATCTAGCAACATTGAATAAGAGCATAAAAAGTAGAATAAAAACGCTACCTTTGTGTGGGTCATGCGATGATAATACAAGTTGGAGCTCGCCGTGAAACATTTCCCGCATTCAGGACATTTGTGCGGCTTCTCACCTGCGGGAAATGTGAAAGATTAGCAAGCAAAAACAGTAAATCTGGTTGCCTTTCCCCAATTAATATTATTATTTTTATTGATATAAACTAGTGCTTGACTGTGATCCCACCTGATGGTAAGCAGTGATGCAATCTCTGATGGTGAAGCGCACTAGTTTATGAGCCTATTCACTCTTGTCTTGAAGACACTCAAAATACAAAAATACAAAATACAAACAAATACAAAATACACTCAAATTATAATCGGTCGGGAAGACCGCAGCAGGCGGATTGTTCCAGTACTTCGACGTAAGCGGTACCTATAGGTAATTATGTGAAGGTCAGCTTCTAGTCTAACCACCAGCAACTGAATACCAGCAGCCACGGCCTATCCATCCTCCACCATTCCGTTATTTGGTAAGTGTTGCTTAACCTCGAATTAGCTCAATTGATTGTAATTAATTGGGACGATAGCCAGTGCCTTACCTTCGTAGCAAGAGCAGCAAACGTTTTAGGTTTCGCGTATTAATTGGCGGATCCAATTTAGAAGAACAAAAAAAAAAAATGTCAGAACAGTTTCCCTTTTTGATAGACCCTTCAATACCTAACGGACTAGCATCCTGTTTTTGAAAAATAAGTTAAAGAAGTTTTAATTCGTTATCATTTATCAAGGTTTTCGGGTTGCGCTTGAGAAGAATGTCTACGTTCACAAGTCGCCTAAGACAAGTGATTCATCGTGTTCAAATAAGGTAATTTTCATGAACTCTGAGGTGAGGAACTCATGAGGTATGAAATTGGATCAAGCTTCTAATGTGTGGCGACTGGGAACTTACCTGTGTGTATTCTACGATGTGTGTTCAGAGAGCTAGACGTGCTGAACCCTTTGTTGCACACGTTGCATATGTGAGGCTTCTCGCCTGAAACAATCAAGTCCAGCTTAAAATCTCTTCCACAATCTTGCTCACCAAACTTTACTACAAACACACCAACACCTTTAAAACAAAAATGGTTCTACCTGTACTGTACCTGCATTCAATATAACCCATTTGTAGTCCGATTTATCAAAGGCTGTATTCGAATAACTCACAGATATATATAAACAGAGCTACTTATAATTTTCCTCAGTACATAATTAAACAGGTACAGTAATTAACCTGTAACTAAGTAGGTACATCAAAAACTTTATCGAGTGTGCCTGCTACTCTTCTGAATAATCACCTTTTTGGCGTCACTTTTGTTTTAAGGGTGTGATATATTTTGTAATCAGTGAATTGAGGAAATGAAGGTCAGTGGTTATGGATTGACAACACCTTCCTGCGCACTAATGAGCAATTCTGGCACCTAGCTATTGACGTCTTGGCAACAATCAGTGGGCTTCCATTTGATGCGGATGCAGCTGTTAACTAGTACGTTACATGGAATCGCTGCCTATCTGACCTCCACACAGGGGTGTAACCTACTGGGTAACACCCCAGTGGTACAGTGTTTTTATTTAATAAAAGTGGTGTTCAGATTAGCATAGTCGGCCTTATAATGTTCCGACTGTGGGGACTTAGGCCTTCCTTCAAGGAGAAGGAATGGGCCGTAATCCACCCGTACTACAGGGCAAAGACCCCTTCTGGCTTCTCATACACAGAGTGCATGCCCATTGATTACTTCGCTTGCTTGGATCGGGTAAGGTCTTGGTCTTATCAATTTACCCGTATGTGTCCTCATATGCCTCTTCAACAGCGACGGCCGGTCGAAGGTCTTCAGACACACCTGGCATGGCAGTATGTTCTTCATGTTTCCAGCCTTCTGAGGCAGGCAGAAGCTATCCTTGGGGCAGACCAGGCTGGTCCTCTCGTATAATTTCACCAAGTGGTTGTTTAGCCCTTCGAGGAACTTGAAGTCGATAATGTTCAACATTTTGTTCGCCTTCTTGCCTTTCGTTGATAAGTCTAAGGGTTCTGTTTGCATTTCCATTTTGGACTGTTGAAGCTTTTCTTTTTTGTGTAGGTATGTGTAAAATCTTGATGCGATGATATCTTGTCGCCTTGGTCAGTTTCAGTAACGGTAGTTAACGAATGCTATTTGCCAATTTCAGTCATTTAATTGTTATTCCTAAAAACTACTGATTGACTAGATGCGTTACACTTCTTTTAGATTAAAGAGAACTAGTTTATTTTCACCGGAAACTACTCATATTCACTCAGCTAAGTAAAGCCTTTATTAAGACCTGATGTTCACAGCACAAATCAAACTGATTTCCACTCGAATTTTCACAGGTAACTGTCATAATTTCCCTTGGACCGTCCTATAAATACCTGAAGGGCTGACGGGTACAAATGACAGGGTGATATTAGTGTATTAGATTGTATAACAGTTGTGTCGACGATCGTCGAAGTATTGTGGTGTCCCCAACAATGTGTTTTGTAGAGCACGGGACACTAATCGACGTGATTTGACGGTTTTTTGTGTTTTGCCCTCGAGGAGGTTGTGACTGGATGTGGTGGTTTCAGATTAACATTACCTTTGAAAGACTCTTATATTTTTTCCCTTCTCTTGGTTGTTAGCTAATTGCTGCATCTTATTGACAAGAGTTTTAGCAATCATTTTAGTTCGACATGTTGTCTTTAAAGCCTAGAGTGACATAATTTGGCTTTAGTATCTATTTCTTCTATATCTTAGGACTGGCTTTTTTGTGGTTCCTTATATTTTATTAACCAAAAGCTCCAAAAAAAAGTATCCGTGTTCCTTTTTAAGTGCCTTCCGCTTTCAAAATGATATTCAGCTGTCATTGTTATCCTGGGTCCTTAGCGATAGTAATAAGTAAATCAATATTTTTACACCAATTTCCAATTCTATTATGTGTCTGTGTCAGGTGAATTCGTAATAATTGGTCATAAACAAAACTGGTATTTTGTTACCTGGCTGTGTTGATAGATTTATATTTTCTACGGGAAAATGAGTTTACAGAAAGAAAAATTTGCATATTTTAAGCTGTTGGATTCTTTACCACCTCAATAATTTCCAACATCAGCGAAAAGTATTGAAGAAAACGTAATCGCCTATAAAGGTGACGTAGCGAAACTTTAGGTTTCGTCGCTTTGTGCGACTAAACGCAAGGAAAGCGCGCCACACAAATATTTACGAATCGTCGCATTGTGTCGTATGCTGTCACTCAGACCTTTGATAAACTCAACAATGTGTTGGGATTTTTAAATCGGGATACGTAGAGTAGGGTACTTTTGGGGATAGATAATATCAACGAAGATATAATCAGATGGGCAGATTGAAAAATGTTTTTTGCTGTTGCGTTATTATATTATACAATAATATTTTTCCGCAAAGCACAGTATCACTTCTGGTAGGCGTTATTCCCGTTCTGTACAATTTTTTCACTCGGAAATTTTTTTTTTTGTCTTCGTGTCGTTGGACCAGATGCAATTTTCTTTGACCAGTATTTGGCAACCTGTACAACTCTTTCATTGGCCTAGTATAAATCTTGGAACGAGCAGGTGGTTATGCAGGACGGGCAGTATAGCAGGTGACGTATATTCTGTGAAAAGTATTGATATCTTCGTTTTATGTTTAATAGATAGATATATTCTAATTCATTTTATTTGATGAAGATACATTGAAAATTATCTTCAGATTTTTTTGTGAGAGTTAAATAATCATAATACTTAATGTTTAGCTGGCCTCACACCTAATAAGAACACTATCAACCCAAAGGCTACAAGTCTACAATCGAGGCCATTTATCACCTTTCACGATTAACCACGTCGCCAACTAATTAGGCTAAATGCTTTCATTATAGTAAAAACCAATAGGTATTGAACGGTAGGAAGTGACGCAGTACTATCGGTCCTATTGTACGCGCCCCATGCCCCATAAGGTATATCCTACAGCTCTATTGTACGAGCCCCATGGCTCCATAAGACTAGTCGATTATATTAATAAGCTTCGCAACTAGGTTACTGAAGGGAATGGCACAAAATAGACAGGTACAGAAGTCAATCTCATGTATGTACTTCACTTTTTATACATACGCGCGCGATCGGCCTTGGGTCAGCGCGTTGGGCCGAACTGTAAGAGTGCGACCGGCCGGTTAAGCCGAGATATCGTGTCCGTGAGCGGTGTCTATGTGTGCGTTGCTCGAGCGCGGTTTGTGAGTAGATCGACTTCTGTACGTATCTATTTTGTGGTAATGGGTTGCCAAAGGATAATGTGATTGATCAGTATATTGCCTTCTATTCAAACTCACTGGTCATTACGTTATATTCAGTGTTGTTAGTGAAAAGACTTGGAAAACGTGCCTGTTGTGTTGTATTTTGTCAAGGAAGGTTTCGGTTTTATTTCCATTACTATGATTGCTATATAGGTACTTTTGTGAAGGAAAACCTGCTTATTGGTTTCATTGAGATTTTTTTGTTTTTAAGCAGCTACTTAATATATATCAGTATAATTCTGCAGGAGACGTTATTTATACGAGGGTAAGGAACGGGTTTATAAACATAATAATGTTTGTTCTTCTGTTGCGCTTTAGAGACCTTTTTTTGGAGTGGAAAGTCATTAAATGACTTCTCCCTCTTCTAGGGTGGAGCGAAAATCCACTATAATACTTTCAAATATTTCCGTAGTCCTAGCGAACGTTGGCCCTACTATTGGGGCGGCTACGGTTTTGCTGACATCTCTTGAGACTTATCTAACGCGTGGGTCTATTTGAATGATTCTTTAACCGACTTTCAAAAAAAGGAGGAGGTTCTCAATTCGGTTGAATTTTTTTATGTCTGTTATCTCAGAACTCCATCGTTTATGGACTGATTTGCAAATTTTTTTCCCCTTACATGTTTGGAGGTATGCGAAATAGAGAGTAAACTCCAAATGCCTCCGTTGAAAAGGGATGATCCTCCGACCAGACAGGTATTATAGTCTGGTGGGCGACTGCCCGGTAGATGATTTCGGGCTGTCGTATATGTTCAAATCGCGCGGAGAACTGTGATTGCGCGACTCAGGATTTCGTACTTTCTTCGTAGTTCTTATGTGGCGCCATAGATGTCGCTACACATGATATGCTTCCAGATTGGTCCCATTTTTTTCAAAATCCTGTTCTGATGATGGGATCCATGAGGAATCGAGGGAACTCCTCAAATATAGTTATTTTGGTATTTTCATTGAGGACTTATGCATTTACAGTCAACAGCAGTGGTGAAGAAGACCAGAAATGGCCAACGGATTTTCATACTGAAACAGATATCACAATGAACATAGTTAAGCGACTATGACAATACAAATAAATGAATAGTTCTGAATAGTTATGTTAAAAATGGAACTATCGAAGTGATCTGATGATGATGATGGAGCCCACATGGAGCCGGAAGATAAGCACCGGAACTCCGTAATTAATCAATGTATTCTAGTCGTGTTTGGGCTTATTAGAATTGTTATGAGATGCACTTTGGCAATAAGGTACTATCAAATTGATCTGATGATTATGATGGAGCCGGAAGATAGTCACCGGAACTCCGTAATTAATCAATGTACCTATCTTAGCCGCGTTTAGGGTTATTAGAATTGTCATGAGATGCACTTTGGCTATAAGGTACTATTGAACTGGTCTCGGATGATGGAGTGAAGTGAAGATGATGGAGTCCGGAGGTGGAAGGCGGACATGGGAACTTCATAATAAAACAATGTATCCTATCAGGGCTTGTGTTGATTGGAATTGTCATGAGAAAAAGGTACTCTGGCTACAAGTGTATCGCAACTAAAAAGTGCGAAATAAAAAACAGTTTCTCGCTATTGTTTGTTTCTTAAGTACCTAACACCGACTTCCGAAATTAAAGTTATTTTGATCGTTTTAGCATATTTTTTAGTGAAGTCGGTTTTTTTGTTAATCGATTTTTTATTCATCTTACGAGTGTCGCTAAAGAAAGTCATTAAAACTTAAATTGGCACTATTGTTGGGGCGTGAGGAAGCCCGTTCCCTCTCACGCCAGCCGCTCAGCCGCGGCCTGTACCAGGGACCGGCGCAAGAGGTTGTTGCCGGCGATCGCCCTCATGAGGACATGGCGGTGCTCCATTCAAGCAGGGCACACCTCCTCCGAGTGAATGTGTGATGCATTGGCCGCTCGATCAAACATTCGATATTTTGATTATTATTACTTACGATCTTTTATACGTATTGAGTGTTCGATTTATTAACCATTCGACGATATTAAGAACGTTCAAGTATTTAGGTGTTCGATTATTTGATGTTCGACTATTTGGCATTCGAAAAAACATAAAAGCAAAAAACAAACATTACCACTTTATAATATTTATTTAGCACTTTATGCACATGAGTACAGAGGCGGACTGAACGCCTTAGGCATTAATATAAGTGTAGATACCTACCCTACCTACCTATTTACACTACCCGACGCTACCTATCAACCCTGACCCTACCCTGCCTTCCTATTTTTTTTTTTTGCTTTTTAATCTTCCCTTTAAGCTGGTGAACAAAAGAAAAAAAAGAATGATTAAAATCGGTCCAGCCAATCTCAAGTGATATCATCTGGTCAGGTTTCATTCTACAAACCAAATAAAAATGTGTGCATCTCTTGTCATTCCTAAATTCCTAGTTAACTATCTGGCAGTATTACCATGTAGAATAGCAATGCTGTTTTGGTTGCTAAAGAAAAGCCCAGTAGTTTTTGCGTGAAACAGTAACAAACTTACATAGATCCATACATAAGTTCCATACCCAGCAATTGCTGAGTTGGTGACCCTTTCGGTTCAGGCACAGTTACTGCAACTGTATTGTATGTCTGTACTCTTTTTTTATTATTTTTTATGTTGTTGTATATTGTGTTGCTTGCGCCGAATAAATGCTATTCTATTCTATTCTATTCTATTCTATTCTACATACAAACTTACGCTTTTATAACAATTTGTACCTAGCATAATAAAATTATTTCTCTCAAGGACGAATACGACTAGTAGTCGCGTTTTTAGAATACACTGAAAAAAAAAATTGACCATCATTTCTTCAGTGAAAAATCTTTATAAACAAGTACAATATCCAAAAGTGCTTCAACTATCATTGTGTATTACATTACATCCATAAGCACCAGGACCTAGCCAAGTTACAACCGTATCGTGTCGAATTCCGTTCTCCAATCGGTAAGGCTTCTGTGTCAGCAATTGTAGAAAACGATAAGTGGGTAGCCATGTTGACGCACCTGCGTCGGCCGCTCGTTCTACAATGTAGCGTTTGTTTATCAAAGGATGTAGCGTTAAACGTTGTAGAAATTCATTCTATCATTTTGAACGATGTGAACTTTGGCTACGAATTTTCTATTCATTTGTTCCGACCACGCGACTTTACGTTGAGATGACGTCATTCCCATACGTTTCATCACTTTTCTACAGCGTTAATGATTGCAGAATAACAACTTGGCTAAGCGTGCTGTAGTCAAGCTAAATCGATCCACATGCGCTAAAAATAACATCCTCCCTAGATTCGCTCCGAGATAAAGAACTCTATCGCCGCTACGCCTCGGAATTACGCCCAGAACAATCGGACGGTTTTATTTTCTTCTATTGTTATTTTAGCAACAAAATTCTCGAAAGCTATTCAAATTCTGCTTTGCCTCTTATTCAAATACCCTCACAAATCGGATTTACTCGCAACTTGTTAAGACTGCCTTGTTTCACTTCTACCATTCTTTTTATTTATTTTTTATCTATGCGGAGGTAAAAGGAAACTTTTATTTGTATCTGTATATACTTACTCTGTATACGTATCTGTATACGTACATGTCGTTCCTGGCGTATCTTTACGTTGAATCCAGGTCAGGACTTCGATTGTATTCGGGAAATTTACGGCGAATAAATGTATTTGGGTTATTTGTGGCTATGTGTATCGCTGTACTGTGACGAAGGCACTTTTGTTAAGTTCCCAAGTAATACTAATGAGACGTTGATTGATTGTGGCGAGATGGCTGAGCGAGGGTGCGTGGGATAAGATTTCAGATTACAGAAATCGCTGGGCAGGTTGTGTAGACAATTATGATGACCCATGGTGAACTCATTATTAGATAATCTAGCTGCCATGTTTGAAAGCACGCTGAGGGCTTCTTCCTTTTTAGATATAACTTCCTAAGCGTCCCACCGTCAAATGTGATTCAGAATATTGACATCATTATCATTATTACAGCCAAAAGAAGTTTAAAGTGGACTGTTGAACATAGGCTTCCCCAAATGTCGCCACAACGACCGGTCCTGTGTGTCTCGCATACACCGGATACCTGCGACCCTCTTCAGTCCACCTCATGGGAAACTTTCCAATGCTGCGTCTTCCAGTGTATGGTCGCCACACCTTCCGGCTCCATCGACCATCTGTTCTCTGAGTAATTTGCCCTGCGTACTTTTTATTTGATATAAACTTGTGCTTGACTGCGTTCCCACCTGATGGTAAATTGGTAAGTAGTGATGCAATCGTTGATGGTGAGACGCACTAGTTTATTAAGAGCCTATTCACTCTAGCCTTGAAGACACCCAAATTATAATCGGACGGGAAGACCGCAGCAGGCAAATTGTTCCAGTCCTTCGATGTACGCGGTTTAAACGACGAGGCGAAACTCTTATTCCGGACCGTAGAGGTTTCAACAACATAGGGCGGATAGGTATTCGCCGTACTGCCACTTAAGTTTGGGGATTCTTCGGGTTATGTCAGTAACCTACCAACGTTACTATCATGATAACCTTATTTTTCTTGGAAAAATTAACGCTAATTAATGCAACATTTTTTTTTTGTTTACTTTAAACATTATTTTAAACGATTAAAACAATTGTTAATACGTTGTGATTCAAATTAATATTGTCAATCGCAATTGACCGTTTCGACCTATTAGACTGTAATAGCCTAAATACTTTTTTAAAGCTGCCAATTAGAACTATGAGGGTTGAGTAAAATTTGGCTGTAAAGCTAAGTTGCAATATAACCAGGCATAAATAGTTATAGTCTTAGTCATAAGTCGTTACTACGACTACCGCGTAGTCGTAGTAACGACTTTTTTTTGTAAGTAATAAGTAACATGGGTCTATTTATATTTATTTAATTTATAAAAGCATTATTAAAACAGCAAAAGAAGCGAATAATTTTCACTTCAAATATATTATCTTCTCTACCTCAAACTGAAACTAAAATTGAGAGGTAATAAACCGTCGAACACTACCCTCTTCTCAAATATAAAGTAACAAAGTAAGAAACAAAAGGTTCCCACAATATTTTCGTCAAATTACGCGCTGTATCGATCTTGCGAGCGTCTGTTGCATAAATGCATTAGTCTGAAGATAGGCACCTCGCACTATTGCGTCGCGAGCCATACGCGGTAGCGGAGAAAGGAGCTGAGGGGTAGCGGGCAGTATGAAATAGTTGTACATTTGTGTGCAATGATCTCATAAAACGTTATTCACTGTTGAATGTTGTTACAGTAAGCTCATTTTTTGTCAATATCCTAGAACCAAGACTTCAAAGTCATGAAGTGACAATTTCTAATTCAAAAAACAATTTCCAGCGTGCTGCTCTGTCCTTCTTACGGGTAAGAGGCCGGTGTCACAGTATTAAGAACATTATATGCTAATATAGGTGTCTTATTACTTGAACTAACTTATACCTGGCCCAGCTTAGGTGTAGTGTAATTGGCACATTTGTTTAGGTGTCCTCAATTGAGGCGTACACGATTTTCTCAGCATACATGGACAAAGTTTTCATTGACCGACTGTACTGAATGGAAAGAATCGTACCTATTTTCTTATTTTCTGCAAAGCATCCTGTTTGGGCTCTTTGCAGGAAAAAAAGAAGTGCGTATGTATTTTTTAATTATTTACTTATTGTATGGAGTGTCAAATCACAGGTGGTTTGAAGAATTGTAATTGGTAGCATAATTGGGTAGTTAATTAATTTGGTACGACACACTAGCAGCTAATTAGTTGATGCATGCGTTTCAAATAGCTATATTGAGTACATTCAGTTTGTCCAATTGGTTCTTACAGAAGTTGAGAATGCGGGTGCTTAATTCTTTATTGCAATTTTAATATGTGATACTGTTTAGTAGTAATATACTTTATTCGTGTTCTACATTTTGTAATAATTTTATTTTAATATCTTTATTTTTGGATATTTTCTCTAGTAAACTATCAAAATATTTCGACACAATTTAAATAGACGCGAGAAGTTTTAATGACTATTACGATAGACAATTTTGTTCATTAAATCTAATGTTCCTTAGTAAGTTCGTTTACAAAGGAAATCTTAAAAGTCCAACAGTAGTCAATGAGGATATGCATGTTGACTCTGTGAGTTACTTAACCGCCTACGGTGTCCATATGGAGATAGCTTACTTTTATTTTCTTTTTCTAGATTTGTATCCTTCTCTTTCTATCTAACAATTAAATTTTATCGATATTGTCTTTTAACAGCCAGATATTTTGCATATTAATATGTGAATAACATCGTTAGTAGTGTATATGTTACTCCTGTTTACTAAAGATTGATATTATTGTATTGTATATGCTGTAAGTTATTCCAATAAAACAAAATAAAAACTAGTTTACTTTTTTGTCCAAACCGCTCCCCTCTCCTGAGTCGGACCAGCCGTGGTCCTCTGCGTCCTCCCTAAATTTATTCTTAATAAAGCGCGGAGCGGCCGTCCGATGTATTTTTTGATATCTCTCGCTTTGTGATGAAAGCTCCCAATCTCCCGTGTTTTTCTTTGGGGATTGAGTTTGTTCAACGTTTTGATCACGTATACTATGGATGGCCGATCCTAACGTATCGACTCAAGTAATTTTTTACCGCGTTTGAAGTTTATCTTTTGAGGATGTTTGTTTTGGTATTTCAAAGAGTTTGTTTTTGATGGTCCTTTAGTACCTACACTACCTACTTATTAAAAGTTTGTGTCAAAGAAAAAATATCTTAAATGCAAGTACCAGTACAGTACCCGCCCAAACAGTTGATTCGTGTCAAAATCTTTTAAATCTAATATAATAAAGAGGTAAGTTGGTTTTTTATGTTTTTTTGTTTGTAGGAGGAGGTAATTTCTGGAAGTACTGATCCGATTGCAAAAATTTTTTTACCGTTAAAAAGGTGCTTTATTCCTTAGTGACATAGGCTATCTTTAATGTACGCGGACGAAGTCGCGGGCAAAAGCTAGTCTGGTATATGTTTAATATTGTAATACATAGCGTCTGCAATACTTATCTATTGTCAAAGAGCCAAATACATTTTTGTATTATCTATTTCGTTATTACTTTTGATCTCTGTGGTACACGAGATATAAATAGTACGAAGTGAAAAAAATATACCAGGGAATAAAATATGGAATGGTTGTAACATGAGACTATGTGAGCATATTTCACTTGATTGTTGTAAACTTTATTCGAGTTACCTATTTAGGTAACCGGTAACATTTTTACATATAGGTTTCAACCAAAATCTAATAGTTGTAAGTACCAAAAACAAGTAAATGTCCTTAGCTCAAATCTAACGAAGTTTAGAAACTTAGGACTTAATATAAAAAAATATCTGATAAAAAAGGAAAAATGTCAGCTTCCACGTTGTTAATTTTAGACTTTTTAATGTATATTTTCAGTTTTCAGGCATGAGGCACTCGTGACCTGCAGCTGAAAATCAGCGTGAGATGGTGGCCTTGTGTTACCATTTGTCATTATGCAGATCTGAGGCCCTTTTGGTATATTCAGTGTACTTTTTGTTTAATGATACGGTGTTTCCGTTTTTATAATACCAGCAAACGCAATTTTTTTTTCCGACGGACTTTTGTAGTAATTTTTTATTCACAGATAGATGCAGTTCTTTAAAGTAGCGATAGCAATAATCAGGTAGGTCTATCGCCTAGCTACTACCTAAACAAGTTTTGAAAATTTTACAAGGTAAGCTATCTGCCATCTTGGTAGATATTTTGCCTTATCTTCGAGATGCAGCAAATCAAACATACATACTAATTTCGTTCTATGTGTCATCGATCTTTGGAGTTGTAAAGATCAATGGAGATCAAACCAAACGCTCGGGCTGCGAGATGATTTGAAAGAGTCATCACGGCCTTGGAACGCAAAGGTCAACTGAAGGGACACGGTGAGTTTTAGTCAGTAAAAGTCTGACACTCACTCTCGCTCCACCCAGAGCGTGAGAAAATATTTGATGATGATGTCTCACCCTAAAATAGGTATGTTTTGTTTGTTTTGACTCAGTTTATCTTTTTATTGTTTTTTTATACAAGGTGTAAGGGACAGCCCTCCACAAACTTTAAGGGCTTGCTGAGTAGAAGAAACTGAAAAACCTTCCACAACAATTTTTTTCAGGAAACGAAAAAGAAATCGGCCTCGCCATACAAATTGTCTAATCAAGTTTATCATTTTGTATGGTGAGGCTGATATATTTTTTCATTTCCTGAAAAAAAAATGTTGTTGAAGGTTGTTCAGTTTCGTCTACTGAGCAAGCCCTTAAAGTTTGTGGAGGGCTGTCCCTTACACCTTTTATTTCAAGATTTTATTTAGCCAACTATTGCCAGATCAAAAGGAAATCAAACTACCCGCCGCCGCCGTGTAGAACCAAAATGCCAAGAAAAACTCCAACATGAAGTACTCTGGTAAAGTAAACAAGTATTAATATAAAGTACACCTTCCAGCGAGCCGATGTTGGCGGAAAACTAATTCAGGAGTATTCAGGACTAAGATAACTTTAGTTAAAATATACAGAGCAAGTTCTGCGGTAAAAAGGAGCCTCCAGGTTCCAAGATGGCGGGGCGTGGCGAGCGCTGGGCGGGCGGATGGGCGGGGCCGCCCAACTGTGTCAAGTGTTTTCAGATGGATTATTTTTCTTTGATGGCCCTCGCCGAGAAAGCTCTCCGCTGTAATGGAGTGCGCTATACTTGTGTATATGGCTCGCTGGCTTTAATAATGCTAGTGTCTTTTATTAAAGTTGGTTTTAGCAGGATTGGAGGGTTTATTTTGAGATGGTTCGAGAGCTGGGTGCGGCTCTTGTTTGTTACTGAATGTTAGGTTTGATTGCTCTATGTAATACTAAGCGAGCCGGTATCTTAATAGATTGGTCTTGAGAATTTAAGTCGTTTAATGGTTTTAGTAATAAATAAAAAACAGAATGTAAAGATCGTAGATAAGTATGTACCCACTTTGACCTCACTTTAAAAGACAGGCGTCACCAAGGCAGGCCTAACAAACGTTGGCGTGACGGTCTGGACTCGTTCCAGAGAGATTGGCTGAAGAAGATCACACATAAAGAGAGCTGGAGAGATATGGGGCTGGCCTTTGAAAACCTTTCTAATTGATTTCTGATATAGTTTAGACTTTTATATGAGTTTTTTTATGTTCTCGAACTTATGACACTCTTGTGTTGCTATCTGGCAATATACCGACCTGAGGTCCTTTTGGCATTAATCTATTAAACTTATTTATTCTGTTTAATTTTAAAGCGTTTCTTTGCCCAGCTATGGGACAAAGTAAGCAAAAAAGAATCCTTATTGTATATCGAAAAAAATCTTTAAAATAATTTTGTAACTGCCTAGTTATTTGTATAACATACATTGCCTGGGCAGTGCAGTGCCTTTGAGAAAAAAAGTTAGCAAACAGCTGGTTCCCCTCTTAATGTTTTGTTAAAGTAACTTCTTCGTTTCAAAGTGCAGGGGTTCAAAACTGGGTTTTATTCTTTGCTTTGAATCTGAATGTTATATTAACGTAGAATATTGAAATAACGTGATTAATTTATTTGTCTAATAACCTTTAGTTAGATTTTCAAATATTTTTTGAAATAATAATTTAGTAATTATTATTTATTTCGTTATAAAAGTACAACAATCTCAATCTATGAAGTACATAATTTCTATAATTAAATGATCTACTAACTCCCAAACTAATTCAAGCTTGTATTTTGGGAGTTAGTTATTCTTCGGATGCAGGACTTGCATACAAAGCCTTGTAGACTAAGAATAGACTTCAAATTTTTAGTACAAAATTAACTTAATTTAGAGCAATCAACCAAATAGTAGTTAAATTACAATTATCTCCATTTCTATTTTGCGCAGTCGCGATTATGCAATAAACTCATAGTAATTTGACAGTATTTATTTATTTATTGTACACCAAATAAACAAAAATATTACATTATTTAAAGTGATCTTAAATTAAGGAACTACATTTCCCCAAATTGACTACAGAAATTATTGATTTCCACAGCCTTCGTTGAAATTATCAATTAATTCAAGTCAAACACAATATGGTATTTTATTGTGTATTAGAAAAAAAATAAAAATATGCAATTGATATTATATTAATTGTATCAAATCATTAAGTGCTATAATAGCAAATATCGATTGAATGAAAATTGCGTATTTGTTTTGTAGCAGTTTATTAACCTCAACTTGGGATTGAGAAACTTTTCAAAAACGGGTAATACGTATACTTACACCCTATTCCTGTCCAAGAAATTATGAAAAAGAAAAACACAAGTAGGAAGTAGAAAACTGAGGAAAAACATTTAATTTCCCGTCGTGCGATGTAAGACAGTATATCAGACAATTTCTGCGAACAAACCGCTCCCCGGCGTAATTCTTTCAATTTCATCATGTATATTTAAATGAGTTTGTATTACAGAACGTCTGTAAGAGCTCCACGCTTTAATATGGACGGGGACACTCTTATTATCTTGCGAGGTCGCTGTGTTCGTTGTTTTACGGCATACGAGAAAAAGTATTTTTTGACAACATGATTGGCGCAGTTGCTTCTAGGCTGTTGTTGTGCTGCGTGTGACTCGTTCGATACCCGCACGGAACAAATGTTTTTTTAATTTTTCTGTTTGTGAACGAAGTTACGATACAGGAGTTCCTAGTGTTGGGCAAAGTTTTTATTTTAAAAAATCTGTAAAAATTAGACGCTACTTTACCATATCAATATTTTTTGGTTTATACCAGCTTTATTGACTCCTCTAATAAACTTATTTTGGTAATGAAATAAACACACCACTTTCTGCGTACTTAAATTTTGTAATAACTTAAATAGCTAGCTAAATTCTATCCAACCGCAGCTCTTAAGAGAAAGTGAGATGCTTCTGCTGGCATCTAAATGCGTCATCATTTTTAAAAACCGAGTTTTAAAAGGATTTGTCATCATAATAAAATCAAGGTAATTATTACTAGCTAGTAAAAGTGCCTTAAATATTTATTAATCTTCAGAAGGACGTCTTCCTTTATGACCATAAATAAAATTAAACACTATAAAGTTTTTACAACGTTTGGACAATTGAGCGCAATGAATACCCAAAAACGCTATACATGACAATTTAAAATGACTTTCAATCTTGGATTTTCAAATCGCGTTTTTAGGCCAAGCTTTTCAGGAACTTGAAAATTTTCTTCAAAATATCTTAAGCTCCACTGAGAAAATTCTGACTACCGCTTTTCTCCGTCAAAACGGGAGATATTTTCAATAACGTATCGTAAGTGACAGCGAACACACGACCTCTCCCGTGTCGCTGTAGATTTTTTCCAATTTCGTCGCGTCGACGTGTCGGGAAAAATCCTCTTTTGATTTATATTTTAATTCACCGTCTCATTTCAATTTATAGGCAAGCCGATAGCTTTGTAAAGACATTTGTACCTGTCTAATGTCATATAGATGCTAATGTGTTGTTACTCACTCATATATTTAAGTGGGAGTCAAAGGGATTCTAAATTGGTTTCGTTGCAACATTTTTTTTTTGTGTGATTTGTTGTTTTGAAATTGAATCATTTGTATATTGGAATGAGCATCGTAAACCTATTTTTGATTAATAAATAATAAAGGGCAGCGATGAGTTGATTGGTTTTGTCACTTAAAATGTTACATTATTTCAATTGATAAATGAGACAATAGTATGTAATGACGATTTTTGGGTCGATAGGCCAATACAGATAGTATTTCTACCTTAGCACCCATTGACTAGTGGGAACCCACAATCGCCTTTGAGAGAGAACACATACTCAGGCAAGGAATTCCAGTCCTTGTCTATAGGTCTATGCACAATGAATGTGTTCCTAAAACGTTTTGCGCGTATGGGTGGGATGCCCACCATGTACCGGTGGCGCATTGCCGTACGCCTGGTAGTCCGATGAGGGAATGGGCTTGTCAGAATTAGGCTATGTAATTCTGACGCACACTGACCGAAATGCAATCGGTAGAAAACCGTCAGGCTAGCAACTTGGCGCCGGTGTTCAAGACTTTGAAGCTTCGACTCGAAAAGTGTGTTATTATATTGACTAGAATGTTATGACGAGAAATTTAGACTTTCTAATAACTACTTAAACTTTCAATAACATAATTTATGTAGTAATCAGTAATTATTAGGTAATTCCAGCTTTCATTGCTCCAGATAAATTTTAACTGCCCATCGAGTCTGATCTCAAATGGTTCCTAAGCGTAGTAACAGTGAGACAATTGCGCCATCAGTTTGGAGTATAAACAGCGTTGTCGAGGCACTAATATCGTCGCTAAGTGGCGCGCTGGCCGGCTTTGATCCCGCGGTATTGACTCCCGCCTGCATCTCATTGACGCTACGCACGGGTCGAGTTTTCTTCTTTCTAGAGTATATTTTTCATAGTGAACAAAGAGGGTACTAATATAGACGGATTTTCTAAGTATGCGTTACAATGTCACTGGAATGAAATCGCAGTGATGAAATCGTTGATGGTGAGATGCACTAGTTTATGAGGAGCCTGTTCACTCTAGTCTTGAAAACACCCAAATTATAATTGGACGGGAAGATCGCAGCAGGCAAATTGTTCCAGTCCTTCGATGTACGCGGTGTAAACGACGATATACTAGTCAAACGTTAGACTAGCAAAAATAAAAATGGTTCATCATCATCTTGGTTGGGTTGGTACAGTCTGCAGTTGTATAATCCATCTTATGTAACCTCACAGCTGAAAACTGTCTCTCAAGATACAGGTTATCCTAGTTTGAGAGGTAGGACTAACAATATCTGTATACAAACTTCAGCAGCGTAGTTAGCATTTTGTTAACCAGTGTATACTAATGTATGTATGTTTCTTTGTGACAGTAAACTTATTATTATTATTTATTATTATCTTCCTAGCTTTTTCCCAACTAGCTTAGGATCGGCTTCCAATCTAATCAGATGCGGCTGAATATCTGTGTTATAGGAGGGACTGCCTATCAGACCTCTACAACTCAGTTACTGGGCAATACAATACTCTTTGAATAGACTGATGGTCAGGCTTTCTGACGTCTGACCTGTTACGACTGTGAAAGATATACGAATGACAACCGGGGCTTTAGGTGCTTTTCGAGCCACAGGGTGTCAGTGATGTCCTAGTTAAACTTAGAAAAGTACATATGAATTGAAAATGTCATATTCGTACTTGCCCGATTTCAAATCCGCAACCTCATGCGTGAGAGGCGGGTACCTTAACAACTGGGCCATCACGACACATCATATCAGCCGATAGACGTCCACTGTTGGACTTAGGCCTCCTCAAGGTGTTGTCACAATGAACGATCTTGCGCGTCCCGCATCCATCAGATTACCGCAACATTCACCAGGTCATTGGTCCACCTTGTAGTAGGCCTTCCAACGCTGCGTCTTCCGGTAAGCGGTAGCCATTCCAGAACCTTCCGGCCCTAATGGCTATCTGTTCTGCGAGCAATGTGCCCTGCCCATTGCTACTTAAGTTTGGCGATTCTTTATACTATGTAGGCATTCTTGCTTCGTGCTATGTTGGCGTCATGACACACGAAAACAATATAAAAGATTGAATAACCTAATTAGCTAACAAAATAAAAACTGAAACCACGTCTGCGTCAGAAAAAAATCTTATTTAAAAACTCGCCTACTGTGGTCCAGCCCGCATCTGGGTACCTACTCGAAACACCCCCGATGTCCCTAGAAAATATTTAAATGAAGATCATCTGTTACTCGCGACGCTTTTTGCCGACGCCATCTTATCCCCTTTATAATGTTGTTGTAAAGTATTTCAAGTTATTTTAGGCTATAAAGTCTTTGTAATGGCCGTGGCTAGGTTGGGGTTAAGTTTTGTTTGATGACATACTTGGTTACGTTTATAGGTGATAATATTTTAGCCAGTGAGCGATGTAGACCAATATTTTTATGTCATCATTAACATTATCATTTCAGCTGAAAGACGTCCACTGTTGGACATAGACCTTCCCCAAGTGTCGCCATATCGACAATAATATTTTTACTTATTTTTTTTTTAATGTAGACTAGGTTTTGTCAACGCCTTTGCCCGCGTGTAAGTAAAAAAAATTGTAACCTGTCACTCAGTAATAAAGTAGCATTAGTAGGTAAGAAAGAGAAAAAAAAATCTAATTAGTATATAATAAGATAGGCTCGCGTTTGAGCACTATCTTACTTGATGGTAAACGATGATATGGTCGACGATGGAGCAGGCCTCCCTATTTACTCTTTACTAATTTTTTTTGCGCGGAACCTTAATTTTTTTTTCTAAAATAAAAGTAGCCTAACTGTACTCCTTATAACGTAAGTTATCTACCAGTGAAAGTGCCGTCAAAATCGGTCCAGCCGTTTCGGAGACTAAAACAGACAGCCGACCAAAAAAAATGCATTTCTGTGAGAGGTATTGACTATACCGTATGCAATTTGTTAAAAAAATATATTCTGATCTTAAAAACAGACAATTTCAAATTTGGTTATTATGTAGTTCTGCTGTTGATTACATAATACAGGCATATATAAATACTTCTGAGTATGTGAAGGCTGAGTATAAAACATATTGCTTATTGACAGAGAACTTTTTGCCTTCAAAGTCATAGCTAATATCTTTTTAAAGATATGAAAACGTACAGAACGAAGACTACCAGTAGCCTGATTCACGTAAAATCAAACAAGTCAAATATCGTTGAAGTTTTATAGGTGCATTTACCAACGGACAAAGCTTGCTTGGTAATAAAAAAAAAACTAGTGTGTAGAAAGGAGAAATTAAGCAAAATAAGATTGAATTTACGATTGCAACACGTATATTTGTCTCAAAATCTATTAATAGATATAATGTAGTATAGAATGTATAGTATAGACTACACAAGTTTACCATACATGTGTAAAGGAAAAAAAAAACAAAAGAATAAGTGTAAAATTGTTTTTTAAAACCTATTTGTAAAATAATAATTATTCATCATTTATCATGTGTGACTGTGTAACCAGAATAAAGGTAGCCATACATGCTAAGGAATATCTGACAAGTTTGCCTGTACAGTTATAACTGTCAGGTAAGTTTGTGTGGAAACCTCAGTTTTGCAACCAAAGTCAACTGTATAGGCGAACCTGTCAGGTATACGCTAGCGTGTGCGTTACCTTAAGGGATAAAGGAAAAAAAAAACCAGAAACACACATCATAACTTTGTTTTAATCTATAACAACATGTCAAGAGTATTCCGTCAACAAACTTTAACAAGATGCCTAGTGATACGGATGACGAAAATTTTAACTAAATCTATTTATAATCTATGGGTTCTATAGGTGAACAACACTAACTACAAATTAAACTTCTTTTACCTGTGACTTATATACTTAATGGACATTGCTGACTACGAAAGGAAAAACTTATTTGTCTAAACATAATTGTATGGGATGTAGAACTCCCATGACGGAACTCAGTAACGGAAAAGTGTCTGTGATACTGTGCCTGCTCTTGTCGCAGGAACGGAGGATATCAACGTACTATCTTACTCTACGTATACCTTCACCAAGTAACTAATCTAATAATATATGTAAGCAAATATGTAATACACCTGAAACAAAAGAGAAACTGCATTAGAATCTGCATGAAATGTTATAAAAAAAAACAGCGAAGTTGCTGTAGCTATGGTCTATGGGAAACTTGAGTCTTAGGTACCATGATTTTTAGGCATTAAGTCCGCTGTGCCTTTATGTGCATAAAGTAAAAAATAATAAATGTTTAAATTAGATTCACTAAAATGACAACCCCGTTGTCATTAAAATAAAATTTGTTACTATTGTTCGATGTTTGCTAGTTTGTTGTTGAATATTTTTTTTAGTTCATAGATTGTTGGTTTGCTATACTTTTTGCTGTATATTGTAAGTAAAGCAAGCAAGTGTTGTAAACATAAATAAACCGTTGTTATAGTTGTCACTTCGGTCCTTCTAATTAAAAATCATGGTATGGGTAGGTCCGTAATACTACTCAGCGTAGCCAAGACATTTAAGATATTGTTTGACCAATACCTACTGCGGTTCACGTTCAAACTTGTTTGTCAAAGACGACTTCAATCAAGATTTTCATCAAAAAACACGACAAAACTGTACTTACACTATCAAATAATTTGACAAACACGTTTTTGACAAACAATTTGATCATTTACAGGGCGCTTTACTTGCGTTTAATTTAAAACGCGGCTTGACCCAATAAAGAAAAAATACTGGTACCTATAAGGTGACAAATAAGTACTGGTCAGAAAAGAAAAATAGTAAGTGTACTATCAAAGACACTTCCGCCTGACCACCGCTAAGTTCACTTTTGCTTGCAGTCGAAACAAAACTTCAAAGGGTTTGGTTTGGCGCCGCGCCGCAGGATTTTTTTAAAGTGATCAGGCAGAAATTACCGCAATGGTACATTGAAATAAAAATAAAAAGAAGAATAAACAAAGACACTCACCCTCTTAACAAAGATAGAAAAATAAAAAAAAATAGTAAAAAAGATGGCGCGTTGTTCTGCTCGGGGCTCATCCAGAGCTGCGGCAGCCGCGCGGCCAGAGGCGCGGGCGCGCGGCGTCGGGCGCGGCCAGACGCGGGCGACCGCGGCACCGGGCGCGCCGCGACCTGCCGCCGTTGTCAGGACCACCACCAGCGGCTCCTGCCTGAGAAACATTAAAGAAAGATTAGTCTATCAGCCAAAAACAACTATCAATGTTCATCAGGGTGTCTTGGATCAGTCGGTTCCGCGTCATGTCTTCAAGGCAAGAGTGGTACAACTATCATACAGCGCTCGATTGTTGACTTGATTCTTGGTTGTAAAGGGTTGACCAGACAGTTGCAAACTAGCGTTCCAATCAAGGTGACCTTGGTTCGAGCTTGGTTTGTGAGTTAGCGTTCCAACTAAGGTCACCTTGGTTTATGTGTTTGGTTTGTGTTGCGGCTACATGGATGTAAACCATGCGCCAACACGCTCGGTGGTTGGGAAAACGTGCCTCCCAAGAGCGTTGAAGATCATGGATTAGATATAACTGCTGTTTACACGGATTGAAACTAGCAAAGTCACGTTGGATTACAAACATGTGGTCACCCTTTTAGGAGCCAACTTGTCAATTGACACACGTGGTCATTGCACAAGAAATATTCCTGATATCATCCGTCTATAAGGTTTGAACATCTGGTACAAAGCATTGAATTATAAAAACTATCAATGGTACAAAGGCCTATTGAAGAGAGTAATCCATCATGCCGAAATTTTAAGTAAAGAAAGGGTAATCAATCAGCTGATTGATTGGTAACCGATTGATTGACGAAGGTTACAGACAATTTCAGTGGATAAAAAATATTTTTATCAAGAAAAGGCGCTGCCACATGGCCCGTCCCTAACATGAGTACGATTTTATCACGGCTATAAAATATTTCTTCGGGGAAATATGAAACGTCGTTCAGTTTGTTAAAGTTGTAGATGCTGGTTTCAATAGATGGTGTTATAATTTATCTACAATGTGGCCGCGTGCCAACAATTTTATTAGGTTCCGGGATAGGGTCATTATTACACGTAAGCTGCGGGATTGTTTCTAAAAGAGAGAAAATAAAGAGAAACAAAGAAAAAGTGAAAAAGAGAAAAAAAGAAAAAGAAAGAAGTAAAAAATGAAGATAAAGAGAAAGAAACAAGAGTTACCACAGCCACTCCCGCTCACTCCACCCAGAGTGGAAAAATTATTTGATGATTTTGTAAGCCAAATGGTACACACATTTACTCCATATATGCATAATCACTATCAATATGCGTAGTATATTCCCACTGCTGGGACAAGCATTCTTTCAATAAGATCGCAGCTTTAACATTTAACACAATTATTTTTTGATTTAATTGACTATTAACTTGATTGTATTTGTTTAAGGTGGGATTATCTTGAGATAAAGTAGAAATTATTGAAAAACAGGGAAAACACACATTAATTCAAATCAGAATATAAAATACTATAAGTAACTTACCATACTGCTACAGGTCACGGTGTCTGCGGGTACCCTGGCTCACTGCAAACGATAAAACAATGCTTAGTTAAAAAAATTATGAACACGTGTTTTCGGAAGTTTCTATTGTAGATATTACATCACATCACACTCATATTATAAAGCCGAAAGTCAGTCAGTGTGCGAGCATATTTGTTACTTCTGCATGCGCGAACGGTTGAACGGATTTGGTTGAAATTTAGCACACCGGTAGACCATGTCCTAGAATAGTATTTTACCATGGAACTATTATCTAGTTTCCCGCGAACGAAGCCGTTGCCAGAAGTTAGTTGACGATATTTTATATGGTGGTAACGTTTCAGTTGTGCAAATATTCATAATTCATTTCATGAAGATGCATTCCAACAGTATAATCAGTCATCAAGCATTGTATTGTTTTGCAAAAACAAGTGAAACCACGTGGTGGCCAGTTTTTTTTTCTTGTAGAAAATACGGAGAATTTGATTATATGAAAACTATGAATTGAGAAAAAAAAAAGATATCAATCACGGAAACACGTGGCTGAAAGCATCACAAGATGGCGGCTGAGCTTGCGAAAAATATACCTATTGCATGAGAATTATCCCTGAAGATTACATAAACATAGTCAGAAAAAAATACAGACACAGAAAAATAAAAACACTAAAAATTGAAATAAAATTAAATGAAGGAAAAATATTAATTATTCTTATTATAATAATTAATTAGAAAGGTATTACTCACGATCCGCTGCGACACCCGAATGCGACGAGGCCTAGTGTGTGCGCTCTTTTATACTCCAAATTACCGGAGACTACGGCTAGGAATAACATCGTAACTGAACTTTACTAATTTTATACTTATATTAAACTCCTCCTGATGACCGATGACCTGGTAAGGGTCGCGGAATGGATGAGAGACGCGCAGGACTGGTCGTTATGGCGACAATTGGGGGAGGCCTAGGTCCCACAGTGAAGTTCTTTCGGCTGAAATGATGACGATGATGATGATTTGCATCGTATTCCGCAACGCTGAGAGTCGTGACTAGTGTTGCCAGGTCCGATTGGAGTAAAATCGGGACTGATGGTAATACAAATCGGGATTTAGGGTTTTAAATCGGGACAAATAAAAAAAAAACTGTTTTTTTTTGTGGTGAAAAGTCGTTCCATTACTTCTCTCGCTCTAGGGTGGAACTATGTTCTTCAGTTGCGTTCCAGGACTATAATCACTCTAGATGTGTCGTCGCCGTGTCATTTTAGTTAACGCATTTAATATGTGTGACAATAATACGAATAGACTTGCTTTGTTACTTTGTAATATGTAATTATAATGGCTTTTAATTAATATATTGATAAATCGGGACATTTAGCGTCCCGATCAGGCGCAAATCGGGACGCGTCCCTAGACCCCTCAAAATCGGGACATCCCGCGCAAATCGGGACACCTAGCAACACTAGTCGTGACCTCTCTGTTTCATCATTTTCACTAGTATGATATTTCTCCATCTGTTTCTGTCTCTGGCGTTGTGAAGGGCATTGTATACCATGAAGTCAAGAGCGGTGCGAAACTGGTCTGCCAAAGTATTTATTGGGCTGCGCCCATGAGGCGTTTTCCCATCTACTTTATCGGTCATGATGAGCCTTTCGAAGCTGTCAATGTGTTTCCTTGCAATGTGACTGAAGTAATACAGAATCTTGCAAAGACACCCGGACGACACCGGCACTTTGCTAAATGTAGCCACCTACTGGACCAAAACAGGATAAGGAAACATATTTCCTTGACAAAAAGTACCGTTTCTATAAAAGTATTACATTCAAAGACCTGGTCTACCCGTGTTCATTCATATCCGTTCAGTCTTTTGAGCATAAAGGAGGAAGAAACACACACACTCATCCTTACTATGAAACAAAGTCGATAGGGGACTTAGTGTGTGTCTGTAAAGACAGTTCTTTGTTTATAGCTTTGTTATATGTTTTTGGAATGATTTATTGTAATTTTATTTATTATTTTATGAACTAATTAACTAATAATTTAATGCATTTGAATACTATTATGCTAACGGAGTTTTAAGTTTCAGTCACTAACATAATATGGACATTGAAACTAGTCTGAAATATATTTTTATTTTATTTTTTATAGCGTTTATACAGATATGTTTAGACAGCTGTATTTCTTCGAATACGTGTGGGTTTTAGTCAGTAAAAGTCTGACTCACCCTCCTGCTCAACCTTAGAGTGGAAGAAGACATTACATGATTTCCCGCCTTCCAAAAAAAAAAAAAACAATCGGGTGATATCACAAAAACGTCAATTTCATAGACAGAGACCTATCCCTACATAGGGAAAAATTTGTATGAAAATGTGTATGTTTCTTACTCTATCACGCTACTACGAAACGGATTTTAACGAAATTTGGTATTTCTAGCGATGTCGTGGACAAAATTCTTCAGAAAATCTATTGTCACTCGAGCGAAGCTTCTGGCAGAAGCTGACAGAACACTGTCAATTTTTTTTACATTTATGATAAAGAAGGCGCCAGTTGACCGTGGAATAAAGTACATTGACCTTTTCCTAATATCTCTGCGTAGGTACCCGAAAAACAAACAATGAACTGCTTTTCATTACTAGATCCTTAAGTTACGATTCTTAGTCCTACCTTAGTTATTAATGACAAAATGATATGTTGATGTGACAGTTGAAGAAAAATACAAAATGTTTCAGCTGTAAGCAGCTGTCAAATTGACGTTTTTCTTAACTGACAGCTGTTTGTTTGATTACAAGTCATGATGGTCGGTTGTTATGATAAATAGTTTGGAAAACACGCAAGTCTGTTAGTGAGCAAACAAAAGCTTTTGCAGCTGGTTTCTATCAGTTTCAATTTCCTTTTGGTATTTTTCGACAGAAATGAACGAAATAATTATAAAGTTGTCAAAAAATAAAAGCCCCGTTTTGAATTTCGTCAAAATGAATACTGAAATACGCAAAAAGAAGACACGCAATATAGTCCACAATATTATTTAATGCGGAAAAAAAATGTATGTATTTTTAACCGACTTCTAAAAAAGGAGGAGGTTCTCAATTCGGATGTTTGTATTTTTTTTTTTTTTTTTTATGTATGTTCGCGCATAACTTCGTCACTTGCCAACCGATTTGAAAAATTCTTTTTTTGTTGGAAAGGGTATACTTCTCAAATGGTCCCATAGTCACCAAGTCGGGATCTGATGATGGAATCTTGGCGAAATCGAGGGAACTCCTCAAATATTATAGGCAACCATATAGTTCTTTTGGTATTTTTATCAAAGACTTAAGCATTTATAGTCAAAACATGACATTTGATGAAGTGGAACTGGTGAAGACGACCAGAAATGGCCAACGGAAGTTCATAGTCACACCGATCTCTCAATGAACATAGTTACAAATAAATGAATAGTTCTGAATAGGTATGTTGAAAATGGTATCATCGATGTGACCTGATGATGATGATGGAGCTGGAAGATAGGTACCGGAACTCCGAAATTAATCAATGTATCCTAGCCGTGTTTGGGCTTATTACAATTGTCATGAGATGCACTTTGGCTATAAGGTACTATCGAACTGATCTGATGATGATGATGGAGCCGGAAGATAGGCACCGGAACTCCGTAATTAATCAATGTATCCTAGCCGTGTTTGGGCTAATTAGAATTGTCATGAGATGCACTTTGGCTATAAGGTACTATCGAATTGATCTGATGATGATGATGGAGCCGGAAGGTAGACACGGGAACTTCATAATAAAACAATGTATCCTAGCAGGGTTTGAGTTAATTGGAATTGTCATGAGAAAAAGGTACTCTGGCTGCAACTAAAAAGTGTGAAATAAAAAACTTTTTACAAAAAAAAATAAAACCGACTTACTAAAAAAAACACTAAAACTATCAAAATAACTTTAATTTCGGAAGTCGGTGTTAAATAACGAAGAGGCAAAACTATTACAGAAACACCGACTTCCGAAATTAAAGTTATTTTGATAGTTTTAGTGTTTTTTTTAGTAAGTCGGTTTTTTTAAAACACTTTATATGTAATTTATTATTATTTTATTGTTTCTTTCAATTTCGTTCCAAGTTACATTCTAGGGTCTTTCTCAAATGTCAAAACGAACTTTTTATTTTTTAACAAGTTTAGATCTGTACGTTTCCATTTATAAGTTTAATTCTCTTCTAAGAGTTATACAGTCCGTTATCTTGATTTTTTTGACTCCAATACATTTCAAAACCAAATATTAATAAATGAATGATGAATAGGTACTTATATCAATGAATGTTAATTAAAAAATGCATTTACATGGTTCTGTTTAACGTGCCTAAAGTATGAAACATTTTTTCAGAATACCCTCAGAATATACATTATGAATTCTGGAACATTCTATGCCAGTAGTGGAATAATTTTACATTTTAGCTTTATATTTTCCAAATACCCTCATTAAACATTATGATGGCAATAATTTTATACGAATTCGGTAAAGACGCTTCAGAATAATTTAATTAAGTAACATTTGTCTTATTTATATAAATAATTGGTTTTTAGTTATTATAACGCCGGCAGCGGCTTGTGACATCTGCACATTTTTATATTTATACTAGTTGTCATCCAGACTTGGTCCTGTTAAACGTGCAAAGGTTGCATAGTCGTAATTTTCTGAAAGTTTTTCAATCTGCTACACAATTTCCATATTTTATGTTTCCTAAAGAACATTCTACAAAGTATTGGCGAACATATATAAATATAAAAAGTTGGTACCCAAGAGAAGTTGCCATTCATTTTTATGTTAAAGATATTTTTTTTATATCTACTCAAATCAAATTGGCTTCTCAATGTGAGGAAATAATGCCTACGACATTTTGTCACACGAGGTCACGACGATGTCATAATTGCTGGATCTATAATACAATTTATTGAACTGATAAATGATATTTATTTTGCAAATAGGTTCTAAAAAACACTTTAACACGTCAATTTTTTTTTCAGTCATTTTAAACTAGATGAGGCCGGTGTTTTCTAGCTGACTACCCTGAGAAGAAACACCGAAACAAACTCACGGATCAAAGTGTTTTTTAAAGTCCATACAGTAAACATGTAATGGTCAAATCATATGAGAATCATCCAGATTATTGTCTCAGATGGTCTTTTGAAAAAAGAACCACACAGATTTGAGTGGACTTGATCAGTCACAACTGAGATTTATATTTTTTATTTATTCTAGTAATGGTCGGAAGTAATACATGAATATGAATGCTTTATGATAAATCATTTGTGTTGAAAAAGGGAAAAGTTCAGTTCTTCTCACATAAATACGAAGTACTTTGGTGGCAAAGAAAGGCGATCAATATGGACGCAAATGAATAAAGCTGGGCCCAGTGGCAGGCTCCGAATAACTTTATCATTACCTTCTCGAAATAAAACCCAGTACCGCAGACCCATTCTTTACAGATAAAATATATTCTAAGAACTTTTACCTAAACCACTAAATCAAAGTACATAGCGTGGTATATAAAGTACATAAATCTGCGGCCATGTTGCTTCGGTAAATTTAATAATCCTGGGAGCTCGTCCTTAGTAAAGACAAATGTCCACCCACCACCCGGGAGGGAAAATATTACATAAGTTTCTAGGAAAAACGGCGAGCAGGCGGGGCCAGGGGCGTGGCTTCACCACGCCCTGTCGAGTGGGCGGAGCTTAGGAAAGCTGTATGGATCCAAGATTTGGTCGTTTTTATTAAATGAAGGTAAATAATTTACTCTGAGTGCTGTATAGAAGTAGTATTGTTTGGAGTAATGAGTTTGTTTGTGAAGCTTGTTGTCACGTACCTGCCTGAGTGGGTAGCTACCTAAGTATTTGTGAAGAAATTGGGCTCGTTTCGATATGCCTTCGTAGATTTGTAAATTGGTATTTACTTAGAAGCTCTCAGCATATTGCATAATCCTCTTCTTTGCCCTTTGGATGGCTTTAAGCCTTCTGATGAGGCCGTGCCACATGTCATCACTGCCAACATGCAAAAAAGCATGCAAATGCATGAATCTTAAGATTTCAGTCATGGTATGCTGATCAAGAATAAACCGCAGCTTTCTGAACACTGCCCAGCTAATTCTGATTCGAAGGTTGATCTCTTTCAATTCAGAAATTAAGATACTCGCAGGAGAGCTTAAGTTATCGACATACCTAGTCCGAAGCATTGCTAAACTAAAATGTTACTGGTCAGGGCACGTTAGTCGCAGAACAGATGGTTTACTGGGCCTGAAAGGTCCTGAAATGACGACGGTGTACCGGAAGACGCAACGTTGAAGGCCTCCCACAAGATAGACCGTTGACCTGGTGACGGCAAATCCGACAAGGACAAATAGGACAAGTCGTTGTAACAACACTTATTAGGGGCTATGTTCAGCATTGAACGTCTTTCAGCTGAAATGATAATGGTGATAACTTGTTTTGCAAGACATTAACTTTTTCTAAACTTACTGAATAAGTTTTAGATAAGATAAATTTGATAAGAGACCAAAAGTTCTTTAATAATAATAATATTTTATTTATCTTCCACAAATAACGATAACAGCAGGAAGCTAAAACCGAATTTCGATGTGATATAATAATGTTAATTTGTGGGAGACTGGTGCCTAAACTAAACCGTGGCTTGCACTTAAAGATTTTCCAGAGCGGAGTCACTGTTTCCTGACAGGGACTTCGCTCTAGAAAATCTTTGAATTTGAAATTATTGTCTTCCACACCCACGTAAGAAGTTCTCCGTTTTTGATAAGTAGTCTATAAACATGACAATAGGACTACTAATATTATTACAAAAAAACTACACGACTAGATACCTTTTTGTATAAATAATTATAAGGCGAAATTACTAAAATATTCATAGCTGGTGTAATGCAACAACAAAATAGGTAAAAAAAATATGTTACTTTTTCTAAAAATATCAAACGTGGACTAATTGCCATCTACCTAGTTTAAAAACAAATCTCCAAATCCAGTCATTACAGTTAAATCTGTCAGTTTTGAATCACGATTTAGGTATTGGCAAAAGTTTCGTAAATGTTAGATACACTAGCCCCAGTAAGTTGAACTTATAAATTCATAAATGGTACGTAATTTGACTTTCAGGCGTGTTTTTTTCGTAGAAAATGTCGACAAAAATTTTTATCGCATTAATTAGATTAGCATAACTACGGTATTTCCATTAGCACACTCTAAACAAAGCTTTTTTCTGAACAAAACGGAAGCTTTAACCAAATTGCCCCAAAATAGGGACAAAAATAAAAGAAAAACAACAAATTAATGAGCCCCGCTAACTTCCCCGGCACTGGGACGAAGGGACCACACAAATGCTAATTTTTCAACTACTAAACATTTTTCGGTACGATTTCCAAAAACAATTCGATACAGTTGGGGCCCAAGTAAAGTACACAGCGGAAAATGGGTAACAAAATGTAAAAAATCGCTGAAAGACTTATCTAATTAAATTTGAATACATGTTCTAGCCTACTATTTGAAAACTGAATTTTAATTTTACAGGTATTTTTAATTTATTATCATAGTATTGTTTATGAACCACATACCGGTCGACTTAATCCTTTAATGTTACATTTTCTTTCAAAATTAGACATGATTTTATGTGATTAAGAGAATACAACACCTACAAGCGACTCGGCTAGCAGATGTACAATCATTTAACGTGTACCTATACAAGAGACTATACAGTCGCATACCAGGTCGTGTTATTTTTAATGTATTTGCATTGTAAGGGGCGAATAGGGAAAACTAGAATTGCACAAGTGGAATTTACTTCTACCGTCACTTTACATTTATTAATATACATAACTTACGTACATGAACAATGTCAGTTATATATCCATAAAATTAAAAAAAACCTACAACAAAATATTCATCTAAACCAATTTCCTAATGCTTCACCCATTTATTTGGCCAGCATCGTATTCCATCCCCGCGTCTGGGGCTCAATTTAAAACAAAAAGGTAACACACAGGCCACAGGAACTTCGGGAAAAAGGACCATCTCCGCCCACTTCCTGCTGTTTGTCTCTGGTACACACATATTTTTTAACTAAGTGCCTATTTTGAATAAAAATGCGACTCTCTTAACCGTTAAAATGTACGGAGCGAGTCCTGGAGATTTATGTCGCTACGTTCTCTTTATTTTAGAGATAACGCTATTGTTCGTAATTCTGCTCGCCAGTGTATTTGTAGGGTATTGTGTGCGGGAAACGACGAGTAATTGAAAATAATATGGAGTTTGTTCGAGATATTACGGGTAGCTGTGTGTGGTAAGAATTAAATTTGAATGTGATTTTATATTTAAATGTGTTTTAATTTTAATACAAGGTGATTTTTATACCCAACCACGAAGATTTTTGAGTTACGCTGATATTATTCACGGGCTTGCGGACGACGAACAATGGGTAGCTCGCCGTCCGGTCGTTCGGTAAGGATCGAACTCGAGTCGTCGACGGCCCATAGCGTTCCACGTGCGCATCAATGAGGTGCCAGCAAAACCATAGGGGCCCAGTAAGACCTGCCCCCTAGAGCCACGTGGAATTTCAGAAAGGGATACCGCGGTTTTAGGACGCAAAGGGCAACTGAAGGACACAGGTGGGTTTTAGTCAGTTAAAATAATTGCACCTAGAGAGGGTAAGTTAAAGGATGATAATCCACTTAAAAAAATGCTGATATTGAACTGTTGTCATCAGGTGGGATCGCAGTCAAGTACTATTTTATATCAATTAAAAAAAAAGACAGATTTTCGTACCACACTATTAGTACCTTTAGTCTTTTATTTCTATCTATGCACGCTGAGTGTAGTAGGTATTGTGTGATTGGACTTCTATTCACAATTGTAACCGCTGATGAAATTCCAAACACGGACATGAACATGGTATCCGCATTTATTACTACTTATATATCTTTTTAGACATGGATCATTGGCGCATAGTTGTTGTTTTTTTATACAACAAGGTCCTCAATATACTGCAAAAAAAAAATAAACAAAAAATGATGGCCTAATAATAGTAGTGAAATTTACACACATATACTTACCACACGCACATACTACATACATACTTATCATTCTGATTTGCACACACAATAATGCAAAATACAATAATTGTACACATACAATAATGCAAAACAGAATGATAAGTATGTGTGTGTCGGTAAAAAAAAATACAGAATAATAACATGTAGGTATGTCAATCATCAGTAAGTAGGTATATGAATTACGTCTAAATAATGTCTTATTATTATTCTAATAATAGTTTGTTAGTTATTTCGTCGATTTATCATTAAGGCAGTGGATAATTGCGTAGTGGCATTTCTTAATTAATATTACAGTCACCTTAGAAAGAAAAGCTCGTGAATATAATTTTGGTCATTTTTATTTAATTACATTTTCAGAAAGAAAATGTCGAGATTCACACCTGTCATTTTTAATGACGGTTCATGAAAACCTCATAAACATGCGCAAGTGTCTTCACGAAAATCTTGCAGCATTACTCAAGTAACATTTGACGTTTTTATGATAATATCTTGAATTACAAGTACCTACCTATAACTTAAATGCGTCTGAAAACGTATCCAAATTGCAAACTAAAGTAAAGAGAGTGTATAAATAAGCTGTGTAATAAAAGGTTACAGGTTTTTTCTTAAAAGTAGTTGCACAAATGTGGGTAGCGGTGTTTATGGCATCGTTCTCGATCACTCCCGATCATCCGCACTTCGGCTCACTTCGTGATCACCTCGTGATCGCCGATCTTTACCGATCGCTACTCGATAATCGCGCGCACTGTGCAAACAGTCGCTTTCATGTTCACGAATTTTTGCAATCGATTGGTGTACAGGATGTTGCCTGTTGTTACGATATCTTGATAATGTATAATTTAATTCTATTTTTTTTTTGAATTGGGTCTGCCTTTTATGGCAGAACTATTTATGTCATAATATTATTTTGCATAACAGCGGATAACATAAACTTCATTTCGCAGAAAATCATTTTGCATACACTCATTTGTCATACATTCAAAATTCATAATTTTGTTTGTCAGAATCATCTTTACGCATAAATTCTATAACCATAACAAATTTAAAGCAAATCCATCATATCGCAGAAAATTGACAGTCAGAATCGTCTTTTGGCATACATTTTATTACATTAGCTGCGGTGGTAATTAGTGTTATTAAAACGGTAACCTAAATACTAATTACAAAAACTGTCAGAATAATTTTCGGAGTATCAAGATTCTGCCAAATAGAAGAAACCCCTTTGAATTTCCACAGCATATTATCTATTAGTAATTACATATGTTCTAAGAACGGAGAAGTAAGATGTGGTAAATAAATCAAAACGATAGATATTAAAGGAAAAATAAATCAACAGCTTCTAATTATTGTCTTACTTATAATTTAACTTGCACTTTTCTAGCGAGTTCATTCTTTCACGAAAATGTTTTCATAAAAACTTTAACACCCCTTAAACTGAAAACTTTCGTTATTAATTTCGAACGAAAGATTTCAGTTTTTTTTTTTAAATTCATTTTTATTAAAATTCGTGCCAAGCTTCAAGTTTATTAACCCAAGAAATAAAAATCCTCCAAACAGTCTTTTAAACCTTAAATTGGTTGGGTATTGGGTATTGGGGGTTGAGAGAAAAAAAATTACAACGTATAATTTATTTAGGTTTATATATTTTGTGCTAACTTTGAAGCATATGGGCTCAATAACATTTTGCAATTTGCAACGAATTCTTTATTTTCACTCTATTAAAAGTTGAATTTTCAAAAATCCCTTTTTAGTGCCTGTTTTGTGAAAAATTTCACGTTTCTAGTCTCAGTAGTATCGGCTGTGCGTTGATATGTCAGTCAGTTACTCCTATTATATACATTTTATTTTATTTTATTTTAATAAGTACAGTGACAGACTACAGACTAAGACAATTTAGACAGGTGCACAACATGGTTTATGTTTTTACAAAACTTGGGTTTCTACCGTCGGACTAACAAACAACAGGCCAAGTTAGAACCACCAGTATCTTAACTTTAGACCTGCCATCTAGCAGTTTGACAAGTTACTTTACAGTAGTCAGACTCGTTTCACGTGTACTGACATTTATGTTTCTTTGATCAATGCTATGATTATACAAACGATTACGTCGTAGGCCGATTGCTACGTCGTAGGCATTTGGCTACGAAACTCAAAATATGAAACAGAATGAAAAGGTATCAATGTAACCGAGCTGACAGAGAATAATTTTCTTACATGACATAGAAAAATTGGGAGGTTGTATCTGGATTCAGGATTGTACAAATAAGTCAGCGCGCTCGTAGCTGGAACGCCAAGAGCAACTGAAGGAACACGGCTACTAAAGGTAAAAGTAAAGTCAAAAACGTCAGTTATTTGACACTCCCACTCAGCCGGAAAAAAAAAAATAAAAAAAAAGATGCTCTGTTTGGCCCAGGTGTCTGATCGCAATTGTAAGATTGGGCTTTGAAAAGTGTTAATTCAACGTGAAATTAGTTGTTTTTCTTAATACAACTGTTGTTCTTGTGTGGTTTTAATTTCAGTACGTAGTTTCCAACAATTTTAGTTAATCATCATATTGGCGTAAATATTAATTTCTACCCGTAGACATAGTCATAGTTTAGAGGGGTTCCCTACTTGTTTTCGAAAGTTGATGATTCGATTTTTATTATATCGAACACGGTGTGTCGATAATTCAGTTGTACGATGTTTTATTCCGTCGATGCGTTATTGGTGCGATGTAACGTTTGTGCGAAAAATCCTGTTACGAAAAACCCTACAACGATTGCTCATTTGTTCGGTAATTTATTAGTTCGAAAGTATATAGGTTTGAAAAGCCTATTGTTGTCCGTGACATTTAATTAATAATCTTATGTTGCATTATAGAAGTTAAGAAAATACATTCCTTTTATTGAAAAAAATGTATAATTCTTGTTTATTATTTACATCAAGTAAATATATTAAAATAATCCTAGTCTATCTATACCTAAATAACTTAAATTAAAATATATACAAAAAAATGTTTTATCTATGTTACCTACTGTAAATTTTATTCTAAAAAACAAAATCCTAAAATAAATTGGCATACCTACAGTACTTAATCCTATTACTTTTCAGAAAAAAATTTTTTGCATCTTTTTGAACATTTCCTTAACTTTTTGCGGCAGGCGCGTCTGCTATAAAAATTACGATATTAAATATTTTTGTTTCATGTTTTGTAAAAATTTTTATATTTATTATGAATTAGTATGTATATGACATCTACTTATTTAAAAGTTTATTGGGTACATTGTCATTACGTTTGAGAGTGTTACCATAATAGTTTTGTATAAACATGTTGCCACTACTAGCAATGTTCAAAAAGATGCAAAAAATTTTTTTCTGAAAAATAATAGGATTAAGTACTGTAGGTATGCCAATTTATTTTAGGATTTTGTTTTTTAGAATAAAATTTACAGTAGGTAACATAGATAAAACATTTTTTTGTATATATTTTAATTTAAGTTATTTAGGTATAGATAGATTAGGATTATTTTAATATATTTACATGATGTAAATAATAAACAAGAATTATACATTTTTTTCAATAAAAGGAATGTATTTTCTTAACTTCTATAATGCAACATAAGATTATTAATTAAATGTCACGGACAACAGTAGGCTTTTCAAACCTATATACTTTCGAACTAATAAATTACCGAACAAATGAGCAATCGTTGTAGGGTTTTTCGTAACAGGATTTTTCGCACAAACGTTACATCGCACCAATAAAGCATCGACGGAATAAAACATCGTACAACTGAATTATCGACACACCGTGTTCGATATAATAAAAATCGAATCATCAACTTTCGAAAACAAGTAGGGAACCCGTTTAGAGATGATTATGAAAAAAATATTTTATTTATTAGGGACAAAAAACAGTTACATGTCAAGGCCATACAAGACAATTATTGTCCACGGATTAATGAAATATATGAAAAACGGATCTTAAAAATAATCATATACTTATATCTTATGAACTCACAGCTAGAGTTTATAATTTTTTACTTCTAGGATTTGAATGTTTTCATTTGAGGCTTTTCAATCACAACATAATTTCAGCATAATGCATATCTAGCACAGATATTAAAACTCATCCTATAAGTAAATGAGCGTGGGATCGCTGGGTGCGCATGCGACGGGAGGACGCCTCGGGCGCGGCGCAAAACCTTCTATTACACGCCAGCTCTCACTGGATCCGCTTAGATTCCAGTCTAGGGTTACTACTGGTATGCACATGATTTAATTGTTAACTGATAAATATTCAGGTAGAACCGAAGACAGATTTGGTGGGAAAAGATGCACGTTGAGAGAAATAATTATGTCTGAATATGGCTGATTAAGTCATTGCTAAATTATTTATATCAGGCGCAATGGGTGCGTTGGAAGAATATAACAGTTTTAGAGGTGTGTCGTTGCCGGCAATATGGGAATATTGCTGGCAATATTGCCACCGATATTCATACTTCGGGCAATATTGCCACCAATATTCATAATTCGGGCAATATTCCCAACAATATTCTCACTTCACGGCACATCACTAAACAGTTTTATACACAAATCACGTAACATTTCAAAGTCACATCACAATTCTAGTTGCCGCATGGTTTGGGAACCACTTTAAGACTGGTCGTAATAGTTACAGGCCAACACTAATTTAACTTTAACTTAACGTGTAGCGACATCTATATCGCCAAATAGAAACTACGTTGTTCTAGTTCTACATTGCGGTATCAAAGTTCTCAAGCAGGTTTGCGGGTCTTTACACCCTGTCCCGCCTACATCGAAAAAGGTAAATGCAATGTGACAATGATTCCATTTTGTTGTTTTATTACAAATACAGCAAATACCTATACTTTTTCAAAGTTATTTGTGTTTTGCCTTTCCTGATGAAGATTTGGACAAATTCCTGACGGTTTACGTCGAGAATTTGTCCAAATCTTCATCTAAATCATGCTCAGCGTGCAATACAAATTTTTAATCGGTTACGATACACATGCTAACGTCCTCTTTCACTCGATCATGTTGTCTTTTGTTCACTCTTATTTGTCTATTTCCTTACAAATCGGCTATGTAAGCTCTGAAACCAGATTTCAGCCATGTGACTGTGTAGCTATGTAGCTCCTCTCTTACATCATAGCATTCAAACACTTTCTATGTTGTTAACCAACATAAGAAAGTAAGCTTTGAAAGTCAATGTTTATTTAACCATCAACTTATATTCTAGTGATAGACAATAATATAAGCCCTTTCATGGCAACTACTCGTATTTGTCAAAATACTGAAAAGTTAAAACAAAACTTCGCTGCAGCGCTACATTGGTATTATGTCATCTAACAGAATTATTAAAACATGCAGCGCTAAGACAGGTCTTTTTTCGCGACCAAAATGTCTTAAGCGTCATAAATTTCGTGGCACTTACGCGTTTCGTTCAAGGTGTACAGACGATATTACACCTGAGTCGACTAAACTGAATGTTCGGCACGTACGCGTAGTTCATATATGTCGGTGTATCTAACACATCTCCTTAACAAAATACCAAGGCTTGCCAGCCCTACGTGCGCAAATACTGAAGCTATGTGAAATGTCAGAATTGGTGTGCTTACATCGGTCAGAGGTCGGGTCACGCCGAGCTCACTGCGCGCTCCAATCTGCTGAGAGGTAACTATGCACGAGGAACAGATCTTAATCGATGATTAGCTGGTCGGGGCGAAGTGTTTCTTTGATTGCTGAGGTGAAGGTGGAATTGACACTGAGTCAGGGTGGTAAGTGGTAACAGAGAAGGTCCATGTATAATCTAATTGCCATAGTAGTTAAAACTCATTCATATTTTAAATTACACATTTTATTATCGTTATCTGAATACTGTTACCTAATAAATTTTCATATTGCTATAAGCAAAGGATGAAATCTTGTTCCAAATTTCTTTTATCCCAACTTGCAATTCAAAAGAATGTATTGGCTGCTTATTTAAACACTGACTTCCAAAATTAATGTTATTGTTGCACTTTTGAGTGTTTTATTATATTGAAGTGGGTTGTATTTTTTAACCCGTTCATAGTGTGATTAAACAATTGATTTACACACATATAATAAATAGACCAGAAGAAAGAAACAGATAAAAAGGTACCAAGGTGATGATTATATCTTCAGCAATGTCTTCCACCTGCGGTAGTAATAAATACTTCATCTACATTAATATAATAAAGATGTAAAGTTTGTTTTTTTTGTTTGTAGGAAAATACGGGTCCGATTGCTAAAATTTTTTCACCGATAAAAACCGGCTTTATTCCTGAGTGATTTAGGCTAATTTTATATAGGTACGCGGCTGAAGTCGCGGGCAAAAGCTAGTAGTTAATATAACTCTGTGCTTATTTTCTAAACAGTTCTTCTACAAAGTAGTGCAGCAATTTCTGTAATCGTAATTTAGTTCAGTAACTGCTTGCTAATTGCAGTGATTTATCATTTGTTTTTGCTCTGAAAACCATATAGTTTAGTACACACATATGTCTAGCCTAGCCTCTAGCTCATCTGAGGTAGACTAATTGCTGTCTGGACTGGACACGAGATAAGAAGAATGACTTATTATCACATAATCTTCTTTGAAATAAGCAGTACCTTTGTACAAAGTATTCTAATAATGTTATCTTCTTCAGTATTTTTGTGTGTACATAAATTGTAAAATAAATAAATAATACATAATATTTACTATTCTATCTTTTATCACATATGTTTTATATCACCGTTCACCTGACACTGATTGCTAAGTATCGTTAAGTTAAATCTTTTTATCCGTACACTCCGAATAAAGTTCAGTTGAAAACCAGCATCAGACAACTACCTCGTAGTTTTCTGGCATTTTCGCTGAACTAGACCTTTTTTGGCGCAAACGCGAGACATATAATGTTAGTTTTTATTTGCTCTTTTTTATTTTCTGTTTATCTTAAGTTGTCTACAATGATTTGTGCGCCAAAAATTTTTTTTTCTTTCTAATGCCATTATTTCTGAGGGAGCTTTCTTGCCAAAGATGTGTGAGAAAAAGCTCCTAGCTCCTTTCTAGCTGCGCTTTGCACAGCCGATTCATTGTTTGTGGGATCGAGTCGCCTCGAATCGGTTTGTACGTTATTCGAATCATGATTTGATTCCACGGTTCGAGCTCAGTACTCGAGTTCTGTTTAGTATTCGAATCTCGAGTCTAGAAACTCGAGTTCAGTGGTCCAATTTGAAAATTCGAGTCCAAAACTCGAGTCCAGAAATTCTAATTCAGAACTCGAGTCCGTTGTCGACTGATGCGACTAATGTGTGTAAATACAGCTGTAAACAGTCCGCTACGCATCCTCGCAACACTCTTCTACACACAGTTTTACTGCTTCGCTGGCGCATCTTCACGCTGTTGCACTAAAGAGTTGACCAGACGGTTGCAAACTAGCTTTCCAACCAAGGTCACTTTTGGTCAAGCTTGGTTTGTGTGTTTGGTTTGTGTTGCGGCTACATGGATATAAACCACGTGCCAACACGTTAGCAGATCAGTCACTGCGGTTGGGAAAACACGCTCGCTACATGAGGGCGTTGAAGGTCATGGATTACAACTGCTGTCTACACGGATTGAAACTAGCAAGATCCCTTGTTGGGGTGCTGGATTACAACCGTCTGGTTCACCGTTAACTCGCACAACTTTGATTAAAGTAGACAGACATTTTCACAGCGCCACTGAATGTCCCCGCCTAGCTACCACACACATCTTTGGTGGAAAAGCACCATTTTACCTTCATAATCAGTACCGTAATGAGCAAACCATTTCTTTTCGTAGTGTTCGTGACCAACGCCGTTTCAACAAGGAATTGTAAGACGTGAATTATGACGTCATTTATTACCTATGTCGTTAGTGTTGCTAGGTTGGAAAAGAAATTGTGTAATTTAGGAGATTGTAATTATTAATTTTATGTCCTATTGTTTCTTATGTTTTGTATCTCTGTCGCGTGTTGAAAGTCAATTCAGAGTTGCTTGTAAAATAAAATTTCCGTCATTCTTATCTACTTTAAAATCCATTCCTACCCTGTTTTCCTGGGGTAGAAAACCATCAAATGACTTCTCCGGCTCTAAGGTGAAGCTAGAGGGGCGTGTCAAGCTTTTACTGATTTAAACCCAAGTCAAGTGCCCTTCAGTTTCCCTTTGCATTCTAGGACTGCGGTCACTCTTACATATTTTCCCGCAGGTTCCTACCTCTACTACCTTTAAGGTTGCAATGTTGTGTATTTCACACTAGTATGGAAAAATGATGTCGTAGCCTGTTAATATTTCTATTGCTTTTATAAGTAGTCTCCGTTCCTTTCAAAACACCGTCGCATGCGATGGAATAATTGACTAAAGCAGTGAGCCCATTCTTATTAGGGGATCTCTTCAACGTCTTTTTTAAAAGCAGCCACGACATCTTCAGGGTTCATAAAAAAAATCCTCTAAGTATATATTTTATTTTTGGAAATAAATAAAAGTCACAAGGTCGGGACTGAAAGGTGGATGACTCAACACATTAAATAGACACAATTCAAAAGTCCACCTGATGGAGTGAGCTGGAGCGATGTCATGGTTTTTTTTTTTGAGGAGGTTTCTTCTCTTGACTTTTGCCCTTCTTTGTTTTTATTTTTTGTTATAGGTTTTTGTTTAATCACTATCTCACCTGATAGTAATCGATGATGGGGCTAACGTTGCAGCACATATGACTAGAAGTAACTTATTCACTCTTGACTTAAAGACCTCTAGGTTGTAGCTATCATTAAAAACAGGTTCCCAAACCAAATGATGTTAGGTCGAATAACACTAGCTCGAAAACGTTAACTCGACAGTACTTAAAATCGATAACTTATTTTATTTATTTTTTTTATTTATTGGTTCACCAACAATTGTTTACACTGGTATTATGGTAAAAGTAACATGCAATATATAAAGTACAATGGTGTAACAATCACTTAAAGGTAAACTCCGCATGCATTAAGTATAAGTTGTATATGACATCAAATAAAGAAAACTTAACTAAACTAACCTTTAATTATTATTGGAACCACGCGTCATTGTACATACAGTATGTCTAATCCAAGTCGAGAAGAAACTGATAAACTAAACTTATACTAACTTATGAGCGAGACAATTCACTATCTCGATGCATCAAAATCTCGAAAACTATAATAACTACTAATACTATAATAACTACTATACTAATCACCAGAAGGAAATGATGTCCATTACTTGATAAAAGAAATGAGTGTCCTAAAACTATTCTGCTAATCGATTAAATGGTCGGTTGAGAAATTATGAAAGATAATGACCTCTCGCACTGCCGATGATTCGACCTTATAGATTTCGATATTTTGATGCATCGAGGTAGTAAACTGTCGCGCTTATAAGTTATGGATTTCAAGTACTGTCGAGTTAACGTTTTCGAGCCAGCAAGCTACATTCGATTCGAAGTAGAGAACCTTTACCGATCACACCCCTAATACGTTTTGGAACTAAATATGTAGGTGATATATATGTAGTTAGGTAACCAGACTAGTCTAGGAAAGCAAAAAGTGGAAGTCCAAAAAAGTTACATAAGTTCTAAAACCTTTTTGTTCTTAATGAGCCACATTGTTTAATAAGTCCACTAATAAGTGATGTTCGTGTACCCCACACATTAATAATTGTAAAACTTTAAAGCCATTAACACGATATTCGTGTGAATACCAGTGTTTTTTATGTTTGTGTCACAACTTTCAAATATAAGGGAATGCGAGTTTCATTACATTCGTTTCAGTTTTCATCCCATAAAGTCACATAATTAAGGACTTTTAAAGTGTTTAACTTAAATCTTACCCATTTTTCTGGTCCAAAAGCTCGTTCAACTGGTTTGAAACAATGGTTTACAAAAGTGAGTGTGTACTTTGTATAAAAACTAGCACATTGCCCGCGACTTTGTTCATGAGAAAGTTTTCATACAAACTTTAACACCCGATAAGCCCCATTTCGAGGGTAGTTTAAAAAAACGAATAATGACAGTTTTTATTTTTCTTTTCGGTTACACTTTGTGTCTAGTTTCAAGTTTATAAACCCAAGGAATAATATTCTCCCATACAACCTTTGACACCCCTAAATCATTTTACAGGGGTAGTTACACTAATATAAGAACCACCCAAGGTTTTTTAAGTATCCCAGTTTTTTATTTTATGTTTTTTTTTTTTGTAATCGCTGAAAGTACTGGTCCAATTGCACAAATTTTTTCATCGATTGAAAGCTGCTTTATTCCTGAGTGACATAGGCTATATTTAATGTAGGCGTGCGAAGCTGTGGACAAAAGCTAGTAATGAATATTGAAAACCTTATCTATTTACTTAGGTTACTATTTACCAGTTTCAAGTAGGTATATTGGTCCAGAGAACATTTTGCATACAAAAGAATTTCCTCCTTTTTATTCCTTTAAAAGTTTAATTCATTAACCTTTTGAATACTGTAATTATAGACACAATAGAACGACAATGAAACAGTGAAAGGGGTTTAACTTCTATAAATCTTATCTTTCTTCTTCTTCTTTAAGATCTTAGTGGTCACCTACATCATTAGTGGAAGCTTTGTTCAAAATTTCACGCTAGTAGTAGGTAGTTGTAGTAATTTCGGCTGATAAAAACTGTCAGTTTATTGTTTAAAATACTTTCCTTAGACTGAGAGAAGAGTAGGAGATCTTAACTCTTTGCATTGAGAAGGCAAAGCCACAGACGCTGTAGACTGCCTCACCACTCAGCTACACGTACTTGCAAGTTTCGTTGAAGCAGCTCCTTCAAAATAATCTTTTTGTATCTCTGTGCACGAGTCAGCTTTCAGCGTTCTTCATGACATTTTGTTTCAGTTTCCACTGACTCAGAGAAACTTTTGTGTACATATACGAGTAGTTTCCAATAGACAAGTAGGTATATTTTCATATTACCCGCAGCACTATTTACGAAGCTTTCAATACAAAACCAACATGCGTGTGTCACACAGATTGGACACCGCGTCATGACCTGGCATCAAGTCTGACAAATATAACACCATCTACAAAACAAAACTCTAACCAAAAATGCACTTTAATACCCTGTTATAAAGTCGTGAGGCGCATGAGGGAGGGGTAAAATAAAGTTGGTTCAGCATAACCCTATATTTGCGCCTGACATATCCAAATGTTGATGCACTAGTGCGGAAAATGACGTGTCACCGTGTTCGCGCCAAGTCACGAGTGACATCATATTACCACCTCAATGCTGACATGAGAGGTATTAGCTTTTACCATTTTTATTCATACTTTTTGGTCTGTCTGTTGTAAAATTTGAATTCTGAACGAGTCAACATTAGGATTTGGTTTATCGATTGGTTGTAATATTTGTTTGACATCACGTTAACCAAAAAATGTCCATAACTGGCTTGTGGTTCAAATAATGTCTCTAAATCGCTACTCTCTGATGATAATATAAAATGTTAGAATGTCATAAACTTAACTAAATATCTTAATTGTCAAGTTTGAAAATTAGGTAAAGTACGAGTATATAGTAATTTATTAACTTATGTACGAGTACACACAAACGCTTAAAAACAACTATAACAAATACCAATAGAAGAACACAAAGGTGCTGCTTATTTCAAATGAAATTTCTTCCAGCAGACCTGCGACAGGAGAGTTGGGTGAGAGTAGACACATTGTGTATAAAATAGGTTAGGAAACTTAAAATAAACTATGATTACTTAACTATTATTACCGATTAGCAAATCAGTTGATCAATGCGTAACAAAATTACGAGGTTTCTAATAAAAATTTTCGCTACTATTCATAGGCATTGATGTCTATCCGTTACTTATAATATAATAATAATAATATTCCACAACTATCACACAACGCCATCTAGTCTCAAGCTAAGCAGAGCTTGTGTTATGAGTACTAGATAACTGATAAACATAATTATATATTTCTAAATACATACATACTATAGATAAATTATACCCAGACACAGAACAAATGATCATACTCATCACACAAAGATTTGTCCTGGGTGGGAATCGAACCCACGACCTCCGGCATAGCAGTCAGGGTCACTAACCACTAGACCAACAGGCCTGTCAAATTTTAAATTAAATTAAAAAATTTAAATTATATCTCTGAGGTACAAATCTTTGTACAATAACTATGTAAACTAAGGGTGAGTTGCACCATTTAACTATAACGATAACAAAGCTGTTAACAGTTGTCAAATCGTCGAATTGACCAATAGGCGGCCGTTTCACTGCTGGTTCAGGTTTGGTTATCGTTATAGTTAAATAATGCAACTCACCCTAAGGTTTCAGGTGTTATCGGGTACCTAACTTAACCTAACATAACCTAGTTAGCCAATATTCAAGCAAATAATTCAATATATCCAAAAACTGTTCTATTGAATAGGTATTTTCCACACATCTAAATTGAACTTACTACTCGGTTACGGCTCAATTATTGCACACCAAAATATGGCAACACAGCTAAAAGGTCATTCGTGGGGTTATCGAATAATATCCAATGTTTCATATGTTCATATGTAATATTACTTTAAAAAATATCCGCAGTAAATTCTTCAAATTATGACGTAAACTATAAGAAAGTTAATTGTGATTAACTAAGCACACACACAGACGAAATGAAAAACACAACTTAGTTTAATGTCTACTATTCAGGTACCATAAGAAATATCATAAGAAAAGCACCACTAAGTTTAAATTAAAGTTATAATATTCTTAACCCTTCAGTAATAAATAATGTCAAAATTAGTTTAAATGTACCGCGTCAGCCCATCCCTTCTTAGCACATCACGTAGTCACGTAGAAAATAAGGAAACAACTACAGTCATTTCGAACCATCACGTTTATTTCCGTAGAAAACTGTCATAAAAAGCTACAAAACAATCGTAAAATAATAAAATATTTGCAATTCCATGCAAAAATATTCAAAGCAGTGAGCTAAGGCGGCCATATTACTTTGATACACAATGCGACACGCACGCCGCCTGGCGGTAGCTCGGTACTCACACGTTTGACAGCATCCCCAAGATGGCGGCCGCGGAAAGCGCGGGAAGACACCACTGCACACCACAATGCAACAATAAACTGCATTCCGCCACATACACCAATAAACATCAACACTTAGAACACTTCGTGGATCACTGGCGCCGACCGGGTCCACAATCACCCTGGCTCACGCACAGCCAGGGTTGTAACGCATGCCCAATCAAGTGACATATCACTAATTACGATGACGGAGCTATGCCTTCCCCGGCAGCGGATCGTCGAATGAAAACCTCCACCATGTTGTTACTGAATTTTATACTCCATCCCAGTCAGCAGAGCCTCCAAGTTTGCCTCCTTCAAATTCGTTATGCATACAGCACCAAGGGCTGTTGAATACCGTTCGCGTTTATTTATGAACAGGCAAACTTCTGGTGGCTGGTGGGACGTACGAAATACGTTATAGGCTCGCCTCCCCCAGCGAGCCGAGTGCCGGCCAGCGGCGCCGCACACACCACCAACAATGCATGCGATCGCTGAAAAAGGGCTTTTTATGTATTCAACTTCACAACTCTGTAGCTCATCTGCAAGTCGTATTATGGACCTAATTAACAAGTTAATATGGGCGATCCGGGGCCGCCGCGTCTGCGCACACCGCCTCGAAGCCATTCTGGATTTACAAATTTGAATGTCGAAGTCGAATTCAGGTTCATTCGAATAGCGAGAAGCCTTTGTGATTTCGGAATACACGAAAATTTAAATTCACCTGCGCAGAAAATGTTTAAAAGTTGTCCGGAGCATCCGCGTGCGTTTTGAAGCTCCCGCGATTGCGACTTTGCAATGGTAAGAAGCGTTCAGAAATTCCGCCCCGCCCGACACCCCCATCACAAAGTATAATGATATCGTCGCCGGCGTTATTATGGCAGTCGTCATAAATATTTCATAGATGTTGCGAGGGCAGTAATGACCGAGTGACCGCCGATCGCCGGACTCGTCGCCATCTTAGATTGCACATTATGCCCCGGACTACGATCCCCCCGGGCCTGTCATTATCCGGAGATGATGTGATATCAACCAGTCATTGACTGTCTTTACTTTAAGTTGTAACGGAATCGTATTGTATCGGGAAACGTTTCTACAGTTTATTGTCAAAGTTCATATACGTAAAACCATGCTCCAAGAAGCTCTGACGCACTTTCTTCCAGTCTCGGTTTAATATATTAGAGACTACTTATACGGGACTTTTCTTGTAACTTTGCTTTAGAAATCCCCTATGCAGTAGGAATACTTCATTCAAATAACTGCGACAGGCTTTCTTACATAGTACACTCAAGTTAATGCTGATTAGATCCTCTTGACATATAGAAAGTTAATGAGCTGGTCTTATATTTTGTTATATATGTCTATTCGTATAATCAAACACTAACAATTCTGTAGACAGACATTTGAGACATAAAGGAGAGGTGTTCGAAAAATCCATACTTATCTGTTTCAAAAGATTTTTAATGAAACTCTCACATTTCCTCTCCAACTTTGTTACCCGTGGCTCCGGCACGTGCCGCCCCCAGACGGCGACGGCGTGAAGGTGGCTAATTACCTCGTCCTCGGCCGGACACCGGCGTCCTTTGATCACCAGCCTTTGATCGGCTGGCGACACTACGTAAAGGTACGCTGCTTGAGAGTAAAGCGGACATTGGATTTTGAACAATAGAAAATGTGATAACTAGTGTTTGATTCCTCCTCTTGACATAGGTTGCCTTAGGCGTGAGCTTATATGTTATGCTTAGTAAGAATTTTAATATGATTACAGTGAATCTCTTGCTACAAACTAATATATATTAGTGAATAAAACTCTGAATAATTAATTTCCCAAACAGTGATTACTGTTTAGTGAAGAGAGGTTATCGGTAGAAAGGAACATGCAAGTCTGTGTTGGGCAAGATGTCCGAAACACTCGCCAGCACATCGCCCGCCGAGTTCTACCGATCTCCTTTGACTGAAAACTTGTTAGAGGTCCGTATTAAAATTCAAAAACGACGCACGGAACTCAGTCCCGATTCCTGAAAACATTATTCAGGGGATTTGAATAATGATTTTGTTTTAGTCCGTACTCACACCTCTGGTTAATGTATGCGAGAAGATTGGAGCCCCGAAAGTTCCTAACGCGATTTTTGGTCCGACTTAAATGGTTTTCAAACTTAATTTTGCGGGCACTCGGCTTTTTACTCGCAAAATGTGTTTATGCAAGAATCCCTTTATGAACAAAGTTGTTGTAATTTATTGCGTTTAAACTTGCAAAGTGTGGAAGGATTGGACGAGCCGTGTGTCACAAAGTGCACTTCTTAATTGGATGTTTGAACGAAGTTAGTGCGAAGTTTAGTGTCTCGATGGGGTAGGGTAGTGAAATTAAAAATAATTTCATAAACTAAGTAAAATAACAAAATGCCAGTATTTTCCTAAGGATGACACAGAGGAGGAGATAGAATTTCATATCAATACATGGTTTACTATAAAGTAAACCATGTGTTGATATGAAATTAATGTAGTGAGAGAGTTATCGATGCATTTGTATGCTATAAATGTAATTAAAAAAACTGAATATTAAAAGAATTAGCAGTCACTGTTTCGTTTTTGGCATTTTCTTCGAGATCTCAAAAGAAGGTCCGTTATGAAATGGTTTTTTTTAGGTCTGCAAAGTCTCTTTATCATAAAAAAAAATTAAACTCAGTTGCGCTGCTAAAATTAATGCATAGATTTAATAAAAACTCTTCGGAGTCCTCGTTTTCAGTCCGACATCCTCCAAACGAGCTCATAAGTGCTTTCACCAGCGACTTCAGACAGCAACAGTCAAAGTAATCTAACAGAAAAAAAGAACTCGCCATATTTTATTCAAATTCCGCGTCGCGAACAGTTGAAGCGGAAAAAATATGAATATGATTTCCTTACGCACTTTAGAGAAGTTGCTTCGCGCCAAATGAAGCATATTTCGAGCCATAACACTCGCATTATTCAGAAGTAAAAAAAACTTGGTAAAGAACGCTATTCAAGACGCAATTTTTTTTGTGCAAAATCACATAGTAATACGATGTCTTGACTGGACGAGAATATCTAGTCCTAGTCGTCGAAAAGTCGTGCTGACCAAATTAGTTAAGTCGGGGACTTGAACAAGTTTTTGCTATTTGATATTGTTGTTTTTATATTCAAGTGCAGAAGTGCCACAAAAAATTAGACAGATCTCTTTGTGACACTTTTTCTGTTCTTGTGTTTGTGGTGTATGTGAATGTGTTACGTTGCCAATTACTGCAACTTTATTTTTATTAGATTTCTTTAACCCGTCAGTTTGAACATTAATTCTCAGGGGATTTACTAGCTTTAAAAAAATATGATGCAATTTTTGCTTAGGAAGATAAGTGAATATCACAATAAAGTAAAATCAGAGCGAACAGGGAGCTTTATTCAAAGTAAGTCTTAAGAACTGTTCTTGAAAGAGGGAAGCGCCTTAACTTTTTATATACATTTTGTTCGCTAAATGAACTGAAACTGTATTTCGCAGATGCTAAGCAAACTTACTTTTTAGGTTAAGTATTGCTGGAAAATGGACCGTCTGTTTTGGATAAACGTTGCGACAAAAAATATGCGGGTTATGTTTGTGATAGACGGGAGAATGATTTTAAAAGCCCATTTAAAATGAGCATATGCAGATAGCAGATGATATACAGGTTTAATATTGTATTGTAATGTATAAAAGTTGAAATACTAACATGACTGATAGTTAAGTTAAATTGAAATTTATTTGATTTAAAAAAAATGTAATCAATTTTTTAAATCAGTATGTGTTATTTAGTTACTTTTATTCTTTCTAAAATATACTAAGAAGATGTTGAACATTTGATGGCAAGTTACAAAGTAAATATAGGTGTCTGAAAAAATTCTTGCCTTCCGACGTCCCCAAACGAAAAATTCCCAACAAAAATTTCATACAGCCATAACACATCGTCTACAAACGCCTACAAAACCAATTTTTCAAATTAAACGTTGAAACGCGTTGTTTTTCTTTCACCCTAGAACTAGATGTAAATTATATTCAGCGGGGAGACCTGCCCACCCTGCTCCCGAGATAGCTTAATGATGCTGCGAGATAACGTAAATGTTCTGTTATTATTTATTTTAGTGTTATTTCCAATGACGTGCTTCTTTTGTTTCTTATTTTAACATCTTGGAGAAGTAAAGAAAGAAGAAAGAAAACACGTTTATTCCGCCTAAATAGACGCACAAATCAACGCAATATTATAAATAAAATAAAAAAAAAATATATAACAGCCAGTATCCCTATCAGGCCATGTGTGTAACGGGCACAACACCACTGCCCTTGCAACCCGCACAGAGCATGTAAACAGTTATTGCATCTGTGGCATTTTGACCGTTCAGATGCTCTGTGATTTTGACGCCGGCCTTATACAGAGTACAACATAAACAAAAATAACCTAAAAATAACTAAAAATAAAAGAAATACTATTATAATCATATTAACACAATCTTCAAGATCACAAGATTCTAAGTTGTGCGTCGCATCTAAGCAAAAATAGGCCGTTGCTCAGCATATACCGTGACGCGAAGTCGCGATATTTTCTTAAAGTTCCTTAGAATAGATAGATAATTGAAATAGTAATCGATCGATAGGAATAGATTAGGGTTTTAGATCATTCATCAGCATCATTTCAGCTGAAAGATGTCCACTGTTGGACATAGGCCTCCCCCAGGTGTCGCCATAATGACCAGTCCTGTGCGTCTAGAATTCAGAATATTGCGTTTAGATCATTGTTATCGGGTTACTGTTATGTCATGGTATCATCATTATCTTCTGATATATTAAGGCTGATGATCATCGTTAAGTCCAGTTTCTTGAACGAAAATTACTGTGAAGAATTGACACTTGCACGTTAGCTACTGTTATTGGTTTTAAATGAATTTTCAACTGTTAATCACTTCACTGGAGTTTCATTAAAGTTGTGATTCTTCGATATAATTTATTTCCAGCAGAAAAGTCAGATGGAGTGTTAAGGCGGATAAAAACTAAAACCTAAATATGCTACTTCATTCAGTGGTTGCGGTATTTCAAATATTAAAACCAAATTCAAAATACTTATATTTCACATAGGTCTACTACTCTAACTTATATTTCAGAAGTTCTTGCACGATTCCAATTGGTCGTTTCCTATAAGAATAAGAAATTTTATTTGCTCGAAAATGTGAATGCATAAAGAACTTAAAATAATACATGCATGTCAGATCTTAAATAAAAGTGGCTCACGACATATCTGCCATTTCTCATGGCGCGCAAATATCTTAAGTTCTTATATTGTTATTATGAATTTCTTCCTATGGAGAAGAACAGGCAAGAAACTGTGTGGTAACTTAAGAAAAGAGATGATTGTTTTTACTATGTTGTACATAAAGGCAGAATAAAAATCATGTGCCTTGCGGGACACCTGCCAACAAAAACATTGTCATTAAAAGAAAGAAGTGAAGCAAATGAAATTATTCAAAAACAAACCTCATTTGAAATACGACGGGGCCCCGTTTCTGTGGATGCTTGACTTTTTGAGCCGCTCTCAAATCTGCAAGACAAACAACTGAACCTATAGAGTTAAACAAACGACGGTGTACTTACTGGAGAGATGAAGGTATTGGGAGGAAAGAAAATCGATAGAAATCTTAGGAGATTATATCAACTTAGAGCCTTTAAGTCAAGAGTGGATAGGGTGTTCCATCAGGCAGGCGTGCTCCATCGTCGGCCACATTATCGCTTACCATCAGGTGAGATAGTGGTTAAATGCGAGCCTATCAATATCAATATTATAAAGAGAAAAGATTTGTACCTATTTTTGTTTCTAATAAATAAACTCAAAACCTACAACCGACCGATTTTAAAAATTCCTTCACCAGTAGAATGCTACGGTATCACGGTATATTGTCTACTTTCAAGGGGGTGATGCCACTGGCCGAAGTTAGTCAGTAATAAAAAGAAGCTTTGATTTTGTTTTGAAACTTCAACTTTTACTGCAGTGCCATTATATTAGTTAATTAAATGCTGGTAGCTCTGTAGCGTTTGAAGTGCCCTAGCAGTTTCTTAGTAAATCGTAGACTGCAGTTACTAACGTAAAATCTACAAAAATTTACAAACAAATTTTTTTTCTCTTGTTCCTCATTACCCTTAGCGATTTGAAAAACCTGTTTATTCCCTAAACTCTACTTGATCTTCTACCACCTCACCTAACGGTCCACACACTGTCGCCTATATCTGGCTCAATCAGCAAGACTTTGCCTGAATTTTTCCACGCTTCTTATTCATAGACATTACTTATGCATGCAGCAAGCGAAAATATTACAGCATTTTAATGAAAGAAATATTAATTTTGAAGCAAAGTTTTCTTTGCGGTCGCGACGACGACGGGCGGAATTAAGTTTGGCCCGGGCGAGTTCGCGACCGCCCCCCACATTCTAAATATGCTTCACTGAATTTTAGTTGGGGTTTTGAACCGTTCGTTAGGACCTACATTTTATTATTTGAGTAAATAAATTAAAGGGCGAGGAAAATGCGCTGTTTAGTAAATGTTTTCTAGAGATCTGGGGTTTGAAATTTTCTTTTAAAGAATGGCATGGAAATGAGGAAAATTCATCTTCTAATTTAATATTTCGAAGAGATTTATGCAACATGAAAACAGAAAGTAGCTTTTACATAATAATATATTATTTTCAATATACAATTTTATGTATTCAAACTTAGATAAGTTATACACCTATGTACCTTTTTGTCATCATCATCATTATCATTTCAGCTGAAAGACGTTCACTGTTGGACCTAAACCTCCCTCTAGTGTCGCCACAATGAACGGTTCTGTGCGTCTCGCGTCTATCGGATTCCCACAGCTCTCACACAGTCATCAGTCCACCTGGTGGGTGTGCGGTCACCACTCCAGAACCTTTCGGCCTTATCAACCATCTGTTTTGCGAGCGATGTTCCCAGCCTTTTGCTACTTAAGTTTGGCGATTCTTCAACCTATTTACAGATTTGCGTCAAGCAGTTTTTTTTCTCTGCTCAGTCAATAGTGTTCCCCGTAACTTAAGTTGTAAAAATGCGTAATTTTTAAAACTGATTCTTCACGCTGTAAAATTAAATCAACCATTAGAATCAAAACAAACGGTTGTTCACAGACACAATTATTTTGACTTTTCGAGCACTCATTACAATTCTGTATCAAAATCCCAAGGTACAATCAAACTCATTGCTAAGCAAAAATAACCTTTACTAAATTGAAATAAGTGTGTAGTTGTTGGAGTGTAAGAGAAAAATTAAGTTGGTACACTTAGAGTAAGTGATTTCTCTCAGTTTAGTCATAAAAATGTTAATGCTGCAAAAACAAATAGCGCTTAATGTATTCTGAGGGGAAGTGAATTAATGGCGACGAGACAACTCACTATTTTGCTACATTGCTGCTATTGCTGCACTTGAACGGGTTTGGGTCTCGGCTCGAGTGGCACCTCTTTACTTTTCTTTTTCAATAGACATTGAAAACCCGACTGAAAATTATTCTTTCAATATTTCACAACTTCTTTTTTCTTAGGGATCTATAAGTCAAGAGTGAATAGGTTACTTCTAGGCAAGCGTGTTCCATCGTCGGCCATATCATTGCTTAACAGTAGGTGAGATAGTGGTCAAACGGGAGCCTATCCATAGTAATAAAAAAAACTTTCACTCAGCGCCATCTAGACCCAAACTAAGCAGAGTTTGTGTTATGAGTACTAGACAACTGATAAACCTACTTAATATATTTCTAAATACATACATATTATAGATAAATTACACCCAGACACAAAACAAATGATCATGCTCATCACACAAACACTAAACTTGTCCTGGGTGGAACCCACGACCTCCAGCATAGCAGTCTGGGCCACTGACCACGAGACCAACAGGTCTGTAAGATTATATTAGTATTTGATTATTAGATAGCATTCGTTCAAAGAGTTGTCAGCAACAGCAGGGGCCCAGCCGGGTCAAAGCCTACTGGGGCCAGGGTTATCCGAAAGGGAACTCGAGCCCCGGTATGAAGGCTTGAAGGAACGGGGTGGGTTTTTTAGTCAGTAAGAGTCTGACACTATTTCCCGCTAGGGTTGTCATAGGACGATTTTCCCCACAAAAAAAAAAGGTAGTATTCGTAGCTTATTGGGGCCATGGGTTGTGCGATAGAGAACTCCGGGGTCCTTGACGAAAGGAAAAGAATTAACATAAAAGTAGATAAAAATCTGACACGTCCTTCCGCTCCGGCTTAGAGCGGAAGAAGACATTGGATGATTTCCACCTAAAAATAACTAGTAATTATTCTTGAATCGTAGGAGCGCTCACAAACTCGAAACTTGCATACACAAGATACCAAGGACCGGAACACTTGTAGGCCATCTACATCTGTAGACCATACAAATTTTTGACCCGAGCAAGATTCGAACTCCCAACAATCACGTGTAACGCAGTAGCCAATCGGTCAACCACTGTACTAACCACGTCGTCACTTGGTTGACAAACATTGGTTGGTTTAATTTGAATTTGGTTTACTTAACCATGCTTTGTTGCCAACATGGGTGGTTTGGGACCTAATTGAACACTATCGTTTCCGTGTTCAAGTATTTCACTGAAATATGACAAACACCGCGCTTGCTTATTTACATTTACACTAATATTATAAAGAGGTAAAGCTTGTGTATTAGTCTTATGTTTGTAGTAGATATTCTCTGAAAGTACTGATCCGATTCTAAAAATTTTTTCACCGAAATGAAGCTGCTTCATTTCTGAGTATCCAACATAGGCTATAATTTATGTACGCGGGCGAATTCGCGGGCAAATGCTAGAACACAATATCACCGTGTCCCTGTTTACATTTTAACACGGTTCATTAATTTTATGCTTTTTTTTTTTCAATCAGAAAGAAGTAGAATTTACAGAACATCTTCCAGGCTAGAGTGAATAGGCTCTTAATAAACTAGTGCGCCTCACCATCAACCATTGCAGCACTGCTTACCATCAGGCGGGATCACAGTCAAGTAATGGTTTATATCATTAAAAAAAAAACATACTTCGGCTGACAATTGGATGATGAAGCATATTTATTGTAGTGTATATAAATATATATTTCTACGTACAGTTCAGTTCCCCCTCTTCACGTAAACAAGTGGCGAAGGTAAAGTATACTCGTAATATAAGTAGGTGGCTCACTGGAATTGATTATCGTGGGCCGATAACAGCCCACCGCATCCCCTGGACCGTTATTTCAGCGGGAAAATGATGGATGTTCCGGGAAAATATTGTGGCTAAATCTACTGGAAAGAAATACACAAAGAAACAGTGTTTGGGCTATGTATCTGAGGATATTGTATACGTGTGTATCATTAAACTGTTTTATTTTGTTGCATAAAACTACTGGTTTAAATTAAATGACATTTGATAGACATTTTTGTACAATGCCTGCTTGGTAACTGAAATTTCAGGCTTCTAGTTTTATATACAACGAAGTTATAGGGGGTCAAAAATGTCCTGAATTGTTGCGAGAAAAGGATGGTACGGCCGTGTCAATTTTTTGTTCGCCTTGGCCCCCACACTGCCGTGCCCCCTAATCCTAACCTTTTCTACATAGTTCTAGCCTACGTCTTCCTACTAAACCCAAAGCAACTGAAAAGCTTTCTTATTAAGTAACTAATGAAGTAGGTTATCGTTAAAAATCGTCTCAAAAGAATATTATTCTTGCCTAATCTACTTTTTCAGGCTAACGAGCGCCATCTGCGATACGAACGCACCGCAAAAATGATGGATTCGCGTTAGAAAATACTCGCGGAAATTATTCAAATGAATGCGCCACTACCCACCTACGTTGTTTTGTTTCCCGCGCTTTCTTGTTTCAAAACTGTATAATTTGCGCGGGCTTCGGTTATCGAGAATTTCGGTTTTTGTGTTTTTTAAATGCGCGTGCCAAAAAGAAAAAAAGAATGTTACTGAAATATGATTTGAAAAAAGTAACGCAGTATTTTTGATTCGGACAGTTTAGAGTTGCAATATTAATTGGGTACAAAGTTGACCGGTCTACACTGTCTTCTCATGCCTATTAATATTGTAAGATAGAAATATTGTAGAATAAATATATATATTTTTAAAGTACGAAGAAATAACTAATTTGAGTTGCGTTTTATAAGTTACTAGCTTTTGCCCGCGACTTCGCCCGCGTACGTACATAAAATATAGCATATGCACTAAGGAATAAATCAGCTTTCTATCCGTGAAAAAATTTTAGCAATCAGACCAGCACTTCCAGAGATTACCTCCTACAAACAAAAAAACATAAATACAAAAAAAAAAACTTTACAGCTTTATATACCGGCTTATGTGAAATAATAAGATTTTTGAATTGGAGTCGAGTTGGATTTGCAGGTATATATCGAGGTCATACAACAAAAAAAAATGGAACGTTCATATTGAAAAGCTAACAATAAAGATGTAACTTCTGTTGACATTATGAAAGCATTCCGAGCCCAAAAAAAATGTATTCGGTCAATAACCAAAGCCAAACCATTAGATAGCTGCGTCCCGCTCTTTAAAAGTTTAAAAGTATTACCACACCCATCTTTATATATATTCGAACTTTGTATCTTTGTACATAAAAACATAGCTTTATTTAAAAAACATAATGATGTTGTTATAAGAAAAAGTCGAGATACCCACAAATTATGGGGGTACACATAATTTTTTAACAAAGAATTAAACTATTTTCCAATAATGTTTACTGTATGGCAATTCGTATTTATAATAAATTACCTAATGTTTTTAAAGATCTTAACTTCATGACATTTAAAAAGAAATTATTTAACTTCCTATTGTTTAAGTGCTACTACTCAACAGATGAGTTTTTTAAATGAAAAGTTTGATTCTAAATTTAAATTGGAGGACTTGCCCTTACATCCCTAATAATTGTATTGTATCTAATACCTATGACCATTTATTCTATGGAAGAAAAAAACGTGTTGCGCCGACCCCAAATAAAACGGGACTAGGGCAGGAAGATGATGATGATCTAATACCTATGACATTGTATTGAACAATTCTTAACACTGTATTTATTAATGTTTTCTTTATTCACTGTATGGTTTTTACCAATTGACTTTAATTTATTTTAACTTCCTGAAAATATTTGTACGCTGGAAACAGCAGAATATTTTGGACATGAAATTGTATCTAACAGCTTGTAACAACAGTATTCTAGCAAATAAATTTATTATTATTATTCATTTCCACCCATTCCATTATACCAAAATGTAAGGTTAGATAGGAACGATAAAAATCAATTTAAAATTAAACAAATAAAAAGATGTTAACTTTACAAAACCTTTTTATTTGTCTGAAAAATAAACAGTAAGTTAATATAACAGAGCCCACTTTGAATCTATTATACCTCGGCTTGAAGGGTTGGGTATTAATTCGGGAAAAATATTCTTTTATAAAAGGGGTGTTTTCATCAACTTGCACCTGCGGTCTTGTTCAGTTTTTTAAGGTCTGGTCTGGATGGAAGCTTATAATTAATTAGGGAAATATTCTTCTTATCTGTCAGCCGTGTGAAAGTAGAAAATATAGCCTTATCACTCTGTGCTAAAGAAGCATTGTACTAATAAAAAATTTCCAAAATTGGTCCAGTAAACAGATAAACATATTTATTAGTAAAAATTACATTTATATGTCACAATATGTTTTAATTAAATTAAGTGTGTACTTAATTGTGTAAAATTTTGTGACAATTAATTCATTAAATAAATAAAATAATCAATAAACAAAACCAAATTACAATAATTGTTTTTTTTTTGTTCATCATTCCATTGGGCGTAATTAATAATAAATTGATTAAAAAAATACTATTATTGATTATTTTTGAGTTCATGCTTTACAAACAATAATAAAAATCTTTCCTCTTCATATTAGGTACATATTAGGTATAGATAAATGGCTATTCATTACATTCGCTAAAACTCAAAAGCGGTTAGATCTATTTTAATAATTTTAGACATACAGTACAATTTAATATTTAGTTTTGTTCGCTTTAATATAGGGGTACCTATACCACACCTATAAAAAATTATTAAAAGATAAAAAGGAAGATCAGTTGAAAATATATTTCTAAATCCATACATATCATAGGAAAATTACACCCAGACAACAAATGATCGTGCTCATCACACAAATATTTGTCTGTATTGGAATCGAAACCACGACCTCTGACATAGCAGTCAAGGCCACTAACCACTGGACTATTATGTTGGCCTATTAGTCTAGTGATTAGTGGCCATATGGCCATATCCGGATATATGAGGTGTACGACTACTTCATCATAGATCAACATATTATCAGGAAAGCATGAGTACGAGAGATATAAGTATTGTATCTGCAGTAAATAGTAAGCTTGGCTATATGATTCCTAGTGAGATACTTCAGGCTTTTGTTCGTGACACGGTTTCTTTTCTTTGTCGTCTCACGCCACAGAGTAACTAACTGGGATAGAGGAGACAACTTTACATAACTTATCTTGTTACAAAAATTGTCGCGCCTTTTCCATACTTTATTGGGATCAGCTTGCAGTCTAACTTGATAACAGCTACATCAATGATCAAGGTAGACTGCAAGCTACTACTACTGTACAGTAAGGCCGCAAAAGTCCATAGGAACGCTAAAGATTACATTGCTACGAACCGAGCGAGCGCGATACTTCCGTGCGTATGTGTGCGCATGTATGAGTATCCACATTCCACAGATAACACACACTAAGGAACTGTCGTCGCACTGAGCTTAAAAACATTATTATTTTTCTGTTCTTACCATAGCATTGATTCGCGCAAATACGTCATGTGCTGGTAGCCGTGTGAATTAAGTGTTGGATTCGCAAATCACGTAACCCGAGTTCAAATCATGGTCGGTCCGTTGCAGTTATTTCTTACTTTGAAAATTCCCAATCTATATTGATATAGTTGTTTTTTTTATATTTCTATGAAAAATACTATTGCATTTTTTGCACTAAATAGTTGCAAATTACGAATGTGATCTATTAACCACAAGAAGAATCACATTCGTAATTTGCAATTATTTAGTTGTTACATCTTTTCGATGTTATAAGGTGGAAATAAAAAGACGTGTTTAATAAAAATGTTTATTCTTTATATTTACAAATTAAACATTTATGAGAATTGTGACGTCGAATTGTTACCTAGACAAAAAGTTATCTTGTAACCGTTATCTATGTTACGCCTAAGATTGTTTGTTGGAAGTATACCCACTTAGACCATTCCTAATATGAATAACGTAACAATGAACGGATATTCAAATTTTAATAAAATAAAATATAGGTAATTGTTTATATCCAGTTATTTATTGAAAAGTGATATATGATTTGGACTTTGTAAACATTTTATTTTTGTGTAACGTCACAATGAATGTATTGAGGTCATAGCTTAATTGTTCATTTTCTTGACGAAAAGAAGATTGAAACCAAACCTCAATTTCTGTTAAAAGAACTTTAGTTCTCACAAGATAATCGTCAATTAGATGAGAAAAATAAATTGAATTATAGTATTATGTTAAAACAGTGCGGGTAGAAGAATAAAAAACGAAATAGACTCATGATTATTGTCAACAAAATTGATAGCGAGTTCACTGCATTCTTAAGATGAGGCGATGGCACAAGTTAAAAGATATAGCTGTTTTAAACGAAAGTAAACACAATATAATACAGTGTATGTTAACGAATAATCACAGATATGTTAAAATAAAATGGTAGGCCATTTAGTTTAGTTAACATTAAATATTTAGTGCGAAACGTAATCGTTCTTGTTTGTGCCTCTCTGTCAAGTACGGCTTTTTAGCAGGTTTTCTGTGATGCACGCCTTCAGCGTGAAGTGCACGGCGAACAGTATCCATCGAGGTGTCATATAATTCCGCAAAATGTCTCGTTGGTGCGAAACCATTCGTTTCGTATACGTCCACCATATGTCGTCACTGCGCCTCGCTAATAAGCTTCGGTCTCCCACTTCTCTTTCGACTAGCAAGGCTACCTTCTTCCTCATATCTTTTTAGCCAAAGATTTACAGTATTTTTCTAAAATAAAAAAAATATATATTAGGCAGCTATACCTACTTCACTTCATTTTCATTATATAAAATGTTAATAATCATAATTATTGAATATAATTTTAAAATAAAACTGCATTTATTAATCCAATAACCAATCCAATAAACCCAACGATTTACGTATTTCTCTTTTAAACCTCATAAAGATACGATGAATGGATTCATAAATGGCATACGTTTTAATTAGAAGATTAATTTGTAATAAAGTTACAATTCATTAATAGCTATTATACTCACATTCAATCCGGTTTCTTCAGATATTTGTGTTTTATTAAGACCACTTTTATGCAGCCCAATGATAGTCGCCCTCACTTCAATACTAATATTAGCCTGCATTTTGCGAATATTACAATACTGTCAACCTCACGTCACTAACCAACAACTACAACCAAACGACAGTTCATTTCGGTTAAGTTAAAACTCATGTCTACCTCGCAGAAATCTAATTCTTTATTTAGTTTTTTTGTGATCTACCTTTCTAACTCCAAGAAATGTGTGAACAAGTTAAAGAATAATTTAATATTGTAATGCAAATACATAACTTCCAATCGGGTAAGAACTTACAAAAAGTCAATAATTGCGTGGGATTTGAACTTGCGGCACACTGATTTGCGCTTCAATCTGTGTGCCTATACCACTGGGCCATCTTGACTTAAGATAAGTTGATGAAATTGTGAATTTCAATCATTTGTTGGCGAAACTTGAAAATAATAGGTCGTAAGTCAAACTAAACGTCAAACGAATAAGTTTTAAGAATTCCTATGGACTTTTGCAAGTGATAGTACCTACTCAACTATAGTATTCTACATGAAGTAAATTCGATGGTCATACGTTGACAACTCGTAACCCACATTTTTTCGCAAAATGAGTTAAGCACATCAAAAATTTTGAAATTAAGCGCCAAATCTTCCTATTGATAACTCGTAATAAACAAAAAATGTCACTCGAACAATTTATTCTACAGTTGACAACCCACAAAGAAAAAGTATCAACCTGAGCTCATTAGTGCGCGAGTTACAAGGTGTCAACGCAAAATGCTGTTCGCAATAACAGAATAAGATTAAGGTACTACTTATACTAAACAAATATCGGAACAGCAATAAACATATCATCAGCTGAGGAAAAACAAATAAATAAGAGGCAGATGAAGGAAAATGTGTTGTCTTAGACATCTTGTATGTTCTGTGAAAGTATGTCCTTATTATAGGAGCAAGCTTTTCCAAAGTCAACTCTGATACTCAGACAGGGTCAGGCATCAGTTTTTGTTAGATGCATATTAGATTAGCTTTATGATATGATTTCCAATTCTAAAGGCGAATTTGTAACAAAACCTATCATTATTTAGAGTGACGGTTGTGCACCTATCAAAATAGAATGCAGTATTGGTAGCTAAATGCTCTAGCCAACTTTGTGCTGTGAATAATGTGGTTATTTACCATTAATGTCTAGAACCTGAGCATAAGCAGATGAAAGTGGATAGCATCATGCTGTCATCGAACGTGGCATAAAAAAATATGACGCTATTTATGTTCCATCTATCACCAATATGCTGACATATAGCTTCGAAATCACGATAAGATCCATACGACGTCAAATTTTAACAAAATCCAAAAGTGATGCGTCATGAAAGTATCAGGCCTGAAAAGAAAAAAGGAGATCCTGTTGTCACAGATCTTAAAGTTTTATTGTACAAACCAGATAGCAACAAAACTATTCTTTGTTGCCAAGTAGGCCAAGAAATCTTGGTTCTCCTGCGGATATCTTCATTTCCGATGTACCTAATCACGCAAGGAAACTTCAAGCATAATCCTTTCCATTGCCCTTTGGTTGACTTTAAACCTTCTGATGAGGCACATTGTCACTGGCAACACACACATACACAGTCATAGACTTTCGTCTTGAGACACTGGTATATTGGACAAGAAGATACCGCGCAGTTTCCCAAAAGCTGCCCAGCCGAGTCGGATTAGACGATTGAACTCTTTTTAGAAGTTAGACATACCTAACTGAACAGTCTGTCTCAGGTAAACGTAGTCCAAAACTTCGAGTGTAGTCTCCGATCTTGATAGGAGTGGGTGCTACATGGATGTTTACCATGACTTTGGTTTTGTCTATGTTCACTTTATATCCCACTCTTTCGGAAGCTCTACTGAGGTCACCGAGCATTATACTGAGCTCCTCCGTAGGCCTTCCACAACCGATGACCTGGTGAGGGTTGCGGAAATCCGAGGGATGCGAGACGCATATGATTGGCCGTTATTGCGACACTTGGGGGAGGCTTATGTCCAAGAGTGAACGACTTTTGGTTGAAATAATGATGATGATGAGGCCAAGAAATATTAATTTCCCGGTAACAACCTACGAGCAACTTTTTAAGAACTCGCATAAACTTTATAAAATTTTTATGACTTGCAAGCTCCTAAAACTGTAATACCTACTGATTATCACTCTTATTTACGATAATTAGTCGCAAATTTAATTGTTTCAATTTAATAAAATAGTGTTTATTTAAATTGACAACTCGCAAGTGCACGTTGACTGCTCGTAACTCGTCAGAAGTGAGGATTTTTTAATATTGTTTACTCGCAACTGTTTGTATATTGAATAATTAATAAAAAACCTATGTGGGTATTTCATTTTTTTAAATTATATCAATAGATAACTTGATTTTCTACCAACTACTTTTTTATTTCATTTTTTTTTAATTTATTTTCGAAATTATACAGTTTTTTCCCTCTCCTGTAAAATTCTATACATTACAGTTACGTGCTGTCAACCTATGACCATCGTAATGCTTATTACCTTTTCAAACCGGTAATTGCGCATCATGGTATGTACTTACGCCTTGGTTAGACTGATGTCAGGTTTTCTGGTTTCTGGGCTGTCAGTAATAACTGTTAATGATCTTCGAACGGTAGCCGGGGTCAACGGCTTAACGTGCTTTCAAGGGTAAGTATAGAGGAATCTCGATATGTTAAGAAGGTCTCCAATGTACGGGACTACATCTAGCAAGAAGGGGGACGGTCTCCATCTTCAGCAAAGGTTGCTTAACCTGAAGATCGATTGGATCGACTGTTATTACTTGGTTGGTGTAAGAGCTCTTCTTGGTCCCGCGCTTATCCCATATTACTTAGGGTCGGCGCAACACGTTTATTCCTTCCATTCTGTCCTGTCTCGTCACACTATCACGAACTCCCTTTTCTTTCATATCACTCCTCACACAATCCATCCACGTTGTGTAAGACTGAATTTTCGTTATGACATGGGGTCACTAGAGTTAACAGATTCGTTAAAGTTCGCTCGACATTGTTGAACTGTTCAAAACGTTATTATTATTGGTCATATTGTTTTTGTTTGCCAATTATATCCTGGGCGGAAGCCTCCGTCTCTCTTTTCCACGCATACCTATTTTAGGTGGTAAAATCATCGAATGACTTCCCTCGCTCCTGGGCGGACCGGGATATAGTGTCAGACTTTAACTGAATAAAAACTCACTCCTGTTTCTTCGTTGCCTTTCGTACCGGGGCCGAATTTTCCTTTCAGAAACCAGTTCTTGGCCCCAGTAGGTCTACTCCTTGCCTGTAACCTTTATAATGTCATCATGTTCAAAACGTTAGAGAGCTTAATTGCTTATCCGATGATATAAAAGATTTATTTATAAAGCCAATCTTTTAAGATGGCAGCAAAAAAAAGTGTGTCACCCTTTTTCTGTTCTACGTATCAGTGTTGCCACATTATCCCTCGTCCCGCGTGTGACGGAGTGCCCTCGTGACGTAAGCTATGTGCATAAATTTCGTGGAGAGTTGTGACATGGCAACCCCGCCACCTTTGTGACGTCAAGGGCTTTCGTCTGACGGTTCTCGAGAGTGTTGCTAGATGCGATTTATTACTTTTTTATTTTGTTTTCGTGGTGTTTACGACTTAGGAGGAGTCACGCTTTTTCCATTTTCTTGCTGTTTATTTCTGCGGTATCCGCTTTTCAAACAAGTACGGTTTTTACTTGTTATACTGCATGTGCATACTTACCTATTTATTTGGCGTAACAATGAAGCACACATTTTATTCCAAATCTATCTCTTGTTCTATCATAATACCTTATTATTTCAGAAACAAACAATTAGGTACCTCCTCCAAGCTTTAAGTGCCAGCCGGTAGTTATCCTGAGACATCATTGCCTACAGATAATCCATCACATTCCAATTCGAAATCCCTATTTCAGTGAAGAAATTCTTTCATTGTATATAAAATATCCAATTCAAATGCTTTTCTTATCGCTGACAAAATTCTTGAGTATATTATACAGAAGTTTAGTTAGATGCCTAATCAAGAGTCAGTCCATAAACAACAGAGCTCAAAGGACACGTTCTCCCAACTTGATTGACGTTTGTTCGAATTCGGAACGCGGACAAAAAAGAAAAGTTTCTCACATCTCGGCCAGTGCTCCTCGTAAATCAAAGAGGTTTTATATAAAGCGTTATTTTTCTCTTATTAAAGCGAAGGGAACGGGTTTAAGGGTGGCGTAAAAAGTTTTTTTCTTACATTTATGGCGTGAGAAAAAAAGGGCAGGTGAATGTGGAGGTCCAATATTAAAATGTTTCATGTAAATTTTGAGTCGTTCAACGCGCTATATTTCAGGAGTTGTTCAGTCTGTCTGCGAATTTGGTATTCATAGACGGCTCTTAGTTTAATATTGGGGTTAAAGCGACTTCCTTGAGTGTATTTTTGTGAGTTTACTTTAATCTTTTTTAATTTGAATAAAGGGGCAGCGTTCAACCCAAAGATGATTTTGTAAAAATGTGTAGGCAAATGAAAGAAAATGTTAATAACAATATTTTTTTAAGTTAAGATATTCTTTAATTGTGACATTGTACACATATACAAAACTGTAATTGATTGATTGAGTCCAGTCATGTTTAGTGGTAAATATCGGTGTACAAATATTTCTATACCATTGAAAAATGATTTAAAAAATCATACAACAAAAAAATACCTAGAATTTTGCTTACAAAACTTAGAGGTCTTATAAATTCGAAGTTATTTTTATATTATCATATTAACATTCTAATTTATATTGACATCAATCTTGACCAAACAACATATTGCCAAGCTACCGAATTCATCGCAGTACATTGTTGTTTTTCATATCTCGTCAGTAAATAAAACTAAAATACAACCTGGATACGAAAGTTTTGGGCAGTTGGTTTGAAAGTCACAAATCTTACCACAACAAACATTTTATTCAAAAAAGTAGGTAAGCAAAAAAAATACTAGTTCCTATGTTATATGAATGCACGAATTTTCGTTGAAAAACCAGAAAACGTGGCCAAGGAACTTATTATATTCATCCAATCATTTCAGTGGTATTTAAATAAGAAAAAGATAAATAAATAAAACTAAGAGGAGTATGAAAATGAGTTTACAGTTGAGATTAATAGGTGAGCTTTTTATTAATATACAGCGGTTTGTGAAACACCAAAGGGTCGAACTGCAGACCAAGAGGACAGGCACGGATTTTAATATCTCATCATCTATGTTATACATAATAATACGTACAATGCGTTCCAAATGAGAATAGGATCGCCCGCCATGTTGTGATATCACGATTTACTGTCAAATCGAAGAAAGAAATTTTTAAACATTAATTAATTTACGAAATTTTTTATTTATTTATGAACTATGAACGAAAAAAGTTTAATCAGAATCCAGTTCTTCAATTTTACTCATCTCTAAGTTCTTCAATTTTGCCAAAATTTCTTCGATTTGACAGTACAACGAGACGTCAAACAAAACATAGGAATCGGTCCTATTCTCATTTGAATAAATTGAAAAACGTTTTATGTCTATGAATTTTAAAAGCGTGAGATAAACATCGTAACTGAACATTTTTTCCTTAAGTATGTGCCTGTTTTTTTATTATTGTATTATTTACATGCGTTTTCTTCTATGAGGTTATAAATAATTATTTGAGCTTTGAAAACTATTGCATTTGTAGAAGAATTTTTCCTTTTGTCAATTTGAGTGCCATGTAGAATTTTTTTAAATATATGTTTTTACTACTCGTTTGACATAAACAAGCATAGCAGTTGAGAGTTTGTCGGATCTGCTACTAGCTTATTTTAATTTCTAGATTTTGAATTGTTTTTTTTTTGTTTACATGGTGGTTGGTTTTAATAGAAGCGACAGGAAATATATTACTAGAGTTTTTACAAACATAGCATGATTTAAAAGAGTGTTCATAGAGTCTGTTGTCCACAGTGATCGCTTTGGAATGTGTAATTAGCTTCTTCTTTCATAATTCAATGTTGCAAATGAAAAACGAGTCATAACTTACAGTTTAATTCAAAGTTGAGTTATCTTCCAGCAAACCATTGAGTGCTAAAGAATGATCACATTAGATGGTGGGATCTAGTGTAAAATTACTGACAATATGAATATACTGACACATAACATAAAGTATGTAAATACGAACGTATATAGGTATATAATCATATATGCATTTTATTGTGAATGAAAATGCTCTTTAATTTTCCTTTCCCAGAGAAGTCATTCTTTTTGACTAACAGAAATCTGGACCATTCAAAAGTGCTTGTAAATGGTTTATCTGTTGAGTTTTGACGTACTCCAGTTTTAGTGCCTAAAGTGACTAGTTCTTAAATGACTTATCATTCTGTTGGTTTCAATTACTTATAATTATTTCTACTAAAATAAATACTGCGAAGGTAATTCAGTTTTTATAAACTTTATGTCCAGCAAAGCAATGGCCACAAAACGAATCTGACATTTCCAAATCCATCTCTGTAAATTAATCCGTTGAGCGGCCCTCAGTTTGTTTTGATTGTATTAATTAAAAGTAGATCCCTCAGCTTCAAGATTAACACCTCACTTTTCTTCAGTTCCTCCATATTCATGTACAGCGAGCTTCGTTAACAACTGAGGGTTTTTCACCCTATTTACATACCTTTGCGATTGCTGAGGGAAGCATTCTTTTGCTGGAACTTGAGATTCTTTTGAGCTGTTGGGGTTGACTGTACCTGTGGTTATGATTTTGTTTTGGAAAGTGGTAGTTTTAGGAAACTGTGTCTACACGTTTGTAGAAGGGAAATATTCGTTTTTCCAGGTAAAGTATTACGTATCAGGCAACGGTCGAAGACGAGGGTTTATCACACTTTTATGGCACTTCAAGTTGCTATGTTGCAAGGGAGCAGTGGTGGCCGAGTGGTAACGGCCCCGACTTACGAGTACTAGGTCGGGGGTTCAAACCCAGCCGGGCGTATTACTTTGTGTAATTTATTTCATCACCACTGCTCCCAAAACGGTGAAGGAAAACATCGTGAGGAAACCGGCATGTCCTAGGACCAAAAATTCGAAGACATGTGACATTCACCTACCCGCACTGGGCCCACGTGGTGGATTACGGCCCATTCCATCTCTTAGAGAGGAGTCCCGAGTCCCGAGTGGGAACATTAAAAAGGCTGATGATGAAGTTGCAATGATGTAAAACCATTTCTTATTTCACAGGTTTTTTTTAAAATAATAGATATAAACCAGTGCTTGCAATCCCACCTGATGGATAGTCATGCAATCGTTGACGGTAAGGCGCGCTAGTTTATTAGAAGCCTATTCAGTCTAGCCTTGAAGACACCTAACTTATAAAAGGACGGGAAGCCTGCAGCAGGCAAATGGTTCCAGTCCTTCGACTTACGCAGTATAAACGATAAGACGAAATACTTTGTCCGAACCGGGTTATATATTTTGTCTGAAAACCATTGTTTTTATTTTTCTACGATAAACAAAAACACATCACTTGACCCGACGCAACCCACAAACAAATCCCTATATTTTCCCCATCGCCGTAGGTACTAAAATATCAATTGCTTTATCTCGCGTTTATATATTCTATTTCCATCCATTCGCACGCCATCATATTCCTATAGCCCGTATACTACGGACATAGAGACATAAACCGTGGGCCGGCAATAAAACCTTATTGTCTACACCTCTTTTGAATACAATTAAAGTGAGTACATGCCAGTATTTCTTTTCTATCTAACTTGCTTTCAACATAGCTATATTTAGCAAGAAAAAGGTTTTTGTTTTCAGAAAGACTGTAACTGAAACAAAATTTTGACTGGCCTGTTGGTGTAGTGGTTAGTGGCCCTGACTGCTATACCGGAGGTCGTGGGTTTGATTCCCACCCAAGTCAAAAGTTTGTGTGCATGGTTATTTTTTTCTGTCTGGGGTATACATAATTTATCTATAATAAATACAGTTTTCTACTACCCATAGCACATGCTCTGCTTAGTTTGGGATTAAATGGTGTTATCTGAAAGTTGTGGAATAATATTATTATTGTAATACTTCTTCTGGGACCATGCTCCAAACTTCGGTCAGGTACAAAATATTCAGATTTTAAATAAAGTCTCTTACTTAAGTTTCCAATTTCCTGAAGATGAGCAGAGAAGCCGACGGGCGGCGGGCGATATGTAAGATAAAGTAGAAAACATACCATTATTTATTTATCTATCGTTTATTTTAGGCATTAATTGACCCATAGTAACATTATTGAATTAAATAGAGTTGTTATAACATGATAAATAAATTAAATATATTAGATTATATAAATTATTAAAACATAGTTAAAATGATTGAATTACATTAATAAATAAATAAATTATTGAAATATATTAATAAATTAATAAATCAATTATTGTAAATTATTGTAAAGTGACCAAAATTTTAGTTATTTCAACAGTACTGAATCCAAATAATACTCATATGTTTCGAGAAATAAAAGCTCGAGTCGACAAGTAATCCGATTGATGAAAACGGATTGAATCACAGCACAAAATGCGCATTTTTGACAATAATTCGTTCAAAAAACCACGCATAGTATGCGAAAAGCAATTGAAGGGCACAGGTGGGTTTTAATTAGTAAAATTCTGACTCGTCTTTTCCTTCCATCCTGGAGTGCGAAAAGTTATTAGATGAATACCCACTTCAAAAAAATACCTGTATCTTAAACTTCTTTTCCATATCTCAAAACTCTATTCAAGTAAATATACTACTTGACTCTAACTCGGCGCGTGCGGACTTGTATGTTAATATGACCGGTCGGATTACTTGCCAGTTGCCACTGCTAGTTTCAGGAGGACTGGTGCCTTTTTATATCAGGTTATTATAACCGGAAAATAATCCTATGCTGTAGCGTATTTCCAAATAAATAAATGTGTACGCTAAAATTATGGTATAACCCTATATCGTACCCAGTTCAATTGAGGGTTCATCATCATCATCATTATCATTTCAGCTAAAAGACATCCATATTTGGAGCCACTTGTCACCACAACAAACAATCCTGTGCGTCTTGCATCTATCGGATTCCCGCGAATCACCAGGTCCACCTTGAGGGAGGCATACCAACGCTGCGTCTTCCGGTGCGTGTTCCGCGAGCAATGTGCCTTGCCTAGTGCCACTTAAGTTTGGTGATTCTTAGGGCCATGTCAGTAGCCTTGGTTCTTCTGTGGATATCTTCATTCCTTATGCAATCACGCAACGATACTGCGACCATAGCCTTTTCCCTTTGGGCCTTCTGATGAGGAATATATGATGGATTATAAGCGACCATGTTTCAGTTATAGTTTTTCGTCTTGAGACACTGTGGCAAGGAAACTCCGAGCGTGAGGATTACATGTAAGATATTTTTGTAGATAATCGGGAAAAAAATAATATAGCCGGACCATTTCTTTAATTTATCTCCATTCAGGATCTTTATCATCAATCGCTGATTAACACAGAATGGTGCCTCCCGGGAGCTGGTACTAATTCTTTTGCTCATGCCTCTCGCTTCCCATTCGCCGTCAACGGCTACTAAGAAACCTTATCTCAACAATCGAAAAACATCTGTCCGTATATTTTTACTCGACATACCTAAAACGAGGGCTCGAATAAAAACGGACCACTTAAGGCCGAAAGAATATCACTCAATGCTCGCTATATTTTTCAAAGCTTCTCTTCACATTCTGTTTTTATCCTACTTGACTCGTAATGTGGTGAATTCATACATGAACAATCGCTATCTCGAGTGTTCTTGGGTTGTGGGGGGAAGGGGGAGGGGCGTTTTTCCTTTTACAACATTCGGGGGTGGATGGTGGATGGTGGCGGCGGATGAGGGAGGTGTCGGCTCCAGGCGACCCGCCCGGATGTCTTTAAGGCGCGGTCATCTAGGATTATGTTGCGTCAGGAGTTTATTTCAATGTTGACCGAAGCCATTTTAATGGCTGCGGTCTTAGGTAGGTTTAATGGTTCATTACGTGTACGAATTGACGGAGATGTCATAAAAAGTTTGTTACTTACCTGATACGTTTGAGGCAGAACTAAGTTAGATGAAATATAAAACTGTTAGGTGAAATGTAAAACAGGATTCAAATGTGCTCTATGCTCAGACATAACACAACCGGAAGGATAAGATTCAGTACCAAAATTAACAAGATTCCAAATTTTTTGTGCTCAAATACAAAATAAATAGTTCATTTCGAACTGCCCTTACTTGGTTCTTCTTACGTACTGCTCTAAATACATAGCTTACGAGATGCCGCGAGGCGCCAAGAACGACGTTGAAGTCTTACTTACTAACGACCTCTTCTTGTGCAAATAAATGGAGAAATACTGTGTCTGAAGGTATTCTGATTTTTTGTCTCTTTACAACAATTAAATTTGTCTAACGTCATAATTAACTTTTGAGATTTAGCACATCCAATGATGTGTCATCTCATTTAGAAAATATCACCAGATTGAAGCTACTTTTGTCCTTCTCAATCGGAATACGTAATGATCAGTGTTCACGAGTGCTTTCGCCAGTTTTTGTAATGTTTTAGTCTTTGTGTTTGTAGGTTTTACAGTACTTTGAAATTTAAATAAAAACAATGAAAAGGAGCTATTTTTGTAACAAAGGCATAAAAAATTGTGTCAATTTACAATTACCTGAAAGTGGTTTTCTTTCTATCGGATAGATCATCGAAGATTTCACTACAGCAAACATATGTAAGCAGCGTATGAGTCATCCACCAAAGATACGATATCCACTTGAAAAATTTTCAGATTTGATCAACAGCAATGATTTATGATTACTGTAGATCTCCTAAAGTAACCCATATTTACTTCAAATTTTTCGGTCAATTCAATTCGTTTAAAAGACAGTGCCAATCTAAAATTCAAGAAACCAAGTCGAGTCTTGGCAGCTTTATTCATGACATAACTTAGAGCTACCATGTAGTAACTTAGCGAGTAACTAAACTTAGAAGTTTCAAGATGTACGGGGATACCGCGAGACGGTTTAAACTGTAGCCGTGAGTATGTGGGTAGAGTAACGTACAGTTACTTTATTTTATTGTTCTCTCTACGTTATGTAGATACCTTACAGACTACTGGCTGTTGGTGAATCAGGGATGGTTTTGTGTACTAGATAGATTTCATAAGGCGTCTGCATATGAGGCGATTAAATTTTTAAACTTTTTCTCACTCCCAACATCTCCCAACCATATTTTTTCCATAATTTTCAGCAACAATAAATTAAATACACAAATTCTTTATTGAATTAATTTACAAATACACAAGGAATATAAGAGTATTAGAGAGCAAAACAGTAATTATCACTGACATATTTGTAATGAATTCTGGTACCCATGGAAATATTTAACTTAAAATATGGATACCAGGAATCCTACGCTAGATTTATAAATCAAATTTGGCACAAAAACATAAGACAGTAAAATTAAATAAGTAACATTAAAAATAATTCGTTCTAATTTCGATTAGAACGAATTATATTAGCCAATTCAGTACGAGTTTTTGTATATTATGGTCTTTTACCCTTTGTAACACAAAATCTTAGTCGTATAATTCAAACTTTCGTACTTTTTTGTAATTTGCTGGTCAGCTAATGCTATCGAATAGCTATTTAACTCTTTGAATGCCGTAATTAGAGACACAATAGAAAGACAATTGCTTATGTCGAACTGTGTAACTTAAGACATTCGAAAGGTTAATAGTCATTTATTGGATTAGACGAACTAAGAGGGTTGTGTTGATGATGTTAAGGATAATAATTTTGTAAATAAATAGGTGTTACGGTTGCAAATGGACATCCCACCCATACGTACAAAGCGTTTTGGGAACACATTCGTTACACATACAGCTAAGGAGTGAAATTCCCTGCCGGAGTCTGTGTTTCCTGATAGCTATAACCTAGGAGGGTCTTCAGGTTTTTAAATCAAGAAAGAATAGATTGCTTCTAGGCAAGCGTATTCCATCGTCGGCCACATCATCGCTTACCACCAGGTGAGATAGTGGTCAAACGCGAGCCTATCCATTATAAAAAAAAAACATATTTTAATGAACTTAGAACGTAACACTGACCTGCAGACTACAAAAATTTAAGTATATTTGAATTTCGTGAACTACCCGACCTAGGGGTCTTTAAGTCAAGAGTGAATAGGTTACTTCTAGGCAAGCGTGCTCCATCGTCGGCCACATCATCGCTTACCATCAGGTGAGATAGTGCTCAAACGCGAGCCTATCAATAATAATAATAAAAAAAACCTTGGCGCTTCCCCTTTAACCTAATAGCTCAAGTGCCATACCTAAATACTCGTACATATCTCATACATTCTCTTACATAATTTTTACGACTGTTTCCAACATTACTAAAATTAAACATCCACATATCTAACATAATGTTTCAGCTACATTAAGCACAACAACACAAGTTGAGGCCATAAAATTAATTAACTAGAGTCCACTTGTTACCCGGAGTCCTCCAGACCGCAGTGACCAGCCAATTACATTAACGGCCGATATAAAAGTGGAATGATAATGTGGGTGGAGTCTGTGATTTTCGAGAGGTCACCGCATCTCAATGAGATGGGGTGGCGGGCCGAGGAACGCGGTACGTGGCATTCATGTTACAGGATGTTATTTTAAGTTAAATGTGAGAACGTTTTGAATTGTGACTGGAAATGTGTGTGAAAACTGTTTTGTGAAAGTCTTTGAATAAGTAAAGAAGAACCAGAAATCCGTACCGGAATTAACTAGGTAGGTACAATTCTGTAAGATCAGTCATCAATTGTGTAAATCGATATACTCAGTGAAATAACTGAAATGATTATATTTATGGTTGTTTATTTCCTTGCCAGTTTCAATCTATTTTTGACTGGGTTTAAATCAAAATTAGATTGAAGTTTTCTTCAGTCCATCCAAAGGTTGTCTGCTAACAGACAACCTTTGGTGGTCTTCTCGTACAGGCAATCTCTAAAGATTGCCTGTGCGAGAAGACCACCCTTTGTACACTTGTTTTTATAAATGTTTGTTCTGTATTACTATTATATTTGTATGCGGTGTCTAATAAATAATATAATGAATAGTTTGTTATTATAAAGACAAAAGAGTCATTTACCTAAAAATATATAAGTTAATATAATTTTAAATGATATAATAATGGTTTAAATATTAGTAAGGAGTTCTAATTTTGTAATTTGACATTTGAGATTTATTAAAACCGCTGAAAGAAAATGTGGCAAAGTGTTATAAAATTGTTTATGGGTTATATTTTTTTTAGCATAGTTTGCACGTATCCTTGGCAGGATAAGTAAGTATGGTCGACGAAGACTCCGTTTTGATACAAAACGAGATTGTATCAAAACAAAGCAAATGTTACGTGTGAATGGTACCATCTATAATTTTAATCGATTACAATGTCAGCATCTCCATTATCGACATCACTCCGACGACTCCTATCTTATACTTCCTTGGCATATACTTGTAGGTAAGTGTTACCTGCTATCTTTTATATGTCATTCACATCCATTTTGCTGTTCACCAGTGATACTCCTTGTTAGTGATTAGTATAAGAAAGATGTGGTACGAAAAACTATGTCCACGTAATATCCCTTTCACAAAAATGTCTCATACCCCATTCTTCTCCAACAGAATAGTGTTTTCAGCGACTACAGCGCCGGTAGGTAAGCCAGCGGCTAAGTGTCATGACTATTCATGGAAAAACCGCGGCGTTTCATTACTGAGAGTTGAGCCAACGTTTATTTTAACTTTACGGTGGAAACAGGAATAGCTGGCAGGCGCCGCCGGCTTGCGGTCTTTGATTTTTGTCAAGAAATCACAAAGATGAGGGTTTTCATCTGTTTGAGCTTATTGTGTAAGCTGTGAACTTATTAGATCTAATTTTTCCATGTTTGTCAAAGGCTAATTATATATGTTGCGGTGTAGGTACACCTATTGCATTATCTATTTAGGCTGTACCCAAACGGTGGGTTAGAACCGTGCACTAGCTTTTGAGGATTCATAAGTGCCCATGTGGGCCTATAATGTGCAGTAAAAAGTTTTTTTTTTTTTTATAAAAAATATAGATTCCAAATACAAAATATTTTTTTCAATACACTACTCGAAAAGAGGCTCTTAACGCACCACGAATAGGTTCAACATGCCATGTTTATCACCCTCGTGTTTTTTTTTTAATTTATCATAACAAAAGCTTTTTCATTACTATTTCGTCACGGTCAACCGTGATTATTATTTTTTTTAAAGCAAAAAGGTGGATATTTTTAAGGTTTTAATATTTAATGAAAATTTAAATTGTGTTTTATGAACAGAATATCATGAATAAATAAGATTATTTACAAAATAATTTGTTATTATCAACAAATTAACATTATTTTTGTTCTAAATTCAAAAATATTTGAATTCATATTTTTAATATTAAGTAAGATGTATACGGTTTGATACCTTTGCTTCTTCTTCAACGGATACCTTTGCTTCTTCTTCAACCTGCAAATGTAAAGCGCGGGAAAAAAGTCTAATAAATATTATTTTTTATTTGTGTTACATATATTTTGTGAAAAAAATTTTGAGCTTACATTTGAAAAGAATTCTTTAGATGGTGCCGGCGCCGTCAGATATTGTGATTAAGTTAAAAAATACTCGCGATAGCTTGCTGCCATTAAAAGCAAAACTAAAATGTATGGCAACTTTGGAAAATTTTCTTCACTTCCAAATGGACAAAATCTTCGTAAGTGTATTGAAAAATGTTGTTTGATACACGTGGAGATTTGTCACTGCAGCACTCGGCTCCATAACACCCTCGCCTCGCTTTCCCCACTTGTATCAAAATGTACTATTTTTTTATGTAACGACAAAAGTTAGTGCACAGTCCCAATCATAGTCCGAATACAAAACGATAAGTTTCATTTATGGATAATTTACAGAAGTCATAGCTATGATTCCATTTTGATAGGCTTTTCTAAAATTTAGTTTTTGAAGAAAAAAAAAGCAATACCTGGTTGATCTGGAAAATATAGCCAATTTATTACTTGCATTGCGAATATTGTGAGCATAGACAAACTTTGCCTATTCGGTCAAACACAGTGCTAACAAGAAAAAAAAAGTCTACTAGTGACTTATTTTTTCGTAGTATTTTATTTTCTCTTCCAAAGTAAACAGTGTAGTTCGCACATCAATCCTTCTAAAAATCACAAACTATTCCGCGTGGTCGACATTCACAGCTGAACACGCTATTCAAATGGGGATGAAAATACGGGGGATGAAGTACAGGGGATGAAAGTAGCAAAAACTCCAGGCGCTCCTCATTACCATAGTCTGTGGCAACTTCGAGGGATGTTAGAAGCAAGACTTTGAAGAAAATTGCAAAATATAGTCATTTAAAACATAAAGTAAGTACCTACCTATTTTTAAATCTTTACAAGGGTGAAAAGGACACTTTGATGACATCAGAGTCTAGTCTGGTTTTAACCTTTCGAATATCGTAATGAGAGATTAGACACAATAGAAAGACAATGAGAGAACAAATGCTTTGCACAAAAACTTTGCTTGGTGTTTAATGAAGTAATATCGAGAAGATTATCTATACCTAATTTATTTACTACATTGTGTGTAAATAAATTGCTTACTCTTTTTTAATAGACCGGCAGTAACTGCTCATTCTGATATAGTTTTACTTCAAGCTATTGCGGAAATGTTTGACAAACTTTCTATACTTAAAGTTAGCGAGAGTAATAAAAACTATAAAGGAAAGAAAGAAAGAAAAACATTTTATTTGACTAGCTTACAAATCATAAACATTCATTAGGGTAAATAATGCCAAGTTTATACCTCCAGAAGAATATATCCCCAACTGTAACATTTCTCCTAAAAACCACAGCCAATGTCGCCTCCAAACTCCGCTTTATATAAATACCTCCTTTCTCGAAGGTGCTCCGAGCTCAGTAAAAAGCATCTTCAGGCGTCTGCCGAGGACAGGCCACTTGTCATAAACTAACTCCATGATAAATCGACAGCAGCGCCATCTCGCGCCTGTTACTTATTGTTCCCTTACACAGTGCTACCAACATTACAATACTGATCTTAAACGTCACGACAAACGAAATTGAACTTTGTTTTTGAGAGCGTTAAGGTTCGGTGTTGGTTTTGGCAATGTTGCGGGTTGTTGGTAAAATCTGCTACTTTAAGGGTGATCCTGTGGAGAATCTGCAGTAATGGCCGTAGTTATGTCATCGTTATGATAAATACAGTATTTAATTATGTCTGTTAGTAAGATGTTTTGGCTTATGCTTGTTCTTAGTTGAGGTGTTGCAAAACAACACTCTCACAAGTTTAAACAATAAGAGTTAATTTTGTGTGTTGTCCTGTCCGCACAGTGATATTTCACCGCGCGGTTTTTATTCACGCGGATTTATTTCCGCACTGCACCGCGTCAAATCTATATGAAATCAAAGAATTTTTAAACGCGCTTTTTTTTATCGCCTGTGCGGAAACTTCCATATGATTCAATGTGTTCCAGATTAACGAAAAAGAAAAACCGCGCTGTGAAATATCGCTGTGCGGGCAGGCCCTAAGGCGTTCAAGTTGGTACATCTAAACAAAAATACATAAATACTTCCACAGTAGGTAATAATTGGTTTAGACCTATTTATATAATGATTAAATAAATTATGACGCATCTTTATTTCCATCGGTTAGTTAGTAAGTAGTCGCAAATTAGTAAGTAAATTGGCCTTTACCGTCTGTGGCCAGTATAAAGAAACAATTTTTTTTAAATCTTTATTCCCCAATAACGTTCAAACAATATTTTTTGTAGTTTTATTAATAAGAGACTAACAATTTACTCATAACAAAAACGAATTAAAACGCTAATTATAAAATAAATGTTTCAATAACACTGCATTCAATATTAAATTTTCTCTTAAAATGGTTGCGCACGTTTTTTGCCAGCTCAGTAAACAAAACACGGTCGAACCCGATCTTAACTGATTACAATTCCGATCGGTATAGTATTAATATCAAATAAACAAAAACAGAATCACAGCTCGAGACCATTCGTCACAGCCGCGGTGTAATCCATCTCCAATTTCTTCCTTCATTTTGCTCAACCATTATTTAGTTCCGCCGTTCGCCACTAGATGGCGTTCAACCTAATTTATTATGCATACTGATGACCCGCCGTAATGAGGCCCAGGCTTTATTCCAGAGGTTTTCCTAAAGAAAATTTGGCAACACAAGTTTGTTAGATTAAGCTAAAGAATGGCTTGATAAGAACGGATGGTTTCTGCGAAATGGTTTTGTTGACGATTAAGTTTTACGTTTTAATTTGCCCGGCGGTTGAGGGTATCTGGAGATTTGTGGAGTTCTTGTGTTTAAAGCAATTGGCTGCTTATTTTTTTTAATGGAATGCTTTCTATAGTAACTTGGTACAACGTCTTGATGTACTTTAGGAGTGATTTTGAATTAGTCATTCAAGATTTTGATGAAGATGTCGCGTCCTCAATCATTTCCTAAACAAAGTATTTATCTAAAAATATCGAATAGTAAATAATAATACATCTTTGGTAAAAACATTTCGCTCTTAAAAGATGTCATAAGAAAATAAACGCTCGACGTATCCCATAAAAATGTAAATAATAAAACATCATTACCGTTCAAGCGTTAACATTGAGTCTCTTTGACAAACGGCTAGGGATGTTACCAGTGCAAACACTTGGCCGGACACGGGGTGGCCATAAATAAAAAACAAAAATATTTACACGTCAATAGATACCGTTGGCTCAAAGTATTGCACCGATATCAATTTTATACGGACCTTTTTACTTTTAGATGGTAATGAGTCTCGAGTGAGTGGAATCATGTAAAGAAACAGTGGGGCTAAAGGGGGATTTGAAATAGTTTACGCTTGCACTGTCGGTATTTACTGTCAGCTGTAAAGTAACGTAATGCATGCCTTTGAAAAGGAGATTTTTGTAGGAATAGACATGACTTTAAAGTATTAAGGTACTGTCTGGCGGCGAGTTTGAATCACAAAAGGAATCAACTTTTAGATAAACGTTTAATTTCGGTTGAGGCTTTGGCTTCTTGGCTATGTAAAAAATATCAACTGCACTAATTGAATTTAAAGTAATAGTCATTGAAATCATAAAATTGTCATTCTGTTATACATTTCTGAAGGCGGCAGGATCCAGTGTGGTTGTGAAATTTCGTAAGTACTTTCATGTTGTTTTAATTTACTCTTAAAATCTAACAAAGGAAGTAAATTTATAAGACTCTTCTTGATTTTGACAAATGTACAAATGTGAACACTGCACTTTTATAGGTTAGCATATGTTACACAAAACATAATACATTTACCCTGACTTCCCCTAAAACATCGCAAATAACCAGAATAAACAAAACCACAACAATACGAGTCAATACTTGATAAATTACACGACTGCCCTGAGCCAATCCATCTTATTTCCGAATTAGAGAAACACTCAGTCCCCTGCGTTACGTATGCACCCTGGCAGTGGCCAGCGCGCCAGTGGCCAGGGTACGGAAATAAAAGAAAATTTATACCAACCGTTATATTTTATTGTTATTACCTTATTCTTTTTATTTTATCAATTTTTCCTTCGGTCAGTTATTGATAAAACTCGCCAAGGGAATGAGGCTTCTATTTTGGGAATATAAAAGGGTTGGGATGTGTTTCATTTGCATGGATTATTTGAAGTGAATGTATTGTTTCGGTGGTCGTGAAATATTGCTTTTAGATAAAGGTACTTAAAGAGATTAGGAAATAGCTTTTTGTTTTTACCGACGGAACTGGCAAAATAAAATGTGGTAGAAAAATACTGACTTCCAAACGTTACAATTGCAAGCAGCCTGCCATGATAGGGAAGTATAATAAAAACATTACATAATTAAATTTGACAAATACTAATCATTTATTTGAGTTTATGTAAAACAAGAGGTGGTAAAATAAAACAGTTGTTGTTTTGACCATACCCTACCATCATAGGTATAAATATTACAGCTTTAAAATATAATATTTTATAATTATACAAATAGTACACATGCATTTCCCTAATACGATTGATATTAAAAATAATTTCAACAATAAAAAAAAAAATATAAAAATTTGATTATATATTATACCTTAGTTGAATTAATTAATTAGATAATCTTCATTTAGATAATCTTCAATCGAATAATTGTTTTTTTTTTATATACTTACTTAGTTTATTTTTAAAAATGATTAAATTATTTGCTTCTTTTCTAGATCTTACCTTATTATATTATATTCTAGTTGTTGAGACAATATTCTGAAGAAAGAAAGAAAACTACCTTATTTGGTATACAAACTGAAGTATATTTATTAACTTAATCCCAAGCTTTACGCTTCTCAGACTTAAATTACAACTAAATTGCAGCAAGAACGTCCCACGGCAAGTATTGACAGCCAGTTAATTACCAGCAATTAAGCCACCTCACTCCCCAGGAGCCACGAGCCATGCTCGCGACACTCTACTAATCCTATTTCTTATCTTTTACACGCTAATGTCTTAACATTTGCATTCTGTTACTTGCAAAAGGCTGGAGAAAATTTAAGATTGTGTGTAGTGTTGCTAGAGTTTAGGTGTTACCCCGGATGTGGGGTAATAATATGACGTTTTAAGAATTTTTTCTTCGGCATATCTTGAAGCCATGACTTTCTATTGAGTAATTGGTGTTTTTCACAATCAGGAACAATGACTCAACGCTAGAGATTTGCAATTGGCAAAATAACTGTTTTTTATTCAGAAGCTTTAAAAGCTCGATTTTAGTAAAACTTCTGAATAAACTTCTTTACATTAATGTTCATGTAACTTCTCATAAAACACAAGTCTGGTACGCTTCAGGTTTTGGTAGTTAAAAAGTGGATTCATTTTTTGCGATTGAGTTACCTGTTTATAGAACAACAATACAAAAAGAGAACTTTATTGTTTACAGAGGTAGTTTTTATATTTGTAAACAAATTACACTATACTTTAACTGACTATCATGCAAGGTTTTTTCTTGCGGCTCATATAGAGATCGGCCACGAGAGCGAAGTCACGGAAAAACTCTAGATAATCCTAATAAAATTACAACGTACAAAATTACACTTGTATAATTTACTAAAAGTAAGGTATACCTATTTATTTCGTAGGTAACCCTCAGACAATTTAAGAGGATTTAAGCAAAAAAAGCTTACATTTGGCGGAAGCAAGCGATGCTAATTGCGGCGGGCCGAGGTTGATATGGTAATGAGCAGCGCCCTCTCTTAGCAAGTAGACAAACTAGTAATGCACTTTGATTTGTTTCGCGACAGATTAAAAAGGATTGCATTAATTTATTTTATTGGTGATTTTATAAACATTCAGTTTAAATGTTGTTTACTATTTCTAAGTCTGAGGCATGGTTAAGAAAGAAAAAATGTTTAAGAAATGTTGACCAAAAAGGTGAATGTGCAAACTCGCCCTGTGCAATGAACAGTATCGGAATACACAATAATGAATGGTCTTTTTTATTATATAAGTTGCAAATACTTCTGTAACACGGACTAGCTGTATGCCAAAATGTACATTTTATAATGTTTTACACAACTAATAACATCCGCCAGCCGCCATGTACGCATACTGTCATGTCGTGTCAATAATGTATTAGGGATGTCCAATCAATATTGTAACCGAACGATTGAATTTTTAATCGATCGATTTATGTTTTTCTAATAGTGTTATTTAAAAAAAAACCTTATAAGTATACTTTACAAATGAGGTTATACTCGAATTTGAATATGTAGGTAGTTAGAATAATGATGAAGTGACTAAAACCTATTATTTCATCATGATCATTTTTAGGGTTTTATAATGATCGTTTAAAAAGTGTGTGTTCTACTTATAACTAATGAAATGATTATTTACGACAAGTAATACAAAAGGAACCCACTTTTTGGGAATACCTACATTAGAAATGTTTTGTAAAAAAATCAATATTGCAAAATGTGTAGATACATAAATGTTATTAGGTATTAATATAAATAAGTATAGAAGTGTTATTTGTAAAATAAGACATTGCCATACTCGTAATGGTATGACAAAAGTTGATGTAAGGCAGTTTGTAAAATATTGTCATAGTTAATCTTAGGAAATATCGATTAATTGTATCGTATTTGCTATCCCTATTTTTGACGTAACTATGGTCCTTTGTCATTGTCAAAGTCACAGTTTTCAGTTCTACCCACAGAGTACTATTTCGTCGCTTTTTTTCGTTTCTACCTGTGCTTGCATTAGTGTCACTTGCTATTTGTTATTGTATTGATTTTAGGGACTTATTGCATAATTATGTTAAGGAACTCTGATTGTTTGTAAAAACGATAAATAGTTATATGTATTATGATATTGTTTTTCAGTTTCTTAAAAATTACTTATGCTTTTACACACAAGTGCATAAAAACGGAACGCGAACGAAATGCGCACATTGCGTGCACGCTCATGTAGATTTAGTTCACTGTTATATTAATTTAATCTTAAAGATGTCGTATAAGTAAATTATTAAGATACAAAAATGTAATTAAGTTAAGGGAGAGCGGCCTCTCCTGGCACAGGTGTTTTCACACTTAAAAGGAGAGGCCAACCTCAGTATTGTTGACATAAAGGTACTGAATAAAGCATTTTTAATTTTTTCATTTTCATTTTCACTTGGAAGTATGAAAAATCATGTTATACAAATTATTGTTATGGTTCGGTTATAACGTCAAAATCTGATACATTTTTTAAAATATATCTATTTTGAAAGCTAGTCCGTCGTAAAAATAAGATCTAATAGGAGTTTTCTAATGTTAGAGAATACAGTACATAATTTTCCGAAGCTTTCGGCTCCAGGGCGAAGAATGTATGGAGGCCGAGCAATGTCTTTTACCTATTTAGAAGTAGCATTATAGTGAATGGAAAATATATAGGTTAATTTCTTATATTATGTGGTATGTTTAAGTGGTTTTTGGTTTAATAGTTTATGCATATTGTTTTTTTTTTATACATTACTTACAGATGTTTAGCAAGTAATAGCATCGCATATGCGATTACAACAAATAAAGTAAAACATGAACATACATTTTCATACAAACACCCACATACTCTTACACAAACACACGCACACATGCGCCATCATACACTATCCCACACACAAACAGACCATCGTACACACGCAAACACACAGGCATGCTTTATATCTAGGTTATTTAATATTATTGTGTATTGCTGTGGAAGAGCGGAGTCTCCTAACACAGGCATTATACGAGTATGCTTAAAAGGAGGCTCCAATCACCTACTAATGTAAATTATTTAGTACAAAAATAAAGATTTTGTATGCGTAAAAGCTGCAGTAATAGTGATATTTAGATCCATAATTTTAAATAAATGTTTAATAAACATCTACAATGTTTTATTGAGAAAATAAAAGGGACGATATTTCCCGTTGCAAAAGAAAAAAGTAATGGAACCGTAATCACCGCGTCAGTCTATCCAAAGCTATAGACAAACACATTAGACATCACATTTTTACTTTTAATTATTTCGGCCATTATTCAAATTAGGAATACGTATCAATTCGCACGCCGTAACTTTTCAATTTTGGGAACGTTACAGAATACATTACGGAGGCGTCAAGATGGTAATTAATAAATGGGAAAATTAAAAACGGACCAACCTGAGGGACGGACAAACAGAAAGTTTTTAAAAATTACTCTAATATATTCGTAAAATTAGAAAAATGCCAGCGCGATCGGGCGGCCGCCGTCAGGGCTGAAGTGTGAGTAATGTTGAGGTTTTAAATTAAAATGGGATATTGTGTAAAAGAACAAAAAAAATAATGCAGCTCTATGGATGTCTTAAACCAAACTGAAAATAAAGAAGATATGAAGAAAGCAGCAATGCCAATCTAAGTTGAGCTGGAACGTGTTTTCTTAATGGTACCTAAGTCAAGGCGTAAGAAAATAATTTATTGAAAATTCAAAACTTTTCAAATCTACACTAATATTATAGAGATGTTTGGACCATGTTATATTGAAAACAAAATTAAAAGCGTTCACGTTTTCCTTGGGTACCACTATTACCGACCATGAGTCAGTTTTATCCTGTATAAAAACCCACTTGACTAAACCGAAAGCAATGACCTTGAAAGTAAATTATAAAATTGACATAGACAAATTAAAATCTGAATGTAAAAGCTTAAATTTTGACTCAGTGTATCAGGAAGAAAATTTAAATACCGCTATGAACAATTTCATACATATAATACAACAATTGATTGCAAATAACTCAATGAAACGATTAATCTCTAGAAAGAAAGTTATAATTAAACCTTGGATAACTGCTGGTATGTTGCGCTGCATTCGAACCAGAGACAGGATGCATAAAAAATTAAAAGCAAATGATAATGATGCCATATTAAAAATATCGTACTTGCGATATCGGAACTATTGCAATAACCTTCTAAAAAAACTTAAAAAACAATATGAGAGAGATCAACTCTTAAAGTCTAAAAATAATTCTAAAAAGCTTTGGTCTACGATTAAAACGATTACAAACCGCAATAATTTAAAGCAGTTACCGCTACAACTATTAGCTGCAGATAAATCCCCTAAAGAATCGGTAAATAAAGCGAATGAATACTTTTCAAACATCGGTAAACGATTGTCAGACATGATTCCCTCACATATATCATCCTTTACTAAAGCCACTAAGCCACCAGTTAACTCTTTTGTTCTCCTTCCGACTGACATCGTAGAAGTTGAAAGGACGCTTCAACTATTAAAAAGCGACTGCTCACCTGGTTGGGACCAGATCAGTGCTGATATATTAAAGAAAATATCTGTTACTATAACACCTGTGCTTACAAACTTAATAAATCGCTGCTTTCTGTCTGGAATATTTCCTCTCGCATTAAAAAGAGCTGTGGTGCACCCTATTCATAAGGCGGGGGACAGAGGCAGCGTCTGTAACTATAGGCCGATTGCGATTCTAACAACTTTATCCAAGATATTTGAACGCATAATCAACAGCAGGTTAACAAAATACCTTGAACAATATAACTTGTTTTCTGACGCGCAATATGGATTTAGAGTAAACCGTTCAACTGACAATGCAGTACTTGATCTTGTGAACTTTTTAGTTCATAAATTAGATAATAAAGACAAATGCTTGACCATATTTCTCGACCTAGCAAAAGCCTTTGATACTGTCTCTGTTCCACGCCTTGTGCAAAAACTAGAAGATTTGGGTATCAGAGGTGTTCCACTATCGCTACTATCTGATTACCTAAACAACAGAACGCAATCAGTAAAGGTTGGAGAACACATTAGTGACGAACATCCAGTTGATTTTGGTGTGCCCCAGGGTAGTATATTGGGTCCTACTCTTTTTCTCTGCTACATAAATGAGCTATGTTCCCTTAAAATAAAAAAGTGTCGCATCTCCGCTTATGCTGATGACACCGCCCTAACTTTTTTCGCAGACTCGTGGGATGAACTTTTTGATCTCGCTCAGAAAGGTTTTGACACAGTGTGTCACTGGCTATCATCTAATTCTCTCACTTTGAACGATGATAAAACTAAATATATTTTATTTTCTATACGAAATCAAAGGGAAGTCTCTAACCTTACTAATTATAATATCCGTGCACATAAATGTAACTTTCCTCCAACTCCAAACTGTAAGTGTCCCAGTATTAATCCCGTTAAATGTCTAAAGTATCTTGGAATTCACATCGACGCAAATTTAACTTTTGGGAACCACATTGACTTCTTGTCTAAAAGAATACGAAAGCTCACATACATTTTTAAAGAACTACGGGGTGTAGCAGAGAAACAAACGATGAGGATGGTATATGAAACCCTGGTGCAATCAATCATTAGCTACTGCATCACTACTTGGGGAGGAGCTTGTAAATCTAAACTGATGATTGTTGAAAGAGCCCAAAGGATGATATTGAAAGTGAGCTTAAACAAACCGCGTCTTTTTTCCACCACAACACTTTACGAAGAAGCCCAAGTGCTAACTGTTCGTCAACTTTACGTATTGCTTACTATACTTCTTCAACACTCCAACTTACCCGAAGAACGGAGGAAACGCATAGCACACTCCAGAAGAAACTATGCAATATGTAGGACGACTGCGGTTAATACTTCATTCGCGCAAAAATATTTCCCATTTCGTGGTGGCGAATTGTACAATAAATTAAACAAAATTATTAATATAGCCAACTGTCGTAAAAACGAATGTAAAAATAAACTGATCAAATTATTATTAACTTTAAATTATAAGGATACTGAAAAATTACTCGATGTAGCAAAGTAGAATTATCTATATTTATCTATGTACTGTATAAGTTCATATTTTAATATATATTAATAACATATATATAATATACCGTATTTGTGTATTTATGTATATACACATTATATTTATGTGCACACACCCATGCACACACACGCATGTTGACTATTTTCAATTTGTGATGTAATGGGGGGGCTGGAGCTCTAAAATACAGGCCTTGGCTTAGTTTGGACTCCAGATCTCCCACAAATTACCTTCTTTCTTTTGTCAAACTACCTGTCAACTTAACTGTGCTGTAATTTGTTGGGGATAAATAAACGTTTATTATTATTATTATTATTATTATTATTAAAGAGGTAAAGTTTGTTTTTTTTTTTATTGTAGGAGGTAATCTCTGAAAGTACTGATCCGATTGCTAAAAATTTTTCACTGATAGAAAGTTGCTTTATTTCTGAGTGACAGGCTATTTTATGTACCTACGTGGGCGTTGCTGCGGGGAAAGCTAGTTCTCAATAAAGGACTAAACTTTAAGAATATTCCGACATCGTCATTTTAGCTAAACCCTCATTTTTAATTAGACTAAAAGTGACAGCAGTGGACTATGCCCAGCTGTCGATGGCCTCGCTGTCAATACAAAATTGTTTCAGTTGTCACTTTCCATCTGATTAAAAATCATGGTATAAGTAGCTTTTTAGTTAACTTTTGTAACAATTTGAAAGCTCTGTATTCACAGGTATATAATGCATAGCATAACATACAGCCTTATAATGTTCCCACTGTTGGGACTCAGGCCTCCTCCTTTTTTTTTTATGGTGGGAAAAAATCATGCATTGACATCCGCCGCTCTTGGGCGGAGCGGGAGATAGTGTCAGACTCTTACTGACTAAAAGACCCACCCCGTTCCTTTTAGCCTTCATACCGGAGCTCGAGCGCCTTTTCGGATAACCCTGGCTCCAGTAGGCTTCGACCCGGCTGGGTCCCTGCTGTTGCTGACAACTCCTTGAGGTGCGCGGGAACAGTGCGCGCCGTCGACGACTTGGGCTTGGTCCGGACAGTTACCAGACGGCCGGACAGCGAGCTACCCATTGCTCACTGTCCGCAAGCCCGCGCCTACGGTGGCCGGAAATCGGGATCAGAATCCCGGCGGCGGCGGCGATAACGCCGTTGCCTGATGCGTTCAGCCTCCTCCTTTGCGAGCATTACTGCTTCGCAGAAGTCGGCGACCGCCTGCCACTCCTCCTCGCTCCGGACCATGGCCTCAACCAAGGCCCGGCGCAAGAGGTCTCCGCCACCGATCGGCCCCCACGAGGGCACGGCGATGCTCCGTCCAAGCAGGGCACACCTCGACTGTGTGCTCCACCGTGTCCTCCGGGCGTTCCGCACAGTGGCGACACCCGGGCGTCACTTCCGCACGAATCCGGTGCAGGAAACTCCCGAACGAACCATGTCCGGTGAGGACCTGCGTCATGCGGAAGGTAAGGACGCCGTGAGGTCTTTCCAGCCACGCCTCAAAGAGGGGACTTACCGCCATGATTGTGGCGTGCCCAGCAGGCCTCCTCCTAGGAGAGGGAATTGGCCATAATCCACCACGCGGGCCCAGTGCGTCACATGTTTTCGAATTTTTGGTTCTCGGACATGCTGGTTTCCTCACGATGATTTCCTTCGCCGTTTCGAGAGCAGTAGTGATAAGATAAATTACACAACGTAATGTGTATCTGGTTAGGTTTGAACTCATGACCTACTCATACGTTGGGACTGTTACCACTCGGCCACCACTAGGCGTATAATGACTTGTAAATAAAAATTAACCCACTGATTTCCGAAAAAATTAAATCCCAATAACAGCAGTTAAAAAAAAAAATTGCCAGTTTGCCAACGTAAGACGTAAATCCAGCAGAGCATATCTGTAACTCCTTCCTAACGGACAGTCGAAACCAAACCGTCTGTTTTATATTCACGGCGAGTGCGACCACTAAACTGGACGGCCATAACCGTAGATTAAGAATACTTAACCGTTTACCGTGCAATCGGGCGCTATTGTTTGGCATTCCTTCGCTTGTGTCCAGAATTACTGTGATTAGTCGCTTTGAGTGTTACAATTGAGATGGTTGCGTATTGATGCAACGGTTTGCGTTTGTTCAAGCTTTTCAAAAGCTGTCTTGTTCTTTATTGTCATAACAGCTTGCAGTTTTCTTTCTATATAAGATTTTATTTAGACAACTTATACTTACTACATACTTAATGTGATGGTACGGTCAGCGAATTGGTTGAATGATTGTCTACTGCACCGCGTGTTGTAGTTTTGATTCCCGCGCAGAAAAAATAGTTGTATGGTCTACATATTCTCCCAGGCCTGGGTATCATGTGTGTTTACATGTTTGTGACCGCTCCCAAGACTCAGGAGTCATTTGTAAAGTAGGGGTTTTCTATTTTAAAGAGAAAAAAACTGCCTGCAATGCTGGGACCAGTCATGAGACCGGACTAAGCTAGGATGCTTTAAGTACATAATACATACATACAGAATACTACTACATAATTTACTTCTATCTACGATGGCGCTGTCGTCCGCGGGGAAGGGCATCTTCCTATGTTATAATACTATAGTATATTGAAGATTCATCTCTTACGAACTAACAATTTACTTCATAAAACAAGAGAAATATCATAGATTTGACAGATCTTTCTTACACCCCAAAGAAATATAAAAATCAAATATTATCAAAGCTTCGACAATTTGATTTGAAAGACGAAGCACGTACCATCAAAAACGCATTTATTTTTTCTTTTCGTTACTCATTAAGAGAACATTTTATCCAAATGAAGGCAGCCATGCTCCGTCTTTGACGTCAGTCTCATCCTTTACAAACATTAGGTGAGACAGTGGTCAAATACCAGTCTGTCTGAACTGAATTGATTACATCACAACTTAACTTATTTTTTCACAAATATCATAACATTCAATTGTCAATCCAGGCCGATCTCACACGGCCCGCGCGCCCGCGCACCGCGCTCACACCGGCCGTTCGCGTAGCGCATACATTTGCATATGATTTCATATCCAGTGAACAGGGGAATAAAATTAGACGCACATGGCGAGCTTTTTTAAAACCCTTGTTTTTACTTTTTTTCGTATCTGTTTCGCTTTCCAACGGTCACTTGTGTTTCAGTTTTTGTTTCGAACACTATTTTACCGATTACATCTAATTTTTGGGTATCTATATCCAGATTTCTCCACTGCTCTCAAAACGGTGAAGGAAAACATCGTGAGGAAACCTGTCATGTCCAAATTTGAAAACATGTGACATCCACCAACCCGCACTAGGCCGCGTGATGGATTACGGCCCATTCCCTCTACTAGAGAGGAGGCCTGAGTCTCAACAGTGGGAACACTATGAGGCCGACTATGCTATGCAATATCCAGATTTCATAAATAAACAATCTTATTTTAAGTATATGCGAAACCTGAATCACCTGTCTAGTATTTTTATGTAAAAAATCTATGTACGAAATTTCAAAATTGTATTTCGTAAAATCACAGTTATATGCTTGTTATGTCAGCATAAATATAAAGTCACCGGCCCATCTAGGCGACTGAGGAGTTGTTTTGAACTTGAATCCAGCTGTTTGCTGGCGGGTAGGTAATACCCGCTATGGTCTGCCATGGTCTGTGTTGTACTCAGTGCCAACTTCTAATGTTTTTAAATATTTTTGGGAAAAAATATAACATGATGTAAAAATTATTGGAATCCATTCAGTATTGATTCTGAACAAACTATATTAAAGTTTCGCATATACTAAAAGTAATAGTAGGTACTTATACCTAGTAGAGCTTATACTTAATTGTCATGCAAAATAATAACAAGATCTCGGTTTCCATCATTTTTGCGAAGTCCATAATTTGCATATTTTTATATCTTTAAGTAATAAATACAAAACGAATATTTCTACTCTACTAAAAATAATTATTTTATATTTTGCACCTAGTGCGAGTGCGGTGCTTCTGCTTCTTCAGATGATGGCCCACTTATAAGAGTGCCCAAAGTGTCCCTACGCCGCTATAAATGTGGCAATCGGACCCATCAGCTTTGAGGGAAAAGAAAACCATCTATTCGAGAAGAAGAAGAATATTGTATATTTTAAAATCACACACTTACCTACTGGGTATGCAACACTGTATGCGATTGTAAGCAAAATGGTATTGTACTCAATCAACACAGTATTTGGTTATAAATTATTTGTTCTGGAACCAGTTAACAAGAAACAAAATGAAACGCTTGATTTACCCGTGATTAAATGACTATCTACTATCATTTGATGAATACAACTATTAGTTTAGTGTTGCTGCTATTCGACGGTAGATGGCGCTTAACATAATTTATTCATGTACTTTCATTTCCATTTTTCTAACTATAGTTTACCTGAATGTAGGTAATATTTTGCATATATTGCCTAGAATGTAGTCGTCATCTATAGATCTATAGAGTCAAGTTTTATATTCACTTCATTATACCACTAGATAATCGAATTACGTGATATATTTTCCTCCCTTTGATGCTGTTAGAAAAATGGATCAAGGTAGTGGTATTTTAGGTACTAAAACCCTCGAATTCCTTGATTATTCATTATCTAGTGAGGACTCATTATGATTTTACTATAATATGACATCAACAAACCACTATGACAACGCCTTGGCTCAACGATTTCGTTCTCTTCAATTTCTTATCTGCAGTCAACACCAACATGTAAATATCCCATTGATACCTTTTCCGCAAACATCTCCTTACATTCCAAAGCACCCCGCATGTATCTCACGTCACTATGACGTCACAGATCGCGTGTACTTAAACAAATACCCCACAAACACAATGTTTAACACTCGCAGCTAATACAAGCAAATTTATTCGTCATACTACGCCACAGAATGAATAATTAATCTTGAGAAATTCTTCTACGCTGCCATTGTTGAGCTTCGGAGCTTGTGGTGTACGCCAGGCTTTCGATGCTTGCCATTTGTTTCAGAAACATCTTATGAAGAAAGATACTAACGATTTACAGGTAATTCTGTTTTCTAACTGAGATTCAGTGACATTGAGAGAATTTCCGAAAAGTTTAAAAAGATATAAACTAGTTTTTTCGTTTTAATTCCACCAAGCAAAAGGCAAGTTTCTATTATCCTCTCCATTGTCTTAATATTTTCTCGTTAAAACAATAAGGATTATTCTACACAACTATTATTTACAGAAGTGGTTCACAAAATTGACTGAACTACGACCTACATAATAAAAACATATCTAATAAGACTATTTTTGGCCTTCATGAAGAATAAAGAAGCATTACAAAGCGTATGAATGAAGGATCATTTGAATTAACTAAATAGTTAAAAAAAACAGTGATTAGCAATGATTAGCTAAATACGCGCCGTATTTCCATGTACAGGATGTATTTATAGCTTAGGCATCGGCTTTTCAGGGCACATCCAATGTTTGTTTGCAACCAGAGTTTGAGAAATACTGATCTGTAAGAAGTCATCAACTCTCTTTACTACTGATAACTTTTAGTGAGTGTTCTGCGTCTCTTAACAGTATTCGCTCCATTGAACTAATCTCCTCTCCCAATCAGCAAGCCACCACTAAGAATCTCACTACGTCTAGTCACGGTGACCTCAGAAAAATCCCCGTCGTTTCTCATGGATAGTTCGACCACAGCATATGGACATTTCGTTTCCTCATGCATATTTATAATTTGTGGCGATGGCGACCCCTCGGCTCGATAGCTCGGTAACGAACGGACAAACGGACGAACGTTAGCTTGTGTTGATTCGCGGACGATATCGATATCTAGGAGTGCGCTGTGATTGCGATCTTTCGGTCGGGATGCCGCATGACGCTGCCGCTGGCGAAATATCTTGGGGAAATACAGCTCAGTTTGCGAATGAACGGCAGGAATCTCTTTGGCGAGTTGGTATTTGTGTCTGTAAAATAAAGGCATGAGAATTAATGAAAACATGGACCAGCAGCTAAACAGTACGAAGGGAAAGGAAATGGAGGCCTCCTCTTGCTAAAGTTGTGTAAATAGATTAAAATGTCTATATCGTTGACACTTCACTCAATATACAGATTCGAGTCTGACTTCGCCATCTACATTTGATATAGATGGAGAAATATTATCTATTCTATATAATATATTTTTTCTATATTATTTATTCTATTCTATTCTGCAGCAAAAAAATAATTAACTACACGTGTATGGCATCAACTAGAATTTGACAGCTTATTGCTTCTAGGCGGTTTTCGGTTTTTGAGAGCCCCAGTTATATATATGTAGTTTAACAAACAAGTTTGCGTAATATTCTGCTCCCAGTTCATCTTGGAAAGAGAACTGTATTTTTCCATAATCTATCAAAATAGACTAATTGCACAATGTGCTCTGTTTCAGCTGACACATATGAAAAAAAAAACTATTGTGTTTAATAATAGCGTTGACCCGCTAGATATTTTTAACAACAGACTCAGATTTGTAGACAAGATGTAGTCTTTAACTCAATGGAAAGGCCTTGAATGCTGACATAATGTACTGTTATGTGGTTCAATAGATCATCACAGAAGTTGAAGATAAAACTGATTATATCTTCAGCTTCGAGGAATAAGCAACAATAACCCAATCCTGTAGTTCAACAGTCATTGGGTCGATGTTAATGGTGACTATAGTACAAAAAGACCTTTGTTCAGTACCTTTGAACTTGTTTCCGTCGTTTTGTTGAAGATTTAGGTAAAGACTAGGGGATGATAGAGTATTGAGACACTGTGTTTGAAAGAAATAAAATGAATTTATTTGGCACAGCATAAGGTACAAAAACTATTTATTTATTTATTTTACAATTTATGTACACACAAAAATAACAGAAACAGATAATACATAAGAGACGTTAGTACAAAGGTACTGCTTATTTCCAAAGAAATTTCTTCCAGCAGACCTGCGAAAGGAGAAATCAAAAAGAAATGTAGACCATAGTGTGTAGGAAGCAAAAGAAGAATGTGCGAAGTCTTAATCCAAAGTCATATATAATTATATATACTTAAAAATAATATATACCTACAGCTATAAATATATACCATACATAGTACATACAATATATAAATAAATATCACAATTGAGAGGAAAGATAGTGCTGTTTTACTCGATTTTTAAAAAGTGAGATCGATTTTAAATCTCGAACTATGAACTATGTTAGGTAAACTAGAAAAAAAAAAGAAGTAAAATACAAGAGAGAAAAAAGAGATGAGATTGAATCTTACCTACCTGTACCATTTCAAAATACACATTTTTTACACTACTATTGTCTCTAATTAGATAAGAGTGTGTACACAGTAGTGGGAAAAGTTGGGTTTTGGATGATGACGATGACTATCTTTAAATAAATCAATAATTTAGTGTCCAGTCATGAAAGTTATACTCATTGTCACATTTTCTATCTATCTTAACTTCTGCTAGTCAAGAAATAAGTGAAAGACAAATGGTTCTGCATTGCGTAGGATTACCTAGAACCAATTGTTTTACACATATTTCTTGAATGGTAGAAATTTCTTACTCGTGACTCTCAATATGCAGTATATGTATGTTGTTGTGTGCATTTTTGTATTTGTGTGTAGCACAAATATACACAACCAATTAAGAAATTATTTCATTGAAAAATCGAAAAAACTAAATTACCAAAACATATTTATAAAAGCAAAATACCGTAAAAATGAGTTACCAAAAAACCTATGGCGTATATAATAACCGTAATAGGAGGTGACCCATAAAGCATGGTACGGCGGCAAACACCGGTGATTATACGCCATTACGGTATTATGGTATTACGGAGTATATCGCGGCACCACGTCAGCGTCACGCTGCTTAATTACTGACTTTTGTTCTAACTAGGGCACCCGTGTACCTGAAATGGGCTACGTGAAATTGCGGTTTTTTTGACTTAGGTAAATTTTTTAATATGTAAGGAAAATCTGGTTACTTGAAAATGTCAGACTGTATTCAGTTTTTAGGCTATGAAAGAATATGGTTTCTTTAGCAAAGTGTGTTCTAGTTTATGGAAATTACGCAACGGATGAGCTATTAGTTAGTGCGCTGCTGCTTTTTGTTGCGATTCTCGCATAGAACACTAGACCATTTATTGTGCGTACAGCCGAGGAGTGGAATTCCCTGACGGAGTTGGTGTTTCCTGATATCTACAACTTAAGGCTCTCAAGAGTGAATAGGTTACTTCTAATCAAGCGTTCTTCATCGTCGAGCACATCATCGTTTACCAATGGTAAGCGATGATGTGCTCATCGATGGTAAGTTACCACCAGATGAGATGGTGGTTAAATAATATAATGTTTGTATGACCTACAGATAGTCGTTCTGAGTCTGGGTATCTTGTGTGTGTGAGTTTATATGCCTGTAAACGGACCCACGATGTAGGAGTAATTTGTAAAGTACATAAGATAAATTAAACCAGAAAAAAAATTCCGAGGTCTAGCTTAAATTTTTTATTGTTGATCATCGAAAATATACAGATCTCTTTAAAACCCCTTTACTAATTAAAGAATTTTAAAGAGATTCGTATTTTTCGTCTTTTCCATCATCTCAAACATCGTCGGTCTCAGAAATAATCTTTTCATGATCATCTATCTCGCTTTTTCTCAGTCTATATGAATGCAGATATCAGTATTTTATATGGAGCTAGTGCATACTTTAAAGAGAATCGTTTATCGTCATGTGAAGAGGAGGGATGAAACGCATGTTACTAAAAGAGTTAAGAGTGTATATGTGGATGGAAGGAGAAGGAGACAGAAGCAAAATAAAATTTGGATAGAAAGTGTGAAGAGTGATATGAAAGAAAAGGGAGATAGTGATAGCATGACGGGTGATAGGATAGAATGGAAGAAAAATAACATATTATACTGAGCAAAAATAACTGAAGATATGGGCAGGGAGATGATGATGACGATGACTGCTTATCTGACCTCTACAACCTGTCTTTTAAAATAAAATTTAATAAAACTATTATATTTTGGACCATATATTACGGTTATATTTAAGTCCTTAGTTTAATGGTGGGACATAATCTAATGACTTCTTCCGCTCTAGAGTGAGGCGAGAGGACGTGTCTGACTTTAACTGACTAAAACCATACCTTTGTTCCTTCTGTGTTTTAGGACTACGAGAATCCCTTTCATACTTTTCCCTCTCTAGCAGTTATCGGCCCTGCTTGCTCCTACAGTTAACTGACATCTCTTTGAGGCACGCGTAAAACACTACGAGCCTTCGACGACTCGGGCTCAGTCTGGATGAGTTGACGGCGAGTTACCCGTTGCTCGTCGTCTAACTCCGCAACACTACCATCGAGTAAAGCTAGAACTACATTAGACCGACGCGCACGTGTAACTCACCACGATGTCGCGAGGCGAAGATCAAGTGTCAACAAGTTTAGTTCCCATATAAAATGTATATGGAGACCACACTTGTGCGCAGTGTAATTCTACTAGTCTAAGATCCGATTAAGAACGACATTCACCGGTCTGTTTAATGGATGAAACTTATTTTATGATAAATTTAGTGTATTAAATAATATAACGCGGGTGGGTTGCCTAAGAAATTCCTGGCCAGACTATTATTAATTAAAAATTGAAAATTTAAGAAAAATGCACAACCGTTATTCATACCAGATTTTTTGCAGACAACACTATAACATCGTATTCGTAATGAAACAGCGTTTATTTTGATATAGAATTTGTTGTATATCAAAATAAACACACCTGTTTATACATACCTGTTTATACCTGGCAACCCATAGTTATGCCAGGAAACAAATAGGCAACCCAACATTTTTATGTTCTAAAGGCTTCACTCTTTCGGTTAGTATTAAATTTATACGTTAAACACACCGGCGAATTTTTCAAAAAAAAAAAAAAATTGTTTGGCCAGGAATTTCTTAGGCAACCCACCCGCGTTATATTCTTTAATATATTAAATTTATTATAAAATACGTTTCATCCATTAAACAAACCGGTGAAGGTCGTTCTTAACCGTATCGTCTACTATACCTAAAGCTGATCTTTTCACAACAAACAATTGAAAGAGTCTATTAATCGGAACACTTTACTTAGTTATAACACAAAATATATAGGTAGTTATAATTAGCATACAGTGTTTCACAGCTATACGCTCGGGCGCAAGTGTTACAAATTCGGCCAATGTTTCAGTAAAATACTTTCAGGGTTTACGTTCATATTTAACTGGACGCTATTAACTTAATATCGGATGACGGTTTTCCGTGACGAGGCGGAATAATGTTGTATTTTTTGTTAATAAGGTGACTCGGGTTGGTCGGCGGGGTAGTGCGGGGAGGGGGTTGTGACGGTTACACTGTTTTGATTTTATGGTAAGAAAAGTATTTGGAGAAAGGTGTGTGTAAATTCGCCTCTTTTCAGATATATTTTCCTTTTTTGTCTTAAACTATACAAATAACTAATTTCGGAAGCTGGTATTTATCTTAGATTCTTTCATATATTTTATCAAAAAAACTGATTTAATAGAAATGAGACCAATCTGTAAAAATATCTTTAAATAAATCAGTTTATAAATATCGGAATTTTGAAATACTTAACAAAAAATTAAAAACTCAAATTAATTAAGAACCTCCTCTTTTTTTGAAGTAGGTTAAGAAACTAGTGGTTCAGCAGTGATAATACCTAATTATCACTGCTGAACCCACAAAGAGTTACCTAAACAGTGGTGTGTCTAAATAAAAGCTTAAAAAACTATCGAATTACTAAAAGTACATAAATAGTTTTATTCATTTTGCACTATTAATTTTTTATGAAAAAATAAATGCAAAACTATTATGAATATCCGGTCAACAACAACATTAGTAACATAATCTATCGATACATCAGCGATATAAACTAAATATTCAAATAACATTCATATAACACAAATCGCACTGTATTTAACGGACACTCCTTGTACCTACCGTAGAGCACGGACTCGCAGCGCCAGCGCCGCAGTGCTAACGGCACGCTATTTCATGGACGCTTGGATGCATGCTTTTTCGGCAAGCAATAGGTAGCTTGCCGTCCAGCTGACTGGTAACCGTCCGGACCGAGCCCCAGTCGTTGATGGCTCGTAGTGTGCCATGAGCGCTTCAAGTAGATATCAGCAAAACCGTAGGAGCCCAGCAGGGTTGAAGCCTACTGTGGCCATGGGTTTGCTTCTGAATGGAAATCCCGGGGTCCTGGGACGCAACGCAAAGAAGGAACATAGGAGTGGGTTTTTGTCAGTAAAAGTCTGAAAGCCCCTCCCACTCTACCCCAGAACGCGAGAAATCATTGGATGATTTTGCACCTAAAAAAACTATTCTTTTTATTTCAATTTACCTACAATCAATATCATACTTAATATCACAAACCTGAAAGAAGCAAATTAGGGAATATACAGCCGGGAAAAAAGGTAAAAAATTAAAAAAATGTCTATAGGTAAACAGTGATAATTAATTTATATACAAAGGCTTCTCATAGGTAGAGAGTATGCCTCAAGCGCTCTCTACTAGTCAACAAAGTATGGTGGAGAGATGACATGTCAGGTCCATGATTTGAAAGAAAAGTTTCTCAAAGTCGTTTTTAGCTAAGCCCGGAGATGAGTATCCTAGCTCTGTGCTTTGTACAAACGGCTCAAAAACAGGTTGAAAACCCACCAGTTTTCTCACAGCAAGGCCGCTTGTCATCTGTCAGGGTTCAGCAATAAATTTCAGCTTGATAGCTGCTGGTAAAGATATTGATAGTTTATTTATATGCTAATTGGTGAGGTGGAAAGTATTGGAAGTTGTGTGTGAGGACTGAATGGCAATGCGTTTTATGAGCAACTAGCTACTCGCCCTAGGCGCGATGTAATGTCTCAGCCGTATCGTGTAACACGCCGTTTTACATTTTGGCGTGCCAGCTTGAATGACGTCGCTGTATTATAATACGGCTACTTCACTTTCAGCTAGATTTCAATACGGCTGAAATAAAGTACGCCGCATAAAATGAGCCTCCGTCGAGGCGTCGACTCTGCCTAAACTTTTTTGGATTGGTCCTTCATAATTTTTGGTCATCCTGCACTGACAATACAGCCAAAAATTGGACGCCGCTTTGTGAAACGTATCGCTACTACAATCTGGCTGAACCTGAGGTAGCGGCAATAAATTACGGAGTTTTTTCATACGGCGCGATTATGTAATACGGCGTGTTGTACGAAACGGCTTCCAGCTATATGTATATCAGACTAGGTAGGTTTATGATTTTTCGCAAATGTTTTGTTTGGTTCGGCCTCTATTACAGGGCAAGTAGCAAATAGGTAATATTACTTGAACATCACTGCCTTACCTCTCAAGGGATATTTTCGATTATGGCGACTGTTTTCTTCTATCTTTCTTAAAGGAAACTAAGACTAAAAAACTACTAGGTACTACTAAAACAACTAGGTACTAAAAAAAGTATTTTTTGTTTAAAAGTCAAGTCTCAAAAAATACTTTTTTTAGTACCTAGTTGTACTAAAAAAAGTATTTTTTGAGACTTGACTTTTATCAACTTCACACTTTACAATGACATGTAGAAGTTATGTGTTGTGTGCGCATCACGTAAAATGTACGAAATCGATGTAGATAACTTTTATACAATCAAACTGTGTGTAGCATATATCGAAAGATATCCTACTTCAGTGACTGTTAGGCGGTACGAAGTTCGTCAGGTCAGCTTGTATAAGTACACTAAAAGATAAAAATCGTTAAGTAATAATGAAATTAACTAATATTCATAACCTAACTGCGAACCTTTACAGGATGAATTTCGTAAGCAACCATTTGCGTTTTTTTGCCATTTGTAATAACTAATACACGCTAGCGTTGAATCCACATTGCTGTCACCGGGCATGATGGAAAAATGCCTAGAAGACTGGCAGCATGCCACATCGAATGGCAATGCTAATTCTCTGGGCAAAGAACGAGCCAGCCCTCTGGACACGCAAAGTGTCGATCAGTCGGTGAGAAATGTTTCTCCATTTTGTTCCTCCACCAAGAATCCTAACCGAATCAAAGTAAGTAGGTAATATAAATTTCTATGTAACTTCCCGAATGCCATCAACTCCCCAGTATATCTGTTATCTTAGGGCATAATAGTTTTATGGGAATTTGTTCGTAATTAGTTCTATGTATATTAAGTAGGCGCGTGATAGGAATCTCAAGGGGAAGATAGAGGTCGCCTTTATATCGCGTCTTCTAATTCTTAGGGAATAACTGTTGAGATAATGTGTGATACTTGTCTTATACATTCAGTTAATATGTATATTGTGCTATTTACGAAGGAGAAGAATGTAATGTTTCCAATAGATTTTTGATAATTCTTCTTAATCTTTTAAACATATTTCGCATGTAAATATGTTTAATGGATTAAGAAGAATTTTTACTGTAGACAAGACAGGACTACAGCGGAACGAAAAAGATTTATGACATGTATATAATTTACACTTTACGAAGCCGGGGGGAGGGCGGCATTAGTATGTTCTAAAAATCACATATACTTAGCGTCACAAGCGAACGCCGGCGTTCGCTCTCACATTGTCTTTCTATTTTGTCTTTAATTACGGTATTCGAAATGTTAATAAACCCGAACGCCCGAACGAACGTGAGAGATTTATTTATTTATTTATTTATTATAATCTTTATTGTACACCAAATAAACAAAAATACAGGACAAACATTTAAAATAATAAGTGCACAATAATTATAACTCCCGAGCATTAAGAAACTATGCTGAAACACCTCTTGTCTACAAAAGATATTCACAATACACTGAATTGAGTTCCAGATTTTTTGATTCTGCAGAAGGTATCGGTGAATTGGACTACCATGTTAAACAATACACCGCTGGCATCCGTCTCGCACAACTACAATTAAAAATATCGTTGTCACAGTAAGTGCAGTGTAACTATCGCTGGTATCGTTGCGACAGGCGTCACAGACCCGGCGCGTACGCATAATGGAGCCCGTCGGAAGGAAGTGCGTCCCCCGCGATCCAGCGATACATGCATTTGCATGCATTAGCATAAGTACCGGCTAAGCGCCCACAGCTTTTGATATTTTTAACCGACTGTCTTTCGAAACGGTTACGGTTAGCCCTGAACTCATTTTGACAGACAGAACTGTTGGAGGAATAACTCATTCAGGACTGATTGGTGTTCCAAATGGGACACAGGAAAAACCATTTTCATGCAATGAGAGCATATGACACATTAATTGTAACCCTTTTCCAGCTTTAGTTCCTAATGAGTTTCTATTAGAAGAATATTTGGAGGAGTCTATTTCATATGACACACTAAAATCTCGCAAGTTGAAATCAATCATGCGAAGATTTGGAGGAGAGAATTTCTATATAAAAGTTATTCTTAAAATCAGCGGTACGCCATCGGTACATGGTAGATATTCCACCCATACGTATAAAGCATTTTGGGAACACATGCATTATGAGTACAGCTAGGTAATGGAATTCCCTGCCGGAGTCTGTGTTTTCTGATAGCTACAACCTAGGGGTCTTTAAGTCAAGAGTGAATAGATTACTTCTAGGCAAGTGTGCTCCATTACCGGCTACATCATTGCTTACCATCAGGTGAGACGGTGGTCACAAACGAGCCTATCAATAATATTAATAAGGGAAAGTCCTAGTTACAACTACCGGTAACAACGAAGAATTCATTAGAGCGTATATGTGAGGCCATTGTCATGGTATTCGTATTCGAGGAAAAATCTTCAAAAGAATATAAAATATCTGTGTTGGAAGCTCCTAGTTAATAAAGACACTTGTAAAACAATTATTGCCTCAAAATAGCCATAACAAACACTTAGCATTCGCCCCCACGCGGCGCAGGCGCACACGCACATAACCAAGATGGCGCCGTAGCATCATTCTCAGGACAACACACATGCCTTGAATTTTTTATCAACATGTGGGCTTCACTAAGGAGTTTACCGTTTGATGTGACCACTCGGATTGTGTAGGTATGTTACTTTTGAGGACTTATTAGTCTGTAGATCTTGCCTTCTAAAAATGGTCGGCCTCTTGTTTAGCTGTGGGCTGTAAAAAGCTGAGCTTGCTCGTAAGAAAACGTAATTGCTCCAAAGGATATACGAGTAGGTATACCACGTTTTCAAATTATCATAAAGAATATCCTAGTCTATAATGCTACGCCAAAAATTGCCTTACCTACGATTTGGTGAATCATGAGTTCACACCAGCTTACTTCTTTATGTTCTCAAAACTGTGAAGAAAAACATCATGAAAGGTTTCCTCATGAGCATGTTATGCCCTATAGAAGTGGGAACTTTCTACACTGATATTTCTTTTTGAACCGACTTCAAAAAGGAGGAGGTTCTATGTTCGGCTGAATGTATGTTTTTAGGGTTCCGTAGTCAACTAGGAACCCTTATAGTTTCGCCATGTCTGTCTGTCTGTCCTCGCTTAATCTCTGTGACCGTTAGCACTAGAAAGCTGAAATTTGGTACCAATATGTATATTAATCACGCCGACAAAGTGGTAAAATAAAAATTGGAAAAAAATGTTTTATTAGGGTAGCCCCACTTTACATATAGGATGTAAAGTGGGAAGTGATTTTTTTTTTAATTTCAACCCTAACGTGTGATATTTCGTTGGATAGGTATTTAAAAATGAATAGGGGTTTACTAAAATCATTTTTTGATAATGTCAATAATTTCGGAAATAATCGCTCCAAAAGTAAAAAACAATGTGTCCCCCCCTCTAACTTTTGAACCATAAGTTTAGAAAATATGAAAAAAATCTGAAAAGTAGAACTTTATAAGGACTTTCTAGGGAAATCATTTTGAACTTGATGGAAAGAACAGTTTTTGTACAAAAAGACAAAAAGGGTCTACAAAATAATTTCTGAACTAAGTTTGTAGTATAATCGTATATGCAAGCATTTTTTAAAACTCATAAGTGGGTACGCTTATTGTGACGGACGGGAAACTACGGAACCCTACACTGAGCGTGGCCCGACACGCTCTTGGCCGGTTTTTTTTTTGTATGTGTGTTCACCGACCGGAACCGATTTTGAAAATTATTTTTTTGATTGAAAGGTTATGCTTCCATGTTGGTCCCATAAAAATATTGTAATGATCCAATCATGAACTTCGAAGATATGGAACAAAACTCCTCATAGGATCACAGCAGAACTGTCGTAACAAGTAAAATTGCTTTGTTTATACGTGTAGTCGATGACTGAAAGTACGGTGATGGTGGTAATGAAGTCGAAAGGTAAATTAATGTAATCTAACCGTGTTTGGGATTTTTAGAATCGTTATGAGATGCACTCTGGCTATAAGATATTTAAGTTTGGCTGAGGGGTTATTTTTAGTGGCGGTCCATAACCAAAAATTGAAAAATAAAAATCTTTTTACGAAACAAAAATTAAACCGACTTCAATGTAAAAAAAAACACTGAAAAGTACAAAATAAAGTTGGTATTAAATAACGAAGAGACTAAACTATCTATTTTATAGAAACACCGACTTCCGAAATTAAAGTTATTTTGTACTTTTCAGTGTTTTTTTTTTACATTGAAGTCGGTTTTTTTTTACTGAGATGGTTTAAAAATGAGTTTCCTTAGTATTGATTTAATTACTGTTAATTAGATGTTGTGATATTGCTTAAATAGTTTTTTTTAGGTGGCAAGTCGTCAAATAATACCTAAAATATTTCTACCACTCAAAATTCTTCAACCACTTTGGGTGGAGCAAAAATGAATGTCAGGCTTTCACTGACTGAACTCACCAGTATTCCTTTCAGTTGTTCTTTGCAATCTAGGGCCGCAGTTTTTAGGAAAACTAAACCGGTCAAGGAAAAGCATCAAACCTGCATATATTAATGAAACGCAACGGAAGAGGTTTTCCAGTGTTGCCACGTTATGCGTCGATTAGCTGTCTCATTAATATAGTACTGTTTGTGCCGCAAGACGCACAGGCATTAATATTGATGACTGTTGGCTAAAATTATACCTGCGTTTATTTGTTTCTATTTTTTGTTAATGCTAGTATTTACCTAATTTGAATTGCGGTTTTTACTGTTAAAGTGCTTGATTTAGTTTCAGTATTTTTTGTTAAGGTAATATGCTAAAGAAAAACGTATGCAAATCGAAGAAAACAAACTCACGAAATTTCAGGAAATCAAACGTCTGTCTACATTAATATTTAAGGATTTTGTAAAGGTTTTCTCTAGAGACAAAATGATATTCTAATATTATATTAGCGATAGTATTTTGAAAGAATCATTATGTTTCGGCGTCCGAGAGCAGAGGTGGCCAAGTGGTAATGGCCCCAACTTACGAATTGTAGGTCGCATGTTCAAACCCAGCCAGGCGCATTACTTTGTATAATTTATTTCATCAACATTGCTCTCAAAACGGTGAAGGAAAACATCGTGAGGAAACCGGCATGTCCTAGAACCAAAAATTCGAAGACATGTGACATTCACCAACCCGCACTGGGCCCGGGTGGTGAATTACGGCTCATTTCCTCTCCTAGAGAGGAGGCCTGAGTCCCAACAGTGGGAACATTAAAAAGGCTGATGATGATTTGGTTTCGGTAGCATTTATTTATTGCCATACATTTTGAAATTTTTGTCAATCTTATTCTTGATCATTCATCTTTTCAACCGAAAGACTGCTGGACAAAACCTTACCACTAGTGTCGCCCCAAAGACCAGTCCTATGCGTTTCACATCTATTGGAGTCCCTGTGACGTTCACCAAGTCATCGGACACCTTGCGAAAGGCCTTCCGATACAGCGTCTTCCATCAACCTTCTGTTCTACGAGCAATGTTCTCAACCCACTGTTACTGAAGTCCGGCTTTTTTTCGGATTCTGTCGCTAACCTTAGTTTTCCTGCGAATACGTTCATTCCTGGACTCGACCACGCAACGAAATTCTTTAACCCTTGAGACCCCAAGCATTTAAATAGGTATAAATACGGGAAAAATGGAAAGGTTGCTTATTTTCGAAATTTACATTCTATCATCATTAAAAACATAAAAATTGACCCGTTTTGACTGTCTCGCCTAGATGTGGCTGTAAAACATTATAATAAACACAATATTTTGTTATTATGAACTGGTCCCGTTAAATAGCTATCAGAAATAGCTACATATTTAATGAGTGTACACATATACACGGCCGTGCATTGTTCTCATCGATTTGCGTGCGTCGCCATGCGTGTAATGAACGAAAATAACCACCGTACGCACACTGTCGTGTGTCGGGCTATTTATGTACCCCACCGTGTGCTCATGTACACCTATGTGAAGGTGAGTACGAGTACATAGAGCTGTGACATTATTGGAGTTTTTTAGTAAGGGAAATGGCTAAGGTAGGTATTTTTTTTTTTGTGGTCGTTGTTTAGCTGTCAATGTATATTGATGAAGATTAATCCGGTTGAGTGCGATTTTCGGGGACTATGGGATTGTTTCAGGCTATAACGCAAAGGGTAATTTGAAGAGACATGAGTGAGTTTTTGTCCGTAAAAGTCTGACATTTATTCTTGCACACAATTTCCGGTGTCCGTCATCTTCATATTTCTATTTTTATCATCAGCCATCATTAGGCACATATGAGGGTAGCTAGGGCACTTTTTGATGATATTAGTTCCCACTAGAAGCTATTATACGGCATATTAATTGTGCACACAACTAAGGAGTGGAATTTCCTCCCAGAGTCTGTGTTTCCTGATAGCTACAACTTCTTCAGGCGTCTTTAAGTCAAGAGTGAATAGGTTCTTCTTTACCGTCGACCATATTGTGATAGTTGTGGAATATTATTATTGTTATATCATCGTTTACTACCAGTTGAGATCATCATCATAATCATATCAGCCGAAAGACGTCCACTGTTAGACATAGGCCTCCCCCAAGCGTCGCCACAACGGACCGGACCCGTGCATCATGCATCTATCGGATGGGAGGTGAGATAGTTGTCAAAAATATCATACTTTTGCTTTCTCTTGAAGTTACAGTTCAAAAAGTTTTTGATTTTTGGTTGTGTTCTGTATCCAACATTTTTGTACTTAATTAACAATGAGAATAATATGTGATATTGATTATTTTATTGATTGATTATCGGAATTATATTATTTATTGAATGTATAAAATAGTCATGACATTTAATTATTTGACTGATGAACTAAATTTATTTTTATTTATTGTATTGAATAGTAATTAAATAGTTTCTTTGTAATTAATCATAAAAATTATAAATTAATTATTAAATTATGTGGGGTAAACTTTTGTACTTTTGCATGCCTTGTTATTGGCAAAATATGGCTTGTTCTCTTTTTATTAAAACACTGTATCACCATCACATGTGCTCATATTTGCGAAATAAAATGTTATCTTATCTTATCTTAATAGCTTCATAGTCTGAACCTTCCTAAGTGTCCGACCCAACAGAATACAACTAACTGCTCTAAACTGCTGACCTCATAAGCCCTAAGTGTATGCACACTCACAGACCAAAGTGCAGTGTCGTTTGTTGGTAAGTCGATGCGTGAAATGAGAAGATGGCGTCTTCGCGGCCGACAGCGCTCTGGCCTGCTGCCCTGCCCACTGGAGTACAGGCCTTTATTATAGGGAATTATATCAAATTACTTCATATTATGACCCTGCTTCTGATCGCGGTGAGATTATTTTCAAAGTGGCATATTTTGAAGAACTGTTGAAACTGCTGGATCGTAAAATGTGTTTTACACACTTTTTTCTTTTAACCTGCTTTAAATTAGCCTGTTTGTTAATCCAGGGTATAATTCAAGGGAGTACCAAATGTCATCTAAATCCGTGGACCTGCGAGAAAGGCTTACCAACAATCGTTATCACTTATAATTACTATAATATTTGTATAATAATTATAAGTGATAACTACTGAAATCTATAGTAAACTATCTTTTGCCCGCGGCTTCGCTCGCGTTTTAAAAAGTAGCCTATGTCACTTTCCATCCCTTCAACTATCTCCACTTAAAAAAATACTTCAATTCGTCGCTCCGTTTTGCCATGAAAGACGGACAAACAGACACACACATACACTTTCCCATACGCACATAAAAACAATAGTCTTTAAAATAATACTAGCCACGTGAAAGTAGAAAATTCTTACAAGGGTGCATACTCCCGGGATCAAAGTTTATACATTTTATAAGACATTTTCTACCAGTATACCAAGTTTCATGAAAATCCGTTCAACAGTTTAATCGTAAAGAAGTAACAAATATACACACTCACAAACTGTCAGCTTCAAAATATTATGTGAATATATTTGCCAACAATAGTTGACCAATTCATTCTCCCAAACACAGCAAAACAACACCTGAAAACCTGAAACCGTTTCGTCCAAAAACCTACCAAAACAATGCAAATCAAACCTCTACTTTAAAAGCGGAATACGATTACTTTTCAGCTATAGCTACCTATAATATAAGTATGTCAGTCATAAATCCGGGTGTTTCGGGGAATACAATTAAAATGATCCCGGCCAATCCGTGCTGCATCGGCGGGGAAATTATAAATTCCGTGGGAACGTCGGCAGGTGTCGCCGTAATCGCATGAAGCCTCCCGAATCATACCGAACCGACCTGCGCCAACTACACGCAAAGAATATGCGTGCGGTATGCAGATGAGACAACCATATTATACTAGCTACAGCCAGCGGTTTACTCCCGGGATTACAATCATCATCATCATCATTTCAGCCTTGTAGGAGGCCTTCTGCTGCGTCTTCCGGTTCGGTCGCCACTCCAGAACCTTTCGGCTCCAAAGGCCATCCGTTCTGCGAGCAATGTGCCCTGCCCATTGCCACTTAAGTTTGGCGATTCTTCGTGCTATTTCGGCAATCTTAGTTCTCCTGCGGATATTTTCAATTTAAATCTTCGGGTTCTTCGATCGGGCTTACAAGCTGGGTCCTTTAAACGATATTGATAATATCGTCGAATATAGGTACCTCGTCAATATTATTTCAGCATAAAGACATTTACTCTACTGCTGGATATAGGCCTTCCCCAAGTTTTGCCACCATGAACGGTTTTGTGTGTCTCGCATCCATTGCATTCCTGCGTCTGTCGCAAGATCATCGGACTTGATTTGGTGGTCGATAGGGGCTCTAGTGATATTCTACAACCTGAATTATATGTAATAAAAAACCTTAAAAAGATTCTATGACATCATCCATTAAGGACCACGTGTTTAAATACATTAGTTGTTTTAGTAGTGTTCAGTTAACCATATGCAGTTATTTTAATTTCAGGTGTCTTATTTCTGGACACCGTTCAGTTATTGGTTTCGACGCTAGTTAGTATTCCCCAAATAATTTTGATGACAAGCAACACATATTTTTTTTTTGGTATTGTTTTTGAGACGGCGTTTGAGTAGTAAGTCAAATCCGTCGGACTTTTAGCTGGTTACTATCAACAATAGTAACAAAAAGCCTTGTCCACCTATTGCCCCGTCTGTTCTCAAGTTAATCTCTGGCCTGAGTACGTATAATTGTGGTTGCTCGACTATTTGCACACCCCGCCGTGAAATAACACGCCGCCGATAGCACGACCCGGCCATACTATTGTTTTTGTGCTTACTATTATTATATGTCGGTGCTGGTTTTCACTTGCAGGTACTTTTGCGGGTTTTCAGCCGACAGTTGACAGTGACAGACAGAAGACTGTAATATCTGCCTGTCACTTATGTGCAATTACTTTTGTGGCTTTCCAGTAGTATGTGTTGATAGAATTACGTGGTATAATTGAACTTTCAGAATTCTACTTTGCCTAAATCTAAGACATTACTGAATCTCTACTTCCTGTATTCTCTATTACTTTCCATATTCTCTATTCTTCATAGTGATCTTTGCTGTGGCAGGTGCAGTCAGCTTCATGTTTCAGACCCATCGGTTCCTTGTTAATTTCTGAATACCCATGTACCAATAACTGGTTTTATTACCGCGTACATCTAAGGTTTGAAACAATTTGCCTTCTGCGGTTTTCTCATCTATACATCTATACATATAAATAAAATTGGAGAGTCTGTTTGTAATATTGAAATAACTGCTTTTTACTACATGCATATGAATATATATACGGTACATACACCAAAATAACATTTTTTACAATTTTTGTCTGTCTGTCTGTTTGTCCGGGCTAATCTCTGAAATGGCTGAACCGATTTTGACGGGACTTTTTTGGCAGGTAGCTGATGTAATAAGGAGTAACATAGACTACTTTTATTTTAGAAAAATAAATTCAAAATCCTGTAGTCCACGCGAACGAAGTCGCGGGCACAGCTAGTTCGATTATAATTTAGGTATCATCAAAGCTAGAGTGAATAGGTTTTTAACAAACTATAAGTGCAACTCAATATCAACGATTGCATCACTGATTACCATCACGTGGGATCGCAGTCAAGCACTGGTTTATACCAATTTAAAAAAAATTGCAGTATATTATGCTTTGAGTTTGAGATCACTAGGCATACGCATGTTTCTAACAGCGTTTTGTTTATTTCAGGCCATTTTATGTGTTTAGAAAGGCACATAAAGTTATGACACATATTTACGAAATATGTTAGACTATATCTTCGAGTTAAGGTAAGCACTAAACTGTATCTTATAACGATTTGACACAACAATAAACTCGCTTTAGAATTCAGGAGTCATTAAGTTTATTTTATTAGTAATGAAATAACGAAAATCATAAATATTTGGTAAGCGTGTTTGTATCGTAAATACGACATTCATAACAATGAAACGTAATTGTTTTTATTTGGCACATACATTATGTAAAGCAAGCGTGTTTAGTCGCAATAAAAATGTACTTCTGTGTTTTAATTTTTATAATTTTATGGTCCAGTAAACTAATTTTGCTACAAATTGTCACGAGGGAAGTTTGGCTGATCGTCGCCAAGGGCCCTTAGTGTTATTAGCCGTACCATTTAATTAATAAAAATACTTTCGTTCTAATTGCCAAAATCACTTACTAGCCAAGTATATCGTTCCACCCCTGGGGTGCTGGGGTCACAATCAGATCGTGACACCACCCTGGTACGCCACTTCCGGTCTCCGCGGCCGCTGATTGGCCGGCCAAGTGACGTAACTTCCTGTCGTATACAGTGGGGTTATGACGATGAATTAGGTTCGATATCATTGTGGTCATGGGAATTTTGACGGGCATTTTACAATGGCGGTTCTAATTACTTATTTGCGTTTCGTTGGCTATGTCCTCTTTGCCTACTCGAAAAAATATATTTTAAGTCTTTCGACGCCATATATTATATTGTTTTTTCAGTTCTTTAGAGCTTTTATTTTGTAAGTTAGTTTTGAGGAGAGCCTCAGCTTAGGAGTGGGACAGGAAAGGCTAACAAAAAAAAGTTAGTATTATCTAGTTTTAATAAATTAAGTGCTTTTATTTTTCTTGTTCTATTTATATTCAAATAAATCTCGTCATTTAAGTCTACTTCAATTATGCTGACTTAATAAGTATTATTATTTTTGTAGAGGCAGATCCTGAAACCGGTTAACTCCTAATTATGAAAACACCTTACCGTAGTGATAAAAACAGAAACAAGAACCACACTAACATGAAGCCACATCGAGAACTTCACCGGCTCACTTGGCATTACACAAAAACAGTGAAACTATCGAGTTATTCAACTGTTTCTCAAAATCACAACGCATGGCAAACTAGATTATACTGTAACATGTTTTGCTAGCGTCTTTCTTACTGCCGTTGCATAAAACACGCAAAGAAGTAAATATACCACTGAAAAACCACCCTCATAAACTGGATGACGCAGGAATTCTACAATAAATGACGTGTAAAAGTGTTATTTTAATCCTATTTACCTACTAACTTTTGTCTGCGATTTCACCCGCGTGAAGTCAGCAAACATAGGCCTATGTCGCTCAGTGATAAAGTAGCATTCTACATATTAAAGAATTTTTTAAATCGGTTTTGTAGTTTATGAGTTTATTCAGTACAAACGAAAATCTAAAAATACGAATCTTTTCTCTTTATAGATTCTTCAAGAATTAGTCATATCTGACTTCTAATGCTACTAGTAAAGATCAGCGCATTCAAACAAAAATTAGTGTAAGTAACAATATCTACATAATTTGGTATGAGAACAGACATCTACATACTGCCGAAATAATAAATGAGCTTCCCGTGGTTATACAAAGTAAAACCCAAAAAAAACAAAAAGTGAACACTTTTACACACAGTGTCTACTTCTCTTTTTTTCTCCAATTTTGCTTTCGCAGGTATGCTGGAAGAGATTTCTTTAGATATAAGCATCACCTTTGTACTCTTCTTCTGTCTCCTTCTTCTGTTCTTTTATTATTGTGTATACATAAATTGTTAAATAAATAAATAAAAACATGATTTTTTTGCAAATTACACATAAGAGTTAGTTTAGTTTGTTATACTTATTTACAACTATATTTAAATGTAAACCTTACAAATTTACTTATATTACTAAACTATTTATATTACTGTTTAGGTAATCTGAACTCACTAGACTCACTATCTGAAATCACAAAAAGCCTTCAATGGCTTACATATAGCCATTGAAGGCTTTTTGTGATTTTTAGCATAAAATGTAATCTACAGATGTAAATGTAATGTACAGATGGAGTGTATGTATACACTTATACATACTTGTATGTATTAATGACGTTGATAGTAGATATAAACAGAATATAGAGTATATAAACATAATATTTTACATTGTAATTACGATTAATTTTAATACTTACTACAGGTATGCCGTGCCCTACAAGGGTCCACAATGAAGCATAGCTCTAAGCCGGTTGTCACCAGCCTACCTGCATTGGGGAAGCTACTAAATGAATATGAATGGCATGACAATCTTTTGGTATATTATTAGGTTACTGTATTTCTCCACATAAAGCTTCTACAAGCATTCAAGATGCTATTTTTAACCAAATTCCCAATTCTACAAAAAAGGAACCCGTGACAATTTTGAAAAAGAAACTAACTGCACTTCTACAATAATGTTACGACTCTTTATCGAATTTTCTAGCTGATTAATTTTAAATGTGTATCAATTTTAATATGTTTGATGATGAACTTGCATCAATATTGGCGTGCCAAAATGGTAGAGTGTACAAGAACACTTTAATATTTATTTTTATTACCTTATTCATTTAACAATTTATGTACACGCAATAATAAAAAAACAGAAATAGGAAACAGAAGAAAAGCACAAAGGTGAGGCTTATTTCTAAAGAAATCTCTTCCAGCATACCTGCGAAAGGAAAATTGGAGAAAATAGAGATGTAGACACTGTGAGTAAAAGTAAAAGAAAACCCACCTTATTGTATGTACCTGCATTCTGAGCAATTAAATTAACGTTCTATTCTACATTCTATTCTATAGCTATTTAAGGATTTTCAGCCTTTAATTCTGAAATAATAAAAAATAGTTTCTATAATAACTATATTATTTTTATAGTCGTAGATTCTTAGCAGTGCCATGCATGCTGTATGTTTCCATAATTCATACTTAAGTTTATTTTCAGTGTTCGCACTGTTTTAGTATAATAATAACTTGTGAACAATATAAACGCGAATATATCCATTGTGTTGTTTAATACTTTTACTTGTAAACGTATTTATATGCACTCTAAGATTTCTTTTGTGATGTAGGTAACTTATTGTACTGCTTCGGGTAAGTACCTGCATCGCATCTCATGTTTGATCATACAAAGACCTAATTCCAAAAAAGGGTATTTATTTGAATCTGAAAACATATGTTTCAAAAATAAGGTAAAATTTTGAAATACCACTTTTTCGAGTTATATCTCTTTTTGTTTAAGCACGCGGCTTGTTTCACCGACACCGCAAATGCTAGCCTTAAAATTGGAAAACTGCTTTTAGTTTTTTTATAGGTTAATACAAAATAATAATCTACACTAATATAATAAAGTGGTAAAGTTTCATTTTTTGTTTTTTTTTTTTTGTTTGTAGGAGGTAATCTCTGAAAGTACTGATCCGGTTACTAAAATTTTTTCACCGATAGAAAGCTGCTTTGTTCCTGAGTGACATCTAAGACTATATGTTATGTACGCGAGCGAAGCCGCTGGCAAAAGCTAGTATAATATATATTTATTCAGAGTTAAAATTTGGTAAAATAGTTACAGAAAATCTTATGAATAATTATGACTATGTTATGTGTACTAGGATAAATCTGAATTACACCTAATAATATTGTAACGTTATCTACAATTTCTTAAAAAATTAAATATATCGTAAAAAAGAAACAATATTGTAAAAGAGAGAAGAGATTTAAGCTGGGAAAGATAAAACATTTATATAAAACTTCTTTAGCAGGTAAAATACTTATACTTCTCAGCGGGAAGAAACAGCTGAAGTTTCAGCGCTCAAGTAAAATAAGTAAGTTAAGTTGTGTTTAAGTTAGCACGGGCACCAGTCGGATCACTCGCTCGCACAGGTAAGTAGAATTTACGAAAGTACGTACTTACAGACTTATATGAGTATCTTTAAGTTACGGTTAAATAACTTTGTTTTTCTCAGAAATTTTCTTTGAAATCTTTTTCTTCCTTTAAAAAAATAAGTCAACCTAAAGAAAACCGTCCGATTTACATTCAGAATTATCATAATGACAAGTAATAATATAAAAATAATATATAATGTTATTTGAACATTAAAAACAATGTATGTTAATAAATGGCAAGCATTAAATGCAATGAAAACAAATGTTATTGGTGTACGAGCGCACAATATCAATGATTGATTACATTCCAACGTTATTAAGTGATAATAACAATGAAAATATTCCAATAATTCAATTCAACGCAAATAAACTATGAATAAATAAATGCTTAAACAAAAACTGCTTGCTTTGTGTAATTTGTAAATATATCAGTCTAGCATCATGATAAATGATACTAATCGACCATTTAGAATAATTACCGCATATGAATGAAAGGCTAAGCATGCAACTGTGGGAACATCAACACTCGCACCAATGAAAAAGCTGTTAAAACTTCAAACAATGATAATGTACCTCATGTATTATTTATGGCACTCCGCATTAATGAACCAAGGTCATTTGAATTCATTTCCTTCGGTAATACAGACGTACGCTTTCACACTTATATTGTTACGTAATCGTAGTAGCGTGTTTCATTTAACAAAATGCTTTATTTTACGTATTTACCGTTATTGCCCCACTCGACTTTTATGTGAACCACATCAGTTCCGCTACTCGGTAATAGATGGCGTTAACAGTATCAAAGTTGGAACGAGGAAGTTCGGCAGTTGGGTGCTCGTTTTTACCCCGAACACGTAAAGCGGCTCGTAGACGTTTTAATAAAAGTTTGTTTCGTGTTTATTTTAGGCCGGCGCTTGTCTGGCTCGCAGACTTACAACAGTTTTAAATTTAAATAATTATAATGCATTCGTTTATTGTGAATGAATCGGGCCGGGAGTGTTCGCGGGACGGCTTTATGTTTATTTGGGTGTCGTCGCATATTACGATCGATTATTTTGTCGTAAACTTGTAATGTTCAGTAAACTGCTTTTAAGCTCTTCTTTTTAGGTTTTTTTCACGCCCCGTAAAACGTGGGAGACGGTGATATTTCAATAAGTACCGTAGTAATACTAAAATATCTTTCAAAAATGTTATCTGTAGGTATGATGTAAAATGTAGATTTAGTTGTGCTACGATAACATTATTCAAACATTATTTTTATTAAGCCATGTGAATTTTTATTATTCTCTTGGATTCAAGCGCTGTTAAATGTAGTAAGTAAAGGTAATGTTTTTACTTTTGTATTTTCCAAATCTATTAAGTTGTCCCTAGTTTACATGGTTGGTTTAGCAGGAGCCGGTGGTAAGCTGGTGATAGGTAGCATACCCACTAAGTAAGCTAAGTAAAAGCTGTCAAATTTCGTTTTCTGATAGCTAGTTTGGGAGTCAGGGTTTTCTTATCGGTGTGACCTTTAATTCACTGTAATGTTGTGCACATCAACTTACTCGTAGTATTTGTTATGCTAAAGGTTTCTAAATAATATTTTTTAAATATTTCTAAATATAATTTTAAAAAAATGTTAAAAATAGTAGTCTACTGGTGTCGGGAGTGGGGCCCAATGTATCGGTGGTTAGGGCTCCAGAGACAGAAATTATTATTATAGCTTTGGCACTAAATATTTGTTTGCATATAACTAATTATATAATATAATTGGGCCTTAATACCATAGCCATGATCCGTAAAATCTCAGCAGTCGTCACGCCTCCCCATCAAATTAGAACTGACAAAACAATCCGCGATCCCGAACTTCGGATACGAGCAAATTATCAAGCTGCTTATAGATGGCTTAATTAAATATATTACTTGTTCCTTTACTGCTTATTTTTATGATTTTTCTGTTGATAGTCTCACACTTGACTATTATCTCTCTTAATGGTCAAAGATGGAGTAATTGAAATTGACCAGAGGTCATTTAGTTTATTATTTAAGTAATTAATTGACCTTACTTATTTGTAATGAGAATGAGATCTACATAACAGGATGGTATTTACCCATCAATCTGTCTTTTTTTAACTGTGTTATGGGTTTTTCCGGCTTTCAGTGTGAATAGGAGTTGAAGACCATCATATTACCACGAATTGACTGCTATCTGACTTTTGCAGCTCAGAAACTTGACAGCTAGATAACTATAAGCATAAAGCTTAATTACTTTTATAATGTTCCCACTGCTGGGGTCTCAGACCTCCTTTCTAGGAGAAGGAATGCGCAATAATCCACCACACGGGTCCAGATCAGTTTGATAGATGTCACATGTTTTCTATTTTGTAGTTCTTGGACTGGTCGGTTTCCTCACGATGTTTACCTTCACCGTTGTAAAGAGTAGAGTGATGAAATAAATAACTCAAAGTACCAAACGTGCCTGGTTGAGTTTGAAACCATGACCTATCACTCGTAAGTCCAGGCTGTTACCACTTACCCCTGGGCTACTACTGATGATAGATGACCAACTGTACCGAATTTCAGAACAATATAGTTGGGTAAACATTTTCGAGAACAGAAGATTCAGGAAATCAAAGTGAAACTTCACAAAGTTCTAAAAGTAATTTAATTCAGGTTTAAAGTTCGTAAATTGTAACAAAACCACGTTATTTACACCTCGGACTTGTTCGAACTAAACTTCCTCATTTCCATTTTACAGTACCTCAAAAGGAAAACTCGGCGCGGCCGTTTCTCTCACAATCTTGAACCGAAATTCTGTCGTTAAAAATAAAGTATTAACAACCTCAGGAAAGACAGTGGATTCATATCTTGCATGACAAACGCTATCAACTGCGTACCTACATTCATGCTACGAGCATTTCCCGTAACACACACACATTTGGACTTACAGCACACACACCGACTTAAAAACACACACACCGTGGAAACTCGGACTTGTGTGTGCAATTTCCCATCGTTACACAGTTCGATTTTCCTCCGTGTGAGTGATCTTCGTTCTCTCTCGCTCCTATATCTCGGACTCTGTCTCCGTCTATAGTTATGTTGTCTCGTGTTCGACGGTCCATTATTGTATGTTTAGTCTTTGCTTTTTGTAAATATTTATTACTTGTATCTGATTTACGTAGTTCTAAATGATTGGTTGGTGTTACAAAGTTATTGATTGAGTTCGTTCTTGCGATGTTTTGTTCCGTGTTTGTAAATGTAAATGATGTTATGAATGTTATATGGGTTACTAAATTTGTAATGTAAGAATAATTTGTGTCATATTGGAAGACTTCATAACGTTCAGCTTGTCCAGTAAACAGTTAACATGTGGTTTTTGCTACATAATCTACCTGTTGTATATTTTTTGCTACGTACCAATCTATAACGGCCTGTCACTTTTTTAAATGTTGTTTTTTTGTATTTTTTTTTTAGGCGTGACTATGTTGACACCACAAAAAATATGTAAAAAAAAATATGTGCACTAGTGCACTATGTATTATTTTCATTTTGTTTATTTCTTTCTTTATTTATGTTCTTCACAGTATTTTTTCAAGAGGGATATCATTGTGATTTGGTGTATATTTTATGTTGCATGAAATAAATGCATTACCTATTTATCTATCTTATGATGTGATTTGTCAATAAAATTAATGGCAGAATAAATAGGTAAGGAAAAATAAAACTCCAATAAATAGTAGTCACCTTTATTATCATTATCACCTACAAAAGTTATCAATATTCCATTTATTAATTAAAACTGGCCAACAATTAATTCGTTGATAAGCTGCAATTATGACAATTTCCATTTATCAATAGTTTATACATAAATATTGTTGATCAATTATGACCAATAAATATCGGTGTGTGATCAGATAATTGAACATTTATCAAAGCGACCAATCAGACTGTTAACGTAGATGTATTCAATGAGCTCAGATTAAAATAATGTTGAATTTATTATAATTAATTATCTGTTTGTTGGTTTACAAATTATGATAAAGTCCTACCTGTTCTACAAGTGTCGTAAGTTTGCATTTCAGTAAGTTTTCTAATAAGATTCATAAATAATACATCGTTTATGTAATAGTAATAACTTATTCTGTTTATAGTTTTATGTTTACCTAACAAAAAGCTTCACATTATCATTAACAAAGTTTTCATTGAATCCATAAAATTGTTTATGATAATAACCTAATTAGTGACTACAACACTAATAGAGTCATAACCAATTGAGGACCAGCCTACCAAACTAAATCAGGAGCCTCCGCAGAATGAGACATAACACTGCAAAAGGGAACCCATACTTAGCGACACTTATTAAAAAAAAAAAACCTGAAACCGTGTTCGGTGCGAAACGACTTATCTTCAATGACCAATCATACAGAATAGATTCACTTCCATACACTTAGTAGTGCTAAGTCTGGTCTAGGGAGGGGGAGGGGGGAGGGGGCCGGTGGGCGGCGCCGCGCATGCGTCTCGTTGCCAAGACGACGGCACGTAGTCACTCGCGTGTGTGCGTGCGCCGTGTGCGGACAAGAGCGTACCATGAGCGACGGATCGTATTTAATAATAGCTAAACAAGTAGAATTTCTATATTTGATTTTGTCAGTTCAGTTTTGTAGATCTGCATTTTTAGCCTGGGGTTCAGTTGCTAGTTCAGATTTATTTTGTAGCAGTCAAGCTGCTTCAGGTTTTATGTTTGGGAGGTTATTGCCCTCAGTTCATTTGGACTCGCTTAGAAAATTGCTCAATATTTATAATGTGTACCTATTCAGCGAAGATAGCTTCTTTAATATCGTTGTTGTAGAGACTATACTTATTATAAAACTGATTATGCAATAACATCTTTATAATACGAGTACTTACCAATTGGACTAATACCTTCAGCAAAAAAAAATTCTTAACTTATTTCGTAAACATCCTGTGACGTCACCAGCTTTTCATTTTATCGCGAACGCATCATACCGCGTACTCCCGTGTACCGCATTCCGCGCACACACGCACAGCGGCGCCTGCACGTGTGGGTGTCACGTCCGCGCACACTCGCGCACGCAACGCCGCCCCGCACTACCTACTGTATCTACAAGTATGTTTGTACTTCCAACACTCTTTACTTCTACTCGAAAACTCCTTCGAGACCTGAAAAGGAATTTTACAAGGGCGCCTTTTTCTTTTGAACGCGAACCTTTGGCTGTAAAACGGGGGCTCTTAACCGTTATAAAGGGATGTATTGATAGTTAGTGGTTCCTTTGTAGTTGGCATCTCACGGGACGCTCCCGTTATCGTAAAGAGAAAAAAATCCATATAGTTGGTATACAGCCTAAGTGCGTACTTTATTTAAAGTGCCTGCTTTGGCGCGAAGTTTTTTGCGTGAATATTTTATGTGTTATCGTCATTAGGTGGAATGTTAGGCATGACGGCAGCCTTGACCCAGTCTGCGTCTTTATACTCCGGAAAATCTGGTTCCATTATTCAAAATGGAGCCACTTTTCAATATCAGGTAGGAGCTATGAATAGTTGTTTGCTTAAGATACAAACTGTGTCTCACATTATCTGGCTATGCAGATTTTAGAGTGCGAAGGCTATCGGGTCCATAATCGTTTGTGTCACGGAAATTACCAGAAATGTTAAGACGAAGTGCCTGATAGAATTTCAAATGTAAATGTCGATATAGCATGATGTGTTGTCATTGCCATCGAGGTTGTTATCTTTCAGTTAAAAAAAAAACTGTAGAATTTATTTTAGCGTTAATAAGAATATTTTCCCACCAAACTACTATTGTGCGGTTCCTCGGGTTTTCTCTTGCGTAAGTCAGGCATGCCGTTTGAAAAGGTACGTCATTTATCAGAGCCTTTCAGCACCATTGCTTGGATAAAAGTGATAGCACTTTTTAAGTACTTTGGTCCCATCAGCAAAAAAGTTCGGAAAATAAATCCAGAATTTTCCAAATTTAAAAAGATTTAAGAGCCAAAGAACTGAAATTCACGGTCAGCGTGATTTATTTCTGAAAAGTTCTGAGAACGTTAAAGTTTTAGAACCCTCATTATCACTTTATAAAACTAGAATAACCACAATATCGATTAAAGAAAGTTCATAATTACCGAGGATTAAATGCGAATCCTGCCCATGAATGCGCAAAAACATCCGTCGTTAAAAACATCAAAGTTATTCCTGAAAGTTTCAGCAAAATTATTGATTCAGAAAGCACATTACAGCCACTGAAGGTCATGGCCGTTGCCCTTCGTCACAACGCGAGAGTAACCGCCACCGGCGAGTTAGAAGAAGAACCGCCAGCACCTCCTTAAAAAAATCGATCCAGTTCCTAAAGATTCCTGCAAAAAATCGATTCAGGAACCAAATAAGAGGCACTGAAGGTCACGGCCCCATCGATCCGGCGTAGAAAGTGAGACTGGCTGCCACTACTAACACCGTCCCGTTGGCTATGCAGCCTGAATTAATCGCGCATATATTTGAATACATTTGGAGCGGCGCAGTTCGGGCCGCGGTGTCGTCGGCCCCTTAAGTTTTAGCGATTTTGTTTCGGGACTGTATTGGTGTGGGTGCTTCGCAGAATCCGAGCCACAGTTGTCAGCAGCTCGTCAGTTACAGCTTGACAAGATAAAGATGGAAGCCTGGCTTGTCAGACGGACGATGTAACGACGCTCTATCGTTGGAAGGATCAGTAGAATGAACTGTCAGAAGTATGGGGTTGTTATTACGAAACCTGATAATATTTCCATCATGCTGATGATGATTATTGCCATCATGATCCAATGCAGTTTTTTCTATAGTTTTATTATTATTTTGCAGCTAAGATTAAGGGACTTGCTGAGTTAGTACTTAATATTTTAATTTTGACCTTGCCCTCGTGGTATAGACAGTATTAACGCTCAGGGCATTGTTTGAGTATGTGTTGGATTTGGTATAGCAAGCTAAAATAGTTCATTCGTTATTTGCTTCATTATCTAGCTTATAATTTCGCATATATGCGGAAGTATATAGAATCTCTTCTAGTAGGTGCGACAATTCAAAGATTCTGTTAAATACCAACATCTTTTGATAATAACGTGGCTCACTAATTTGTTCGAGGCTTACGGCAATTGTTTCATAACCTTTTCATGCAACTTTCTTCAATATTACTGCAAAACATTATACAGTTATTAAATATTCTCAGGAATCTGATGTTATTGTAATATTTGTTTAAAAGTATTACTAAGAATACACAGTCATAGCCATTATTCCGAACATTAGACACGCAGAATTCTTAAAAACCACTTTTTACAACATTCTCAGTTCCAAAAGTTTGGACAATTGGTAAAACAAAAGTGTCGCGGTCTCAAGGTCCAGCATTTGGTCACGTTAAAGCTCAACAATTAGTTTAGTAACACTAACTATATTAGTTTTAGTTCTGACAGCCGTCCGACTCTGTTATAGTTTAGAATTAGCTCGGACTTTACAATTAGTTTGGTTGAGTCTATTCATATTTTAGGTGCGTGTTCATCAAATTGTGTTCTTTAAAACATTTATCACGAACATTCAGAAACATAGATTCATCTTCTCTTCGTATTTTTTCTTTATTAACCAGTGTATGTCAGATACGATAAGTCTTCATTTGCCTTAAACATTCTATAAAGTTGTTACAGTCAAGTGTTAATCTACAGTCTATATGTTTAGCATATGTATCAATTGCATCAAAAATTATAATTAGAAAAATCAAAATAATATTTTTTGATGCAATTTCCTTCGCGGGACTACAAGGCAAAAAAAACATTAAAGTACAGTTACCATAAAGATTGTATTTATTTCATTTGTGGTCCCAAAATACTACAAAAATAAATACACATCGGGACCAGAATTTTAATGACTGGCCTGTTGGTCTAGTGGTTAGTGACCCTGACTGCTATGCCGGAGGTCGTGGGTTCGATTCTCACCCAGGACAAATCTTTGTATGATGAGCATGATCATTTGTTCTGTGTCTGGGTGTAATTTATCTATAGTATGTATGTATTTAGAAATATTTAGGTATGTTTATCAGTTGTCTAGTACTAATGACACAAGCTCTGCTTAGCTTGAGACTAGATGGCGTTGTGTGATAGCTGTTGAGTAAAAAAAAAATAAAGGGTGTAAGGGACAAGGGGGGGCAAAAAAATCCGCCTCACCATACAAAATTATAAACTTGATTAGACAGTTTGTATGGAGAGGCCGATTTTTTTTTTCATTTCCTGAAAATATGTGTTGTGGAAGGTTGTTCAGTTTCGTCTACTGAGCAAGCCCTTAAAGTTTGCGAAGAGCTATCCCTTACACCTTGTGTATATATATATACTTTGAGATCCTTAACAGTGTCTATTGGAGTTGTAGTAGAATTATTGAGTAGATTTCTTTCAGCAACTTCGTTATCTATATGCAGTTCTGTTTGATCCATTTTACTGCGTTGCCATTTCGGGAAATAAATTTTATAATTTTTTTCCTAACTGTATCTTTAACATCTGTTTTATTACCATGACATAAGTTACAAGATAAAATATGTATACTTATGTGGTTACGCAAAGCAATCATAAAGTTATTTCTGGTTTCTTACAAGATATTTTTAAAACAATGATGTTTTATTTATAGAGTTTGTGAATCATTTAATAATTTTATGTTTTTATTTTAAGGTTCATAAAATTTATTATAGTTTTTGAGAAACACATACATTTGGGTTTAACATTTAGACATTCATGGCGCATAACCTCTTATTTCTTAACAAGAGCCTCTAATGAGGTAAACATTTTCTGATCTTGTCTGGATTTGTCTTACATTTCACGCTGGTAGGTTTTATTTCTTGATGTGTATATGCCACGATCCAGCGAAGATTTTTACGATATCTCTAAGGCGTCGTCAGTAACTTTTCACAATAGAATTCCATCTTCCCATCACCAATCCGCTATAACGCCACAACCTGGAAATCAAAAAAAGATAGCTTTTAATAAAAACAGCGGGAGGCAATAGCAGTGTCCGGTGCGAAGCGGGTTATTGTTGGTCCTAAGGCATCCGTCGAATACGTAATGTGGATGGAAAGTCGAGCGATTGTCACAAGAGGCCTATTACTATGCCAGCGATGTCACACAAGCAGATGTCCTGCACACACCCGCCCCGCATTAGTGAGCGTACACTGTCCGCCACGGGGGAAACGGAAAAAAGTATATGTAAATAAGTTTGGAGCTGCGTTTGAAGTAAGTAACCGTGTTTAGTGAGGTTTTGTTGTGTTAAACTGTTGTTTGGTGTCCCAGGAGAAGATGAACTTTCTCGTATAGAAGATGGATTATATACCATTTAAAACTATAAGATAGTGTGTTTTTTTTTTCAAACCTAACTCCAAATATAATATTTATATTTTAATCAAAGGTTTTTTTTTTATTAGTAAACAAAGTTTAGAAATTATGCCTCACTCGGTATCGAGGGTGCGTTCACCCTAGATACAGGTGTAAACTGACATACTCAAAGCAACCAGACCAGGAACACCTATTTACAGGCCATACAAATATTTCCTCCGTGTAGGAATTGAACCTGCGACCTACAGTATGCTCCACTATGTGTGTCTATTACGCAACCAGTGCGCTAACCGTGATTTGCTTACACAAGGCCTTAAAGTTTAGTAAACAAATTAATCTGAAAACATCTTACACTAGACTTTGCCGTAACAAATTGAGTATGGTCAAAAATTTGCCATACGCCAAGGAAACATGTAAAATGAAGGTTTGTTTATAACCAGAACAGCGTTGACAAAGCGGCATTTTCCACAAAGAAGGGACTGATTACCAGTTCCAACGAAGAAACCTAACTAGGTGAGGTTTACGAGGCAACTAAAGTTTTGAATGGAATCCACACCAGGGTTTAATAGTGTTTGGTTGAGGCAATAATGTAATAGCTTGGAAACCAAGTGCCAGACAAAGGTTGGAAGACTAATAAAGCCTTAATGAGTCATTTCCCTCAGTTGGTTCTTTCATTTTGTGATGGAAATTTTATTATAATTTGTATGTTTTTGTTTCGTTTACAACTTGAAAGAGACGTTCTTAAAACTTATCGAAACGGTGAAGTGTTGTTTTGTTATTCTGTTGTGTTTTTGCGCATTATTTTCTTCAGGCTTCTGCAATTTCTGATTTAGGAATGTTTCTGTATTAAACTTTAAAGATCAATGTGCTCTTCTACATCGATTTCTACAAATTCATGGTTGATTTCTATATTCATATTCAAGACAGTTCTCACTACCACTTTGCCTTTGCCATTTGCCAGCGTAGTGTGTACATGCACAGCGTAACGGCGGCCATTTCCACAGCCTACTTACGTGCCGAACAGCCGAACTGTTCCGACGGCTATCGATGTTATCTCCTGATATTGCCTTTTTAGCCGACGACCCGCCACCCGCTAGCCTCGCGCCATTACCAAGGATTAAAATAGCTACTACCCTGAATGCAAGTTTTGGACAATTTTCAGGGGCCTTAGCCTTAACTTCTAGATTAAAGAGAATTTGGGACATATCTTGTATCTAGGCTTTAAAAGTATTTTCCAGTTTCTGTGTTTGCGAAGGTTTCCTGAAAAGAAAAAGGATAATGTTATATTTGTGTTTTATTAACTGTAGCCAATATGTCATGCTAGTGTAGCATGCTCAGGTAAGACTTGTTATATAAAACTAAAAACGCAAAATCCTAAAGTTTGTTTCAACAATTGCTTTGTCATTGATCTCGATTGTTCTGGTTGTTGTACCCTTGAATTTAATGTTTCATTATGGTTTTCAGTGATTTCGTAACTGAAACTGAGAGCAGACTTGCCAAGGTTTCCGTTACATTTTTAGCGCTTGCCTCATGAGAGGCTACCTTCAGACAAAATCTCCAACTAGATTAACATCACAATTTCTTCGTTCAGACACGCTCACATAATCGTCTCCCTCGATTCTTCACTTCCACATACCGTCCTCCGAGTCCAACCTCTAGCCAAAACAATTTCCACCATCTGAACTTTAATTCTTATATTTCAGGAGCAGTGTTGTGTCTGAGGTGAGAACAATACGGGGGGTCTACCGTCACCCCTTACCCCTCCCTGGTGCTTGCCCCCCTCTAGCCGGGACGTCGACCTTGCTATTGCAATGCGCAACACGCGCTATACTTTTGTCGCTGCCTGAATAAGGTCACGGTATTCAGTCTCCAGGATATATGGGTTAGCTGGAACATATGATTGCTGTTAAGATGCTGTGTGACCTTTACAAAAGATTTTGACCTCTGGAATTGATTCATTGTTTCTCCTTAGGTTGGTCAGCTAGGAAAGTCCAGTTTCCCTACTTTAAATTGTGTTTTTTTTAAATCTATTTGCAACATAAATATAATTTATCATGTAAAACTGCGGAATTTGAGAGGAGTAGCTGGTGTTCTTATATTTAGTTGCACTGCAAATAAATAATCCGCCTACACCTTTAATGTCAATAAGACCCAGTATTTTGTGAACTTAACATCGACAAGATCGCAACATTTATATTTATTTATAGGTTAATAGATATTTGGCTGTCAATGGTGGCGATTAATCTTTTACGCTTTAATTGCAGTATTTAGAGTGTAGGTGTTAGCGAATAACTCTCTGTTACGAATTAATGGAGAAACAACATTAGTTTGCTACATTCATAAATAAATGGTTGTTCAGAGACATGAATTTATTATCTTTAATTTGCACACAAGTTATGTTTGCCTGTTTATTATTATCAAATGAGTACCCAAGGGCTATTCTCTAAATAAAGTTATAGTAATGATATCTAAAAATAAATTTAGTTATTTCAGTCTCCAGAGCAGAACGCCACAACGCCCCAAGGCTCGACCAAAACTGAACTCTAAGAGTAATTTTCACAAAAATATGTGTGTACTTTCAGCGAAGTTTCACGGCCACGCAAAAACCAGCTTTCACCGAACATCTGTGCGTAGTGAGACAAACGCGAGACGCGACCCGAGCCTGTATGAAAGCGTATCTTATGCATTTTACATGAGCTGTGCCAGCCATCAGGCCCCTTACCTTGCCTTCACACAGACACAGGCACGCACACTCGCGCAGGCGCGCGGCCATTGTCAGGGGAACAAAAACACGCACACTACACTGGACTCGTTCTAATTAGTTGTTTGTAAACACATGTCACTGAGTGCGCCTGTGTGCGTGTAGATGCGTGCAAGGTATCGTCCATGAATTATGTAATGCAAGTTTGTTGTCAAGTGAAAAGGTGAGAAGTGGAGATTGTTTTGGAGGTTATTGACACAGATGCTGGGCAGCCTAACGACCCAGCATTTGTGTGTGTTGGTAACTAAAGACCTTAAAATTGATTTATCAAAATAAGCATTACTTGGAAGACCATCAAAGATATGATGGACGGAATGCGTCAAAAATGGTATCAGAACCAAATAATGATGATATGGGGAACATCAATTCAGAAACTACTCGTGGATCTTGTGTCGCCACCAACTTTTCCCAAAAACATTTTCCTTCAGCCACAATAGACTAAGTAATGTGTCTGGTACCTTTTAGCTGTACATAACAGATACATATGTGCCGTAGCATTGTCCGAGCGTCACTTAGCTGAGACAAACGATCTGGAGAAGTGCCAGCGACGGGGAATTAAGATTGGTGACTACCGACGGAGATATTTCAATGTATTACGCTTGGACGATGGATGTTTCAGTTTGTGTAATGAGATCGAGGTTGAAAAACATGACGTGCGCTGTTTTTCAACCTCAGTCTTTGTACACAAACTGAATGGCTAGAGGTTGGAGAGCATTGTCCTCTTTACTACTCTATTTATAAAATATACTATAACTGAAAGAATTTCTATAAATGTTGAACTTGTGACAGTCACTTCGAATCGACATCGGAGATCGGATCCTGCCGGCGTCTGTGTTTCCTGATATCTACAACCCAGGGGTTTTGAAGTCAAGAGTGACTAGGTTAAACAATGGCAAAGAAGGAACAGGAGTGGGTTTTTAGTCAGTAAAAGTTTGAAACTATCTCCCGTTCTGCTCAAGAGACATGTCATTGGTCGTCTAGGCAATCGTGCTGCATTGTAGACCTCATCATCGCTTATCAACAGATGAGGCAGTGGTCAAACTCGACCCTATCAATAATAATAATAAAAAAGATTGCATTCACTGTGGAAAGCTGTGAACCATATAAGAAGATAAAAACTGAAATATGATGTTTTTGAATCAAGTTTACCAAAGACCAAAAATAAACTAGAATTTTCGTGAAAATCTTTAGCCAGCGGACTTTCCGTCCGATTATAATTTAGGTGTCTTCAAGGCTCTTGGTGAATAGGCTCTTAATAAATGAGTGCGATTCACCATCAATTGCATCACTGCTTACCATCAGGTTGGATTACATTTTTGTCTTTCTTTCTATCAGTGACTAGTTTAAATAATTAAAGGAAAAACCGGAAGCAAATCATAAGGAGTTGGTTATATGCTCTTCTCCTCTTTGTTTTTCTTTGGGCAGGGCACATTGCTCACAGAACAGATGGCTGTTGGGGCTGAAAGGTTCTGGAATGGCGACTACGTACCGGAAGACTTGGCGTTGGCAGGCCTCCTACAAGGTGGACCTATGACCTGGTATGGGTTTTGGGAATGCGATGGATGCGAGACGCACATACGTTAATTGTGGCGACACTTGGGAGAGGCCTATGTCCAATAGTGGACGTCTTTCGGCTGAAATGATGATGATGCTCTTTTTCAACAAGCAAACGGGATGTCTCCAAGCGGCATACATTATGCCTACACCCTAAAGGGTATTGTTTCAACTCGTAATGAAGTCTTGAAGTGGACGACGCGTCAACGGCCGTTTGCATATTTTAAATATTTTTATTTGTTTTGGATGCTCGAGTTGCGAACATTTTGACACGGTTGGAAGATGCGGGTGCAGGCTGTAAGGGTTGTGATTGATTCAGAAGTGGTTAGTTCTGTGGAACAGTGTTTTGCTTATCTTCTAGCAGGATTTTTGCGATATGATATTTTGTTTAGAAAACTTGCACCTTTAGTCTTACACTCACACAAAACACAGTGAATAGGTTTTGGACGTGCTCCATCGTTGACTACATCATTGCTTACTACAAGGCAAGATAGCGGTTAAGCGAGAGCCTATCAATTGTAATAAATATAATACTTGCATTCTAGAAAAGTTACTAAATGTGTGGCCTTGTTTGTTTATTCAATGGGCGCTTGTAGAACCTACCAAGATTGTCCCAGTATAATATATTAGAAACTAGCTTTTGCCTGCGGCTTCGCCTGCGTACTTAAAATATAACATATGTCAATCAGGAATAAAGCTGTTTTCTAGCGGTGAAAACATTTTAGCAACGGAACAGTACTCAGAGATAACCTCCTCTAAACAAAAAAAAACTAAGTTTATCTTTTTATATAATGTAGATCTGCACCCAGTAAGAAAAGTTATGATCTAAATAGATCAGGTATTCGTTTATTTTACCTAGGCTCAATGCAACCTATTCTGTGAGCTTAGAGACTTTGACCCCTGAGTTTGTTTCGGTGTTTCTTCTCAAGGTAGTCACCTAGGAAACACTGCCGGCCTCATCTAGTTTTAATTGACGAAAAAATTGACGTGTAAAAGTGTTTTTATAAAACCTATTTGCAAAATAAAAATGATCTATCATCTATGCAATTAATACCTATGCATAGGAACTTTGAGTTTCTACTTTTAGCTAGACCAACTGCAGTCCGACCGCCACAAAACATAGACAACCCCTATTTATTTCATACATGAATCTCCCATTTAATAATCTAGTCATACTAGTTCCTCGGGGTAGCTGGATGTGTGCGGGGGTGGGGGGTGCGGTCGGTGGTACGGAGGGGGGGCAGGCACACTGAGGGGGGGGGGGGCACGGTTAATGAACCCGCAGGGATGCAACTCGGCGGACATTTCGCAATAATATTAGTTCAGCGCTGAAATGAAAGCCTCGCGGTGTTTGTGTGCCGAAAGATTCTGAAATTGCTGATGCAGTTGTAATTTAACTTGGGGCCTTAGTGGGAGAATTGTGGGAACTTGGTGGATAGTCAAAATGTGTGTATTCTGAAATTCAGAAGCCAATCTTTTTCAGTTACACCAGAAGCACTAACATAGGTACTTTGTATATCGCGGTTTCTAGACATCATAATTCTCAAAGCCAGAATTATGGCAAGATCAGACGGTGGGCAGGTCATGTGCGGTTCAAAACGACCGTGGTCTCCCAGCAGATGAATTTTATGTAGAAATCGTGATTCGGTAAACTTGGTGCACTCCAACAGTTTATTTAAACGTGACTCTAGGAACTTCGGAGTTTAGACGTATTCACGTGCACTTATGATTTGAATGAAAACTGGTAAAGTTGATGGGAGAATTGCGATAAGAATTGCTTCATAGCTGTTCAACTAGATGGCGAAGATAGAAGAGATGTTATCTCTGCTTTGCACTGAGACGTCCCATGCACGTCAATTACAATTTAGTGAAGTGATACCGACCGAGTAGGACCGTTCATTGTGGCGACACTTGGGGGAGGCCTATGTCCAACAGTAGACGTCTTTCGACTGAAATGATGATGATGATGAAAGTGTTATTAAAACCGCGTCACTAATCAAGACATGACTTCCGTCAGCAGCCCAATATCCTCAGGTATAAGGACGTTCTGAAAAGACATGAAGAAATGCAATATAGACGTACTCGTTTGGAGATGGCGGCAAAGGGGTTGCAGGAGGAATAGTTAGAGTAATTTAATTAAACAAAATGTCTATACGTTTCAAGACCAGTAAGACCGGTGTTGACGTCAGGCGAGACTCCATAAAAAATAAGTCGCCCTTTAACATCCAATACCTGAACAACATTGCTGTCTCAACGTATCCTTACTGTTTGAACTTTTACAGAGTAGATATGCTTTAGTAGAACATATGATCGCAACCCGTAGTTGCACTGATGACAGAAACCAATCACTGCAGTCGAAATCGGCCAGGGAGTACATATATAACCCATAGATTATACTTCTTTAAGACATACACGAGAGTCATACATTTTATCCAATTACGAATTGTAATATTTTCTGTAACGAATTAAAGGAAATCCAATTAACATAAAACGGAGTCAATAAAATCTCTCCTAAATTCCAATATGGCCTATAAATGTGTCTAAGTCGAATAGGAAAAATTGCAGCACAAGTGTTACACGGTTTGGGAATTGTGGAACCTTGAGGTGAAAGAAATGTTTCAATAACGCGTGCACAGAATTGAAAACACTGCTGCTTCCTCTGACTTTTCCAAGCAGTTAATGTAGTTCATATTTTCAAACATCAAATCATCAATTCTATTATAAATGTTGTAGCAGATTGAGAATCAGCAGAAAGATTCATGAAAATATTGTACAAATCGATACTTGCTCATTACTAAGTGCTACTTCAATGTCATTATCCCATTAAGTTTATCTTCATGTTGGGGTGACTATTAGAACATCTCCCCCCTGGACGCGAACTACAGTAGCCAATCTAGAAATCTCTCATGTTGGCCGCTATAAAAACCATCTGGCCAAATTGGCTTCCTCGACCCATCTCTAACACAGTGCTAGTGTGGGGCCGCTGCACAAGATATGCCGCGTCACTAGCTATGTTGCCCATCCTGCACAACTACCTGCACTTTTCAGGATTTATACGAGGCTAATAACAGAGCTATACAGGTTACCAAATAGAATAAAAAAATAGTTTCAGTACACTGACACGAAAACAAAAAGAAGTGCAATACCCTTATAAAATGAGTATTACTCGCATTACATTATCAGATCATCCATTTCTATCTTTTCTAGGGGTGCACAATTTGCGGCACCACTCACCGGGCCGGCGCCACGACGCGCGCGGTCTGAATCTTAATGCCCATTAATCAGACATTGTGTAGAAGAATCCCCGTCAGTCCAAATGTGCGCTAATCGACGCACCAGGTTTGGTTCCCAAGTGATGCAACGAGGAGTTGCAGGTGTTTCCTTTCGATAAAGCATTTCCTGTGCACTCTATCAAAAATACCTGAAGGCAGAAATGCGGTAAAGAATAGTCATAGTAACTTTCACTGCTCAGGACCTCGTGCACGATATTCTGGAAGTCTACTCATAAGGTAGAATTAAGTTGATGTGCTCACAGTCATATACATTTTCCATTGAAGGTGTTCTTCAGCCAAAGCAAGTTTTCTTTATTCATCACGCTGTAAAAGCTTGAAAGCACAGAATGAAAGCAGTTTTAAGACCAAATCAGCATCTCTAGTGACAGGCAAGCAAAGCGAGCCACAGATTAACAAACGAGCCTGGTTGTCGTCTCTTAAAAACGCTTAAAAATCCCAATAATACCGATTATTCTATTCTTCGAACTATCGCTGCGATGAGCATACAATGCGTGCGTGCTGACGTTTGAATGGGCGGCCATGCTGGAAATTTGTTCAATACTCGACGCCGGCGCATCGACGCGCGCGCAGTTTTGTCAATACTGTCCGCGATTGTACCGTTTAATCAGTTCTGCATTCAACTGTACCGCCTTTGACGAGTAATTGCTTCCACCGATTGAAATGTTATTCCTGAGTATTGCGAAGATTTTTATGTGTTTAATGTGTGAGTCGGTATGCAGATGATTTGGAGCAAAGAAGAAGAAAAGTGGTGGCTTTGAAAGTTTGAAGAATCTTTTGTCATTATTGTCTTTAGAATTATTTTTTATATTAGTGCCATTACCCTTAAAATAACCAGTGGCATCTGAAGTGGCAGATGAATAAATAAAATTTATTTTATGAAGAAATACCATTAAAAATAAACCCAGCCGTCTACAAAGATAGTAAAAATTAAAATGTATAATGAGAATACCGAACATTGAAAACAAACGCTTAAATATACAAGTTGAACAAAAACACTGGAAACACTTCAATCAACAAGGCCCCGCAAAAACAGAGGAGAACCAGCCAGCAATTAAAATCGAAAATAATATCGAGAACTCGACGGACAATAACGAAGCTAGCCATTAAAATAAGAGGCGGAATAATAAATGAAGCTGTGCTGAAATTAAAAAAAAACGAATGAAAAACGAAAATTCCCGCCGCGACGAATGCATAGAATATGGCGTAGGTACGGACCAATCAAAATTCTTCGTCAATTAAGTGGAGATCGTAGCAAAAGGAAAATTGAAGGAAAAACTGAGGGTGGCTTTAGTAGTGCTGGACTGCGGTCGATTTATTTCGATGATGAATTAATTAATACATGTATTTTTTTTTCGAGAAAGGTGTCCTAACGAAACGGTTCTGAACCGAAGTGGTACTTAGATGGTGTACAAATATTTTATCTCAGTATTTTTCGATTTACTGAAACTTATCTCTTAGCTCGACTGTGTGTAAATCTGTTTTAAACTTTTGGGAATTCACAACATTTTAATAATGTTAATCTACACTAATATTATAAAGAGGTAAAGTTTGTTTTTGGTTTGTAGGAGTTATGTATGTTAGTCTATAAGGTATTTATGATAAAGGTACTTGTTGCTTGAAATAAATTGTTTTTTTTTATTATTAATCTCTGAAAGTACTGATCCGATTGCTGAAATTACTTCACCGATAGAAAGCTGCTTTATTCTTGAGTAACATAGGTTTTATTTTATGTACGCGGATGATATTAAGGGCAAAAGCTAGTGTTAATATATGCTCATATACAAACCGACCCACCTAAAAAGTCCGCCTATGTAGTTTGTGTTGCATGAAGATTAAATAAATAAATAAATAAATAAAAAGCTGCTTACAATGTAAAATTGCGTGGTAAACTTTCTCATTCATCCAGAACTACGCTCCAATTTAAAATCATTAAGCGCCATCCTGAAGCCGCCATAAAGCATCGACATTTCCCATCCCTACCGCCCCAGATATGAAAGCAATGGAAATAAAGTTTGTTCGCTCCGCATTGTACCGGGCTCGTCGTAAATGGATTTTATCACTATATAAATATCCCCCTGTCTTTACGTTACGACGCTAAGCTATGTTCCGTCACCGTGGATTTTCCTATAAGTATGTTGATACTACGTGATTTTTACTATAACTTTGTTTTTATGTCGAGTTTGCTCGGGTAATGTGCTGAGAAAGGGCGCGATGTACGAGTATTTAATGTAGCTATGAGTATATGCCTCTGTTGAAAGGGTTTTTCTTCTATGTACAAGAGCCTTGAATTTTTCATAGTTTTATCAGCATCTACTTATTTCTTAATCCTGAAACGTAACGAGGCCTATGTCCAATAGTGGACGTGCTTCGGCTGAAATGATGAAACGTACCTAACAATATTAAGTTTGTTGCTCGATACTTAATTTAGAAGTTTGGATATTAAAACCTTCCCAGCTGATGGCTTAGGTTATGTCATATGATATAACCAAAACTTACATATCCAAGTACTTCACACATATAGCATAAAGTACAGACTTCTTATAGCTACATGTTTTAAATATCCACGATATCATGTTCGTCAACATTTTCTCCAACTCGCTGTTTCCGTTGCCAAAATTTATACAGGAAAATCGACAAGTTCATTCAACCCCATTATTGGGAACAGGAGGCTGAAACCATCGAACATTATATCTCATTAACCACAAGCGGTCAATAGAAAACCTTCACCGGAAACATAAAGTCGAAGCGGTTGATATGGCGAGGTCCGGCCGGTCACCGCCACGACGAGCGAGCGCCTAAATTATGCGCGAATGGCCCACGGCTCATTTGGTCTAAACGCTGCATCTTTGATGTAAGGGTCTCTTGCCAAATTGTGTTAATAATATCCTCCCAGGATGTCGGGACATTTTTGCTGAGGCATTTTAGAGATTCGTCTCGAAAGACCTTTAGATAGTGGGTAAATGGTTTGGTCCTTTAGAAAGACAAGAAGCTGGTCTAAGAAATCGAAATTTGCTGCAATAATATAATTCATCCATTACAGTTGTCAATTGCAATTTTCAGAATATAATCCTACACAAAAATTGCTTTTACAGATACATATACTCCAAGCAGCCAAATATAAACTTAGACAGATTTGCAGGATATTCTCTAGAAGAAAAAACCGAACGAAATAATAAAATCCAGCTTGTCATGTAAAGGATAAATGACGCGAACGATGCCTACATGCAAAGAAGGCACACCACTACCGGCCCCAAAATATTAGTCCAGCGACGTACAGAAATATGCCTTTGAAGATAAATATAAGGGACGTACGTCTCTGCCTCCGAAACTACAATTTTGAAGGGTAAGCTCAAAATATTCATGAAAGCAAGAGACTCGTTCAAAATCGAACTAGAAGCTTCAATCTGTGCACTCAAGTCATTAAAGCTAGGAGCGTCCTTCGGGCCGTAAGTGATAAAAGCCATCCGTGTTTATGATATATTTGAAGGCTTCAGGAGCCGCGTTACGGCCGCCACCCCTTTCATGGCCGCAATCCTCTTAGCGAGTCCCGCATAAAAATAAAGCGCACTCCACCTGGCTGCCCTCCGCAGCTCCGTGACCTAACTGCTTTACGTATTTAGGCTGCAGCGGTGCAGCTCTAACAACCTCGTACTAAAACAGAATATCGATTACTTTCGCTACTATAATGTAATCCCCCGCCCACTTTTCGTTTTTTTAGCTCAGGATAATAATATAGTGGTCTCTGTCTAGCGCGCGGGAGAGCGGCGTCGCGGCGCTCCCCCGGGCCGGCGCCCACCCCCGCCGTATGTAAATGATCGTCTCCTCGGCGCTGTGTGCGTCGCCCGCCCGTAGCCACACGCCACCACCTACACACCGATAACTTGCTGTTTGAGGTTTACTGCCCTGACAGCTTTTGTCCTATTTTAAATACGAATTTCGGATTGGATGCGTCCCGACGTCCTTCATAGATCCGCTGATCTTTTCTTTGTTATTTACGCGTACGAAGTTGATATTGTAAACAGAGCTAGTGCACAGTCCTGAGTGCGGCTCCTGGCGGAGGAGCACGGCAGACATGCAAATGTACACTAACTGATGACAAAGATAACAAAGCGGGGGCAGTTTGAGCATAAACAATTTTCAAATACGTTTAGTCTGACAGGTCGTTTGCTGTTTACGGGAGTTTATGTTTTACATGAATGTGTTTAGAGTTTGTTTCGGTGTGCGTGTCGCGGGTCCGTGCGGCGTTACGTCGTGCCGGTGACGTCACGTGTACGTCGAAAATGACACTTTTACGAGCAATAATTTACATTATTTCGGTGTTAAGCTTTGCGTGCCCGCCGATTGATTTTATGTCGGTCGCATCTCACATTTGCGTTCAGTTAAATCGAATCACTGGCTACACGACCGAGTTATTTTGAAATGGTGGTATCGCGTGAGCTTTTTTGACGTTTTTGTTTGTTATATTTTGTTTTGTTGATTTTTTCTGCGGTTCGGAGGTTCGATTCATAGTTTCTATCTTAAATCTTACTGTAAATATCATAGTCACGCTGATATGTTCATGAAAAGTAATAGAGATTCTTTTGCTAAAAAGCACCGAGAAATAATAGAAAAAATGAAAGTCAGAGCCATGAGCCATGGTAGCCCAGTGCTAGTGGTCCCGACTTACGACTAGCTTCGCGGGTTCATACCCTGGTACAAGCGCTTTATTTTGCATAATTTATTTCATTACCACTGGCCTCAAAATAGTGTAGTAAAACAACGTGAGGAAAACGACATGTTCTTGATAAAAAAACATTGATGATATGACGTCCACCAAACTGCACTGGCCCGCGTGCTGCATTGGCCTATTCCCTCTCATATAGAGGACTTGTACTTACTCATGCTAGTACCCTGCAGCAGTGGGGATATAAGAAGGTTGATTATGTTATTATTGTTATGTTAATGAAAATCTCATCATTAACAATGTTAAGCTCGACTAAAAGGACCATTAACTCAATCCGTAGTTTTGGTCAATACAACAGTAAAATTATGAATCACTAAATGACAAGCCATTTCTCCAATCATACAAACACTATAAAGCATGGAGCGTGGCGATAAGGCCGGGACACACGCGCGCACCCAATTAAGATCTTCATTAGGCGCCTTCCTCGAAGGCTGCGCCCGCGCCGGCCGGTAGCACGCGGTTTTGTTGCCACATAATAAAATAAATAGATTAGCGGGACAGCGTTTGGTTTCGAATTTGATTTCTTATGACTGATGGCTGTTACTCCTATACTTGAGATGTTTCTGGGTGTCCAGTTCTTCTCTAATTAGTTCGGTGTACGCCATTTAGGTTTGTTTCCCTCAAACCAATGTGATTTATAACATACTCGTACACTGTATATATCATTATAACAATCTCGTGTTATCAGTATTTACTGGCCTAACCTACAGATCATATTCTGCAACTAAAACTGGATTGGCCATACGCTCCGAAAAGGAAGCGTAGGCATGGCCACCCAAAGCAGACCTGGCGTCAAACAGAAACGAGAAGAAGAAGAAGAAGAACATAGGAAAGACTGTCTTGGAGCGAAATGAAGCGCGAAGCTTAAGACCGAACGGGATGGCGGCTCACTGTGGCCCCATCTAAGGGACATAATTATAATAATTACAATTGCAATGCTTGTAAAAGGCTACAAAGTCAAAAGTACTGACATGATTTATGACAAAAATATTCTACGCTTAGTTTGCAATAAATGTTTTGATAATGTCAATCTGATGTTCAGCTAGTTCCAATAAAAATTTGGTTCAGGATCAGGCACCTGTAATGGTCGTTGGGCTATAAAAGGAATCACGTTTGTGAATATGACACAGTTGTGTTTTATGGTAACTGGTATCCCAATACTGGGCAAAAGTGTCACAAAATGACTGCTGTTAAAATGACTTGATACAACAGAGTAGTGTAATCTTTTCTGAAAATCTATACCTTCTCAATATTTCACTCGCACACAGCTAAAAGTTTATTTCAGTTGGAAATATAGAAAGGGGAGCATCCTGTATATAGTGGAAGCTAGCAGACAGCGGCTACAGGGTGTGTTAAACTTACTGGATTCCTACAGATATGAGCTCTGTACCTGCCGCCTGTGTAAATCTCCACCTGGTACAGGCGGCGACGACAGTGTTTTTGGTTTAGTTTGGATTTTCTGAACACCGGGTTTCGTTATTACTGTCTGCTTGGTTTCTTTGCATCTACCTCATGCATAATCTAATATATAAAAATCTAGTATCACCGTGTATAGGATCGAATCCTTACGAAACGGTTTACCGATTTTATGAAATTATTTTTTAATCGACTTCTAAAAAAGGAGGAGGTTCTCAATTCGGATGTTTGTATTTTTTTTTAAATGTATGTTCGAGCATAAATTTGTCGCTTGCCAACCGATTTAAAAAATTATTTTTTGTTGGAAAGGGTTATACTTCCCAAATGGTCCCATAGTCACCGTCGGGATCTGATGATGGAATCTTGTCGAAATCGAGGGAACTCCTTAAATATTTTAGGCAACCATATATTTCTATTGGTATTTTCATCAAAGACTTAAGCATTTACAGACAAAAAATTACATTTGATGAAGGGGAACTGGTGAAGAAGACTAGAAATGGCCAACGGAAGTTCATACTCACACAGATATCACAATTAACATAATTGTGCGACTATGATAATACATATAAATGAATGGTTCTGAATAGGTTTGTTGAAAATGGTATCATCGAAGTGACCTGATGATGATCGAGCAGGAAGATAGGCACCGGAACTCCTTAATTAATCAATGTATCCTAGCCGTGTTTGGGTTTATTAGAATTGTCATGAGATGCACTTTGTCTATAAGGTACTATCGAACTGATCTGATGATGATGATGGAGCCGGAAGATAGACACGGGAACTTCATAATGAAACAATGTTTCCTAGCAGGGTTTGAGTTGATTGGAATTGTCATGAGAAAAAGGTACTCTGACTGTAAGTGTATTGCAACTAAAAAGTGTGAAATAAAAAACTTTTTACAAAAAAAAAAAATATAACCAACTTCAAAAATCAAGTATTACCGTGTATAGGATCGAACCGTGTATTACCTATTAAAACTTTTTACAAAAAAAAAAAATAACCAACTTCACTAAAAACAACACTAAAACCATCAAAATAAATTTAATTTCGGAAGTCGGTATTTCTCGATATTGTTTGTTCCTTATTTAACACCGACTTCCGAAATTAAATTTATTTTGATGGTTTTAGTGTTGTTTTTAGTGAAGTTGGTTATTTTTTTTTACGGTAACACTAGATTTTTATATATTAGTCTGAGAATAAGTCGTGGGCTATTTATCACCCTCCTTCCTACCACCACCCTCAATTTTTTTTCTTTGATAATTTATATGGCAGAACAAAGATTTCCGAGTCAGCCGAGTCATATCTTAGTTGCCAATGGATTATTTTATTTTCTATATTTTGAATCGTTTTTTTTTAACTTTATTTAAATTGTTCTCATATAAAAGAAGCAACAAAAATATGTAACCCAGATATTTGTAACACATAATTATTATCATGATTTAATAAAGTGTATATGGAGTTTCTTTTTCTGGTAATTTTGATAAGTTAATTTACAAGCACTTATATACAATTTATATAATATTACTTAATATATAATAAAGTTTCTTGCGTAATCTTCTCCATTTTAGAGACCTGCGCTTTGAAATGTGCATTGACCTAATTTTTCTGACTAACTGACTTCTTAACAATTCAAAAGTGCCTGTAAATGGTTTATTTGAAATAAATACTTTGATTCTTGATACTTAAAAGTTTTCAAAAAAATTCGGTCAGAATTTCATCTTCATGTTCTTCACTGTTACACAAGCTCGCACATTCATAAACCAGACAGTAGTTGTCTCAATGCTGGGCAAAGGTCTTTTCAATTAGAGAAGAACATTGCTCTCTAATCCACATGGCTAGAACAAAACCACTTGTCTTCACACAAGTACACACATCGACTGATTTATCATATTGCAGCGCAGGTTGGAGCGACAATTGTAATGTAAAACCGGGCCGGATTCCGAACTAACTCCGTGTCGCTGCTGCTGACGTCACGTACTCGTGATGTTCACGTTTACGTTACGTTTACGTTTACGCGTCGGAGATAGCTCTGGAACTGATGGGAATTAATGAGATTTTACAATGTTGTGTAAATTAAATGGCGACGGTAAGTTGATTTCAGGAATGCTTGAAGAAATTGAAACACTATAGCCCGGCCAATCTAAGATGTACCTTTTGACAGTTCTTAACGTCATCATCATCATCATTATCATTTCAGCCGAAAGACGTCCACTGTTGGACATAGGCCTTCCCCAAGCGTCGCCACAACGACCGATCCTGTGCGTCTCGCATCCGCCGCATTCCCGCGACTCCCATCAGGTCGTCGGTCCTCCTTGTGGGAGGCCTTCCAACGCTGTGTTTATCGGTGCGCGGCCCACATTTTAATTTGTTGATTAAAAATTGTATTTATGTTAAAAAGATATTAGAAATAGTGTGAGTTACGCCTATACAAAGTTATTATAAAAAAGTGTGAAACGACAAACGGTACTTCTTAGATTTGTTGTGATATAACAATAATTTGAACTTTTTTTTTATAGGTTTTCGAAACTATTTCCCTTATAAAAGGTATCGACATCAAAATCATTAGCTATCATATCTCAGTACAGAAGTTTTCATTAGTTAGTAGACCTGCTCTTGAGTTTTATTTGCTTCCATATACTTCTAAAGTCAACAGATACAGATAAACAACATACAATTTATCATTACCAGTTGTTAGAATGCTGTTATGATCATATTAATCTCTTGCTCATAATCTTAGTTATTTCATATTTTAAACAAGACTCATCAATATAAGAATAACAAGTCATTTTAGCGTTAAACAGTGACACTAATAACGTAAATTAACTAACTAAAAAAACGTTCTGACTAAGACTATTCTAATTAATCTCGAATCCGATCAATCAACGAGAAATAACGAACCAATTTTTGTGCCTAGCCACAATCACGACTGGTTGTTTCGAACAAAACTAATGACTATGGTGGTAAACTTAAAGGCTATATTAGCGTGGTAGTAAAGTGTCGTGTTGCTACAAGGCAGTCGCAGACAGGCATCGCAGCCAACAATGATGTACCTCAACCAGTCCGATTGCGAAGGGTTTTTTTAGCCAGTATCCTCTGAGGGTTACTAAGACCTACGAAAGAAGATGGATCGGGCATTATTTATTAAAGTACTATTTCCTGAATCCATGATTATCGTGTGTTTATATATTTCTCTTTAAAATTTTATACACTGTTGTCATTCTTCATTTAGTTTTTCCAAGATCACAATTATGATATCAGATTTTTTGTCGGCTGGTTATTAAGTATATCCAATATAAAGCAATATTTTAGATATTTTGAATTCTAGTTTTCTTAACATTTCACAAGGAAAGTGACAGCGTTACCACACCCGCTGATGATAAATTAATCAGCTGTTATAAATCACGATATACTTAGAATCCTAAATCCCACATTAGCCCACATATTGAACCTATTACCAACACCTAATCGAATTAAAATACCAAACTATATTTTATTATTTGCGAAATTTTGTGGAGTCATTAATTGATTTTGACAACTGTCTAATGAGCGTGAAATTTATATATCCGATATATGACTTTTTAAATGCTGTTTTGGATATAAGGATCATAAATCAATCATTTATTAGGAATTATTATGGGGCAGAATATACAGTCACCTTGCCGGTTTTAGCAACCTCATTGAAATTCAGATCTGTTGGGTTTCTGAACTTATCTGGTCCTCTGCCTTTAAAGGGACAATAAGGACGCTCCACGATTTTTTCACGGCCATATGTTGCAACCAAATGGAGATTTCCGTGATCTCTTAAACTTGATCGATGACGTTTTGTTGTTTTGACAAAATTCTGACACAGAGATGGATATTTCACGTGATGTTATTCAAATAGTACATGTTGTGATGCGTGGTTGTAATACCGAGGAAACCCATAAGGAAAACATTGACGTGCTTGAAGAACTTAAAAATCATAATGAGGATAAAGTAACCCATATTCTTAAACGGATTTTTAACAGTATCATGGAGAAAGATGTGCTTGTGTTAGTGCACCGTTTGGTGCCACATCCAGCGGCAGTCGGTGCGTGTACTTGGAAGACAATGAGCGCGGGCCACACCGCGTCACTCCGTAAACCTCTTCGCCTTATTTCACTAGCCTTCCTTTTGTTTCCAGGGCATTTCTTTATTTTGTTGTGCGATCTTATTATTTCGCTACCGTTGGCCGCATTGCAACGTTCTTATAGTTTTTGTTCGCATGCTCGGAGCCGTACAGAAGCTTCGAACGGAATGGAGTAATACTACCCAAGACTCCTCGGTATTGTGTATTTGTGTCTTTATTTTTTATTTTTTCTCAATGCCACGTCAAGTTTTTGCTCTGCAGCAGGTTTTATTCTATGTGTGTTATGTAACGTGAGCCATGTGATATGATCTTGAATGTGTATGTAATTATTTCTGCGTTCCAATTTGAGTTGGTATGATTGAAACGGCGGATGTGAGATAATTTGTCATTTTCGTTTGTGTTCTTGTTCAGCATTGGCAACGATTCGGTGATGATTTGCTTGATACCATTATGCGCGGGGAGATTAAGCTGTCAGATGTCTCGTTTCCTGCGTTTGTGGACTTTTGTGTTGAGGGCTTTGAGAGATGGTTTATGTTTGACTGATTGTTGTTTACGCACTTCAAGCCTGTTGCTTGCCAAGAATCTTAGTTACTATTTTTGTTCCTTCTGCCTTTTAGTGTTTGATCTTTGATTTCCAACTTTAGCGCTCCCTATTTTTTCAGGCGCTCTGTCTTTTAGCTAACACGTAAATAAAAGGTAGCACGAAATAAAATTTAATTACACATTTAGCGCGCTTGTAAACAATATGGCGCGGTGTGAGCTACATTAAATACCAACATGGTACCAACAAAACGAACGGTCGGCACACTGTCGTCTACTTAAGACTAACTGAGATCTCCTTTTTAGGGAGGGGGGGTGTGAACACCGCATGTCTGTGGGCTAATTAACTGAAACATGCGCGCGCGCCGCCGCGTTAATCACAGCGCAGTGGCGCCCCCTCCGCCACCCCTCCCCCGCGCCGCCGCCCGCGCCCGCAACTACACCGAGTTGCTTTTAGTGTGAGATGTTGGCGTAATCTAAGGAATTTCAATTAATTATATTATTTCGTTAATGAGTTTTGGAAATGTTAGCCAGAGATTTAGTATTGTACGGATGCGGATGGCTTTATTTTACAAAAGGCTTTTGTTTTGAAATGTTTTGGTAATGAAATTGATTTAATGGGAATTTACTGCTTTTTAAAAATACATGTGAATAGGAATTGAGACCGTTATTTAAAAAAAATCTGTATCTTAATGTTATTAGTTTACAAAGATGGTCTTGGTAAGCAAGCCGTCTTCAGTCAGGTAATCTCACTCTAGAACTTATTATTTTGACAAACACGTAATTTATTGAATTATTTAAATCAAGCTACAAATTTTAAAAGCAACATCTACACGCCGTAATCCAGACAATTTAAACAACAAACTCCAAGATTTATTAGCCGAACAAAGTGTAATAAATCAACATGAACCATCATTTCAGCGGATCACTGGATCCGATACGAACAACGCCAATATGAATCCGAGAAATTGCTATTAGTTGCAATTTATATTCAGTCAAGCTTGTCACGAAAAACTTCAATCTAATTTAGTCCAAGAAAAAAAATTGTTTGGTGCCACGAGACAGTTACTGGCTGCTTTGTTGGTTGCCCTTTTTTCAGTGCATCGAACAATCGGTGGCGAGTTAGGAATTTATTGAGTCCTGTGCAAATAAATAAAAGCGAGTGTATCGTGGACTCGTGGTGTATGTAGGAGTGAAGCGGACCCGTCGGGCCGGCCGAGCGAGGATTGATCTTAGACATCAGCTGTCTGTCGCTGACTCGCTGCCTCTCCGGCTACATCTACAGGATGCTGTGTTTGGGACAAAGATAGTAGAATTAAAGCTCAAGTTTGAAGAATTTTTTGTTTTTTTAACTCCGTTTAAAAAAATTGCGTTTCTCAAATCTTGTGACTTTCAAAGCCTTAACGGATGATTTTATATTAAATGAATGAATTTGCACTCTCAGTTTTATGTGTAGAATTAAGATCTGCTAGTAATATGGATAAGTGCGAGTCGGACTCGCATGCAAAGAGTTTCGATCTGAGCGAAGCATAGTTTTTTAAATATGTTTTTAATAACATAGACTTCCCATAGATTATCTGAAATAATAAGTAAGCGGAGGGAAAATAATGCTCAAGTATTCATCTATTTTCTTAAATAACTTTAAAACTTTTCCGATTTGCACACCAAAAATGACTTTTGACCATTTTCCAAATACACACACACAGATCCGAGTTTGTGTCTGTTTGTCACAGATATTCATGGTCTGTAGATTGGGAGCAAATTGGCTGTGACAGATAGACTCACGAGTGATCCTGTAATGATTCCGTTATTTCATTCGGACTTCAAACCATAAAACTCTGTGAAGCTTGTAAAATTTTGATCCTATCAGTGAGGCGCTGAATCTATAGGGAAAAAAAAAATAGTATAATATAGTGAACTCTTTGCATTTTACTAAATGGTTTTCTAACTGTTTTAGACATTTATCTGGCAAAAGACCAAAGAAGGTGTTGTCAAAAATAGACATTTAGATTCCACGATTTCAACATCAGCCTGTACATCGGCGCGGGACACGCGAGCCAGTCAGCTTAATGGTATCGGCGGAACATAACTAACACATCCTGTCGCTGGCGCTGATGTGACTGCGCAGGAGTCGATACTGAGGCGAGTGCCAATAGTCACTGCACTATACGAGGAAATACTGGTGGGCAGGCATGCTTGAAGGTTCCATGTCGGAAAGTCGAATTAAAGGTCAAGTTGGTAGGAAGGTAGATTTAGCTTTACAATACGGACTTTGGCACACGGACGCATAGCTTCAAAGACGCGTATTCATCATTATACGCTTGATGTACGCCTGCTCACAGTCTACAAACAATACTACGAAACTCTATCGACGAAGCTGCAACGATACGACGGCATGGCGTTGTCACTTCGACTACGCATAGTCATAGTCATTTATTAATTAACAGTAAATTGTATCTGAAATTACAAACAAGTTAAATATTACAACAAAAAAAAAAAAAAAAAACTACGCGTGAAGCTACGCGTCCGTAGACTGTAGGTCATAGTCATTGCACTGGTAGGTACAACTAAAGCTTACGAGATCGTTCGAAAGAGTTACCATAGCCCTGGAACGCAAAGGCAGGTAAAGGAAATCAGGTCGGATTTAGTTAGTAAAAGTGTTACTTTCTCGCTCCACCCAGAGCAGTAGAAAGAAAGAAAAAGCGTTTATTTGCGGCAAACATGGCGCACACCTTAAAATATAACAAAATAACAAAGTCGAAAAAAGAAGTAGAAGTTATTTGATGAATTGACCTTTGACCTCGAAAAATGGTAGGTGAGATATCGACAAGGAATGGACTAAAGAATTTCTAGACAGTTGACATAGAGAGTATCTTTGTTGACCAGCTAGATTACAGGCTAAGCATTCAATTTGAAAAGTACTAAGTATGGCTACTGTAGCCTGGCTAGTTTCTTAGACTGGATTATAATAGGGTAGGTTCCAGGGTCAAAATAATTACATTTTATTTAGTCCGTATTTTAGATTATAAAAAAATATTCGATACGTATTTTTTCCTTTTTTCGATTAAACAAAAAATAACAAAGATATAGCCCATTAAAGTTACGTGTAACGTCACGCCGTGGTGCATTTTTTGGCACGGGGTGATGTACACGTAACTTTAATGGGCTATATCTTGGTCATTTTTGGTTTAATTTACAAATAAAAAAATACGTGTCCCTTATTTTCGAATAATCTAAAAGACGGACTAATTACATTTTTTACGGCAACTAGTCTATTATGTAGGTTTAGTTTACAGTTTGAATCATAACCCACAAGTGACTAGAGTCAAGAGGATTTCAGTAATAATTTTGTCACTCTCTCAATTTTAATTCCGCAACAGATCTTCCACTCTCTTAATCTAACACGTTTCCTTCTTCAAATACAAACCGAAGGTCAAATCCTTCACAAACATTTCGCCACTTCCTCCTCTACGTAATAGCACATCTCTTCGGAGTATTTATACCGGCATAATGTATCGGTATGTCTATTTGAAGATCCCCCGGAGCCCTGTAGGGCACCGTTTACTGAGGTCAGCGGCTACTGGGGGCTCCCAGAGCAATCAACTTGCGTGATTGGAAACAGGTATTTATTTATATACAAACGAGGACTTTTTGGAGTGGGTGTCCTGTGCGGTGGGCGTTCTGGATGAGGGGTTAGAATGCAATATTGCGTGATGTTGATGAAATGTTGAGTTATTTTGAAGTCACCATTTCTGTCATGACATTTTTTAACTACACTGCAAAATTAAAGCTATGGAAAGAATTTAAAGTTGACGTTTTGTCATGATTTTTCTGAAGATGTGAGACGATATTTGGGGAAGTGTAGACTTCTTTGTCTAGTAGTAGACTTCTTTTGGCTGGAATAATAAATGTGATAAAATATTGTATTGAATCCTAAATTCAATTAAAATGAGATTCAACAAACATTCAAAAGTATTTCAGTTCGGCTCATCAGTTACTGGACCATGAATCTCTTATTGACTGAATTTCATCAGACCGTGTACCAAAATATGAAAGGCCACCGAATCTACACCTTCATCAGCATAAATAACTAAACACAGTCCAATTAACAGTCCTCGCAAATAGTCCCAAACATTGGTCCCAACGTCTTTGCACCCTATTCCTGCGAAGCGGTCCCAAAGCAAATTGGCACTCATCCAAGTGTTAAGGGCTTGCGACACGCCTTTGCGAGGCAGGACGAAAGGTCATCGGGTAATTAAGAGTCCCTCAAGCAATCAGAATGTGAACGGCCTGTGATTGGTTGCAATTCCGACCGCCTCGACAGATCAAAGGCGATGTTGGTGTCACTTGTCAAATGGAATATTTTAGGATCGACGTTTGATGTTTGCTCGTCGATCTCGGATGTATTTTTAATTTTGTAACGATTTTTTTGCGTCATACATTATGTATGGTGTATCAACTCAAAGGTTGGGTCGGAGTGTTAATGTGTTCTGTTTTTAAATAGATCGGGGATGAGATTTTGATGAGTGAAGATGTTATCACTGATTTCCTCAATGAAAAGGAAGTTGTAAATGAAATTGGTATCTTTATTTACAGACCGTTTCTCGTAGCTAGTCTTCTTATAAATAATTTTGCATACCTTAGGAAATCAAACACTTAGTAGTAATTAATAGATAACGGAAATAACGGAATTGTATGTATGTGTTTTAGTTTTAGTTTCCTTTTTGTATGTGTAATGATGTACAATAAAGCGTATAATAAATAAATAAATAAATAACGTAACTAAAAAAATGGTCTTACTTCATTTTGTTAAGAATTATTCTCCACGTTCTGCTTCTGTGATAGGTTTCGTCGTTTAAATAATGAAATTGTAATAAACCAGTTCAATTGTAAAGTGTTTTCTATTATGAGGTACTCGCTCTAGCTAGTGGTTTTGCTCGCGTGAAAGCATAAAGTTATCTCAATGGGACATATTTCCAGGACGTAAAGTATTCTATATCCTATTCCTTGCTTGGTCTACCATCCAAATCTTTAGAGCCGTTTGAGCGCGAAGGAGTACATTCATAATGCGTACAGCTAAGGTATGGAATTCCCTGCCGGAGTCTGTGTTTCCTGATAGCTATAATCTAGGGGTCTTTAAATTAAGAGTGAATAGATTTCTTCTAGACAAGCGTGTTCCATCGTCGGCCACATCATCGCTTACCATCAGGTGAGATTGTGGTCAAACGCGAGCCTATCCATTATTAAAAAAAAGGAGTAACAAACATACACGCTCACATACACATATACATAACACTAGCTTCTGCTACCGGTTTCGCTTGCGTGAAGGTAGTAAATTGTCTCATCAGGGTGAAAAGTATCTTATGTGCTATTCCAGAATGTGGTCTACCCATGTGCCAAATTTCATTCAAATCCCTTCAGCAGTTTCAGCGTGAAAGAGCAAGAAACATATAAAATACTAGGTTTTGCTTGCAGCTTCGCCCGCGTACGTAAAATATAGCATATGTCACTCAGAAATAAAGCAGCTTTCTATCGGTGTAAAACTTTTAGCAATCGGATAAGTACTTTCAGAGATAACCTCCTACAAACAAAAAAATAAAACAACAAACTTTACCTCTTTATTATATTAGTGTAGATTAGTGTGAAACGAACTTTCACCTTAATAATGTTAGTGTAATATATTTATAGGAGCTAAATAAACTCACCAACCTACGTACCTCATCATCATTCATCAATGTTTTTTCCTACCTAACCTTACCAACCCTCAAAATATCAACCCAAGAAATACCCACGATCTTCGAACAGTTATGTACAGACTTATGTAGCGAATCAACCTTGCTACGTACTTCAGACGTAAGTATATAAGGCTCAGTGATATCTCAGGGTGTAAACAACCCTTTTAAATAGTTTACTGTCAGAGGGACGCGCGGGGGAGAAGCAGGAGGGGTGCGGGAGGGGGGAAGGGACGGCTAAATATCTTTTAGTATCTGCAAAACGTCTAATTTAGTAGCAAGGCTTTGATGTTGTCTCTTGGACATTTGAGTAGGGTGGAGTTGTGTTAGAGCTAGAAAATTTAAAGAAAATGCATTAACTTTTGAAAAGTTTAGTGTGGCTTGCACTAAAAGCTACTTTACAGTTTCCGACAAAGTTGCAGATGGCAAAATTCAATGGTTTTTACCATGACCATTGAATTTTGTCATCTACAATTGCACGCACATGTAAAATGTCAAATTTTTGTCTGAATCAAATTAATTCATAGATGTAAAAAAAATATTTTACTAGGTACTTCTATATAAGCCTGGCCTTTATTTGAAAACCTTTATTTCATATTATAGTAACGATGCTTCAGTATATATCTCAGGCCTACTGTCCACGGACGACAAAACGACAAGATGGAACGACGTTGCCGCTTCGTCGACAGAGTTTCATAGTTTTGTATGTAACCTTCACGCAGGCGTATACCAAGAGAATAATGACGAATACGCGTGTATGAAGCTACGCATTTGTGGACAGTAGGCCTTAAACAAACCCCAGCAAGTCTCATCAAGGAATAAAAAATCATTAAAACAAAATTTAAAAAATATCAACACAAGTCGCCTCCACCCACTCCGCTATTCTCCCGGTTGTGTAGACGGTCCCAGAGGATCGTCCTCTCGCTTACTTATCCATCTCTATCTGATCAGCGTCCTCGACAGGAGATTCAATGTACCTACCTACGTGTAGGTATATCTACTGTACTTGTACTGGCATGCAGTGTTCACACTCTGCCAGTTAATGGCGAATGGGGGGCTGACTTTGCGACTGTAGTTAAGACGGTTTAAATGCTGTGTTTATTGCCCACACAGGTTTACTTACATGATTAATATCAGTTTCATTTTTCCTTGTTGTATTTTGTTCAATGATGCAAATCTTTCTCACGACAGTATGTACTGTATCAGTTTGAGACCTGATAGATACCACTACCGGTTATAGAGCTGTTTTATGGATTCATGTCAGTAATATTTCTCATTTGAAACGTTTGTTTTGGCACTTATACATCATGTAATTGGAATAATGCACAATTGTGCCCCAATCAGAAAATTAAGTTACAATCATAATTCAAGCACTCTAATATTACTTAAAAAATAAGTATTATTAAAAAAAAAAAAATAGTTATCCTAATTCGAATCAAATATAATATACAAATCGACGCACTACGTTGGTAATGGTATCTATATATCTACGCACGTACAGCAGTGACTTAATCTAGATGTACCAAAAGAAATATTTTTTTATTCTAAAATAAAAATTCTTGGTTGATAAAAGATAAAAATTTAGCTATTTTAAAAATAGGTAGAATCATATTCAGTAGTCGATTCTGAACATACTATGTACTTTCAGGTGAACGGTAAAGGTACTACAAACTGTGTAATATTACTTAATGCGGAAAACACTAAAGAAAAACTCTTGCTGACTCTGTTTTTTCTGCTAGAGAAGACAAGTTGACTTTTCGTGTAACCAGGTCCCAAGGCAAGTTGGAATTAATCTTTAATCAATTTAGATGCAACCAACCTATAAGATCATGCTCAGCTTCATGGTTCTACAGTTTCGACATTATCTACAAGTTTATGACTGTGTTTCTCCAACTGTTCTTCTTCCTTGTAATCCCTGCTCCGCCATTAATTATTCCCACTAGCATGTAACCATAAATACAGTAATTAAGACGTCGGCGTATCGTTGCGGAGAGTTGCGTATGTTGCGTGCGGCGCGGTTTGTCTCAGTTGCCAGTTGTTTCTAACTGCGGTTTGGGATTCTAATATGTGCAAGGAAATATAATAGTATCTAAATAAATTTATTAATAATAAAATTTTATTCAAATTATAACGTAATACAACAAATATTATTTTTCTTTAATTTATGTCAAGTTCTCAAGTGTTGTGTGCCTGAACTAGGTCATCTTGTGTTTCAGGTGAGAAGAGATATAAATTATAAATAAACTAGCTTTTGCCTGCGGCTTCGCCCGCGTACTTAAAATATAGCCTGTCACTCAGGAATAAAGCAGCAATTTTAGAAATCGGACCAGTACCTACAGAGATTAACTTTACCTCTTTGTAATATTAGTGTAGATAAAATTTTATTCAAATTGGAGCCTATGATGGTGGTATAAGGTGCAACACACTTATTTCCGATTCACACATGGCCCGACAGATTGCTTTATTTTACTGTGCGTGTATTCTAGCAAAATAAACATATTTTCTTTCTTTCTTTTTAAATTATAACGTAATACAGCAAATACAGTTTTTCTTTAATCTATGTCAAGTTCTCAAGTGCTGTATGCCTGAACTAGGTCATCTTGTGTTTCAGGAAAGAAGAGGTGAAACATTATAAATTAATAAATGATCACAGTAATTATATGACAAAAAAAGTAAAATAGACATCTAATGCGCATGTAAAAGAGGTATAAATAAAGATGTGAATTTGATATGATCTTGTCTGTTGCTTTTATAAATACATACTATAGTCTGTCTAAAAAGTCAAACGACTTAGGTAATCTAATCAAAATATCAAATTCTTGAAATCTGATGCAGTCAACACTGGTTGAACAATCAAGGTTTCAAAGAGATTATCATTATTTATTAATGGAATCTTATAAAACGTATTGTGTGTAATATATATAACAGATTGTTTATAACAGTTTAAAAAATTCCAAGTCCTTTGACTTTTTAGACAGACTATAGTAGCTCAAACTCATCAAACCAAATGATTTCAAATTAATTATTTATTGGATCAATCAGCGAATCCGACTCGGTTGGGCAGCGTTCGGGAAGCTGAAGATTTTCTCCTCCAATATATTATCTCAAGATGAAAGTCTATGACCAGTGCATGTTGCTAGTGATGACATCATCATCATCAGCCTTTTTAATGTTCCCACTGCTGGGACTCAGGCCTCCTCTCTAGGAGAGGGAATGGGCCGTAATACACCACGCGGGTCCAGAGCGGGTTGGTAAATGTCACATGGCTTCGAATTTTTGGTTCTAGGACATGCCGGTTTCCTCACGATGTTTTCCTTCACCGTTTTGAGAGCAGTGGTGATGAAATAAATTACACAAAGTAATGCGCCTGGCAGGGTTTGAACCCGCGACCTACTACTCGTAAGTCGGGGCCATTACCACTCGGCCACCACTGCTCTTCAGTGATGACATATGGCTCAGAAACTAACTTTACCGTCATAGCTCAAAGAATAGCCAAATTTAAGTGGCAGTGGGCAAAGCACATTGCACGCAGAACAGATGGTCGATGGAGACGTAAGGTTCTAGAATGGCAACCACGTATCGGAAGACGCAACGTTGGAGGGCCTCTTACAAGGTGTATAGATGACCTGGTGAGGGTAGTGGTAATCCGATGGACGCGAGATGTTCAGAACCGGTTATTGAGGCGACGTTTGAGGGAGCTCTATGTCCAACAGTGAACGTCTTTTGGCTGAAATGATGATGGTTTATTAGATGTTTTTGAATTGCCAAGATGGCGCAAGTCGGTCAGTCAGAAAGCTGAAGTTATTTGCGCATCTAAAAAATACACAATTAAAAAAAAAACCCCTGTCTAAAACTTAAGGCTAGAAGTTAGAAGGATTTTGGTAGATAATAGCAGGTTTAGTGTTAGTGTTATATAAAAAAACAAGTCAGTATATATACATCCGCAATTTCTGTTATCACTAGCTATTTTCTCTCTGGTTTTGTAAAGTTAAATAGCATATTGTTCGTAACTGGTGGTGTGCGTGGAAGTAGTGATGTTTCTTCAGTAAACAGTAATGTTTTGGCACCGTTAGCGGCGTTTAGTTTGTTTGTGTGAACCGTGTTGTTATTACACAAAGTAACAGTTGTGCTCAAATGTGCGGTGTTTTTGGGAATATAGAGTAAGTTTGCAGTGTTTTCCAATAATTTTGGCATGGTAACAACTGTAAAGAATATTGTACAAGATTGTGTTCTAGAAGTTCCAATATCGTAGGTACAAGATTCACTGTGTGTGATGGATTTTACTCTTTGATTTCGTCAATATATTATTATGTAAAAAAGTCACACCAATGCAATCTTGTAATATAGATAGGATGTTTAGTTACCAAATGTTTAATATATTCGTAAAAAAACGCTAATATTATAAAAATAAAAGTTTTTGAGTGTATGATGTTTATTACTTCTTCATGCTCGAACTGCTGAACGTACACGAGTAGACAAATTCCTGGTCTTTAAGGTCATCTTCTACTATCACGTGGGTAGCAGCTAGTGGAATAATAAACAACAATCCTTGCTAACTAGTTCATCGCAAGCTAAAATTAAAATCCAATAAAATAATTCCTAATTTCCGCATTGTAAATAGCAAACTCCAATACAAAGATTTCTAACTTCATTTGCAAACATTAAACAACATTTTAAAGCGATATTCAAACCAGCAGCAAACAGGCAGGTGATCCATCTGTCGTAAAACACAAGCCGTAAAGTAAACACTCAAGCGCAATCCGTTGTGTACCTATCAGAGAGGCAGCTATTTACTGTGGAAGGGCTCCCGTATATTTGCACTCACCCGTATTGTGCGCAATCCGCCGTGTACCCAGCAGAGAAGCAGCTATCTACTGTGGAAGGGCTCCCGTATATTTGCACTCACCCGTAGTGTGCGCAATCCGGCGTGTACCCAGCAGAGAGGCAGCTATCTACTGTGGAAGGGCTCCCGTATATTTGCACTCACCCGTACTGTGCGCAATCCGCCGTGTACCCAGCAGAGAGAAGCCATCTACTATGGAAGGGCTTCCGTGTATTTGCACCCACCCGTACTGTGCGCAATCTGCCGCGTACCCAGCAGAGAGAAGCCATCTACTATGGAAGGGCTTCCGTGTATTTGCACCCACCCGTACTGTGCGCAATCCGCCGTGTACCCAGCAGAGAGAAGCCATCTACTATGGAAGGGCTTCCGTGTATTTGCACCCACCCGTACTGTGCGCAATCCGCCGTGTACCCAGCAGAGAGAAGCCATCTACTATGGAAGGGCTTCCGTGTATTTGCACCCACCCGTACTGTGCGCAATCCGCCGTGTACCCAGCAGAGAAAAGCCATCTACTATGGAAGGGCTTCCGTGTATTTGCACCCACCCGTACTGTGCGCAATCCGCCGTGTACCCAGCAGAGAGAAGCCATCTACTATGGAAGGGCTTCCGTGTATTTGCACCCACCCGTACTGTGCGCAATCCGCCGTGTACCCAGCAGAGAGAAACCATCTACTATGGAAGGGCTTCCGTGTATTTGCACCCACCCGTAGTGTGCGCAATCCGCCGTGTACCTTCAGAGAGGCTGCTAGCTACTGTGGAAGGGCCGCAGTGTATTTATTTGCACTTACCCGCAATTCGTTTTGGCTCAGCCTTTCTGTTTCAAGGGTAATGTTGACATTGGGGTACTTTGATTTAGAAATGGTTTATCGTTATATTGATTTATATGTTTACTTAATGTAGAAAAGAAAAAAAGAATCCAGAATGTCCAGAATGTCAAAATTACCTACATAAAATCTGATCTCTTTTATGTTGAAGGCAAATTGGTGGAATTGGTGGATTTGTTGGTTTCGTTTCTCATAATTACATTGTTAATTTGTAAGTATGTGTAATTGTATAATTATGTATAAAGTCAAAGTCAAAGTCAAAGTCAAAGTCAAAGTCAAATCATTTATTTCAAATAGACCATTTACAGGCACTTTTGAATAGTCAAATGTCGGTCAGTCCAAGAAAAGTGAAGCTAAATTGCACGTTCCAAAGAGTAGGTCTCTATGGAGAAGAACGTGCAAGAAACTCCATGGACACTCTTTTAAATCATATTATGTGTTACATATAATGCTTGGTTACATATTACTTGTTGCTTCTATCATGTGAGCACAATGTCGATAATGAAATAAAAATGTAAAATAATTAAAAGATAGAAACTGAATTAAGCCACTGGCAGCTAAGAGATGACCAGTCCCATCTGACGGCACCCGTTCACGAGCATGACGCGTGCATCAGCCCCACTCAGCTCAACCATTTTGAAGGGAACTGAACGACCCAATAACACGTGCCACCAACAGCGAGACATTTGAGTGAGCATGACAAACTCTCAACTGCCATGCTCGTAATGTCAAAAAAAAAAAAAGTTGTAACCTAATAAAAATGCTCCATGGTGCTTCACATTCACAAACTTGAAAAAAGTGCTTCTACATTATACAATGCAATTGTCTTTCAAATTAAAAAATAATAATATTAGTTTCCAACTAATCAACTAATTAGTACGCCCTAGTGGTAGTGGAGCTGGACCAGCATTGAGCCAAGCATTTTTATCTTGAATATAATCCTCCAACTTATAATATGCTTGTCTGCATAGTGTGCGTTTAATACAAGATTTAAATTTCGTTTCATTGAGGTCTAATATTAATATAATTTACTAGTGTTATTTTTTATTTATTTACCATTAAGTTATATACCTACCATATTATGTTTCTGCACCACCCTAAGGTCAACAAGTAGAAAATGTCTCACATTAAGTCCACCTTTCACTAGTGCATAAAGTTTAATAAAAAAATTGTTCTGACTAAACCAAGATTTTGTAACGCAGACCAAAAATTTAAAAACAAATCCACTGTTTGACTTTAAACTTATCTGTTCGATTTTATTGTAACACTATTATTTTTCTGTATTCTAAATAATATGGACACAGTTTGGTCTTATCGCTGTACCGCTCACTGCTATATCAATAAAAAGAAGCTAGTCAGAGGTGTACTCGCTATATAAAACTACATAGACAATTATATAGGTTGATATGTTAAGTATCTATTAAGCAATATCGATTTAGACGACATTAAGAAAAGCATTTTGTGAAAAGTTAAAGGAAAAGATATCCGCAGAACTCGGCGAACTACTTATATAAACCTACGCAAGTATCAGTGAGTTATGATTTAAAACTTCGCGGTTCCGGTAATAAACATGGAAACTTGTGCGCTTGTTTGTTAATAACAAACAATAATAACGTATAGGTCCATCGACTCAGTTGTTTCAGTAGCAACTCTACTTCCTCTCTTCATTTTATTTATGTCTGCGATTCCTAACTTCTTTCAACTCGTAGACTATGAAAATTATCGTTGTTCTAAAACAATGTCTGGGCTCCGACCGCGACCCAAACTTCCCTCTACACCGAGATTAAGAATTATTACCTCTTATCTCTGTCCTGAGTCGACGACTCGTCGGCTATTCGCGACTACTGCGCACCCGATATCTGAGTGAAATTATAACGACAAACTTTACCTAACGGTTGAACACCCCTGCCAGCACTCCACTGCTCACACACCAAACTCATCTCTACTCATACAATCATAAAGCTTAATTTACATTAGACAATCACAAGCTTTCGAGACACGTGATTAACGAAAAGCGGGAAACTGGGAAATCATTTGTAAATTTCCGAAAGGGACAGGTGACGTGATATTATGCAAATGTCCAGCGAGTGCGAGCGAGATAGCGCCACTGCTGAAGTTCAGCCGAACAGACGCGTCTCCGGATAAAATTTATACGCGGATGAAACGATTTATTACAAAAGCGTTGAGTAGGTACTCGAAATTAATTACACTAAGTTTTGCTTTCATTTTGTAGCATTGTGCGAGGTCCGGGGGATTTTCCTTGTCTTGTCGAGATATCGGAGGTTTTTATTACATCCTCGACAAAGGGGATTTTGGAGGTGGATATTTATGACAAGTTTGCAGCGGTTTATTTTCTTTATTTTTATTTTTTTCTGTCTATGAAATATATGTCGGATGCTGGATGCTTACGCTTGTTGACTCAGGCATTAAGCTATCTTATAGCGACGACGTGATCGAGTTTCTTTGCTCGATATGTTTCAATATATTGCTGTTTTGTCGGCATAATACATAAGGGGCTTGTTATATATATTTAGGAGCAAGTTTAGGTAATTGCTGCGAGTAGCATGCCGGTCATGTACCAGTGAACATGGCAATAAATATTTTTCGACCTATTTGTGAACATATGATGACGATGGCTGGGTGTACTGATTGGAACGAAGACAGTGTACAGGGCACATGTTGTAGAATGCCTTGAATGTGTTAGAGCAAGTTGCAAAGAAGATAACATACCTTTCTTACTCTATAGGTATATTAGATAGTTATATTAGATAGTACAACAGCTAGCCTGGATTGAATTGAAGCTGCATTTAGTGTGCGTAGGGAGCTCGGAGCTACGAGCTAGCTGCAATACAAATTGCGAGCATGCTAACATGAACGGACTGGACACCGCTGCGCTGTGCGAGTCTCGAGATCTACAACTAAACATTCGAGTACATACACAACCACTAGTTGTTACTGGCCAGTTTGAAGGGAATAGTTAAAATCCTACTCGTATCATAAGAAAGAATTGATTACTTATTATGATACGAGTTGGTACTTGCTGACGAATATACTTAGTTTGGAGCCTGTGTCCTTTTTTTTTATTGTGAATTAATCAAAGAAACCAGAAGGGTCTCGCTCTGGGTGGAGCGAGAGAGAGTGTCAGACTTTTACTGACTAAAACCTATTTGTATTCCTTTAGTAGTCGTTTTCTTTTACCCTTTCTAGGGATGACACTACACTATTACCTTATGGTAATCCTTTCAACCAATCAATCCCTCAGCCTGGCTCACACACACACACACACACAGGCTACAGGCTCTAGTAGGCCTCTTCAGTTTTTTGACATCTCTTTGAGGCTCGCGTGGAACATGTTGCGCTGTCGACCGGGGTTTGTTCATTATTGGATGGCAAGTTACCTATTACCTACTCGCCGTCCGCAAGACCTAGCAGAATAAACTCCTTAAACAACTATGAAAATAATTGATTTCCAGATCTTGTTAACATTGCCGTTTGCATTGGTAGGCTCGCGTTTGACCACCAACTCACCTGATGGTAAGGGATGATGTGTTTGACGATGGAGCACGCTTGCCTAGAAGTAACCTACTCACTAGTTTAGTCACATTCCCATGTACCACATACAGATTATAGAGAAAAAGTTTGCTGAAAAGGTGACATTGCTAACTTAGTACCTAAATGGCAACGTACCTTAATATAATAGCTCAATAATATCATCGGTCATTACCCCGGCAAGGCGTATCGTGCGTTGTGGCGACGTCCGGTTCCGGCAGGGGCGCCACGGTCCACTTCCGGTGTCCTCGCCGCCGTGACGTCACTGCCGGTGCGCGTGTTACGCACTTCCGCCGCAAGTAGCTGTAAATAACAGGCTTAGTTTCAGGACATTTTGAAAGATAACCTTATTTCTTGAGTGACTAATATGGAGGCATGATTGTAAGTACGTGCAGTAGCTACATATCATGGTTATGGTTCCCATGACGGGGCCCGTTGGTTATGATGACTGCTAGGGCTCCAGTATCATTTTAAAGGGTCAACGCAGTCCTAGAATACATGGAGCAACAGAAGGAACACAAGTAGGTAGGTTTATTAGTCAGTAATTGACTGTCGCGCTCCACCCAGAGCAGGGATTATTTGAAGATTGCCCACCCCAAAAAATGGTTATGATTGCCAAAAGAGAATTTAAAAAAAAAATTGTTCGTACCTACCTACTGATATTTATGTGTGTAATCAGTGCAACTATGCTCAAAATAGTAAATTTTGCAAGCGATAAAGATCTAGATCCATCGCAAGACGTACGGCGTTGCGCCACCGGTACATGGTGCACATCCCACCCATACGTACAAAGCGTTTTGGGAACACATTCATTATACGTACAGCTAAGGAGTGGAATTCCCTGCCGGAGTCTGTGTTTCCAGATAGCTATAACCCAGGGGTCTTTAAGTTAAGAGTGAATAGATTGCTTCTAGGCAAGCTTGTTCCATCGTCGGCCACATCATTCTTACCATCAGGGGAGATAGAGGTCAAACGCGAGCCTATCCATAAAAAATAAAAATAATAGATATATATTATAGTGCATCGTATAACAACACAAAAACATGTATAAAACCCAGTGTACGTACAATAGGTGGTTTTATCGCACAGTTCATTCTCTTAAGACAACCTTTGGATGGACTGATCGGAAGGAGATACATTCATTATGTTTACAGCACCTGACCGACGATATGGTTGACGATGGAGCGCGCTTACCTAGAAGAAACCTATTCACTCTTGACTCTAAGATTATGAGGTTTTAGATATCAGGAAACAGAGACTCTGGCGGGGAATTCCATACCTTAGCTGTAGGTACACACAATGAGTGTGTTCCCAAAACGTTTTGTGCGTTTAGGTAGGATGTCCAACAATTTCAATCAAACAACAATTAAAACCTATCTCAACAGAACATAGGCTGGAACAACATCAATATAACAACACAAACATTCAGCCCAGACTGCCTCCCTTTGAGCACAACTTCACGGACGTACATTTATTACCTGCGCGGAGTTCCGAACTAACCCAATACCTGCCGTAAAAACTGCCGGAATTGGGAACCCGGATGGCTCTCTTTGAGATTGATCTAATGGTTTCGGACGGCGGGAAATTCGGGTTTGGAAAGTATCTGTTAGTCTTGTTTTAGAGAATAGTTTGGTTTCGTTGGTTCTAGAAAAAACGTAGATACCCAAACTCGCAGATACAAACTGGTTACTCAGTTTGTCAAATGCTGCAATTATCCGAATATGCCAATAAGAACAGTATAAATTCCTTCAAAATCTAAAAAAGCCATCTAAAAGCTTTTTTGAAATTACTTATTAAATAGACGCATGAGGCAATTTTTCCAAAGGTCCTTTTCCTACATATGAATTTAAAGAATTAGGTTTTACAGAAGTAAACCTGCATTTCTTCTTGTTCTCAAGTGACTTAAATCCAACAAAGTACGGAGCATTTTTTTTCATAAATATATCTTAGACTAGCGTTCATGCACGAGTGACTCCGACTGAAGCTGATCTCACCCCAGGGAGAGATAAGACGAGGAAGAGACGCGACGATAGCACATGACATCTGATAATACATTAAATAATAACACGAAACACGGCACGCAATGTCACCAGGAAGTCTATCAACATTAATAGAACATCAATATCTGATAACTTTAGGTTACGCCACAAACATTTCCCTCCCATAAACTCTGAAGAAAATCTACAATATTAATACATAAATCAAGCAGTTATGAAGTGGCGCTAGTTGCTGAGGTTTCAGAACACAGATCGCACAAATATCGGCGCTACGTAAACGACTGTGCACGGAGAAAGTGTAACGGAGGGTGGGTGCATCCGATGAATATGTATGAGGGGGAGAGGGTCGCCGGGAGGCCCGGGGAGGACGAGTCCGCGTGTAAATGGAAATTTCAAATAAAAATACCTCAAATATTAACATGAGCCCGATTCGTGTTGTTCCGCGTGTTTTTTGCGCGGCCGGCCCGGACGGGACACGTATGATAACACGCCCGCAATAAAAGCAACGTTTTTAGCGGAGATTCGTTTTTTGAATTATTGTACGCCTGATTCGTTGGGGTGGGCTTCGTAATGAGTTGACGTCGGTGGCGTGGCGTGTGCTCGGCGTGATTGTGGTCATAGATTTTCAGGGGTACAGGCTGTATCATGTTGTAAACTACGATCATTACTAAATTAGCACAGTACGCGAGTCCAGCCAAGTAGTTTACGCCACCCTTCAAGGTTTGTCCCTCATCCCTGGTACCTGAGGTTTCTACTGGTGTTATTTATTCGATATCTTGTTTCTGGGAAGTTTGCTTAAGTTTTGTCAAACGAATAACTATTGAGAGTTTATGGTCCTTATAAATCCAAGATCAGTTTTACAAACCTTGAACCTGAAGTGCTTGACGGACACAACAATAATTTAAATACTGTGAAACCTGTTGTATATATTCCTGAAACAGTCTCCTCAGACGTGGTTCCCTACTCAGCGGGTAGTAGGTCAGGAGCACGCAGTAAGAACTGTTGATATCGCGAGCGTGTATGAATAACGCATTAGATCTCAAGTTCGCCGCGCGGCCGCGCTCGGGCTTGCACTCACAAGGGGACGAGCTGGTTTGTATACAAAGTTTTCATCAGTCACCTGTAAGTAAGCTTCACTGAAAGGAACTGAAACCTTTTTTTTATGACTTTTCAGTAGAATTGAGCTTTTAGTAAAAAGCTCGTCTGAAGAATTGTGACTTCTATGGGCAACTTTTTCTGTCGCTAAGAAGTCACACTATAGCTATGAGGATATTATATATTGAGGTGACTTTCATACATTAAGTAGACAGTTCAATAATATGTGTATGCAGCATGACTTGGATCCTTTTACAACTAGTGCGGCGTCGGCCAAAAGATGCGTAAGCCTCAGGCTTTTAATTGTTTCCTTAAATTTCTGCAATATTTTTATTATGTTTGCCGTTACTGATTTTTCTGAAAGGTTTGTAGTTACCACTCGTTTGACCCTTGCAATTGACTTTGTTTATGTAACTGTAACATTTTAATAAGCTATATCAATCACTGTATAAAGGGTGCTATGGTTACTTCTCAATTTTAATTCTAACACTATACGTGAGGACTTGTAATTGGCTTGCTGTCGTCTATGTTTGTCTTTATTTTTAGTTTGTTTAAGCTGTAAGTCCTCCAAGATGTAATAAATAAATAAATAAATTAAATATTCGAACTCATAGTTTTCCTTACCTTAATAAATTTCCTTAACAATTCATATATATTTGGGGTGCCATAATATGTCTATGTCATCCATACTTCTCCATTACTCTAGCCTCAAGATAATATTTAAAACGTTTCAGCTGCAGGCGTCTAAATTAATGTTTCGATAAATCTATAATATTTTCTAGTATTATTATTATATTGTAAGTACCGTAAATATACAAGAATCATACCTAAGCTACGGAGATACTTGTTGAATTTTAGAAGTAACTTTTGCAGTTATGGGCACATTGTCATTATTCAAAATATCTCGCAGAAATTCTTTAACATTGCGGCTAAGATTCTTAATTATCTTCATCTACGTATTCTGTCGTACACCACAGAACCTATTCCTACTCCTGTATGAGAATTTTGTCCTCTAACAGTTCTTGTAGTAGGTCAGGAGCCCACAGGAGGTAAGCAGCGTTGATACGTGCGCGGGTATGAATAAGGCATTAGATTTGAACCGCGATGGGGCTCTGGGGACAAATTGCCAGCCATCGCTTACATGTATCATGGTATGCGATTTTGTCATGTTTTTGCCTTTTGGAAATACAGATACATCTTTGATTTGATTTTGAAGAAATGATTTTGATTAATGTAGCTCTTCTTCGCTGTTCTTATGATGTGCTTTAGAAAGGTCAGATGCACAGTACCTACATACTCATGTACAGTATGCTTGAACGGATGTAAAAAAGTAAAACAAAATGTGGATTGTAGCAAAACAAAGATACAAAACGCCACCGTTTTGTATCTTCTGTCAACTCCCATGAGAAAAGTCGTCATTATATGTATGTACGTACTATGTAGCTCTTCTTTTTCTGTGTGTACGACGGTATTTCGAAGTTTGTAGGCCGTCGCTTTTTCAGCCTTACCTGTGGCAGCTCAGAGATCTCGTTGGCTGCATGTTTTAGGGTACAGTTTACTACGAGTCTTAAATTAATAAATCCGATTCGTGTATTTAGTTTGGACCTTTTTTTGTAATGTTAAATTTAAAGACCGTCTTTGGCTAGATAATATCAGCATATTTAAAGAAATGCAATAAAACATTTATTTAAGGCCCATAGAATGTTATAGCAATATTTTTCCAGTTACGAGTATTAATCATTTTGTTCAAACGTCATCTAAGTTGATTCGTCCCATTAATTAAACATTTTAATAACTGTTTTAATAACATTATATTAACTATCCTGATTTAATTCATTAAACCCCAAGCGAACGCACGCGCACCTATTGTCTTTCTATTGTGTCTGTAATTTCCACGATTGAAAGGTTAATAGTTAATCGTGGACATGTCATCCATGGATTATTTGAATCTTACCTCCATTCATTGATCCCTCCTTGATTTGTATAATGTTTGCATGCTTTGTAATGACTAATGTTATGTAATAGAATGTGAATTTCGGTGTCTCTGGGCAAAGCTAAGTTCCACAGTTTATTGTCAACCATTTTGTATCACATTCTTCTAAATTAAGGTCGTTTCATATACAGGACGTACCTACCGGAAATTGGAAATCATACTTAAAAAACTGCTTTTTGCCCATAATAAAGATTTTTGTATACTTAGTCAATTCTTAAAATGAGAGTTACATTTTCCGTACAAAGTTATCATCAGTTGAATAAAATTTGCTATGGAATACACAATTTTTTTTTTTTTAATTGAAATAAACTAGTGCTTGACTCCGATTTATGTTTTAAAAATTAGTTGTGACTTCCTTGAAGATAGTTGTACATTTCTATGGTCAGAAGCAAAAAAAGAAAAGAAAAGTAAGAAAGAAAGGAAAAGAAGAAGAAAAAGAAAAGTATTTTTTTTTCTAACAAAGACCAGAGTTCAGTTACTGTAAACATCTACCTTAATAATTGCCATTAGCAATACATAACAGTTGGTATTTTATAACTAAAAGCTAATTGTGAGCGATTACAATCAGTGAAATATTTTCACACATTACTTAGCTGTCGTGACGTCAACCGCCATTAACTACGTACTAATTATTTTGTTATATTTACACTAACGAATAATTTACACTACCTACGAATTAGTAACGCCTTAGATAAAAAATAGATTAAATTGTTTCAACAGTAGCGGCACGCTAAGTAAAGTGTGTTTTAGCAAATTATTATAATTTGTAACGTTTTAATAAGGTCAACTTTTATGGCTATTAAAAGAGTTAGCTTTGCTTTGCAGTTGGTTTTTGGTTAAAACCAAGTGCTTATTCAACCTTAGTCGTATGTTTTATTGACTTTACTGATAGAAAATAATTATACGCTCTGTCGTAGTATGGAAATCAGTTTTAGTACCGTTAATAAAATAAATATTAAAAAAATAGGCCCGTTCCCAAACTAATTTTGATCAACTATTAATATTTTGCATGGAAATTATTATTTTTACGAATTCAATTATTTCCATAGGCAAATTCAGTTTTTAAAATATGACCACAGTTTCCGTTTCACCCTGTATGTACTATTGTCGTCCTACGGACTCAGAGACTAAAGGAACAGAGAGTGCACCTGTGTTTGCGCACACACTAGTGCACTATAACAATGTCATGTGTACTTGGCTAATCTCTGTTGAGATTGGCCACCGTGATCGAAATTCCGTCAGAAGGATTAAATTATCTACACTAATATTATAAAGTGACAGTTTGTTTTTTTGTTTGTAGGAGGCAATATCTGGAAGTACTGGTCAGATTTCTAAAAATTTTAAGCTGTTTTATTCCTGCTGAAGGCTATATTGTATTTGCGCGGGTGAAGCTGCAGGCAAAAGGCAGTTGTGTATATTTTAATTATTTTTTCTCAAAATGCTCTGCATTTTCCTCTTCAAGAGGAAAATTAAAGAGCATTTCCTTTCACAATGACATAGCATATATATATATCTATATATTTATAGTATATAAAGTATGTGTGTATTTATGTATGTAGGTATACTTGTTTATGTATTATTATTTTATTCATAATATTTCTAATTTTAAAATTGTACACTCGACCCTACCCTCTATTGTCATCTCTCTCTATCGTTCATGGTTTGCTGAAAGAAAACTCAACTTTGAGTTAAGGACGCCTATGTAAGGTGTCCCGGGGCTAAAGCAACTACGGGGTAATTGCAACTAAAGTAAATAACTCTGTTATGATAGGGTTTTTAAATATGGTGTCATCTAGAAATTATGGAGCATACCATATTGTTACGCGGAAATAATAGACGGAAGCACTACAGCTAAAAATGAAGATAAGACAGGTTGATCTGTCAAACCGTCATTTTGAAGCAATTTTGTAAGAACGTACGTGGTGACAAAAATCTACAAAAAATACGATTTAAAGTGTTTTATTGCTGGTGTTTCAAGTGGAGTGCATAGTTGAAAAGCGTTGAAAGCTATAATATTTTTTTACTTAAGGATTGGTTGAGGCTACAATAAGATATCTGTATAGTTACATTTACCCCGATAATAATGTAAACTGGGGTAATTGTAACTTTGAGATTAGTTATATTGGCCCCGCATCGGTATGTATGGAACTATGAAGCAATAGTGTTGTGCCATGTCGATTTTTTAATTCTGTGGTTTTTTAATGATATTATGTACATTACTGAAAACTCAAAGGACTCAGGAACCATATTTTTTCTAGTTGTAATTGCCCCGGGACACCTTACATGAACTTTGCTATCCACTTATTTTTTGTTGTTATAGTGTACAATAAAGAATTAAAGAATTAAAGCAGTCTATTAATATATCAAAGTCTTGTATATGCTTTCCTTTCTTCTAGTAAACTTTTAATTGAATCACAATTTTAGATATTTACGTATTTTTGGCCATTTTTTTCAAAAACAAGCACGATTTGGAAAATTCTAATTTTCTTTAAGTCCTGGATCCCTGATTACGTCTCGTACATGAATGCATAACTACTCTTCCTCTATTTACTACATACCACTTCAATTATCTACACAGAGTACGCTCCTTCATGCTAGACGCGACACTTTTTTACATGCAAGCGTGTGTTTTATTACCGGAGCGGATCTCAAGTGTGCCTGTAAGCTATCGGCCCTCGGCTGAAGGACACTTCTAGCTGTTCTTTAGCCGTGGCGCTTTTTTGAGGAAGACTTTAGTGATTAATGATCAGATGATGGGGATCAAGTGGAGCAAGACAGTACGCGTGTTATTTGAGGAGGTGGTGAAGGCAGATTTCGATGTCATGTCTATTTTATAAGGTTGAAAACATTAAAACATGCAAATAGGTATCATCAAAATATAAAGAAGTTATAATATTCAAGTATAAAGCACTCACTGGAGCGTTACACATTATAACTACAGACTGCAGAGTGGTCACTCAAACTGCATTAAGAAAATGGAAGCAGGGTAGAAAACTACTGCATAAAATTTGAGGAAGAATTAGGTATTTTGCGAATTGGCTATTCTGAGAATTGGGCATTTTGAGAATTTACCATTTTGAGAATTATTCCTTTTGCGACAAGGTTGCCATTTTGAAAATTAGGCATTTTGCGCCTAAACCATACCAAATGATAAGGAAAGTATGTTTTTACTGTTAATAGGATCGCATTTGACCTTGCCTAGAAATACTGGTATTCCAAGCATATAAAATATCGTTCACTTCTCTATAAATGATCTAAACTCAGTTTTGCTTTAATTCTGGCAGTTTCGAAACGTTGACATCAATTTCTGACTTTTTTTGGGTGGGTAATCAAATAAGTGGATCATTATCTCACCTGATGGTAAGCGATGATGTGATCGAAGATGGAGAACGCTTGCCTAGAAGAACCCTATTCATTCTTGACTTATTAGACGTACTTTCACGTTGTAACTATCACCTTGTCCCACTCAGGGTGGTGTGAGAGGTTTCCTTCAACTGCTCTTGGCATTCCTGAAGCCCATAACAATTTACCCTAATAGCAGAAAAGGTACAATCCGAGAAGAAGAACCGTCAGAGGCATGCAAATATCGTACCATGTTTCAGTCCTTTCAGTCAACCCCTATGGGACAATAGTAGGTATGATATTACGCATGTACGTTCCACAGGAGAGTTTTAAGTCTCCCCACATTTCACCATAGATATTATCAAGGGACTTTTAATTTTGCAATTTGTTGCACTGACACCCCTGTGGCCTGGGACAGACAGACGGACAGATGGATGCTGTGACGTATGGAGATTTTATTTTAAGATAACGCGGATAGAGTTGTCTATTGTGCAGGGGTGTGAAATTGAGGTGTCGGGGATGCAACGTTCGGATGATCACTGATTAACAAAACAAATTGAATTGGTGAATTAAGAAATAGTTTTTATAATTCCTGCATGTGAATTGTACATTTTTTCAGTACCTTCCTAGTTTCAATTTACAAATGTAATTTATTTATATAAACTTCATGTACAGTAGTGGTAAAGAGGCGGCCTTAATGCAACAAGGCATTTTAGTCTACCAGTCAACCTTCTAGTTAGAAAAGACTGTGGTAAGTGATAGGTATTTGAAATAGAATGAAGTATCGTTAATATTGGGTGCTATAATAATAAATTAGTGCCAGAACTTTTTTTTCGCCTTTTTAATAAATCAATCTTGCTTCAATCGTAATACTATTCAGAGTTGAATATTACATTTAAATCCTTGTACGTGAGCTTCGCATTTCAGCCTGGTAGCCTTTTTTCCTACGTACATGATCCCAGTCTTGAATGGAATTGGGCGGGTCATATCAGTAGCATACTGGACCGCAGGGCAAGAATCTCCACAAAATTGGCGTATTAGGATTGACGACGACAAGGACAACCTGGGAATGGCGAGATGACTTAGACCCCTACTACAAGAGCTAGTTTGAGAATACCTGGAAGAAGTGACTTGGTCCAGTGGTTGGAAAATATAAGCTAAATAAACAGCTTCATGATTCGTGTGCCTTCATCATCATCATCATCATTTCAGCCGATAGACGTCCACTGTTGGACATAGGCCTCCCCCAAGTGTCACCACAATGCACGATCCTGCCGATCGACATGATGATCGTGTGCGTTAGTTGAAATAAACTAAGAAGCTTGTCAGGCTTCGTCACAGAGAAAATGCCGTTAAAACTGATCATAATATTATAAGAACTTTGGAAATTCCTATCGGCTTCAACACCATTAATTAGCAATCTATATTTCCAACTAAAAATACTTCCTTTTACGCAGCAATTCCCGTTCCTTTTACCAAGATCGTATTAACGAAAAACGAGGCAAAAACCCATTAAGTAGCCACATACATAGGTAAACAAGCTTATGTAAATAAGCCTTGGAGCCAATGCACGTTGCACAAAACACAAAGTAATCCCGTCGAATTTATCTTTTTATCTACAATTAGGATTTCGTCACCTCCCCCAGCCGAGGGACCAGGGACCATCAAAGGCCGTTCTCATTATGCGAGGTTATTGAGTTATCAAACGCCACGGAGGGAGATTAGTTCATACTTCCATACACAAATCCTATCACACAAGCTGACGCCTCGGAGCTGCCTCATGACGGTCTACCGCAAAACATTTGTACTACCAAGACCTACTCCCTTTCCAATACAACCTAAATTCAACTTTAAAGTTTTGCATATAAAGTTCTGAATCACATTTTCTGGAAACTTATGTGACAATTTTCTCGACTAACTGAATCTGAGCTTTATTGCTATTTAAACAAAGATGATGTTCGGTTTGGCAAGGTCGTGTAAGTGTGTAGTGTTCCCCACACATTGATAGTTAACAAGGAAGTTGCCAGCCTGTTATTTGTCAATGCAAAGGGATAATTTGGTCTCTTAGTTTAAAGCGACCGATAATGAGATGCGTATTCGATTATTTTTCCCGTTTCACTTTGTTAGTCGATAGTTTATTGGGTTATTTTAAAATTGCTTTTTTGTGGTTGGTATTGTTTACCTGCCTGATCCTTATGTCGTGTATATTTTGCATATTAACATGTTTAAGCTTTTGAGTGATAAGGAATGATGGTCTATTGTGCTTGGTAGTCCATGATAATTGTCTATCTTGTGACAGTAAAATGGATAAACAATATCAAATCTTGTAAAAGCAGATTTACTCTCAGCCAAGAACTAGGCATGTGTCTCATTTCTTCAACATCTTTCATACTTTAAATCTACCTAAACTATTATAATAAACATCTAAAACAAACCCCAATTAATGACCCCCAAAAATCAATTAACAATCACAAAAGTACAAACGTAAATCATAAACCGTCAGAAACGCAATTAACACTAGCGCTGCTACCCTCCCGTCGGAGTCCTCCATTGGACGCGAGGGCCTCACAGACCCCGTGCAAATTTCAAATTGAGATCCGTTCATATCCTACACCGTACCTAATACCTACGGTACCTACAGAGAGGGCGAATGATTCGTTAGGAGTCAGTGAAGCGTTCATTCGTGAACAGGGTCGAGTATATGCGTACATCGCGTACCTGTTATGTGCTGTGATAGTAAATATTTGCATACATATCAATGTGGAGTGTTTAGGGTTTGACGTTGTAAAGATGAGTTGTATTGACGTTCTGCGTTTGATGAGTTGGCTCGTTGAGGCTTTTTGCATGACGGCGTTTTATTTGATGAAGTTTTTTGATGAATTTCAACGTTTTGTTTAGGTTATTGCTTGTGTGCGGCTTCGCTCGCATGGTAGTAGAAAATTATCTCAAAGAATTTTACTTCCAGGATGAATAGTAGGTATTCTATGGGCTATTCTAGGATTTGGTCTACCCATGTACCTAGTTTCATTAAAATTCAGCCTTTCAAGCGTGAAGAAGTAACAAACACACACACACACGCTTACAAACTTTCGCCTTTATATAATACCAGTATTTGCCCGCGGCTTTACCCGCATACATAAGATTTAGCCTATGTCACTCAGGAATAAAGCAGCAAAAACTTTTGCAATGAGATCAATAATTTCAGAGATCTCCAACAAACAAAAAAAAAAAAACATTTTTTTTAAATCATATTAGTGTAGAAAAATTAGTGTGATTTGAACTTACTTATATACACACTTGACGGAAAAGTATCATGTATAAAATATAGAAGACTCTTCTGAGGTCCGACTTGTTTGATGTAGTGAAGTGTGGGGTAGCAAAATACAATATTTCGTCAGATTCCGCGTGACAAGTAACACCCACCCCACTGAAATCCGATCCGCGAATTCTCTTGGTAATTAACTACCAATTTCATTTCTTGATGCATTTTTAAAAGCGTCCGACGGGTTTTTAATGGTTATTTTATGGTGACGGATCGCTTATTAAGTTTTTATGGCCGCCATCCAGTGACAGATGGGATGTAGTTTGACACCAGATTTGAGGGTTACTTGGCAGTCGGCAAAGTGACGCCGAATGGTTGCTACTAGTGCCCAATTGAGAATTAATGTTTGTGATTTAAACGAAGTAGTAAAACGAATTCTTCTTTGGACGATGAAGTAATTAGCCAGGTACCGATTAGGGAGTAGCTTTTTTTTAAAATGATATTCGTATATACTAGTGCTTGACTGTGATCCTTCCTGAGTTTTATTTTCTTCGGTGGGTAAATCATGCAAAGACATCTCCCACTCTTGGGCGGAGCGGGACGGTCTGTCAGACCTATACTAACTAACCCACTCCTGTTCCTTCGTTGCCTTTCATACCAGGGTGGACTTGGGCTTGGTCCGGACAACCTGATGGTAAGTAGTGATGCAATTGTTGATGGCGAATCTTACTGGTTTATTAAGAGCCCATTTACTTTGGCCGTGAAGACACCTCCATTATAATTAGACGGGAAGACCGCAACAGGTAATTGTTCCAAACTTTTGATGTACGCGTTATAAATAACGCTATTGCTAACTAGAATATTCTATTCCTAGGAAACAACTTACGTCTTAACCATTACCTATCATGTTTATAAATCACCACATTATAGACCCACGTGACAGTTCACGACTTCTTATAGACTATTAAGGAAACAATCAGCATCCGATACGTCTCTATCATAATAAACGACGATATTAATCCAGCTATTCACATATAACGTTATCCTCTCCCCAAGGACAGTGAGAAAATTAAAACAGATGATCTAACGGAACAGTCGACGCTGCGCCATAATTAAAAAGATAAGGAATATTTTCCTTTCGGAGCGTTATGGAGGAAAAACCCCTTCAGTGCGCGGTCCGGGCGAGGCCTCGGAGGGACCGGGTAACCGGTTAGAGGCCCCCGGAGACCACACACCGAATCGGTTGCGCACCACGCTGATTAAGTAAACTAAGATAACATAGCCAATACAGTGAAACGTCAAAAGTCAACAAGGGCGCTGAATGTAGTAAGTAAGCTAAGTTGATTTGCTTGTATTCTCAAGGGTTGTAGGAGTATTGTTATCTCAGACGGTAACTGTTTGAGATGATTGGATTGGCTCTCGAGATGAGAGCTTCATTGTTTGACTCATTGTTTGTCTTGGACGGGTTATCTGTTCGTTTGAACATCGGGTTTTAGATGTTCCATCTCTTTTGGCTATTGACTGTCTGGATGGATACCTACTAGGTACCTAAGCAGTTCCTATCTATTGAGCGTCTCCTCACTCATGAATTTCGATTCAAGAGTCAACCCAAGTACATTGTGATTAGTTAAACTGTTTGACGACCCGGTTGACGCAGTGGTTGAAAGATTGGTTGCTGCGTTGCGTGTCGTAGTTCAATTCTCGCTCGGTACAACTATTTGTATAGCTTACAGATAGGTGTACCGCGTCTGTTTGTCCTGTGTATGTCAGTTGACATGTTTGTGAAGCACCTACGATACAGGAGTAACTCCTAGTGTGGGACAAACATTTTCTACAAAAGAAAGTTAAAGATTTTGCCAATCTTTTCCTTGTTATTTCAATCAATGTTTGCTGTATGGACTTTAAAAGAGATTTTGTACCCCTGAGTTCGTTTCGGTGTTTCTTCTCAGGGTAGTCAGCTAGGAAACACCGGCCTCATCTAGTTTAAACTGACGAAAAAATTGACGTGTGAAAGTGTTTTTAAAAAGCCTATTTGCACTTATCATAATCTGTGTCATCAATGTTATATTCTTTCGATATCTCGAAATTTTGAAACTCTATAACTAAATTACAACACCCTCCTTACACTTAATAACTGCACTCCTTAATCCAAAAATTAGTACGAAAACACGTCTTGTGAATATAAATATATCGAAGTAGTGTAGGCAGGCAGGGGTGCTGCACGTGGCAGACGCAGCAGTACCTGCCCACTTAGTATGCAGCGCGTGTGCCCGCGCGTATTGATTGCCCGCCATTGCCCGCTTTGCCCGCCATCCCGCCATCCTGCCCGCTCGCGTAGGGCGGCCTTTTTCAAAACAATACGAACAAGTAATGATTTTTCCCGTACTCAGTTCTGTTTTTGATGCCCAAGACGTGCTGTAGACCGTTTAGATAAGTGGCTCTGGAAAATCATTTTTGGACGATTGGAATCGTATTCGATTGGCTTTTTTAACAAAAGAAAGAACGGGTATAGATACGAGTACCTATCTATACCATTTAGATAGGTTTAACAATATTAATTTAGCACAAACTTGTTCACGTATATAGTTTATTGATGTTTTCCACTTTGCAGTCAATTTTCTTGTGGTAGTCTAATTACGATCAAAACTACAAAATCAAACTCCCAATGAATTTGGTCATTAGTTTAAATTATTTCAATCCTTCAAAGCAATAGGTTTCTTGTGTGCTCGTGAGATATCGTTTGGGAAGTTTATGGGGTCTGATTGAGCACTTTAATTACCCATTGTTTGTATGGAACGGTTTCCAGTCAATTTACTTAGTAATATAAAGTCTTCCTCTTAAAAAAAAACGAATTATGGCGTTAGAATCCAATCCACAATTTGAGATTTTAACAATTAGAACTTTTTATTGGAAGAACAAAGTCAATGTCACACAATGCAAAGTTTAAATTCTATTAGAAATCATAAATATATGGCATTGTTAGTAAAACTCGTCACGTAATAAATATAGAATTCACAATTAAGATGCTAAAGTTGACATTTGATTCGGTAGCATCTATCCTATCACAAACCAACTAATTATGAATTTACAAAATCACAATATCACTCACATTGAAGTACCTGTATCGAAATTTCAATGTATCGCTATAATCAAATCGCTATGCACACATATGCTCACAGAAATTCACTTACAATTTCCAACTAAAAGTAAACAGAAAGCTCGTAAACTTGCAAGACCCATGTGCATGGTTTAAAACAGCCTTTTGAGAGTCCCTTAAATACAAGCTCAAGTATGTAGGGAATAGAATGAGTTATTCAAAGTTGCACCATCTCAAGCGTCGTTGTAAATTTTCTCAAAGACATTCCTTGATCTGATATTGTGGAGTGAAGGGGTCGCTTTGACCCCAGGCGGAATTTCAAGGGTTATACGACACTGCATAGTGTAGTGCTAATGTTCTACGTGACTGGGGACGCTGCCAAAGTACCCAAGTACCAACTATTTTGAGATTATATATCCTGATATAAATTGGCCCCAATTGCTGATCCAATTGAATTTTGAAATGTTATTAGGTTGAGTTCTGAACGAATTTATTGCTGGTGGACGTTATTTTTAACTAACTTAATAGTAGCTTCGGAAAACGGCTTAAATAAAAATCTGTTCAAGTTATGATAAAACGATGATATATAAAGGCATCCCTAACACAGTAATGGCACCCAAATAAAATCACAAATAGCGGTTTCTTATTCACATTTAGGTAGGTAATTGCAATGTCGGCGAGTTGAAAATCAACTCAAATAACTGAATAACAACTCAGTAATCAAATCATGTTTATTTATCTATAGAAACAAATAACAAATTGAAATAGAAGTAAATGCGACGAGTAGTTATGATTATAACAATAATTTATTAAAAAAAGACATCATTTGGTCCACAAATCAACTTATATAAAAGTTAGGACAGTGGCAGGTGGTGTTTCTGTCTACGCCCAAGAGAAAAAGGCTTTTTATGTTTTGTTAACAACTTCAAATGTAAAATTCATCGATCCGTGCTGATCTGGAATCGTCCAGACGGTATTATTCACAGTATTCACACACAAGTCGTATAAAGCCGTGAATTGACAATAACGTCATAATGCAGTGTGGACGATTATCTCGGGGTAGTAAAGTTAGTCATAAAACAGCACAAGATTTGCGCCCACGCCTCGCTCCGCAAGTCTTGCTGTGGTGTGTGCATTGACGGATTTGTCATGTATGCTGTTACTATGGCAAATAGATTTAGTTGATGCATTTTTGGACATCATAGTTTATTCACCCATCTAGGTGTTGGTCTGCCAACCTCCTTTCCTACCGTCTTGAGACACAAGGTCTCTCTAGATAAACTGGCATTCTATTTAATTGGGGATAATGATTATATCAGACGGTACAAAGTGTATTGATATTTATTAATCGTTATCGCGGATAATATGTCATGTAATGTAAATAGAAACTGTGTCGGAAGAAAATTGGCAAGGCAACAGAAAGATGGGTGGACGATGTACACAAGACTTAGAGGAAGTCGTGTATGAGATTCTTACACTCCAGTGAAGCATGGCTAAAAAGCAAGGTGGCCTAGACAGCAGTTGGGTGGAGTAAGGCTGCTAATCGTGATGATAATGATTTTTGTCTTTTGAAGGGTTAGAATTGTGAAGGAATCACTAACCTATAGAGCAATAGATTAATTATTTTATACACAAATTAAAAATAATTAAAAACTGATCTTAAATAAACGACAAAAGTTTACAACATTTTGTCTAGAGAATGTAACAGCTAACTTAAGAAAAACACCAACTTGCCTTGTCAACTGGCCGATAGTAGAGAGTTCAAAACTTATTCACATTCCGAGAGATCTTCACATCGTCTCCGCGAAATTGACTTTCAGTTTCAGAAGATCGTTATGAGAACGAACCAATTCTTAGATACGTTTTTAGGGAAACTTTGTACAAAAGTCCTATGTTATTTTAGGTCAGACTGTCCTCGAACTAAAGAAATAAAATCGATAGCATATTACCGCACTAGGGTGAAAGCGTAGATTAGCGAACCTTATCCCCAATTTTATCTAAATACTGGCTATAATCCCGACGCGTACAATGGTGACAAAAATAATAAATATGGCCTGGCACCGCCCACCGGCATACTGGCGACTGGTGTAATAGTACCGGTTGTGTTTCAATATTTTCGTATTGGGGCCATTAATGAATAGGGGCCGAAAAAGCGGAATAAACTGCCCGCTATTGATATGGCTAGGGTTATTGTTACGATGTCGTCCTTGTGTACTGTTTTATGATTTCTGCCATTGTGTGAGTGATGAATCGGCTATATTTTGAGCGTTATTCATGGTTCATAGTTCCTGTCTTTTGGAAAGTTATTGTTTTTAAAACGTATTCTGTTGACTACATCGATTAAATATTGATTTTAGGCTCTAAGTACCACTTTTGAAGGAAGCATAAATGTTTATTGGTATCGATTTGTAATTATTCACTTGCAAAGGTGTCTATTGATTGGAAGGTGAGATAGTGATGTCAGTGCCACCCTCAGACTCGTGAGAACTTATGACAACCTGGTAGTCTCAGCGGATTGGTAGGAGGTAGGCGTAAGAAGTTATGCGAAAATTCAATTTTACACCGTGAGGTGTCGATTGAAATTATCCAATAAATCTGAAATAATTACGAAGTCGTTCTCACAATACCCACGGATGTAAATACGATTGTGTATTCTCAGGACAACTTTCATTTTAGTTTCCAACAATTTACTTAGCTACTTGGGAACAGTCCCAAGGATGCTCCAGAGTAACCTATAGTCTGCACTAATATAATAAAGAGGTAAAGTTTTTTTTTGGTTTGTAGGAGGTACCCCAAGTAATATGGGATAAGGGCAGGAAGAAGAAGAGGAGGTAATCTCTAGAAGTACTGGTCCGATTGCTAAAACTTTTTCACCGATAGAAAGCTGCTTTATTCCTAAGTGACATAGGCTATATTTTAAGTACGCGGGCGAAACCGCGGGCAGTAGCTAGTATTTTATATAAAGGTTTCATAATCGCTCACAAATATGATTTAAATTTTTCCGAAGAACAATAAGCTAATAATAATAATCATCACAGAAGCCACAATACAACGGACATTTAATAAAACATTCTAACAAAACGTATCGTCGAAATCAAAACGAAAACAAAAAGCGAGTCTCACACCTCCCCTCGCGCCTAATCTCCTAACAAAGCGTTGTTGGAACATTTTGGCGCGAAAATAATGAAGTGCACGTGCCGTAGACCCTCGGGTCCGGAGACCAGCACAATGGACACGTGTCGATGGCTATCAATGGACCAGGACCTGGGTGACGGTCCAAACAAAACGTTCGTAAAACATTAGCGGATGAGTTATGGTGGCTGCTGTGCGATTAGGTTCTCATTGGCATTATGGCATGGTGCTGTTAATTGTTAGAGACGTGGATGTGAATGCATGCAATAAAACTGGTTTATTAATTTGATGGTGTATTTTTACTTAACTCGCACTTCCCGTATGGTAAGAACGCTTCGGACAACAATCCCATGAAGGTGTACAACACCAAGGTCAACAACTACATATTTGGAAAATGGGATAGAATGTTTTGTTGTGATTCACTACAACCACTGCTGAAAACGTCTTGTCTAAAAAATCTTAAATACTATTGAAACTAAAACTCTCACCGTCATTGAAGATAAACTTAAAAAATCTATACATGACAATGATTTCATTAAACAACAGACAATCGCAAGGACAGACAAGTTGAAACAAAAAAGTAATAGACATGAAGGCAGATGGGAAAGCTTGTACGAATAAATAAAGTCTTTGACTTATCCATTTCACCGCAAATATACGAGACGCCAGTAATTAGAATTGCAAAGGTTGACGCGATGACATTGAACTCCATTAAAAAACATAAAAACTATCGCTTATCTCCTCACAATAAGGTGTAAACTTAAACGGAGACATAAAACAGTCAGCACAAATCACAACTGACAATATAATACGTCCTACGCTTCTATAAAACAATGAGGGACGATCCAAAGTAAAAACGAAAGCAAAAAAAGTGAGACAGTGCACCCAAACATAAACGATCATGACTTGCATTCGAATCGCGAGCAATAAAATAATAATTATACACATGTGACTTATTAGCTGTACGTATTACAAATCATGTGAAAATAAAACATAGACTTCACGAAGACTACACCACTGGAATATAAACTTTCAGATCTACTGCTGTAGGTGCAGAATAGAGTGATGACAACTGAATTTACGATGTTCTACGATCACGCACGAGAAAGTACGAACAAAACAACAAAAGATTTAACAATAGAAGTACGTCGTATCATTTGTTAAACGTCCCTTTTGATGACGAACACTATTATTTTATGATGATGCTGGGCTGGGGTGAATGTGGGGAAGTTCATACTGTATTTTGTTTGATGAATATTACTATCAGATTTTTGATAGCACTGCGGCTCCGTCTATCATTTGGCGAAGCACGAAAATCTGACACCAGTCTTACCAATAAGTGTTGTGTGAGGTGACGCTGTCGTACTGTTGGGTTTGGGATTTGGAGGCCGGTGGGCAGTCACTTTCTGTCAAATAGGTACTTCTGCCTAGTCAACTGCATTTGCGTAGACTACACAAGCATATTTTCGTAAGATATTTCTTTGTATCTAGGTAGCATTTGCAAATTTTAGACAGTTTTTTTGCCACTCTAGATTCTGACAAAAAGGTTATTTTTAGTCATGTAATGGACAGGCTCAATAAATGGTATCTACCCTTGCAAATACTGTTTATTTTGTAAAAGCAATCTGGAACTGTCTAAAAATAGCAATTTTATTTGAACAGTTTTGAAGTTTGGTATAAATTTTATTTGGAAATTGGATGATGACCATTTGAGCAATGTTAAACATGATATTTGAACCTAAATTTGAATCAATACGACATAAAAAATTAAATGTTAATAAGCATTTTTATGAACATTTGTAACCAATTACCAAAATACAAACAGCAACTACATGAAAAAATCATAAAACAATTGGCTGAATTGTTGAAATAAATTTATTAAGTAGGGCAACATCGTCACACGCCGACCCCATTCATAAAGATTTTTTTATTCTAACTAGCAACACATACGGCTTATACGATATATTTTGAATGTTCGAAAGAAGACTTTATCTGCATTTCATATGGTTGTTTTTGCGATGGTAATGAAGGTCGAATTAAGTTAGGGTGTCGAAAAGCAATGTCATTTGACTAAGGACACCTTAATGCTGAGTATTTAGTCAGAAGCGGAATGGTTTTATTGTGCGAGAGTAATGTATCGAAAAGTTTTAATTTTGGTTTATGGTTCGAAAGGAATGCACCCTCCTTGCTGTGGCAACCCTTTGCGATGACTGCTTGCATTTTTAGTGGAAGCGTGGGTTAATTTGTCACTTTTGATATAATGGGACTTCATAAATACTTGGCTCTTTATTAGTTAAGGTTACTCGTGGTGATTTAAGCCAAGTAGACTCTTTAAACATTTCAATGTGTACGATGATTTTTTTAAATGCTTTTTCTTTATTGATTCCTTTAGTCTTATAAAGTTCTTTGTAACTTGTTTTCTATATTAGCAAGAAATATAAAAAGAAAACCATCTAACAAGCTAATTCCTGATCCGTCCATACAAATGAGCTAGCATCTCCTCAACAAGATTATCAGCTCAGGACCTAAAAAGCAATAAAGTCGCCACCCTAGCCTACGAGATTAACAGTTCTAATACCATAAAGAACGGCACGATTGGCGAGCGACGCCGCGGGGCGTCTTTGTGCGTCTGTACCATTTTATTGGCATCACAGGATCCCCGAGGTGTGGTATTGTTGCGAGAGGCTTGGCCGACTATTGCCCTCTCCACCCTAGCTGGTGAGCATAGCAATGATATGCCATATTTGTTAATTCCCGCTCTGGGGCACGTCATTTGTCGTAATAACTGTTTAACGCCTCCGTTAAGTATGTGTTTGGTGTGTGTGCGAAAAATGGTAAGCGAAATACGCCTTTCGAACGGTATGGTATTCATTATTTGAAATAAATAAATTAAAAGCAAGTATTTGAATCATTTTTTTTTTATGTACCTGCCATGTTTTCTCTTCACCACCTACCACAACTTGGTTGACTTCGACTGGTAAATAATGCCTAAGGCATTAAGACCAGCCACTACTTTTGTGTTGGATGAAGTTTTAATAAATAAATAAATATGAAAAAAAAAATCAAAAGCTTTTAACTAAATTACTACAAAAAAAATTGCAATGAAATGAAAAAAAATGCAATGAATAACCTGAATTTAGTATGTCAGTAAGCAATATGTATTTTTTTTTATTGAATTACTTACAAATTATACGGGCAAACTTGAGCTTCCAAAAAAAAAAAAAAATGTAGCATCCATCATAACAATTTATGCGGCATTCAGGTCCATTCGCTGGAACTAAGTAAAAGTGCCCTACGGCTACTGACACCACTCTGCCGACCCCGCTGAGTTAAGTACACATCACTCTCGATTGAAATATTTTCAAGTGGTTTTAAAACACTTGAATGTTTAAGTCTCTCTTGTAAATTTAAAAAAATAAAATTTCAAATTTGGCAATTTTAAATATTATTTTCGAAATCAACCATAAAAACATGACATAAAATATTATCAAAGTTGCGATCACTAGAATTGAAAAATAACTAAAAAAAATTAATTTCATCATGAAAATGATAGGTAATTTTTCTGAAGATAAAACGTATACAGCTATTTCGACTACTCCGACACGAAGCAGAGTGGCGCAGTGGAAGCGTGCTGGGCCCATAACCCAGAGGTCCGTGGATCGAAACCACGCTCTGCTAGAAATCTCTTTTTGCATTTTACTATATTTTTCTCTAACTTTCTATATATTTTACATTAGTTTACGTGTTTCTGTAGTTGTTTTTACATCTATTACGGTGCTGTGAAGCGATATCACAAAGTTTTGTTTAAAAACAAAGGGACAAACACAAACAGCGACGGTCGGCGAGCGCGTTTGTTTTATCATGGGATATTGATAATTTATAGCACGTGCTCTTCCTCCACTCGTTCCGACAATGTTTTTTTAATTGTCCGCCGGCGGCTGTGCCGTTGTGTTGCCCTTTTATATTTTAAAACAAGGTAAATAACATAGTTTTTCGGGTGGTTAGTGGACTGTGAGCAGAATGTTGTTGTACAGAAATGTGGAAACCAACTCTTGTGTACAGCGCCATCTGTCGGTACGAATAAAAACAATTTTTCTTAACCTTGTACTACTCGTAGAAGATATTAGCTTTGTTTTTGAGGTGATGGATTGTAATCTTGTAACAGGTTAATGACAGTGACTCTTAGTAATTAATATTGTAGCGAAAAATAGACCGTAATTGGCTATGCTAAACTATATAGGTAGGTATTACAGCTATCAGAAACACAATCTTCAAAGCGCTTTAGAATTTTATCAAACTGTCAATGAAATGCTATCTAATAAATAGAAGTGGCGGCTGTCATGCAGCAGACATACGCCGTACCTACAGCTGCAATATGTAATAAATAAGTTGCACATAACGTCAGGGCGCCGAGCTCGTGCGAGACGAGACGATGAGTGACGTCGCACCCTCGCAACTTCATTACACTACCCTCCGCGCATTATTATGTAGATTCCAATTTAAAACCACTTGTTATCTAGTTAGTGACGAAAAATACCTAACTGTAGCCCCAAATTAGCCCCCGGCAGCCAACTACACCGTACATAATCAATAGCAATTGACAAACGAAGCATTCGACTGTCAAATTCTAGTTTTGACAGCAACAAAAGACTGCACAAAGTTATTGGTGCAGTTGCGAAAATTATGCTGACGAAGTTTTTGTTCATGATTTTTGGGGTTCCAATTGTAAAGTGAAGGTGGTGGATGTGTAGCCGTAGGTGCGTAATAGGGGTCTTGTTATGGTAATCGTGCCCTGAGGCTGAGGAGCAGTGAGGGTACTGCAGGATTCAATATTGGAGTGGTCATCGATTGGAGACCTAACGAACGTTCGATTGAGGAACGTTCTTGAGTTCATGCTGCTGGTTTCGAGTGTCACCTTGAAATTTGACAATAGATAATTTTATAAGCAGTTGCAACTGTTACGTAGTTTTCTGGTATTATACTGAACTGGATCCCTTTGGCGCAGCCGTGAGGCGCTTTGTGCTGAACTGGACATATTTGACGCAGCCGTGAGACACATTGTTGTTGTAGTTTTTTATTCTGTTTTTATGTTCAATCTAAGTTTTCAATGGTTGTTTGTTCATTGTGTACCAAATAAACATGTTTTTTTTTCTTTTTCTCTTTTTCATTCCTTTTTTTATCTTATTGTAATTTTCATTCACATCGATATACTGGTATGACTGATTTTGTGCGTATAATAAAACAAATCTCAAGTTTTTTCTATCCCTACCTATGTCTAGACTTGAAATTGAGATCTATCCTACTTGTGGCTGGGCAAAACTTTTGGCCAGGAGTGGGAGGGTAATGCTAGAAAAACCAAAATACCACCTAATTGATACCTACTATAATGTTTAACAGATGGTCAATGAGGCCTAAAGACCATGTACCCTGAAGACACAGCGATAGAACGCCTCCCACGAGGTAGACCAATTACCTGGTGAGGGTCGCGGGAATCCGATGGTTACGTTACGCAGTCATTGTGACGATATTTGGGAAAGGTCCATGTCCGGCAAAGGTTGTCTTTCAGCTGAAATGCATCAGCTGAAATGGATACAAAAGGTTTTAAGTTGGTAAGAACTAGAATCGTGTTGTTCAATGCGTTAGTTCGAAGCCACTTAGAATTTGCTAGCGTGGTGTGGAGTCCTCACTATGTAGTGCAAAGACTTGAAAGTATCCAGAGGGCACAAAACACTTAGCATATACCTTCGGGTGTCCGTATGAACAGCGTGTTCGGTGCTTCAACATGAACGCTCTGCGTGATCGACGAATGACGCAGGATCTGACGTTTCTCTACAAATTGTTAAATAATAGATTGGATTGCCTAAAGCTGGTTGAGCGGATTGGGATAAAAGTTTCTTCCAACATACCTACATTCCCAGTTATCAATGTCTTTTACACTTCTCCATGTAGGACGAATATTGGCATTAACTCGCCAATAAACAGACTATGTAGAGAGATGAACTCCTTCGTAAAATCCGTACCTGAGGTTGATATTTTCCACGACACCTTAAAAGTCTTTAAAACCAGAGTAGGTACTGGAGTACCGAGGAACACAACTTGTCAATTAACGCAGTGCCTGATTGATGATTATTTTTTTCATTGTGATTTATGATTGTGATTTATTATTTAAATTTATTATTATTTGATTTATTTTTTAATTATTCTGACTATTTTAATTGTTTTGATTGTTTTGACCTTATTGATTATTCTGATTATTTTGATTACGTTGATTATTTTGATTGTTTTGATTATTCTGATTATTTTGATTATCCTGATTATTTTGACCTTATTGATTATAATAATAGTGGCTTGGCTGTCAAATTGACTGACAGCAAATTTTTTCTCGTCAATTTTTTTTACTCAATTTAATTTAATAATACAATAAAAAAATGTCTAATCACCGTAAAACTACCAGGAAAAAATAAGAAAAACATTACGTCACGGCCCTACATATATAATACCTACAACAAAAGTGAATAAACAACGACATGGCGATGAAATAAATTTGACAAATGCTGACAAGAAGCCGGGCACGAAGACTAGAAACACACCCAACAACTTCGGGTTCGTCGCTCAACTCCACCTCGCAGCCGCCGGGACCAGCGCCAGCCGTGAGTCCAGTGATTCCGGAAGCTGCAGTTGCGTCGAGTTCGAGCGACGAATACTTCTCGCCGCCGATGACACCACCACCTGCGCGTCGGCGGGGAAGAGGCCGACCTCCGGCCAGCTTGGGACCTCGAGGCCCGCCGGCCTCTGACAGGGTTCCCGCTGTCGGTGGAAGTGTGCAGCGCATGCTATGGACATCATCCATCAATGAAAATGTCATGCACTCATACTTTGGGGCTACAGAGGGGGGAATTAACCTGACTGCGTACCGTGGTTGGATGCTCTCTCTGTTTCAGGTGCTTTAGCCAGCTGTCAACGTTTCGGTCCAACGACTATCGGATCAGGTGCCATCCAGCGTAATCGTATGTTGGATGACGCCGTACTTGATAGACTGCGCCTGGAATCACAGAGTAGCCGTGTTTCAGCCGCTACACCATCGGCCGCGGCGCAACCCAGTGCTGCACCGCGACCCGACCACGTTGGTGACGCCGATGACGACGCGGCTATATCTGTGAGTACCCAATGTAATGAACGATTGAGGGGCGCTTTGGAAGACGCATTTCGGGAATACCGCTCCATACCGCCGGAGCTTAGACCACGCCTACCTCGTTTGCCCATGCACAAGAGAAATAGGGTGCTGGTGTGTGCTTTAGATTCGCAGCTATCAATTTGTTTTGATAGCAGCGAAGACCTCGCTGATACCCACTCGATCTTGTACTGTGCGGCTGTAGCAGCATGTCGTGTAGCTCACGTTAAATTTCCTAATTGTAACAGAGCTACACGACCAGCTGTGCCTGCTTGGCAGTGCAGGATAGAGCGGCGTATCGGTGAGGCTAGAGCACTCATCGGCAAGCTTATCTGCTTCAGGGAGGGCAACACTCGCCCTAGAGTGATGCGTTTTGTGAGGCGGGCATTCTCGGGGACTGATATTAGTCCTCGAGATTATCTGCCCTGCGTCACAGAGCGTATCGACTTCCTGAAGCAGAAGATCTATGCATGGGCAAACCGTATTCGTAGGTACAAGCGGCGAGTGGAGCGGTACACTCAGAATCGTACATTCCAAAGCAATGAAAGGTGGGTTTACAGGGCTTGGGAGCGACCGGACCAAGGTGTGACTGATACGCGCCTGCCGGATGATGACGCCATGTGTTCATTTTGGCGCAGCATTTGGTCGGCGCCTGTCAGTCACACCGAGGGTGATTGGATTCGAGAGGTCGAGCGCGCATGCGATCTTTTACCAGAAATGGGGGCAATAACCATCAGCCCCCAAGATGTAGCCCGTGCAGTTCGTCCGTTACCGAACTGGAAATCTCCAGGGCCGGACGGGCTGCACAATTTCTGGCTCAAATGGTTTCAAGGGTCGCACGCTCGCTTGGCATCTCAGTTCCAATCTGCCTTAGAGTCAGGGTCGCTGCCCCAGTTTCTAACAACAGGAATAACCCACCTGCTCCACAAATCAGGTAGTACTGCGGAATCCAAAAATTATAGACCGATTACGTGTTTGCCGACGGTCTATAAAGTTCTTACATCCATTCTGAGAGCTAAAATCAACATTCATCTTGAAACAAATTCTATCATGTCTGTCTCTCAGAATGGATGTAGGAACGGGTCCCGCGGTACTAAGGAGCTGCTCCTCATCGATATTGCCATTAGCCAACAGGTTCGACGTTCTCGAAAGAATCTGTCGGCATGCTGGATAGATTATAAGAAGGCCTATGACTCTGTTCCTCATACATGGCTCATGAGGGTGCTAGAACTGTATAAAGTTGATGCAACTTTGCGCACCTTCCTGATGTCATGTATGGGGCAGTGGAGAACAGTCCTTCACTATCCGGGATGTCGACAGATTTGGGAGAACAGCGAACCGATAAGGATTGAGCGTCGCATATTCCAGGGTGACAGTCTGAGTCCACTGTGGTTTTGCCTGGCTTTAGCACACTGCTGGAGGGTTCTGGCTTAGGTTACCGGTTGAAAAGAGGCGGTCAGGTCATATCTCACCTTCTTTACATGGATGATCTGAAACTCCTTGCCCCCAACAACTTGCAACTGATGGAGCTACTGAAGGTAACTGAAACCTTCAGTAGTGCCATCAGGATGGAATTTGGTGTGGACAAATGTGCAGTCATACATGTAAAGCGAGGAGAGATTATGGAATCCGAGGGAATTCAACTCTCGGATTCCATACACCTTAGATCCCTCAGCTCAACCGAAACTTACAAGTATTTGGGTATGTCGGAAGCGTTAGGCATCAATACTGATGACGTGAAACAATCGTTGAAGGAGCGCTTCTTTGGCCGCCTGAATAAAGTACTGAATAGTCTTTTGTCAGGCGGAAACAAGGTGCGCGCTTTCAACGGTTGGGTCATGCCAGTATTGATGTATTCTTTCGGCATACTCAAATGGACTCAGACAGAACTTGACGCCCTGGATAGGAGGGTCCGTACACTACTTACCGCAAATCGGATGCATCACCCACGGTCATCGGTGATGAGACTGTATATCCCGCGGAAGTGTGGGGGTCGTGGCTTCTTAAATGCTAAGTCCCAGCACAACCGCGAGGTATGCAGTCTCAGGGAATATTTCCTAGCCGTCGACGTGGGTATGCACCGAGATGTGGTGGCGGTGGACAAGGGCCTCACCCCGCTCTCCTTAGCTAACGAGAACTGGCGCAAACCTTTAGTACTGGATACTAATGACCGCAGGGAAGTATGGCAGGGCAAGGAGCTTCACGGACGCTTTTACCGGGCCTTACATGGGCCCGATGTAGACCTATTAGCGTCCGTATCTTGGCTACGTTTCGGTGACCTCTTCGGGGAAACCGAAGGTTTTGTCTTTGCAATTATGGACGAAGTTATGATGACGAACAATTACCGGAAATATATTGTGAAGGATGGTGCGGTTGACATCTGTCGGGCATGCCACCGGCCCGGAGAATCAATCCGACACATTATTTCTGGGTGTTCTCGTCTGGCTAACGGAGACTATTTGCATAGACACAACCTCGTAGCCAGGATTATTCACCAGCAACTTGCTCTTAAATACAATCTTGTAGAATCAGAAGTACCGTACTACAGGTATGTGCCCGACCCAGTTCTCGACAATGGCAGTATCACGTTATATTGGGATCGATCTATCATCACTGACAGGACTATTGTTGCCAATAAACCTGATATAGTGGTGATAGATCGACTAGAGCGTCTCACAATGATTGTTGATGTAGCGGTCCCTCATGACGAGAACCTTGTGAAAGCTGAGAAAGATAAGCAGATCAAATATCTTGACTTAGCTCGCGAGGTTGTCGACATGTGGGAAGTGGATAGAGCAATCATTGTGTCGATAGTCGTAACGGCCAATGGCTTAATAGCTAAGAGCCTCGAACAACATCTAAGGAGGCTCTCGTTAGGCAGCTGGATCAAGGGCCTGATCCAGAAAGCAGTACTCCTGGACACGGCGCGCATAGTTAGGAGATTCCTCTCTCAGGAGTCCTGGGCACCGGCAGCTTGGACCCTGTTCCCGATGCCGGTGGGCTACTGTTTTTTATATTTTTAAATGTTTTTTTTTTAATGTGCTTTTTAAGAAATATTTAAAAATGTAAATAATATGTACATATATAGATAATAAATGGAATAATAATAATAATATTCCACAACTATCACACAACGCCGTCTAGTCTCAAGCTAAGCAGAGCTTGTGTTATGAGTACTAGACAACTGATAAACTTACTTATATATTTCTAAATACATACATATTATAGATAAATTACACCCAGATTATTTTGATTGTTTTGATTATTCTGTTTATTTTGATGAATATGATTATTGTGATTATTTTGATTTATATCACGTCTTATTTTTTGAATGCTGGTTAATAATAATAATAAATTATCCTTATGGATTCCGCTTTTGTATGTCGATTCTTCTGTTCTTCTTGGACTGTCTATCTATACATAACGATCGGTTAGTATGAACGTATATCATGATAAAATACATAACATGATTGAAAAGATTGTCCATAGAGTTTCTTGCACATTCTTCTCCATAGAGTTCTACGCTTTGGAATGTGCAAGTAGCATAATTTTCCTGATAGACTGATTTCTTGAGAATTCAAAAGCGCCTGTAAAAGGTTTACTTACACTAATTAATAATCTATACATATAAATAAAAGTTGAAGTGTCTGTTTGTAAGTAATACTGAAATAACCGCTTTTTACTACATGCATATGAATATTATACAGGCACGGTACATACACCAACCAAAATAACATTTTATACAATTTTTGTCTCTCTGTCTGTCTGTTTGTTCCGGCTAAGCTCTGAAATGGCTGGACTCATTTTGACGGGACTTTTTTTGGCAGGTAGCTGATGTAATAAGTAGTAACTTAGGCTACTTTTATTTTAGAGAAAATAAATTCAAAATCCTATAGTCCACGCGAACGAAGTCGTGGGCACTGCTAGTATTATTATAATAAAGAGGTAAAGTTTGTTTTTATGTTTTTTTGTTTGTAGGAAGTAATCTCTGGAAGTACTGGTCCGATTGCTAAAATTTTTTCACCGATAGAAAGCTGTTTTCTTCCTGAGTGACATAGGCTTAGTTAGCATAGCTTAGATTTTAAGTACGCGGGCGAAGCCACGGACAAAAGCTAGTTTCAAATAAATGCTTTGGCTTGACTTTATCCATTGGCAACTTATGTTAACTTTATTACTGCAGTGTTGAAAAGTAGATTAAAATAATTTCGTCATTAAGGCTTAGGGACCCTCCTAGGTAGATGCACCCCTTGTGGTGAAGAAAGGGTTGGTTGTAGTACTTAATGATATGAATGGCAGTAGCTATGTAAGATCAGATCATCAGGTGGAAGCAGTAAGCGGGTTAAGTTTGATTTAGCTTCACTTTTCTTGGACTGACCGACATTTGACTATTCAAAAGAGCCTGCAGATGGTCTATTTGAAATAAATGCTTTGAACAAATTGTTCTCTAGGTTTTGTCAAGAATTATGACTACCATGACAATGCGAGTCATAGACAGTAGTGACAGTAATCTGGACCACAAGATTTTTAAAGGAAATTACAAATCTATGGCCAAAAATATTCGTCTTCCCAGTGTCGTACGTAAATAATGCAATGAAGGTGTTATGCAGTTACGCCACAAGCCTTTTTAAAAAATTCAAAATTAATTTAACGTCAGCTTGGGAACAATGGTTATGGATAGAGAAAACATCAAAAGCAAAAATCATCATCGTCCTTTTTAATGTACCCACTGTTGAGACTCAGGCCTCATCTCCAGGAGAGGGAGTGGGCCGTAATCCACCACGCGGGCCCAGTGCGGGTTGAAACCAAAAATGATAACGACCGATTAGAATCCAGACCACAACCCTTCACGTTACCGTTTGGTCCTCTCTTACATTACGTAGTTCAACCGTGTCTCCGCTCAGTGCAGTGCCGATTAATTAACAGACAGCTCACAATTTATTGCTCTTCATATAGCTCTGACGCTCATTTCAAATCATTCAGTGTAGGAATGTGCTCGATTATTCTTCATTTTGGGGTTGGATAACATGGCAAAGAAAGGGAGCCTAAATAAGCGATGATGTGGCCGACGATGGAGCATGCTTGCCTAGAAGTACCTTATTGTAGCTAGCAGAAAACACTGACTCCTGCAGAAAATTCTACTCCTTAGCTGTACGCATAATGAATGTGTGTACGATAACTATCAATTCAAGACGTTAATTTAATTTTTTACAGGGCGAATTTGACAAACTTTCAGGGTGTGCATACTCATGAGTGTCATCTTCTTTTTAGTTCCCCACCAAAACGAGACTTTGAGGTGTTTATTTGTGGATCTGATGGATTTATTCTTCTGCGCGTAAAAATCATTCAAATGACATCCCTCGCCCTTGGTTGAAGCGGGAGATAGTGTCAAACTTTTACTGGCTAAAAACCCCACCCCGTTCCTTCGTTGCCTTTCATACCGGGGCCGAGCCTTCCTCTCAAAGCATACCCTTGGCTTCAGCAGGCTTGGACCCTGCAGGACCACTACGGTTGATGACAACTCCTTGAGGCGCGCGGGAACACTACGCGCCGTTGACGACTTGGGCTCGGTCCGGACAGTTACCGGACGGTCGGACAGCGACACATTGCTCGCCCGGTGGTCGGAAATCGGGATCGAAATCCCGGCGGCGGCTGGGGCGTGAGCGCCGTTGCCTGATGCGGTCGGCCTCCTCTTTTGCTAGCATTACTGCTTCGCAGAAGTAGGTGACCGCTTGCCACTCCTCCTCGCTCCGGACCATAGCTTGTATCAAGACCCCGCGCGAAAGATCGCTACCGCCGGTCGTCCCCAATGGATTTGTGTATCTGTCTACAGAATCGTAGCTCGATAACGAATGAACCAATTTCGGTTTTGTTTTTTTTGTTGTAATGCGACTTGATTGCAGTTTGAGTTAATGAAGGAATTTCAACTTCTACCAGATATTGCAATTTAGTAATCTTCTGTTATTTATTAATCTTCTGTTATTTAATAATCTTCTGTTATTTAGTAATCTTCTGTTATTTAGTAATCCTCTGTTATTTAGTAATCTTCTGTTATTTATTAATCCTCTGTTATTTAGTAATCTTCTGTTATTTAGTAATCTTCTATTATTTTAATGATATTTCAAGAACAGGTAACCTTGTCCTGGTGTTGCAGCATGATCTGGAATGTGCAGTACAACTAATGGGATCTGAGCTCAGGAACAGGATCAACTCTGATAATATGAAGAATAAAGCTGATGTTCAGTTGTCGTGATGGCTCAGTTGTCAACATACTCACCTCTAATATAAGCGGGTTCGATATTATCGAGGGCTAGTACCAATGTCTTGTTTTCAATTAATTTTTTCTAATTTTATCTAGGACGTTACCGACACCTCGTGCCTCAGGAGACACGTAAAACCGTTAGTCCCGGTTGTCATTCGTAAATTTTTGACAGTCAGACGCCAGTAAGTCTGACCATCAGTCTATTCAAGGAGTATCGTGTTTCCCACTAAATGAGTTGTGAAGGTCTGACAGGCAACCGCTCCATGTAAAACACAGGTATTCAGCCGCATCCAGTTAGACTGGAAGCCGACCCCAAGCTTGTTGGGAGAAAGGCTAGGGACATGATGAAAACTGATGTTCAATACGTTACGTTTGCGTAACGAAACAAAATATTTTTTTTGTTCCCCTATTAATATATTTATGACCACTTTCATCTTGTCTGGCTTGTTGGTCTAGTGTTTAGTGAGCCTGACTGCTAAGCAGAAGGTCATGGGTTCGGTTCCCACCCAGGACAAATGTTTGTGTGATGAACACAATCATTTGTTCTATTTGTTCTATATTACACCCGGACGGTGTAATTTGTCTAGAATATGTACGTATTTAAAAATATATATAAGTATGTTTATCAGTTGTCTAGTACCCATAACACAAACTCTGCTTAGCTAGCATGGGACTAGACGGCTTTGTGTGATAGTTGTGGAATATTATAATTATATTGTCCCTTGAAGATTGGCATTCAACTAGAAGTTACCCATAAGTGTAAATATATATTAACAGTTCCTGCTGTATTCAAATAACTACAACTAACAATATCAAAGTGGTCAGTGAGTCCGCCTAAATCCTGAGCCGTTTGAAGTCCGTTACTAAACATTGAACTCGAAATAGACTGCTACTGTGTAGGTGGCTTAACATTCAACCAGTTCTTGTAAGACTGGTCTCAAGTCCTGTTTCTTGTCGAGATATCGAAGGGATCCAATAAAAAAAAAACTGATGCTGTTGCTACTAACAATTCTCTTCTTATGACACCCTTGGGACGAGTCGGGGTGCTCCCTAGCACGCTTCGTCTGGGCCACACTGCTTCAGCTATGTTTTAATTAATTATTTTATTGAAGACACCTACAACATTTTAACTGGCATGTGTAGTAGCATAAAAGTAGCGTATTTTGGTATTTTTAAAGATCATATATCTCATGCCTTATGAGGCAAATAAAATATCCATTTTAAAAGCAATATTTTATACATAACATCTTTCAGGTATGCCTAAAAAGCTGAAAAAAATATATGTTGAGATTTTAAAAAGGTAGTAAATACTTACAAAAGGTTAAATTTGCTGTGTTGTATGAAACCACGGATATCTGTATGTATGAAACTATGGAAAAAAAAATAGTCCAGATATTTTTCACGCGTTTTCTCATTGTCAATATAGGTACCAAATATTTGAAGGTAGGCACCAAATAGTAGCAAAAAGGTAGTAAATTTTGGTATTTTCTAAACATCTAATATCGCTAGTGGTCCAGGGGTTCTGACGCTTACGTAAATGTTGTGTTTACCCTTAATTGGCATGTATATTAGAACAGTACATATGATTTATTTTTATGTGACTGTATATAATATTATGTGCTGTGTGCGAACCTAAATAAATAAACATTTTAATTCATTTATGATAAAAAAGAATTGACCTGAAGTCTATGAACGTAAATTGATTTTTTTTTGTTTATTCAAACATGCATCACTAGTACAAGAGCTAAGCATTGTTTTTTATCTCATGCTATTAGCATAAATGGGTATATTTTTAACGTTATTTAAAATATCAAAAGATAACCGCGATATTAGGATATAATAAAGATATCGGAGCGAACTGGGACGCGTCGTATCACGTACTCTCTGACGCATACCGAATGCCATTCCCGCCGTGATGAGGTCATTCTCTATGAGTTATCGCCTCCGCTAAACACACATACCTCCACTTTATTAAAATACCACATTAAATCTAAATACTACCATTTTGTGGTATCCAACCATCATCTCACTTAATAGGAGAAAGTGTGTTTAAAGTGAGATTAGAACTCATTTAATTTGAATATTTTCTTATTTGGCTACGTTTAACTAATTAGAAGCTTCTGCAAAACCAGTTGTCGTTTTATTTCATGTATATGCAATCGCGAGACAAAGTTCAATTCAGTTTCAAAGCAATTATAATTATTTACTTACGTTACGGAAAACGTAACAAGCACGCGATCACTCCGTCCCCCTCCAACGTTATCTTCTATCTCGCTCACATTTTGACAGATCGAAATATCAAGTAACACGTCCGTCACTCGTTCCGCTTATCGTTTGCCGCCATAACGACCGAGCAGAAGCGAGCCTATCGCAGTCCTGCATGTACGCGCGCTTTTTGACAGATCAAAATGTCACAGATTATATTCTAAAACAAACACGTTTGCGCGTATTTTTGACAGTTCAAGTCACAGACAACCATAATAACAACAGCACGTGTAATTATGAAGGTTTTATATGGTGCTTATGTATTTTTAAACGTTTTATTTGCGTGTTACGTTAGAGAAGCAGCGAGTTCGCTGAAAGACGTGGCCGCACTGGCTGAACGTCGGCTTACTCTCGCTCGTTCAACTAAATTTTCAATTCAAACAGGGTCTTTATAAGGGTAGTGACGCTGTACAAAATTTACATATCGACGTAATAAACCAAGCGGGTGTCTGATTTGAATTCGGAACGTGCTTTAAATGGGCCTTTTTGTTATGTTGTAAAGTTTTTTAATTATGATGTTGTTTTTGTAAAAAAATATGAGTTTACTCGAGCATTAATACCTGGGTATACCTGCATATTGAATTACAAAATAAATAAATAAACACTTAACATTGTATCATTCATGAATTCAACGTTAATTACTTGAATGATACATGATAACATCAATTGCTTCACACAAGAGAAGGCAAGTATTCAAAGTTGTAAGTGAGAGGCTTTTTCTATTTGAATGTGCGGTAAAAATCCATTACTTGTAATTATTTAACATGGATTTTTTAAGTGGTTCGTGAGAGATTGATTAAGTGCGCGTTGAGCGGTCACTCAATATTTATTTAAGCGAGCAAGTAGCTCATTACACAAACATGTATGCTGCGGATTAGCATTTCGCTGCTTATTACGCGCCTTGGGCTGTGGTCACGGTGTTAAGACGTAGCGGGCTACGTAACTCGTAGCCCGCCTAGAGTTTCGTAGCTGCTATACATGTTCTATTTCACGAAGGTAGGTTGGGTTTAGATATGTGCGTAGATGTACGTGCACATTTTTTCTGTGTGCGTAAGTCATTTTCTATGAAACCGAGCGCACCGAGTTTACACACGCAAAAATACGTGAACGTGAATCTACACACTTCCAAGGTCAACTCGTTTGGGGTGCCACGACAGAAAACCTCCACGAGTGCCCGCAGGCTGTAGTTCCCTTGCGGATACGTCCGGAGCGAAGGCCAGTCTGCGGGACGGTGCACCCTGGGAGGCGGCCAATGACCCCCTTGGGTATTGCTGCCTAAGGGGCCTCGATGGCCGTCTGCGAATGTTCTGTCTGTCGGAACGCTTCAACGCGTGTCCCTCTGCTGTAGCAGAGGGCACAGTGGCGAAGCAAGAGCGGGCTCGGTGTGCACTCACACTGCCGCCGGGCAGGCAGGAGGAAGGCTTGCTCCTCCTTCTGCCACCGTTAGTCTCGTAGCCCCAGAGATTGTCCAAGGTCATGTTTCTGACTTTTGATGGGGGACGAGGGTTCTGGCTTAACCGCCCGGGCCGCGAGGAAGACAACCTCTATAAAAAATTACCCCAAACCTCCAAGCGGCGGCGCACCGTGAGGGAGGTTGTTAGCTTGACTAATGGGTAGCTAAATTAGTCTCTAGTGCGAACCACGTCTTTTGAGCAAGTACCCAAAGATATTTACTCGTGGGAACAAAAATGGAATCGAAATTTTTTAAAAAACCTAACGAGAGCGATGCGCGGTCGGAGTCCGACGCGGCATCCAGAGGGAGCCTGGAGGGCTCGGAGACAGAGGAGGCTGGGGGAGACCCCGGTAGAGGTAGAGGCGAGGAGGCTGCGGGGGACCCCGGTGGAGACACCGGTAGAGTCTCTCGTCTCTCCCGAAAGCGGCGCTCTATGCCGGGAGACAAGTTGTCCTCCGACACGGAGGGAGAGAGCCGTTCGGTGCCGAAAGTCCCCACGAGCGGCCGCGGCGCGGGCCGGGCCCGTGGGCAGGGGAGAGGTTTGGCGGCCAAAGACTCCGCTCAGCGAGCCGTCAGGCTTGCCGCGGAGGGGCGTCACCCCGGAGCGGCCGCCCTTGGGAGGGACCTATCGGAGCCGTCTGGCAGCGAGAGGCGTGCCGAGGCGGATTCGGACGGGGAGTTCCAAGGTCTGGCCGTCACCCTTTTGCGGGATATGAGCCGCAAAAGGGAAAAAGCCTCTAAGGAGAGGACGGCGCGGCGCCATGCCAAGTCCTTGAAGGAGGCGTTTGACGCCTCCCTCAAAAAGAGGGTGGAGAGGCTCCGGAGCGAGCTCCAGGCTGAGCTCCGGGCCGAAATCCAGGTGGAGCTCGCCAGAGCAGGCCCACAGGAGCCGACGGATGGGCAGCGCAGGCAAGGGCATGGGCAAAGCCGGCCCCAGACCCAGCCTGAGCCGGAGAGCCAGCTGCTGACGCTGGTGCGGCAGGAACTGGCTGCTCTCCAGCAACAGCTGCAGCAGCAGCAGCAGCAGTTCCAGCTGCGCATCCAGCAGCAGCTGTCCCTGCTGGAGGGCATCGTGCTGCGCCCTCCGCTAGCGGCCTATGGCCAGCAGCGAAAGGCGCCGTCTTACGCCGCCGCCGCGGCTGCGGCTTCTGTGCCCAAGGCGGGTCCATCGGGGCTGGCGGGGCGCGGGGCCGCGGCATCGGAGCCCGCGAGGCCGCCCCCGACGGCCAAGCAGCAACGGCGGCAAAAGGGAGTGGCGACGCCTGCTGCTGCTAAACCGGCGGGACCTCCTGCCGCGGCGGCGACTAGGCCCCGCCCGCCGCCTCCTCCACCTGAGGAACCCGGCGGCGCTTGGACGGTCGTCGGCGCCGCGAAGAAGGCAGGCAAGGCGGCCAGAGCGGCCAAAAAGCGCACGAGGCGGAAGGACAGGAGGAAGCGAGCCATGGCGGCGAGACTTCGCGCCCCGAATTCCGAGGCTGTAGTTATTACGCTGCAGCCTGAGGCGGAAAAGAAGGGCGTGACGTACGACGACGTCATGGAGAAGGCGAAGCAGGCGGTGTTGCCCCACCTTGGCGAGCTTGGAGCCGCTGGGGGCTTCCGCATGAGGCGTACGCTCACGGGGGCCCGAATCCTGGAGGTCCCCGGTGCGGCCAGCGGCCCTGCAGCGGATGCCCTGGCAGAAAGGATCAGGGCGTCCCTCAACGCGGAAGAGGCCCGAGTGTCCAGGCCCACAAAGTGCATAGACATGCGCATCATGGGCCTGGACGACTCAGTCAAGGTGGACGAGGTGGTGGCCGCCATCGCCAGGGCGGGTGGGTGCACGACCGATCAGGTCCGGGCGGGCACCATCCGCGCTGACGGCACGGGCATGCGAGCGGTGACAGCTAGCTGCCCCGTGGCGGCGGCCAGGACCATCACCGGGGAGGGCCGACGGCTTTTGGTAGGCTGGGTCTCCGCGCAGGTGAAACTGCTGGAGCCCAGACCTCTGCGGTGCTTCCGGTGCCAAGTGGGGCACCACGTTGGCGCCCACTGCGCCGCGGAGGTGGACCGCAGCAACCGCTGCCACCAGTGTGGCCAGCCCGGTCACAAGGCCGCAGAATGCCGTGCTCCGCCGCACTGCTACGCATGTGCGGCGGCAGGCAAGCCGGCCAACCACCGGGCTGGGGGCAGGTCCTGCGACCCCCCCGCCAAGGACAAGGGCAGGGCCCGTAGGCCCATCCCCGCCGACGTCCTCACCGCCGCAGCTGCCTCCTTGGCCGCCGCCGCTATCGCCGCCGCACCCGCCGCTCTCGCCGCCGCACCCGCCGCAGTCGCCGCCGCACCCGCCGCGGCAGTGCCCCCTAGAAGGGCTCGGGAGGAGACAATGGACTGCCAATAACGGCCCCATTCCGTCTCCTCCAGGCGAATATCAACCACTGCGCCCCCGCTCAGGATCTGTTGCTCCAGAGCATGGCGCAGTGGTCGATAAATGTCGCCGTCGTCTCCGAGCCGTACTACGTCCATCCCCGTGGAGACTGGGTTCAGGACCTAGACGGCTCGGTGACGTTAATCTCGTCGGCCGCCGCCGGTACCCCGCCCCTCGAGGCTGTTGCGAGGGGGCGGGGCTGCGTGGCAGCACGGTTCGGGGACATTGCAGTGGTAGGCGTCTACCTGTCCCCGAGCAGATCTCTCGACGAACTCCAGGTCTCCCTTATGGAGCTAAATGTCGTCGTCGCTGGGTTTGGTTCCCTCCCCGTGGTCGTTTGCGGGGACTTCAACGCCTGGAATACGGCTTGGGGTTCCCGGTACACGAACCCACGGGGTCAGATGGTGGAGGACTGGGCTTTGGAGCTGGGCCTGGTCGTCCTGAACCGGGGTTCTGTCCCCACGTTGGCGCGGATGCGGGGTGAATCAGTGGTGGACATTTCGTTCGCCAGCCCCGCTCTGTTGCCGCGTGTTGTCGACTGGCGCGTTATGGAGGAGGTGGAGACGTACTCCGACCACCGGTACATCCGGTTGGACGTCTCCGCCGAAACCTCGGCCGCGCCGGTCCGACAGAGCCCTTGCGGTCCGCGGTGGGCGCTTAAGCAGATGGACCGGGAGCTCCTCCTGGAAGCCGCGACGGTACAGGCCTGGGTGCAAGCACCGGACAGGCCTGTCGACATAGACGTCGAGGCGGAGTGGTTCCGGGAGGCCATGTCGCAAATCTGCGACGCGGCAATGCCCCGAGTCCGTCCAGGGCGAGCTAAGCGCCAGGTGTGCTGGTGGTCGCCGGAGATTGCTGCACTGCGCAACGCATGCAGTCACGCGCGGCGCCGGTACGCCAGACACTGCAGGCGCCGCATCCGCCCGCCGGATGCGGAGGCCAGAGAGGCGGAGCTGTATGAGGGATACAGAGCGGCAAAACGCACCCTCCGAACGGAGATCAAGCGGGCCAAACTGGAGGCCCGCAACGTGTGGCTGGGGTCTCTGAACGCGGACCCATGGGGGCGCCCGTACAATATGGTACGGGAAAAGCTCCGCCCCTGGGCTCCCCCACTGACTCAGAGTCTCCGGCCCCAGATCGTAGAGGGTGCGGTGAACGCTCTGTTCCCTGCGCGGGGGGAACACTCCCCCCCGCCCATGGCTCCGCCTCCACCGCCAGCGGTGTCTGACGCGGACCGCAACAGCGACGACGACGATGCTCCAGAGGTGACCGAGGTAGAAATGAGAGTGGCGGTGCGAAGGCTGAGTGCCAAAAACACCGCCCCAGGACCCGACGGCTTGCCTGGAAAGGCTTGGGTCCTGGCCATGGAGGCTCTCGGGCCTCGACTGAGAGGGCTCTTCAGCGCATGTTTGGAGAGGGGCCAGTTCCCACTTTGCTGGAAGACGGGGAAACTGGTCCTCATAGCGAAGCCAGGGCGCCCTGCGGACTCTCCGTCCGCGTACCGGCCCATTGTGCTGCTCGACGAGGTGGGCAAGCTCTTTGAGAGAGTCATTGCAAACCGCCTCGTCGGGCGCCTAGCACGGGTGGGGCCGGACCTTTCGGACGGACAGTTCGGCTTTCGCAGGATGCGCTCTACGGTGGACGCCATCATGCGCGTGCGAGCCCTCACGACGGGGGCTGCGGTGTCCCGGGGCAGGTGTGTCGTGGCAGTGTCCTTGGACATTGCCAACGCCTTCAACTCCCTGCCCTGGAGTACGATCCGGAGGGCACTCCGGTACCACCGGGTGCCCGAATACCTCTGTCGAGTGGTCGAGGCCTATCTGTCGGAGAGACTTATAGTCTATCCCGGTCACCAGGGAGACTGGAAACGTCGAGAGATGTCGTGCGGTGTTCCGCAGGGGTCGGTACTAGGGCCACCCTTGTGGAACATCGGGTACGACTACGTGCTGCGCGGCGACTTCCCTGACGGGGTCAGCGTGGTTTGCTACGCAGACGACACGCTGGTCCTAGCGCAGGGAGAGTCGTACCAGGCGGCGGTCGCTCTAGCGACACGCGGGGTTGCGATGGTCGTTGATCGGATCCAGGAGTTGGGACTCGAGGTGGCGCTTCACAAATCCGAGGCGATGTGTTTCCACGGTCGCCAGTCTCGGAACGCGCCGCCATTGAGTTCCCAACTAACGGTAGGAGGAGTTCACATCGGTGTCGGGTCGACGATGAAGTACCTGGGACTCGTCCTCGACAGCCGGTGGAATTTCGTGGAGCATTTCCGACGTCTGGCTCCCAAACTCAACCGGGCTGGGGCTGCGCTCAAGCGGCTCCTGCCCAACCTTGGGGGTCCAGACGCCTCCTGCCGGAGGCTCTACGCGGGGATCGTTCGGTCCATGGCCCTCTACGGGGCGCCGGTGTGGGCGCCGTTGCTGAAAAAGCAACCGGCGGCCATACTGAACGCCTGCCAGAGGGTCATGGCGATAAGGATGGTGCGGGGATACTGCACGGTCTCCCGCGAAGCGGCGAGCCTTCTGGCTGGCCTACCACCGTGGGATCTGGAGGCAACAGTCCTTGCACACATGCACGATATGCGCGTGGAGATGCAACGCCGGGGTGAAAGTCCGCTGCCGCGACAGGTCACGGCATGGCGGACAGAGCTCCGGCGGGATCTCATGGTGAAATGGCGTCAGCGACTATCGCAACCCAGTGCTGGGCACGCCACAATCATGGCGGTAAGTCCCCTCTTTGAGGCGTGGCTGGAAAGACCTCACGGCGTCCTTACCTTCCGCATGACGCAGGTACTCACCGGACATGGTTCGTTCGGGAGATTCCTGCACTCGATTCATGCGGAAGTGACGCCCGGGTGTCGCCACTGTGCGGAACGCCCGGAGGACACGGTGGAGCACACAGTCGAGGTGTGCCCTGCTTGGGCGGAGCATCGCCGTGCCCTCGTGGGGGCGATCGGCGGCGGAGACCTCTCGCGCCGGACCCTGGTTGAGGCCATGGTCCGGAGCGAGGAGGAGTGGCAGGCGGTCGCCGACTTCTGCGAAGCAGTAATGCTCGCAAAGGAGGAGGCCGAACGCATCAGGCAACGGCGTTATCGCCGCCGCCGTCGCCGGGATTCTGATCCCGATTTCCGGCCAACGTAGACGCGGGCTTGCGGACAGTGAGCAATGGGTAGCTCGCTGTCCGGCCGTCTGGTAACTGTCCGGACCAAGCCCAAGTCGTCGACGGCGCGCGCTGTTCCCGCGCGCCTCAAGGAGTTGTCAGCAACAGCAGGGACCCAGCCGGGTCGAAGCCTACTGGGGCCAGGGTTATCCGAAAGGGCGCTCGAGCCCCGGTATGAAGGCTAGAAGGAACGGGGTGGGTCTTTTAGTCAGTAAGAGTCTGACACTATCTCCCGCTCCGCCCAAGGGCGGGGGATGTCAATGCATGATTTTTTCCCACCATAAAAAAAAAAAAAAAAAAAAAAAAAAAAGGTCAACTCGTTTTATTGAGTTAGAAAAACTATACGAGTCTTGTGAACTTGACGTTTATCTTTTAGAAGTGTATAATCTGTTATGAAAGTTGTTGTAAAGCTTTAATTTTAAGCAACTAATTCAAACTCTGATACTTCAAATGCTTTTACACTGTAATTTTCTTGAATTAAATAAAAGTTACTTAAACTGGTTAAAAACTGGAATGTATCTACTAAAACATATTTCAATTTCCTCCCAGTATCTCTTGTTCCCAGTTCTCAGTTTTAGATAGTCGATGCAGCCGAAAGGTTCTGGAGTCGCGACCGCATAATATCTAGATAGTTAGATTCTAGATTATTTCAGCGTGAATACTACATTCTTGCTGAAAGAAAACTATTATACAAGAATCTTCTCCATAGAAGATGACCAATTTTTATCGTACACAATTAAAATACGGACATTTTATTAGTGCCCATTTATATCTAGATAAAACAAAAAGGTTTTGAATATATGACTGAATTGTATAAAACCGCCCGCTTTCAGTGTGACATGGGGTGTACCCACTTACAGTTGGCATGCGCGTACGCCGCTCGATCTTAATCACCGCTTCACACGTGCGACTATGAAAAATGATCCGCCGTTTAGTGAAAACTTTGCATAACTTATAATTAATAGAACCTTAACGTTATTAAGTTTTAATTTGCCACTGCTGCACTTAATATTTAAAGTAAACAAATTATCACCTACTTATGCAAAATGTAGATTAGTTAGTAAATTATAATAATGATATAGATTTATGAGCAGATAATATCTGTATAATAAAATAATGCAGTCATATATAATATTACCAGTATATAACTAGATCAAGTTATTTTAGATTGTAAATCTACTAAAATCTACATTAGTATAATAAAAATTGTTTTTTTTTTATATTTTCGTTTGTGAGGGAGTTAATCTCTGAAATTACTGGTTACTGATTGTTAAAAGTATTTCACTGACAGAAAGTTTCTTTCCTGAGTGACATGGCTATATTTTATGTACTCGGGCAAAGTCGCGGGCAAAAGTTAGCCAGATCGATAGCACCGCGTTGGTGACAAACCAAAACTACTGGAACTAGGAATGTGAAATTTTGCACAAGATTTCCTTTTATGACGTAAGTGACGCACTAAAAGAAAATTTTTCAAAATTCACCACCTAAGCGAATAAACCAGGGGTTCAAAGTCTGTGCTTCCGCTCTGAGACGAGCGACAGGGCGTATCATAATTTTACTGACTAAAACCCACTTGTGCTTCTTCAGTTATCCTTATGCCCATTTTACTAACCAGTTAAAAACTGGCTGTGGTAGTCAGATAGGCATGTATGTAAGATACTGATATGTAGCTACGTTCGCTTAACTATATTTCTTTGATAATGTCTATAGAAAACACAATAGAAAACACCGTGCACTAGCTTCTGACGTTTTATAAGTACCCATGTAGGCCAATGTGAAATAAAATATTTTGAATTTTGAATTGTACTTGCGTATTATATAGTAATTGGTTTACTATAGCTATTCTAATGTAAAATCGGAATAGAGATACTCAGATTTCGTTTTATTTTTCATAAAAAAATGCTCAGATTTGTTTTTTTTTTTTGGGTTTCTATTACACTGGTAGGTACCTAGAATCAAACTTGTTATAATTTCTTTTAATAACATTGTTAGCATAAATACCACTAGCTTTTCAAACACTAAGCAAGCTGTTCTAACTACTTTATAACACACAAACTAGATTGCATTACGCATACACAATTAGCATATCTGATTGTCTAATGAAGTAATGATTAATAATTTACGTATCACCACGCCTCAGTCGCAGTACCTCGTGATTAGCGACCATTACGGACCACAGCTTATTATTATATTAATTATTTATTCAATATTCTAACGATCGATCACTTTTTGTAGGTATTGAAATTGATAGCGTGTTTTATTTCTTTGTTTTGTTAAGTCATTATTAGTGAAGTGTTGGTGACGTGACCTTGAATTTTCAGTTTGAAGTTCGATGTCAAAGTTAATTCATTTATTATAATCAGACTATTAGCAGCTACATTAACGGTAGTTACATTATGAATGAAGTTTCAATATTTTACTACTTCGTCCGGGTTATACCAGAAAGCTTTGTTACTAACCTGATTTAACAGATTATGTTCTGTCGGTAGTATGTGGGACATGAGTGGAAAAGGACCAGCTCTAAGATCAGGCGTTTGATGCAAATCAGTTTTTTGGTGAAACCAACACTTTAGAGTCATAAGATCTGCTTGCAGATTAGACTGAACTTCTGTTTAGCTGTATCGTCAAGTTAATTTATCATACATTCAACAAGTAACTTGAAGATCTAAATTGACTATTTAAAACTCAATCAATTTATATTTAACATCAAGAGGGTATTTTTTTAACCTATGCTAGGGATGGCCACTTTTTTTTTTATCTTGTACTAGCTGTTGCCAGAGGCAACCACTCACGTACATATAATTTCAGAAGGTTTCTATCGGTCAAATAATTTCAGAAATCGGACTAGTACTTTCAGAGATTACATCCTACAAACAAAAAAACAAACTTTACCTCATTATAATATTATAGCCTAATTATAATATTATATTAATAGTTTAAGTGTAGAAGTGTAAACTTAGCAAGTAACTTTAAGATCTGAATTAATTATTTAAAACTCAATTTAATTATATTTAACATCAAAAGGGTATTTTTTTTTAAACATGCCAGGGATAGCCAGATTTTATCTTGTATTTTGTGGCACATACTTCAATTATTTTGCCTATGCTTTCCCTCAAGCGGAGGCAAAGACCTTCCCCAACTTCTTTCAGGTATTCTTTTATCAGCCCTTGCAGTAGGCATCTAGGTCATCTCGCTAACTTTCCAAGCTGGCCTCGGCGGAGTCATCCATCCTCAGGAACCCACTTCATGGAGACCAGTGGTCAATAGACATGCTTTTGACGTAACCCGCCCAATCTCAATTTGGCCATATATTATCAAGAATAAATTAGTTCTCGACAATTATACCTACAGAAAACCCTAGATTTACGAGCAGTTTGTTATAGCCGTTGTTACATGTGTTCACAGTTTCACTTATTTGCATATTAACCCACATCTTCTTGCCTTTACAATGGAATTCCTATGTCGTTGTAAACTATATGGATATTGTTTACGGTTACCACTAAACTATACTGCAACTTTGGTCTCACGAACTTTTTCCTTTTATGGCGCAAAACTGCATCTTTTGGGTGTTAAGTTTGCTATTTAGAATAGTCATGGGAGCGGGCAGGTCAAGAAATGCTATATCTGCTTTGTGAAATACCATAATAAGCTTGAATCAACTGGTGAAATTTGGGCAAGGCAAAAGTTGGACAATTTTCAGACCCTTTCAACACACGTACCTATTCTGTCGATGAAGTTTAGGCAACTAATGACTATATCGTCTTCCAAATTCAAAACATTCAAAATTTAAAATTGAGACACGAATTACGGGAGACAAGCGGCGATGATCGGAGGCCTGCGTTCGTGGCCACTATCGATTTTTCCGTCCGCCCCCAACTTTGTTGACAAAGGCTGGTTCTTAAGCCAAATGAGATGCACCCCAAAGAATATTATGGGCAGACATCGCTCCACTATCGCTAGATATATTGTTGTGAGCGTAGATATCTCGGCGGGCTCATATCGTCTCTTTATTGATCTTTTAACCGTTCCGCGTACGGCTGTACGCCGGTTTATTAAAATGTTGTGTTTGCTCATTGAACGGTGGCTAATATTTGTTGATTACCGCTGTAGCTGTAGCCACTGAAACGGAAAACATTGTTGATGAAACATTTGCTTGTTTTCTTCCTTAATAACAGGTGAATACATTACCTATATGTTGTTGTAATGAATATGTATCCTAGGCCTGAAAAAGTGTAATCATAAAAATAGAATAAGCTAACACATTTCGTCTCGCCTATCGCTGTATCTATTTGCACAAGATGCCACCGACCCTGGGATGGAAATGAGATATTACCATTTGACCGTGAAAACACAAGCATGGAGAAAAGCAATCGCAACACGAAGAAAGGATCCTGTTATATATTTGTGTGGATATGTTTTACAGAAAGGGTGTTTGGGACCTGATGTAGAAACTGACAAGTTTCTAATGATAAAAAATCTTTTTAAATTACTTCTATTTATGAAATAGTTTTTCATTCGGAAAGTTTTACCAAAAATGACGGAACAATATATATATTATTTGGAGTAGATACAATTTTTATAGTTATGTTTCATGTTTGAGAGCAGTGGTGGCTCAGTAGTTACAACCACGACTTACGGTAAGGTCGCGGGTTCAAACCTAGCCAGGCGCATTATTTTGTATAATTTATTTCATCACAACTGCTCTCAAAACGGTGAAATCATCGTATTATGGAAGCTAGTATGTCCTAGAACTAAAAATTCGGAGACATGTAACATCCATCAACTAGCCTCCTTCTTAGAGAGGAGACCTGAGTCCCAGCAGTGAGAACATTAAAGACTGATTATGTATGTGTGTATCTATGTACATACCTACGTTTCATGTTTTATCAACTCAACTATGATGAATCAGTATTTGTAACCGGTCAATTACCCTATCAACTGCACTAACCCGTCCGACTCCCACAACTAAATCTCTTTGTTTATCATTATTTATTTACGTGTTGTCGAATACATTGGCTCAATCCTCCCCGCTCTCCGCCCCGCGCACCGCTCCCCGCGCCCAGCGTATGCAAAACACAGGCCATGCAGATTCTCACACTGCAATAACAAAGGGTACTAATGCTCTTAATGCCAACGCCATTAATATTTCAAAATAAACTAGATAAAAAACGAGAAAAGCTGTAGAGCAATCACTGATGAGAACTTGCTGCGGATTACGGCTGCTGCACAAATGTTGGTGGGTTTTTTAACGTACACTGATGGATAAGTAACTGCAGCTTATGAGTACCTTGTGTTCAAATGGAGCATGGGATGCTAAAGTAAACAAGTGTTTGGAATCTTGATGATTTATAAATTGTTTTATTGTATGTTTTATGTGTTGTCTTGAGATCGAAAGAGTTGGTAAGAAAGTTGGAGAGGTTAATGTGCACTTCTTCGGACTAAACTATACATGTAGAAGTCTGAATCGAATCTTAATAAGCAGTTTAAGCAGTAAGTTTAAATTTTTCTTTTGTTAGCCTGTTCTGTCCCACTCCTGGGCAAAGGCCTCCCTCCACTCCTTCCATCTTTCGCGCGCCTGGGCGTCCTCTTGCCAGTTCTGGTGGAATCTGTCTAGTTCATTGCGCCGCATCTCTTTCGTGGTCTGCCGCGACCCCGTCGCACTGTTTCAGGGCACCAAAAAGCAGTAAGTTAGTTATACAAAAATATATTCATTACTTCTGCGACGATAAACGAACCAGTCTAAGAAGCCATGACCCTACACCAGACTCCAACAGACACCCGGCCATCCTTTACTCTCACATAAACCACAAAAATGGTCACAGAGCAAAACGAAACCAAAAAATTAATGAAATCGCACACACAAGTCGTTGGCCGGCCGATTAAAATCTATTAGTGTGCGAGGGGAGGCCGCATTATTATTCACATCACGCACGAATCATATACGCAAATGTGTAATCTTTTCATCGACGCAGCGGGCAGACGCGTTCGTGAGCGGACAATGACTATCGATAGTCGATACTGAGTTACGCGCATCACTACGCTCAAGTTTACCTTGTTTTGTGGCTAATTTTTATGTCAAGGTATTTAATTCCTGATACCTTTATTCTTCGATTTTGCATATACAGCCTTGTGTTTAGTATTTAAGAAAACCGAAACACGTGTCTAGTATTTTTATATATAGTATATATTATATATAATTTTCAAGATTTTATAACTGTATCTTAAAAATAACTAGGCTTGTTATGTCTGCAAAAATATAAGGTCACCAGGCCATCCAGGTGACTGAGGTTTTGCGCCTGCACCCAACTGTTTGATAGCGTCTAATATACGCAGGTCTGCCGTGACCTGTTTTACTTAGTAACGGTGGTGTCCAACTTGTGACCTTTTGAAATATTTTTGGTCAAAAAATATAACAAGGTGTAAGAACTATTGGAATCCATTCTGTTACTGATTCTGAACAAACTATATTCACGTTTCGCATAAACAAAAATAAAGTTGTATAGACCAAAATATCTTCTTCATCTACTCAGTTGTTAGTCTATTTAACCAAGTTTTTTTTTTAAGTTTTATATTTTCTCTTATGCTAGAGTTTTCGATTATTGTTCTTAAATGATTAAGGCTTTCGTTTTTTTTTTTTGCAGCAGCGCATAACAAATTGATAAACTAACCAAACGATAAGTAGATCATTAGTAATGATGCACTTGTCAAGTCGAAGCTTCAAAGTCTTGAGCATCGACACCGAGTTGCTAGCCGGTCAGTTTTCTACAGGTTGAATTTCGGGGAGTATGTGTCAGACTTGCAGGAATTAATTTATAATTCCGCCAAAACTGTTCCATTATCGGACCAACAGACTTACGGCTATGCACACTGGTACATGGTGAATATCCCTCCACACCTAATCACCAAACTATTGATAACACATTCATTGTGCGTAGCATCTAAGGTATGGAATTTCTTACCGAATTCTGTGTTTCCTGATAGCTACAACCTAGGGGTTTTTGAGTCAAGAGTGAATAGGTTACTTCTATGTAAGCGTGCTCCATCATCGAGCACATCATCGATTCCCATCAGGTGAGACCGTGGCGAAAGCCGTACGTTTAGCACATCACAGTTTTATATAATTATCTATTCTAGTCTGCTTTTTAGTAGATTGTCATCTTAGTCAAGGAAGCCATCATGTTCCAAGATATCCGTTACCATCCTTATTCGGGCTCCGGTACATTCCTACCTACCTCCTTACGATACGGCATTGCGTTGTCACCTCGGAGCCACAATCAAGATTACCGAACTTGGGCGGTGGGCGATACAAATCCTTGGCCCGGATCCGTCTGTACCCGTACCTGTAACTACCTACGTACCTGTAGCTACCTACGTACCTGTAGTACTTGCACATAGCCACGGTTATGATATAGACAGGAATTTAGTTAAAGACGTTTACATTCCGGAATGTTGGTAGTGGGCCGTTTATAGGACACGATTTCGTGAATGCGTTGATTCTGGTGAGTGATTTGTACAGTGTTGTCTTTAGTGGTGTTTTAAAAGTTACAGTGATAATTGTCAATATTAGTTAACTTGCTATTTCGCATAACAGATTATGTGGCTAATTAATGAATTGTTTTAATAACCTAACCTAACATTATAAAGAGGTAAAGTTTTTTTTTGTTTCTTGTTTGTAGAAGGTAATCTTTAAAATTGTTGGTCGGATTGCAAAAATTTTTCACTAATAAAAAGCTTCTTTATTTCCAAGTGACATAGGCATTTTATGCACGCAAGTCAAGTCGCGGGCAAAAGATAATCTACTATACGAGTATAACATCACATTAATATCATAAGAGTGAAAGTCTGTATGTTTGTATGTAGGTATGTGTTTGTGTGTTTGTTACTTTTTTAAGCGAAATCGGCTGAATGGATTTGGAAGAAATGACTGGTATATGTTGGTAATAGAACATAGGATACTTTATATTTTGGAGTAAAAGTATTATTTCAAGTTTTACGCGGGGAATGCTGCCTATTCTTTATTTGAAATCGGATTTCTTTTAGCAAGACGGTATCGAGATCTTTTAGGTAATCTAGAATCATAGAATCAAAAAATAGGAAAATTGAACTTAGGTAACCAAATCAGTAATCTAGAAAATAACAGTTTCAGTAAGTAAATATTAGTAATAGGTAATATTGCAAGATAATGTGGTTAATTATACTCTCAAAGATAACGAATTTGCATTGTAATTTACGAGTTATCGGAATCGTATCGTAAGCAGTAAACGTCTTGAAACTTGTTCGCGGCTTTCAAACAGAATAACTTAGAACTGAAAACTCGATTAGTTTCAGCGACTCGACGCGTGTTTATGTACTGGCCTACATATCGGTATATATAGATATTATGTACTACCTGATGAGGTACTCTATATTTGGCCTATTGATTAGGTTTACAATTATAACGAACTCAATCGTTTCTGTAACTACAAAGTTTCACGTCTTAAAATTTGCTACCACTTTCCCATTTTCTTTTACCTTTTTATTAGATGGGAAATCATCTAATGACTTTTCCCGGTCTAGGGCGGAGCGGGAGGACGTGTCAGATTTTTAATGACTAAAACCCACACCTATGTTCCTTCTTGGAAGTGAACTCCTGGCACGACTAGGCTTCGGCCCTGCTGGGCCCCTACGGTTTTGCTGACATCTCTTTGAGGTGCTCGTGGAACACTACGCGCCGTTGGCGGCTTGGGCTCGGTATGGATGGTTAACGGATGGTCGGACTGCGAGCTACCCATTGCTTGTCGTCCGTAAGCCCAGGCCTACGGTGGGCAGAAATCGGGGGGTCGGAATTTCAGCAGCTAGGGCGTGAAGATGTTCGTTCCATCACACTTGTTGCCATCTTTTTCGCTAGCACTACTGCTTCTCCATCCAGACCATGGCCTATACTGGCGCCCCGCGCGAGAGGTAGATCTTTGTTCTTTATCACTTTGCTCAAGTAAGAAGACATCAGCGTTCAACAGACTATTACAATGTAGTCATTACTTCGTCTCATGAAGTCGTTGTCGAAGTCGTCGTTCGTCTTCGTCTTAGGACATTTTTGTAAGAGATAGCAGATATCAGCAGCTGACGTAAACTTAATTTTCATATTGCAGAAGGCAATCCGAGCTATATATAAAATGTACCCTCGCGAGTTCCTTAGAAATATATTCAAAGAAATCAAGTCTCGTACTGAATTGGCCTTCATTTTTTATCTTAGTGTAATAAAACAGCTCACTTCAGTAGAAAATAATATTTATTACTCACTTATTTGGATTGTCTAGAAGTCAGTCAGTCAGAAAAGTGATGCTAGTTGCATATTCCAAGGTGTAGGTCTCATGGAGAAGAATGGGCAAGAAACTCCATGGATACTCTTTTCAAAATTATGTTATTACAATTATTTTCTTAACACTATAATAATGCAATAGACAAGTTGTGCGTCTTATCTCAACGGCCGCCGGACCAAGACTGGCTCACGCCATGACACTACATTCCCCACTTTCCACAGGTAACCACAAATACGTTTCGGTGTTGCCAGCACAAATGTGACAGGCCTGTTAGTCTAGTGGTTAGTGACGCTGACTGCTATGCCGCAGGTCGTGGGTTCGATTCCCACCCAGGACAAATGTTTGTGTGATGAGCACGATCATTTGATCTGTGTCTGGGTGTAATTTATCTATAATATGTATGTATTTAGAAATATATAAGTATGTTTATCAGTTGTCTAGTACCCATAACACAAGCTCTGGGCCTCAAGTCTGCTATTACAATAGTGTCAGAATGGTCTATCATTGATGTCATAATTGTCGATTTTGACAAGTTTGGTAATCTACTAATATAATGGCGTCATCATGACTTTCCAATGGTCAACCACTGACACTCCATTGAAAGAAGTGGCATAAAATGGTAATCTCGTACATAGTGACAAATGAATATTTGACGTTTGCGGTAATCTGCTAAAACTTTGACCGTTTATTTGATCAGTGTTTGACCATTAGAACGTTATTGCGCAGTTATTGGTTTTAATATGCTCGAAATTATCATTCTACCACGATTCTATTACAAGACCATTGACCGATCAATGATCGATCATTATGAATTAGCAGATTACAAACTTTTAGCAAAATGACAATGGGATCGTGTTGGAATGACGAATTTATAAAAATAGCAGACTTGGGGCCCTGCTTAGTTGTAAAAAAAATTAGTCGATTGCAATGAACATTCGAATATAAAATATAGTTAACAATATTCTTGGTTACAAAAACAATCAAAACCTAACATTGGAAAGCATTTATAAGACTTAAAGTCTTTTTTAAATTAGAAACACTGCACAAAAGCGGATCTTAGGCATTTTTTACCAGTCGATCTTTGACTGGTGCAGAAACATAACCCAAAATAAATACACACTATTACTACAGTAAAAAAAAATATTTTTTTGAAGAGTTGTTGTGGAGTTTCTTGTCGGTTCTTCTCTACAGGAAACGATAAATTAGAACCGTGCACTAGCTTCTGACGTATTTAAAAAATAAAGTGTTTAAATAAGGTTTCAATACTAAGACGTGTTTGAAGAAAAGCGGTCTTTTATAACATTTGACTGTCAAAAAGTGGTGATCCTCATCGTGATTTAAGTGAAAATAATACAACCCTAATGAGTTGCTAATCTTCCTTTGATTTTGTTAACACATTGAAGTATTACCTACATAGATTGATACTCTGCTCTGCTTTTTGAATATTATGTGAAACACACGTGACGTTAGCAATCGATGCACATAAGGTGAACTGACAGTTTCCATGTAGTAGCTTCATATGGAACCTACGTGGAAAATGGTGAGGACGTCATGTTCCGATTTGTATTTTCACTTTTTTCTGTGATCTAGAAAGGGTTGAATAAATAGGTGAGGTTTTAAAAAGTATGAAGTACATTTTCAGTAAGTCTTTTCGTAACAAGTTTAGCCTAACTGTACTTTATAACACCAACTAGGTCATCTATATCTTTACTTGAAGTTTGAAGCAGAAAAAGTTACGTTCCCATTTGTTACCGCCATCCATTCTAAGGTTGACAACTCTTTTACAAAGTGAAAGCCTTACATCAAAAGGCGTATTATCTTGATATACAAGCGGAAGGCCATATGGGGGGTGGTCAGTAGCTGGGCGGACCGGACCGGGCCGGACGAGTGTGTCCGGCGGAACCCGCCGGCTGGCGTGCCGGATTGCCGGCCCCTTCCTTCCCTTGTTAGCGTCTTTAATTTATGTACTGCGTTAGGAAGCCAGTCGATTGTCCTGCTTTCATTCCTGAATTAACGTTTTTGGAGGTTTGTTCTGGGGGAAATTGCGTGAGAAATTATATGTGAGGGGTTAATGTCCAGTATCTAATGTAAAACGAGATGAAATACTCTATGTAGAAAGCTAAAAAATAGTAGTTTATGTGACTAGGGGATAAAGCAGTGTCTTTAAGTAGCGGTCTGTATGTTGAATTCCGAACGAAACGAAGGTTGCTGATTTTAATCCCGAACGGTAGTGAGGGATCTATAAAATTAATTTCCGATCATTGCGAGGGAGTTAGGTTTGTATGACGTATAAAACGACATTATCGAGCAGGTGGTGTAAAAAAATCTTTTTAACTTTAGTTTTTCCCAATATCTCGTCTGCATTTTTCGAAGGCTTAAACGAAAGGTGTTCTTACTCGTATTTCGTTTTCCGGGTGTCATCATTGTGCAGACCTCCCGGAAGACATGGAGGAGGTGAACCCGCTTGGGTAGAGCACCGCTGTGGAGGCGATCGGCGGCGAGAGCTTTAAAAGTGAAGGTGATAACCGCAACCATAAGGGAATGGGTCATTCTCATCCCCCAACTGTCACCATAGGAGACGCCCCGGGTGTCAGGAGTTGCAGGGTGTGGACGACGAGCAATGGGTAGACAGAGCCCGAGTCATCGACTTCGTGAAGTGTTCCAAGAGTGCCTCAGAGATATGTCAGCAAAACCGTAGGACACCGGTGGGTGGACCTTTGCCCGCTCGGGCTACGGAAAATTTCTGAAAGAGATACCTTAGTCCTGGAACGCAAAGGGTTACTGAATCTCACTGGTAGGTTTTAGTTAGTGAAAGTCTGACACACCATCTAAGATACCTCTACTCTAGAGCGGAAGAAGTCACAGGATAATATCCCAACTCAAAAATACAACATAATCAAACCAAAAATGTTGTGAAACGAATTAAGACTTTTTCTTACTTAATATTGTCGTCCTAATTCCGTTTGTTCTAGTTCAAAGAAGGAGTACGAATTATTGACCTGTACCTAAATATTTAATTTGAAAGGTTACACGTGTGACTCTCCCACATGTTTTGAAGCTGTTTCACCTACACAGAAATAACATTATTATGTTTTAGTCACGATGGTATCTTTCATTATCAGGACTGTTAGCTGTATAATTAGTTTTTGATTACTTGCAACTTAAAACAATTTTATATTCAAATTTTCTTTCACGTCAGTGTTCGTAACTGGATTTGCTTATAAGCCACACATGTTAGTGTTTTGAACACTCTGAGAAATTTATTTTTAACTTGGATTTAGCAGTAGTCTAGACTAAAAATTGTTAATTAAATATTTAATATATCGATCGTGTTCTTGTTACAGTCAGTATAAGATTTTGGAAAGTTTGGGGAAATTGTAAAGAATAGTGGCGGAAAGGTTTGGTCAATCTTATTCCTTGCTTATTGATATATCTATACTCTAACCTGTACATAACATATATATATATATAATCAGCCTTTTAAGGCTCCCACTGATGGGACTCAGGCCTCCTCTCTAGGTTAGGAAATGGGTAGTCCACCATGCGGGTCCAGTGCGGGTTGGTGAATGTCACATGTCATAGAATTTTTGGTTCTAGAACATGCCGGTTTCCTCACGATGTTTTCCTTCAACGTTTTGAGAGCAACGGTGATGAAATAAATTACACAAAGTAATGCGCCTGGCTGTGTTTGAACCCGCGATCTACAACTCGTAAGTCATGGCCGTTACCACTCGGCCACCACTGCTTTCTCTCTTTCTCTATACTCTATATAAATGAAATTTTCTAAGCGGATATCTTTTTCCTTTTTTATTGAATAAACCAGTGGATCTAAAATATGATCACCGGCTAGTTTAGCTTAAATATTGCTGAAGTCTTTCTCTATATTGTTACAGGTTTTTTAATGGTTTGAAAAATAAAATTTTAAAACGTAACCCATAGAAAACGTGTAGGGTAAAACCAGGATACATGCCCCGGGGGTGCAGGTGCCTCGATTGTAATTACTCTAGTTTCAGGGAGGAATTGCTTGCTATTTTATTTATCCAACGTTTGAATGTGAAAGCAATTTTTTTTGTTGGATAATACGTCTTGTTTCTCGTCGGGTATCTCAAATTTAATCTATATGTATTAAGTATCGTATTGTGGGATACATGTCCCAAAATATAGTTAATTAGTTAGCTCAGTACCTATGTCACACTGCGTGGTGAAGGCCTTTTTTTTAATGGGGGGAAAAAATTATCCAGTGACAACCTTCGCTCTTGGGCGGAGCAGGAGATAGTGTCAGACTCTTACTGACTAAAAGACCCACCCCGTTCCTTCTAGCCTTCATACCGGGGCTCGAGCTGTATTTCGAAACTAACCCTGGCCCCAGTAGGCTTCGACCCAGCTAGGTCCCTGCTGTTGCTGACAACTCCTTGAGGCGCGCGGGAACAGTGCGCGCCGTCAACGACTTGGGCTTGGTCCGTACAGATGCTGGACGGCCGGACAGCGAGCTACCCATTGCTCACTGTGCGTGGTGAAGGCCTCCCTCTCCTTTTTACTGCCTATGTCACGCAGGAATAAAGCAGCTTTCTATCGGTGAAAAATGTTAGCAATCAAACCAGTACTTTCAGAGATTACCAGCTCACAAACAAAAAACTAACTTTACCTCTTTACTCGTATAATATTATACTGTAGATAATATGAAGTTGTTGAGTTTTTCTGTCTGTTATACAAATAAAATATTTTCTTTTTGGTACTGAAAGATATGATGTCATTTCAAAAAGTGTAGCATCTATCCCGGTTTTACCCTAAACTTGTAATTTTAGCAAAAACCTTGTTTATGGTTCCTTTGAGCAGGCACTGCACCTGACCTTAAATTAGTTATTATATTTAATAAGGTTTTTGTTCTGTTCCGTGTTCTCGTTCCGCACCATGAATTTTTATGTGCGCCGTAACATTTTTATTTCGCGCCTAATTATATGAATCTTAAAGTTATCGGATATTAAGATAAGGTATTTGAGATATGATGAAAAACACATCGCATTGTGTAAAGGTGTACCTAAATTAATTTTTACATTATAAGCCCGTCAAGCTCTAGTGCATCGGTGTTCCTCAAAGGGTTTTGACATAACTACCTACTTGGAATAATTTTCGAGTAGATACCTACTTATTAAACATAAATATAGGTACTATTCATTTCTGACTGATCACTTAAAAAAAGTTTGCTTGAATCCTGCTGCGTGGCGCCAAACCAAACCCTTTAAAGTTTTCGTTTCGAGTGTAAGCAAGTGGCCAGGCGGAAGTGTCTTTGATGGTACATGCTACTTCTTCGTGGATCAAAAAACTATTCTTTTAAACTTAAGCTTGGTTTCTAACAAGCTTCAATTTTTAGTACAAAAGTTCCACTGCGTTTTAATATAGGTACTATCACTTGCAAAAGTCCATAAGAATTCTTAAAACTTATTCGTTTGACGTTTAGTTTGACTTACGACCTTTTATTTTCAAGTTTCGCCAACAAATGATTGAAATTCACAATTTCATCAACTTATCATAAGTCAAGATAGCCCAGTGGTATAGGCACACAGTTTGAAGCGCAAATCAGTGTGCCGCAAGTTCAAATCCCACGCAATTATTAACTTTTTGTAAGTTCTTACCCGATTGGAAGTTATGTATTTGCATTACATATATTAAATTATTCTTTAACTTGTTCACACATTTCTTAGAGTTAGAAAGGTAGATCACAAAAAAAAACTAAATAAAGAATTAGATTTCTGCGAGGTAGACACGAGTTTTAACTTAACCGAAATGAACTGTCGTTTGGTTGTAGTTGTTGGTTAGTGACGTGAGGTTGACAGTATTGTAATATTCGCAAAATGCAGGCTAATATTAGTATTGAAGTGAGGGCGACTATCATTGGGCTGCATAAAAGTGGTCTTAATAAAACACAAATATCTGAAGAAACCGGACTGAATGTGAGTATAATAGCTATTAATGAATTGTAACTTTATTACAAATTAATCTTCTAATTAAAACGTATGCCATTTATGAATCCATTCATCGTATCTTTATGAGGTTTAAAAGAGAAATACGTAAATCGTTGGGTTTATTGGATTGGTTAATGGATTAATAAATGCAGTTTTATTTTAAAATTATATTCAATAATTATGATTATTAACATTTTATATAATGAAAATGAAGTGAAGTAGGTATAGCTGCCTAATATATATTTTTTTTTATTTTAGAAAAATACTGTAAATCTTTGGCTAAAAAGATATGAGGAAGAAGGTAGCCTTGCTAGTCGAAAGAGAAGTGGGAGACCGAAGCTTATTAGCGAGGCGCAGCGACGACATATGGTGGACGTATACGAAATGAATGGTTTCGCACCAACGAGACATTTTGCGGAATTATATGACACCTCGATGGATACTGTTCGCCGTGCATTTCACGCTGAAGGCGTGCATCACAGAAAACCTGCTAAAAAGCCGTACTTGACAGAGAGGCACAAACAAGAACGATTACGTTTCGCACTAAATATTTAATGTTAACTAAACTAAATGGCCTACCATTTTATTTTAACATATCTGTGATTATTCGTTAACAAACACTGTATTATATTGTGTTTACTTTCGTTTAAAACAGCTATATCTTTTAACTTGTGCCATCGCCTCATCTTAAGAATGCAGTGAACTCGCTATCAATTTTGTTGACAATAATCATGAGTCTATTTCGTTTTTTATTCTTCTACCCGCACTGTTTTAACATAATACTATAGTTCAATTTATTTTTCTCATCTAATTGACGATTATCTTGTGAGAACTAAAGTTCTTTTAACAGAAATTGAGGTTTGGTTTTAATCTTCTTTTCGTCAAGAAAATGAACAATTAAGCTATGACCTCAATACATTCATTGTGACGTTACACAAAAATAAAATGTTTACAAAGTCCAAATCATATATCACTTTTCAATAAATAACTGGATATAAACAATTACCTATATTTTATTTTATTAAAATTTGAATATCCGTTCATTGTTACGTTATTCATATTATGAATGGTCTAAGTGGGTATACTTCCAACAAACAATCTTAGGCGTAACATAGATAACGGTTACAAGATAACTTTTTGTCTAGGTAACAATTCGACGTCACAATTCTCATAAATGTTTAATTTGTAAATATAAAGAATAAACATTTTTATTAAACACGTCTTTTTATTTCCACCTTTTAACATCGAAAAGATGTAACAACTAAATAATTGCAAATTACGAATGTGATTCTTCTTGTGGTTAATAGATCACATTCGTAATTTGCAACTATTTAGTGCAAAAAATGCAATAGTATTTTTCATAGAAATATAAAAAAACAACTATATCAATATAGATTGGGAATTTTCAAAGTAAGAAATAACTGCAACGGACCGACCATGATTTGAACTCGGGTTACGTGATTTGCGAATCCAACACTTAGTTCACACGGCTACCAGCACATGACGTATTTGCGCGAATTTTAACAATGCTATGGTAAGAACAGAAATCAGTGCGACGACAGTTCCTTAGTGTGTGTTATCTGTGGAATGTGGATACTCATACATGCGCACACATACGCACGGAAGTGTCGCGCTCGCTCGGTTCGTAGCAATGTAATCTTTAGCGTTCCTATGGACTTTTGCGGCCTTACTGTACGTATGTACCTACTTGTGCTACTAATTAAAATGTAAAATTAATTAAGTACTTACTACAAAATTAGTTGTTAACTACAGTTAATAATACAATATAATAGATAAGTTAAACTCGTTAAGTTTACGGAAGTTGCTAATTATATTGTTTTATGTGCCAAGTAACTAAAACTGAATATTATAAAAATAAATACTACTTGAATGTAATAAAACATTGGACCGTTAATTCTAACTCGTGTATGTAAGATTCCTAAAATAGAATGCAATACCCATTAGCTAACTATTTTACAGTTTCGTGTTCTTAGTTAACCGCTTAACTTGTTATTAGTTGAGATTGTTAAATGCTATTTAAAACAAACAGTCTTTAACAATATTAGAATTATTCATATAATCTGTTTTATTATACATATTTTTCTTTTCTTAATCTTTTGCCTACGTCAATACTCACCTACGACAATGCCGTTCGCTGACACTATCCTTAGATCCTTACTTACAGATTATTACCAAACAGCATCTTATTACTCCATACAATAAAATTATTGTAGAAAAGCGCACTATATGTAACTTCTGCTCTTTGTTGAAAGACAAACACTTCATACCAACATCTACATCAACATCACACGTAAATATTTTAGGTTTCTTTTTGTGTTTCTTTTTTATTTAACTCCTCATGTAATTGGGAGAAGACACTGGCTCCTGTAATACAGGTACAGTCAGGGCTTCACTATTTTTGTAAAATGTTATTTATGCTAATAAAGAATTTATTTACGAGTATATGTACCTATATTATTATGCATTCGTCTGTGTTTCTGATAATCTACTGATTATTTAATAATCCCTTTTTTATAAGTTATTTCCGGGAACACAACTTCACGCCTGTAAAGTTATGTCTTAGTGGAGTGGCACACAATATCGTCGTATCAAAGTTCATCTGTACACTATCAGTAGGCAGTCTCGCCCCTCGCTGGGGGCGTATGTCGGCGGTCAAGTGTGGGTGCTACGACAATATAGATTGATAACGCCCCGGACTTATACACATCCTCTTATCTCCTCTGACGTCATAGAGTGGACTCTTTTTATTTGCCGTTTGTCGAGTTTTTGTTGAAAGGGTGAGGAGTGGTGTCCTTGAAACTATTTTGCAGAGCAGACAACTCTGTAGGAATTTTGAATAGTTTTTCATATCCAAAGGTGAAGGATAATAAGATGTTTCTGGTTTTCAGCGAGATATGTATGTAAGAACCTAAAAATATACATTAGTTTGACTCAAAATCAAAGTCAAAAGTAACTTCAGTCACCAGTTAAATCAGTACTTTTTGTGTGTAACGTTTCAAAGGCGTATTATTATCAAAAATCTGCAATGTAAAACACCAAAGTGCTGTGTTTGCTATTCTTATATTCTTTAATAGCTGTCCGCCCGCGACTTCGTCCGCGTGTACTTTGGTTATCGCACTCTAAACGTGTTTTCCCGTAGGAATAAGATGTTTTTCCGGGATAAAAAGTAGCCTATGTTCTTTTCCATGTCAAAGGCTATATGTATGCCAAATTTCATCCAAATCCGTTCAGCCATTTTTGCGTGATTAAGTAACAAACATCCAAACATCCACACACTTTCACATTTATAATATCAGTTAGGATTGTACATAACTTTAACAATTTATAAACAATAAGAAGCTGATGAACACAGGCTAGCTTAACCCAAAATTGGGTTTTCTTACAGCAAATCATGATCATCATGATCATCATTTCAGCCGATAGACGTCCACTGTTGAACATAGGCCTTCCCCAAGTGTCGCCACAATGAACAATGGATGAATGAGGATAACTGAGTGACAATTTGGTGACAAAAATAAACACCTTATCATAGCTCTGTATCCGATAATACGTAGACTTAACAAACTTTGTTTTCTCGTGGCGTTGAGTTCATCTCATTGCCTCATAAAGATCAGCTCCCCTCGGCTAAACACACACCTTAGTAAGTAGTAAGTGTTGGTCAAACATGGTGTCAATGCAGTTTAGATTGATAAAGACGAACTATTGACACCGCCCCGGCGCCCTCGTGTTATTTCTTGACGTTTCACTTTTTATGGTAGTAGTCATGTATAAAGGGATGTTTATTTTGATTTTGGCTGAAGCGAAAAATATTGTTTAATTTATTTATTAAGGATCTCCAACAAAAGCTCACGTAACTTTCAAAAATACAAAGTATAATTAATGGAGTCAGGAATATAAGTTAGTGTACTCTTTCATATATAGGAGGTCACTTTTCTAAGATATATTACCACGAATTCTTAGAATAGGTACTTCATATTTTGACTCACTTTTTTTAAAATGATTATTTTTATTGTGCTTTTGAGTACAATATAGACCGGTCCACACTGTTCTTAAATAATACCTATTAATACTGTAATATAGAAATATTTGTAAGAACAACCCTTTTTTTAAAAGAGTAACCATGGAGTTTCTTGCCGGTTCTTCTCCATAGGAAACGATTAAATTGGAACCGTGCACTAGCTTCTGACGTTTTATAGGTGCCCATGTAGCCCTATGTGAAATAAAAAACTTTTGAATTTTGATTTTTTTTTTAAATTAAATATAACCTAAAAATATTACAACTACAAAATTTTGTATATTTAATGGTGAATTGTCTATTGTCCCGTCTCATAGATGACCTTACCAATGTGCAACCGCCATACAAGTTGTATGGCTCTTGCAAGTACCTACCTTCGCCAGATATGCTGCAATGCCATCTTTTAAGCGGAGCCTTACCAACCTTACACAAAATGTTAGCGTTTTGTAGTTACTTTATAGCTTTGTGGCCTAAATACGTACACCATGTCCCACCTTCCATCCTGCATAACATGCCCTATTACCTGTTCACGTAGAGATCTAATGACAGCATCAGTGGACGGCATTGTCGTGGTCGAATACTGAGCCAGGCATGGAATTTAATTATTTATTTATTTATTTATTCACAAAATCCACAGCTCTTTTACAAAAATTTTACTTAAAGATAAACTAATGTTACAGCCAATTAAGGATTTACAATTTACTATCTAAACATTTATGCCTCAGAAACAAACAGAATAAAACGCTAGTACCATTCAAGCCTAGTAGTGATATGCTGTGCTGATTAGTTTTGCCACCGACACGCTAAGAAGAAGAAGAATACGTACACCTATCAATAGTTCACTGTCTACCACCACAGGCCAGCAAAAAAAGCTCCAGTCATTTTCTTAGGTCAATAGCAAATAAAAAAAACTGTCCTCGAAATCCCATTAAGTAAGAGGGCGGGGATCAGCAGAGCCAGTGTATTAGCAGTGGAGACAGCAAGGCCGTATCTGTCGACACATCGGGCCCACACCGGGCCCCGACGACTCCAGCCGTTTACTGCCTTTTAAGTGCCTATACTTACGTCCCTTAGATTTTCCCAACGGGTGAGTTTCATTTGGGACAAAGATTGGTTGTTTTCTGGAAAAGTCTCAATATTTGTTGCTGGTTTTTGCAAATTAGAGTTGGCGAACTGAGCAAAGCGCTTAGTCGACAATGTTAGACCAACAATACAAAGATCGAGTTCTTCAGCGTAGGTAGTCCATTTCCTAAGATTTTTCCAGATTTTCTTCGTAAGTTTGGTAAACAACAGTTTACTTCCACATTGTTCTTACACAAAAGTAACAATACAAGGGTATTTTTTTCGTTGGTTTTATCATTGTGTGTTGTATAATATTTGGTGGTGTGCACAACGCTGCAGTTATATATATATAAAAAACTAGCTTCTGCCAGCGGCTTTACCAGCGTAAAAAAAGGTTTCTCCATACAAATTTTTAAACCCCGTTTTATCCCCTTAAGGGGTAAATTTTGGAAAACTCTCTTAGAGATCGCTAATGTCATAAAAGGAAACCTTACGCAAAATTTCACCCTTCTAGGCCTTGTAGTTGCGGTTATGCGTTGATATCTCAGTCAGTCAGTTTCTTCTTTTATATATATAGATAAACTTCGGTAACATAACTCCATGATAATACTATCGTGCCTTCCTACCTAGGATGGATATCCATCCAAGAACGTAGGCAATGGTGCACCTATATAATAGTAGACCCACATTTCTCAACAAAAATAACACTAAAGGGCCCGGATTCGTATGTACCCACGAGTACCGCATCCAGTAACATTTATATCCTTGTCGTATTTCCCAATGAGGGATTCCAGTGTCCACTAGAAAACTTACGCGTAAGACTCTTGAAGACTCACACGACGCAATCGTCGCTTTATGAACCATTGCCGTATCGGCCCAGGGAGTCACGAGCCCATCTCACACTTGACGAGATTTTTATTTGAGCTCGGCAATTATGTGCTGAGTCGGCGCCAGATCGGAAGTAAGGAAAGTGCGTTGGGCTCTTAGAGTTGTCGAGTGTTAGTTTAGTTTACTGAGATTTTAGTTTGGCTTAGGGTTTAAAAAACGTAAAAGTTGAGATATATTTCGACATCTAGGACATCACAAGGAGTACTGTTAAGTACCTAAACAATGTTTTTTTTATAGAACTGTTCAGGGTCCGGTCCGGATTAAGCGTTTTGGCTTTTTTTTTTTTTTTTTTTTTTCGATGGGAAAAATCATCTTATGACAACCCCCGCTCTTGGGCGGAGCGGGAGATAGTGTCAGACTCTTACTGACTAAAAAACCCATCCCGTTCCTACAAGCCTTCATACCGGGGCTCGAGCGCCCTTTCGGATAACCCTGGCCCCAGTAGGCTTCGACCCGGCCGGGCCCCTGCTGTTGCTGACAACTCCTTGAGGCGCGCGGGAACAGCGCGCGCCGTCGACGACTTGGGCTTGGTCCGGACGGTTACCGGACGGCCGGACAGCGAGCTACCCATTGCTCACTGTCCGCAAGCCCGCGCCTACGGTGGCTGGAAATCGGGATCGGAATCCCGGCGGCGGCGGCGAGAACGCCGTTGCCTGATGCGGTCGGCCTCCTCCTTAGCGAGCATTACTGCTTCGCAGAAGTCGGCGACCGCCTGCCACTCCTCCTCGCTCCGGACCATGGCCTCGACCAAGGCCCGGCGCGAGAGGTCTCCGCCGCCGATCACCCCCACGAGGGCACGGCGATGCTCCGCCCAAGCAGGGCAAACCGCGATTGTGTGCTCCACCGTGTCCTCCGGGCGTTCCGCACAGTGGCGACACCCGGGCGTCACTTCCGCTTTAATTCGGAACAGGAACCTCCCGAACTTGCCATTTCCGGTGAGGACCTGTGTCATGCGGAAGGTAAGGACGCCGTGAGGTCTTTCCAGCCACGCCTCAAAGAGGGGACTTATCGCCATAATTGTGGCGTGCCCGTGACGGGGTTGCGATAGTCGCTGACGCCATTCCACCATGAGATCCCGCCGGAGCTCTGTCCGCCATGCCGTGACCTGTCGCGGCAGAGGACTTTCACCCCGGAAGCGTTTTGGCTCGTTGTCTATACAGCGGACGTTAAAGGACCAGAAAAATTGGCCTGCTGCGGTCTTACCGACCGATTATAATTTGAGTGTCTTCAAGGCAAGAGTAAATAGGCTCATAAACTAGTGTTCCTCACCATCAGTAAATTGCATCACTGCTTACCATCAAGTGGGATCGCAGTCAAGCACTAGTTTATATCAATTAAAAAAGGGTCTGCCTGAAAAGCTCAACGGGCCGCGCTAGTGCATCATTTTCATTATGTTCCTGACCTTTTCCCTTATTACTTGTGGTCAGCGCAACACGTGTTTTTCTGCCATTCTATCCTGTAAACCTTTACACTATCACTGATTCCCTTTTCTTTCATATCAGTCCTTTTTTTAACTTTCTTTGCCTTCTTCACCTATCTACATAAATACCTACAACTCTTTTACTAACGTGCGTTTTCATCCCCCTCTTCACATAATACCAAGATAAACGATTCCCTTTAATTTTTCAGTCATTTCAGTTTTATTTTTTGACCTAATTACTAAGTAACCAAAATAAAAATCTCCTCATTCAAAATTTATTATCACTGACAATACTCTTTTCGATACCAATCTTCAATTTCCACAAAGAGTTCTCACCACAATGTCACAATTAAGTAACACTAGCGCTGTGGGTGCGTGCGCGCTGTTACGCACTGCGCTCACAAATTAGTGCGCGTAATTACGTTACACGGCGTAAATTCAATTTCATGATTGAGGAAGTAGCTTTTGAAGTGTAATTGTCACCTCTTTGGTCAGGATCGTCATGCTCTTGGACACCAACAGGACCGGCAGAAATAATGAAGTGGTAGTTTTTTGTACTCAACTATGTATTTTTTTTCCGCACTAGAGTGGACCAGACGGTGTGTCAGACTTTAACTGACTAAAACCACTCCTGTGTCTTTCATTCCTTCCCCTGCCCTTTGTATTCTAGGTCCACAAGTTTCCTTTTCAGTAAATCCTCGCGGTCCTAGCTGGCATGGGCTCTGCTGGGCCTACGATATAATAATAATAATATTCCACAACTATCACACAACGCCGTGTAGTCCCAAGCTAAGCAGAGCTTGTGTTATGAGTACTAGAAAACTGATAAACATACTTATAAATTTCTTAATACATAGTAAATATAGATATAGATAAATTACACCCAGACACAGAATAAATTATCATGCTCATCACACAAAGATTTGACCTGGGTGGGAATTGAGCCCATGATCTCCGACATAGCAGTCAGGGCCACTAACTACAAGACCAACAGGCCAGTCAAAAAATATGATGATTGTCTATTCCCTCATACGTGCGGCGAGTATTAGATACTGCTCTGGACCATAGCTTGAAATAGGACACGGCACGAGAAGTCGCCGCCACCGATCGCCTCCACGAGGATACAGTGGTGCTCCGCCCAAGCGGGGAATGCCTCCACTGTATGCTCCACGGTGTCCTCCGGGCGTTACTTCCATCTGAATCTGATGCAGGAACCTCCCGAACTTACTATGTACGATATTGACCTGAGACACGTGGAAAGTGAGGAAACCGTGAAGCCTCTTCAGCCTCTCCTCAAAGAGGTGACTTACCGCCATGAAATTACGTTTTTTAGTTAGTAAATGTGATTTAAAACTACGTTAGTAGCACGTGCGCACTAGCATTCCCCCGGAGCGCGAGAGGTTATTGTTTATTTATTAAATCCCCCATCAAAAAAAGAACCGCCATCTAAAAAAAAAAATAGATATCTCTTAGGACTCCTGACAGATTTCATGGCTTCTGACATTCCTTAACAACTGTCTAAAGTTTACAAATTTTAACCACAACTCGAGGAATCTCGGTATATTAAGATCAACCATCCCTAGCGCACAGGTAAGTTTTGCTTAACCTCGCATGCATATCACCTGTTATAATTTTATCCACGAGCTCCTCCTTTTGAAATATTTAGTCATATTTAAATAAAACTTCAGCGTTTTTAGATACCTAAAAGCTAAATTACGTAAATTTAGCTTTTTTAAGAATTTTCTTCGAATTTAAAGGACGTCAATTTGACGTCAAAATAATAATTCATTTTCATAAACTTGAAGTAAAGTATAAAATATCTATCAAAATAGTCTGTCGGCCGGCCGGCACTGCTGCCAAAGGAGAAAAAATTAAATAAGGGTTTATTTACAAAAATTGCTTCGTTACGTAACTCTAAAGAATTGTCAAACTTAACCTAACCATGACCTAAGAAAAATTCAAAACTACCAAAAGAGTTAAAACTTTGCAAGGTTAGGACTAGCTGTTGCCTGTAGCTTCGCCCGCGTGAAAGTCGAAAATTATCTCTTAGGGGAAGGATCATTCCGGAATAAAAATATTCTATTTCATATTCCAAGACATTGGCACGACCTCTCGCGCCGGACCAGTGGGCAGTGGTTGCCTCCTTCTGCATAGCAGTAATCCTGGCGAAGGAGGCTGGCCGCACACGTGCGGGTACGGACATTCTTACGCCCCTGTCGCCGGGACCTCGAACTCGATTTTCAGTCACAATAGGCATTTTTTTTTTATGGTGGGAAAAATCATCCAATGACAACCCCCGCTCTTGGGCGGAGCGGGAGATAGTGTCAGACTATTACTGACTAAAAGCCCACCCCGTTCCTTCTAGCCTTCATACCGGGGCTCGAGTTCCCTTTCGGATAAACCTGGCCCCAGTAGGCTTCGACCCAGCTGGGCCCCTGCTGTTGCTGACAACTCCTTGAGGCGCGCGGGAACAGTGCGCGCCGTCGACGACTTGGGCTTGGTCCGTACAGTTACCGGACGGCCAGACAGCGAGCTAACCATTGCTCACTGTCCGCAAGCCCGCGCCTACGTTGGCCGGAAATCAGGATCGGAATCCCGGTGGCGGCGGCGAGAGCGCCGTTGCCTGATGCGGTCGGCCTCCTCCTTAGCGAGCATTACTGCTTCGCAGAAGTCGGCGTCCGCCTGCCACTCCTCCTCGCTCCAGACCATGTCCTCAACCAAGGCCACTATAGGCGTGGGCTTGCGGACGACGAGGAATGGGTAGCTCGCCGGTCGGCCGTCCGGTAGCCGTCCGGACCGAGCCCGAGTCGTCGACGCCGTGTACGGGTAACAAACAAACAGACTGACAGAATAACTTTTGCATTTATAATATTACTATGGATTTCATTACAACAAATGGAAATGATGGTCATTGTTTTTTGATTTAAAAGATCATTCATTACGAAACTGTTTAGAATTGCTTATGTGGCACTTAGGAGTAGTTAACGCTCAGTAAGTAATAACCCGATATATGCTAATTTCCTCATTTACTTCATAACGATCCTTTGAAAGAGAAACTGTGGTAAGTCGGACCAACTGAGTAATTCAGCTGTTCTTATGGCGAAAGTGATTCTGTCTTAAATTCTGACAATATATTGTAGCCTAAAATTTAAAAAAGTTAACGTCAATTTTATTACACGGCTATTGCAAGATAAATCTTGATATAAATCTTTTTTTTTTTCGATAAGTACAAGCAGCTACCTACAGCTAACAGCTAGTAGCTTTGTACAAGTTTCGAGCTTATTTCCTTTGAAATAAGCAGCACCTTTGTACTCTTCTAACTGTATTTTTTCTTTTCGATTTAAATTGGTCGTGTGTACGTAAACGTTGTACTACGTGGTCGCTCAGTGGCCCTCATCAGAAGGCTTAAAGTCACACAAAGGCCAATGGAAAGGGCTATATTATATGCTCGGAGTTTCCTTGCGTGATCGAATCAGAAATGAAGATATTCGCTAGAGAACTAAGACCGTAACCGACATAGCTCGAAGAATCGCTAAACTTAAGTGGCAATGGGCAGGGCACATTGCTCGCAGAACAGATGGCCGTTCGGACCGAAAGGTTCTGAAGTGGTGCCTGCGCACTGGAAAACGCAGCGTTGGAAGGCCCCCCACAAGGTGGACCGATGACCTGGTAAAGGTTTCGGGGATCCGATGGATGCTAGATGCACAGAGTCGTTTGTTGTCGCGACCTTTGGAAGAGGCCTATGTCCAACAGTGGACGTCTATCGGCTGAAATGATGATGTATACATAAATAAATAAATAAGCTTTTTATAAGCTAACTAACATTAATGTCTTGAATTTATATTCTTTAACTTTAAAGAATATTAATTCGAAAGTTAAAGTGAACCACACAAATCAAGGGCTGAACTCTTTTGAAAGGGCCAGGATAGTTTCAAAAGACAGATCATATTTTATAGCTAGTTAGCACATTGATGTGCAGATGGAGATATCGCCTCTACTGCAACAAGTAACAGCCGTGTCCGTGAGGTCAGACATGAAAACAAACCAAAACACCATTTGACGGCGTCTACGATAATTTAGGCATTGCACAGCACGTCCGTATTAAGATGAAATAAATCGCGGCGCGCACTCGTTGCGTATGCATCGATACTAGTCGCGCGCCCCGGCACGGCCCGAGAGCGCCGCGGACACATAAACGGGCGAACAATCGCGCAGCACTCTCAGAGGTGCCGATAACTTATAAAACCATACACGACATACAACTAAAAAGACCCACTTTTGTTTTCCCTTTACGCGGCACATTTTGTCATTATTCGCGGCACGTGGTCTCGAATATATAATGTTTTATTATTAGAGGTTACGACTTCACGCCTTTAGCGGCGCACTTCGACTGATAATACTTTCATTTGTTCCGAGAAGCAGTTATCTGCGTTGGCACCGTGTGTGCAGTTTCGTTTCTCCGCAACTTTACGGACGATAAACGTTGCATTGAAATAGTCGCGCGGACACGTCGCGTCGCGCTGTCGCAACTCTCTTTACTGCCTACATTACGTACCTGTCTACTAATTGCTCGGTTATATTGCTCGTACCGATTTTATCCTCACCCATAATTACCTTAAAATTGTCATTGGTCGTACAATATCTATCATACATATATTCAAATCTTAACATCTGGTCATCGCGTTAGTTGCCAATTCAAATGAAACAAAATCAGCATTCTTCTTTCAGCTTAACCTGTTTACCGTCTTATATCTTTTACCTACTAGCAGCTTGTATGTATATATTTATTCTGAGACATAGGTTTGTTTATATAATTAACTTGCAAAAATTAGTTACAAAATATGATTACAAGTTGTCATTAGTACTTAGTTAACGAAAACTACAATTCATAAGAAAAACAGGTAGTTCATGTATGTACTTATGACTAAACGTATGATTAGTACGTTTTCATTATTATATCTAGCCTATAGCAGTTAGATACTAACTGCTGGGCAAATTCCTAAAACTATATTTTCCATAGATCTCGTATAATAAATAAGTAAGTACTTTAATCATTTATTGTCTATAATATTTCTTTAATATCACACTTATATTGTAAAGGCGAAAGGTTGTGTGTGTATGATTGTAACTTCTTGGACTCGAATGGCTTAACGAATTTGGATGTTAAAAATATCCTAGATATACATGCGGGCGAAGTCACTGGTAGCAACTACTGCTTAATAAATTTAATCTTGACGCAATATAAGTAATAACAGAACAATTACATGCGCCCCCAGTGAACATAGTAATGAACCGCAAAATCACTTCCCAGTTCCACAATGGCGCTAATGACGTCACAGAATTGTTCAAATAATTAAAGTTAAAAACGTTAAATTTGGGCATTACACGCGGTTTTCGATAAAGAAGATTAGCATCAATCATTCGGCGTCACTCGTTTGTGTGGCGCAAGCGGAGCGCGGAGCAAATCATAGTGCTGGCGCGTCACTCTGACACCCACATCCCGGTATGACGGACCCCATGCTACCCGGACTTGGACAATGTAGATAGGACACTAAGTGGGAATGAAGGGCTTGAGCCTCACGGAGGCTGTAGACGGCTATCGGATATAGCAGAAGACACTGACGTCAAAGACATCGATATTTTAACGACAGATAAAAAACTTCAAGTAGAATTCATTCATCAGATTAATAACAGAAACGTAGGCGTATAAAGACGAAACCAATGATTGCGTTTTGAATAAACTTCAATATACACAATTTTTTTGATCACGAGAGTTTTTAAGGGAGTGACTTGTCATTTCTGCGCATATTAATCCGTGGTTGCGCCGGCGCAAGTCAACGTGTTGTGGGAGACGTCGACAATGCACAGGAAGTGTCGACCAAACCGAGTCACACGCGGACATGCCACTAATTTTATATTTATACGCTCCCTCACCTATTGTTCCAACCACGTGACGACTCGTCGTATTGTTTGGTCATTGTCAGACGGAAAATAATGACAAATCGTGTCAGTACGAACGTACCATGAAAATGAAGATATTGGTACACCCCAGAAACAAGATAATAAAAGCAAAGGAAATATTAGGAATCCTTGAACGTTTAGAGTTTCATTCTTTCGTAAAACACTACTTGAAGCCATAACCAATTTTAAGAACCCATTGCTTGCAGTGAAATCAGCTTGTAAATAACGCAATGAAATTCAAATATCAACACCTCTCAATAACATTTATCTAGTCGTAAACAAATTCGATTATACAGCATCATGGGAGCGTTATAGCGTACGTCACAGTGCAATATGTCCTGCCCACGTTTGAAAAGCAATTTCAGCACAAAACGAATTGCGTACAAAGCGTCCAACGATAGAAGTGGAGTGTTCTGCGAAGACAGCGGGCGCGCCTTATCGCGGCTGTAAATCAATATATGATTACAAATTTAATGCTACTGTTGGACTATAAATCAGAGATTTTAAATTACGAGGTACAAGCGACGTATCACGACGCGTGAGGCCCCCTAGTGCTGCGCCGTTGTGTCGACACTCGATAAATCCGGATCGCGGGCTCGCGTGTTAGGGATGCACTTATAAATAGAATCGAGCCTGTTATAATTGTTTGATATTGATAAATCATTGGCCGCAAACTGGAGTGTTAAATTGAAAATGACTAAAATGTTTAAGATTATTTTTTATTGATTTATTTTAATATCTATCTGTCGGTTTTAATTTGTCATCATGCAATAACTAAAAATAGAAGATGCTCACACGCATAGGTACCCATTTGGTAACTCACCATGTAGGTAGATATTGCTAATATCAGTGAACGCATGTTAGTCAAGAAATAACAAAAAATCATATTATAGTACCTACAGAGTTTCAGTATTTTTTTTTTTCGAATTACTGATCACAAAGTAGCTGATTTTGAAGCAGATTTTTTAAGAGTTGATTTTTGCAGGACTCTTAAAACCATTAAGAATCAATAGAAAAATTTAGAACAATTCTGAATAATGATAAAAAAAACAACAAATTTTATTTCAGTAGGTAATAGTTATTAAATTGTATCGATACATGTTCGTCCATCGCTAGCGCGACACTATCTGTCAGCGGTGTTTGCGCGTCACGATGATGTAGTGCACAATATGCAGTGTTCGCGACTGTACCGTTTATGTGTCTACCGTCATACCGTGGTCTACGATACCATATATTTCGTTTTATTACTAAGAGAGCGAGCGATCGGGAAACAGACACGATTCGCGATTCCTGACCCATAACACTTTAGCACACTCTTTTATACAGAGATAAACTCACACATGTACGAAGGTTTTTATGTTAAAAAATGTTTCTGATTCAATTTGTCTTGTTACAATACAAGTAGGTTATTTGAAAAAACCTTTTCTTGGCTGTAGATAAAAAAATATGGTTGCTAAACAGCACTACGCACTTTTGTTATTTATAAGTAAATTTAAAAATTAAAAACTTAATCATATTAATTTAGACAATTTAAAGTAGTATGAAGAAAAATATACAAGTAATTTTTTGTAATTGTAGATAGATATCGCATTGGACTCAAATTAATTAATAGAATAAGGGTGCGTCATCTCCTTAGCATTTTCCCAACTAGCTTGGGGTCAGTTTTCAGTCTAACAGGATGCGGCTGAATACCCGAGTCTTACACGGAGTGACTGCCTATCAGACCTCCACAACTCAGTTACTAGGCAATACGATACTCTTTGGCTAGACAGACTTTTTTGATGGTCAGATTTTTTGGTGTCTGACTACCTGTAACGACTGTAAAAGATTTACAAATTACTCCCGAGGCTAACTACCTTACATATGTAAAGTAGTTGGTCTCGGTAGGCTTTCCAAGGCATGGGATGTTAGTAATGTCCTAAATAAACTTAGAAAAGTAATAAGAATTGAAAATTTCACATTGATACTTACCCGGTTTCAAACCTGCAACCTCATGCATGAGAGGCCCTAAGAATAAAGGTACCTACAAAAAAAAAAACGTTGAAGACGTTGACCATACTAGGAATTACTCCTGTATCCTGGGTGCGTTCACAAACAAGTAAAGTCACACACATAAGGCACCCAAACACGGAACAACTCTTTAGGCCATGCACATATTTTTCCGTTCAGAAAACGACTCACAACATGCAGTGCCTGTGTTGCACTGCAAGTTGGAGGTCGTCGTTGTTGTGGGTCCAATTGCTCATCCACTGCGTCAACCGTGCCGTCAAACTCTTCTCTTGTTGCCAATACCTACATCACTGGACTACAAGACTGGTGATAACTCAAATATTACAAAAAAATAAACTGAGTAACAACTATGCATGGGAACTGCCGCAGATAAATAACTTGAAATATAAATATCTGTCAACAATGGGCAGGTGCGATAATTTACTGCACAGTGCGCGCTGTGTGCTTCTGCTCGCGACTGTACCGTTCATGGGTCTACTAACTTACTTTTACGATATGTTTCGGCTTTATTTCCATTGCCGAGCTAGTGTAGAGGCAATGCTTGTACACTGCTGAAGATTTTAAACTGTAACAGCTGGAAAACTCATTTCTATGGGTTAGATTAAGATGAAAAAAAAAACATTGTCCCATTCTAGGAATTGCTTCTGTAACGTAGGTGCGGTCATAGGAACTATTATCTGTACTCATCCTCCTCGCGGCATATTCCCTATTACTTATTTGCTAGGTGTACAGTACAACGGTAAGTCCCCTCATTGAGGCGTGGCTGGAAAGACCTCACGGCGTCCTTACCTTCCGCATGACGCAGGTCCTCACCGGACATGGTTCGTTCGGGAGTTTCCTGCACCGGATTCATGCAGAAGTGACGCCCGGATGTCGCCACTGTGCGGAATGCCCGGAGGACACGGTGCAGCACACAGTCGAGGTGTGCCCTGCTTGGGCGGAGCATCGCCGTGCCTTCGTGGGGGCGATCGGCGGCGGAGACCTCTCGCGTCGGGCCTTGGTTGAGGCCATGGTCCGGAGCGAGGAGGAGTGGCAGGCGGTCGCCAACTTCTGCGAAGCAGTAATGCTCGCAAAGGAGGAGGCCGAACGCATCAGGCAACGGCGTTATCGCGGCCGCCGCCGCCGCCGGGATTCTGATCCCGATTTCCGGCCACCGTAGACGCGGGCTTGCGGACAGTGAGCAATGGGTAGCTCGCTGTCCGGCCGTCCGGTAACTGTCCGGACCAAGCCCAAGTCGTCGACGGCGCGCAATGTTCCCGCGCGCCTCAAGGAGTTGTCAGTAACAGCAGGGACCCAGCCGGGTCGAAGCCTACTGGGGCCAGGGTTATCCGAAAGGGCGCTCGAGCCCCGGTATGAAGGCTAGAAGGAACGGGGTGGGTCTTTTAGTCAGTAAGAGTCTGACACTATCTCCCGCTCCGCCCAAGAGCGGGGGATGTCATTGGATGACTTTTTCCCACCATAAAAAAAAATAAAAAAAAAGGTGTACAGTACAAGTAAAGATTGCTTTATTTAAAGCCTACTGGCAAAGTTTTTACACCAGTGCCCTGTGGACCAATTATACGCAGCGGGCCTACAGTGCTCTTAGAGTCCAGTTTAACAATGCCTATGAGGATCTGGAGCGACTTCCTCGATTTTGCAGTGCCGAAGGCATGTTTGCGGAAGCGGGATTTTTATGCAATAATGCGTAAAAAGTCAGCCTCACTCATGCCCCGGTTTAAGAGTGGTGGTAATAGAATCCTAAAAATGTATGCTGAAATTTCAGAGTCACCAGTGTGGGATAGGTTTATTAAACGGCATGTACGAGTATTATGAAATATCTATTTATGTTTTATGTATTATGTTTGAGAGATTTATTGATTATTGTGTTTTTTTATTGTTATTGTGCTTTGGAATGATTTATTGTAATTTTTTTATGAACCAATTGAGTAATTTAATGCATTTGAATACTATACTAATATAGTTTTAAGTTTCCGTTACTAATATATGGACATTGAAATTAGTCTGAAATAAATTTATTTCATTTATTTAATTTTATTACTGAGGGTCATGAAGTTCTCTTTGAATCAGCATCTCGATGAATGGAATGGCGGCGTCTGTGTTAGTCTTAGGGCGTCTTGTTCAAATGTTTTTTTTTTAAGATTAAATTTAATTTTTCAACTCATTAAGTATTCAATAGATATAGTATCTCTCCCAAACTCAACCGAGCTGGGGCTGCGCTCAAGCGGCTCCTACCCAACCTTGGGGGTCCAGATGCCTCCTGCCGGAGGCTCTACGCGGGGATCGTTCGGTCCATGGCCCTCTACGGGGCGCCGGTGTGGGCGCCGTCGCTGAAAAAGCAACCGGCGGCCATGCTGAACGCCTGCCAGAGGGTCATGGCAATAAGGATGGTGCGGGGATACTGTACAGTCTCCCGCGAAGAGGCGAGCCTTCTCGCTGGCCTACCACCGTGGGATCTGGAGGCAACAGTCCTTGCACACATGCACGATATGCGCGTGGAGATGCAACGCCGGGGTGAAAGTCCGCTGCCGCGACAGGTCACGGCATGGCGGACAGAGCTCCGGCGCGATCTCATGGCGAAATGGCGTCAACGACTATCGCAACCCAGTGCTGGGCACTCCACAATCATGGCGGTAAGTCCCCTCTTTGAGGCGTGGCTGGAAAGACCTCACGGCGTCCTTACCTTCCGCATGACGCAGGTCCTCACCGGACATGGTTCGTTCGGGAGTTTCCTACACCGGATTCATGCGGAAGTGACGCCCGGGTGTCGCCACTGTGCGGAACGCCCGGAGGACACGGTGGAGCACACAGTCGAGGTGTGCCCTGCTTGGGCGGAGCATCGCCGTGCCCTCGTGGGGGCGATCGGCGGCGGAGACCTCTCGCGCCGGGCCCTGGTTGAGGCCATGGTCCGGAGCAAGGAGTGGCAGGCGGTCGCCGACTTCTGCGAAGCAGTAATGCTCGCAAAGGAGGAGGCCGAACGCATCAGGCAACGGCGTTATCGCCGCCGCCGCCGCCGCCGGGATTCTGATCCCGATTTCCGGCCACCGTAGGCGCGGGCTTGCGGATAGTGAGCAATGGGTAGCTCGCTGTCCGGCCGTCCGGTAACTGTCCGGACCAAGCCCAAGTCGTCGACGGCGCGCACTGTTCCCGCGCGCCTCAAGGAGTTGTCAGCAACAGCAGGGACCCAGCCGGGTCGAAGCCTACTGGGGCCAGGGTTATCCGAAAGGGCGCTCGAGCCCCGGTATGAAGGCTAGAAGGAACGGGGTGGGTCTTTTAGTCAGTCAGAGTCTGACACTATCTCCCGCTCCGCCCAAGGGCGGGGGATGTCAATGCATGATTTTTTCCAACCATAAAAAAAAAGGTATAGTATCTGTAGGATAGAGCGAGAAACTTTTACTGACTAAAACTCATCATATCTTAATTTACCCTTTGCGTTCTAGAGCCATGGTACCTAACACTTTCATACCACAGCCCTACGTGTGATCACCGTAGATGCGTGCTTGCGGACGACGAGCAATAAGTAGCTCGCTGTCCGGTTATCCTATAAGAATCGAGCCCGAGTATTCAACGGCGCGTATTATACACGCCCCACCTCTAAGAGTTGTCAGTAAACCTTAGGAGACCAGCAGGGTCAATGCCTGCTATGACCATGGGATTGGTACTGAAAAGGACAAAAGGAAAAAGAAGTAAAGTGAAAGAAGTTCTCATGGTCCTGGAGCGCAAAAGGGAGCTGAGAGTTGACTAAAACCACACCTATTCTTTATTCCTATTTTAGTCATTAAAAGTTTGGCATCCCGTCCCACGCCACTCTAAAGTGGTGGAAGTCATAAGAAGAAATCATAATATGACTTGTCATGCTCTAGGCTCTACTTAAAAAAAAATCTTCTATGATATAAAATTCATCTAAGTTCCTTCCAAATAAATATACTTACATCACACTGTTATGTTTGTCACTTCTTCGCTTCGAGCTATCGAACGACAGAATGGGTTTCGAAGAAACTTGGTACACTGGTAGACCAGTCTTGGAATTGCAGATAGGATAGTTTTTATCCCAGGTATATGATTCCTTGGGACAATTTCTACTTACACAAGGACGAAGTCACTAGTTTTCTATAATATCAGCTTCTGCTAACAGCTTTGCCGTTCTTTAAAATCTGTGTTGTCCCAGGAAATAGACCATATATGTCTATTTGTGTGACATCATCCGGAGAAGGAGTGACAAAGAAACATACATACAATTTTTCGAGTATAAAATATTACTCTATGTATTGTTATTATAGGGTTCTGTTTAGGGTATGTGTGCACATTTGTACTGTATATTATAACCTTCAGCATGTAACAATTACACGCTAGACTACCTAACGCAACGCCCTGACATATTTATAAAGCCTATTACACACATTAAACAAAGAGCAGCTAAGTGAGCCGTAAAATGATTGTTTTACCGTATTAACAAAGTAGTGTAGGCAGCAATTACGGGCAGTCCATCACAGTTGACAGTTGACAGGCCGGCACTGTGGTTAAAGTAATACACTTAGCTCTGACCTCAGGCTTCACGCTTTCGTGTAACTTAATTTTATATGTCCTGTAGTATGTTTTTATTCAGGAAATATTGGCTAAAGATGTAAATTAAACAAGCGTGGACAACATAGCGTAATATGCTATTCAAGATAAAAGGTTCTGAAATTAAAGCAAAGATGGAACATAGGAAGGGTTTTCAGTCAGTAAAAGTTTGATACGCCATCTCCGCCCTAGGTGGGAAAAGTCATTGGATGATTTCCCACCAATAAAACATTCATTTTATTTAATACTTTTACCCACAGCTTTGCCTGCATACATAAAATATTAGCCTATGTCACTCAGGAATAAAGCAGCTTTCTATCGGTGAAAAAGTTTTAGAAATCGGACCAGGACTTTCAGAAATTACCACAAAAACATAAAAACAAAATTTACCTCTTATAATATTAGTGTAGATTATACTAGCTGCAGAGTTAGAACCTTCCACTGCATTCAATAAATGGTCTCAGAAAACGTTTTTTTTTTTCATTTTTATACTTTAACCTAACGCTCATTTTGTTCAAAGAAAATATCAATCAAAATCACAAAGTCAGACATCGCAAATTGTCACCACATTTTCTCATAACACGTCGCTTGCGCATCAGATCCCGATAACACCCGATAGTAGCCGATCGCTCCCGAAGATTGATACGAATGACGCCGAATTAATTGGCCAAAGGGACTTCTCTTGGAATATTAATTTGCTTGCGTTAAAGAAATATTTATTTTGATTGAACACTGTTATTTTGTGTATTGGCTGCTCGTTAAATGGCAATGTTGATAAATGAGACTTTTTCTTAAGATAAATTGGTAATGAAGCGCTTTTAGTATTTGATGTAATGTACCAATTGGGTTCTTGTAGGTTGGTTGGCATTGAAACGAGAAGTTATCTACATGCGATAATAGTTGCAAAAGTATGTTTTTTACAACTTCCTGAAAATTGTCACTTTTAAACTTCTTTTCAGGTCTCTTATCCAGAATCTAACTTGTTAAAAGGAACCGCTGATATTGCTACAGAAGGGAAGCTAACAATGAAACAGATTTTCACATTCAATGAAGCAAAAACTCGCAAATTCGTCGTTAAACCATCGGTAGCCCGAGGCGGCGACATTTTGTCCGAGTCCTGCGTATTACATACAGACTTGGCTTTTTATCCACAACCCACTTTCGGCGCGAATCAATCATTGGTATAACGCAAAAATCATTGACATTTCCCATGACATACGAGCATACGAGCACAGGCGAGCACAGTCGATGGGTTCATCGCAACGAGAAAGCAACATGAATTATATCAGATAATCGGCTGAAATTTCGCAGGAGTTTGAGAAAAGGTTAAGCTCAAATTAAATTTTGATTTATGAATGCCAATTTTCCCTTCAATACGGTTACGGTAACGGTTGCACGTACTGACGCTTCGCATCATCGAACTTTATTGATAACTGCTCTCTCCGCAATGCTTGGAACTTGCAGCGATCTCTGTGGGTTTATCCGGAAAATGATTAACTGCTTTTGAAAGGTTGTGTTTATTGCGGATACCCGTGTGGTGATTCTACGTAGGCTTGCCATATATCATGAAAAATTAAAAAAAAATCAAGCTGCTGAGATAAGGGTTAAACGGTTTGTGTAAGAATTGGATAGGATAGCTCTTGCTGACACATCATTCGAATGTTTTGAACACAAAACATTGTTACAACAAAACAAGGGCTGTCAAATAGGAACAATAAGAGTTAAAAGCGAGAAACACGTCGCCAGGCCGGGCACGGGCGCGGGCGGACCACACCACTAATGACTTAGCGAAACCAACCAGCTCCTTCCAAAATTAAACAAGGTAAAAAAGCGAACAAACGATCGATCACCGTTCCTCTCAAACAAAACACAGAAAAAACCACGTGAAACGATGTATGGAACAAATTAAAAGCTCAGCGTGAGGCGTCCTGCGGCCTGGCCGCCTGCCCGCCAGCCCGCGGTACTCGGCTCAGGGCAAATATTAAAGCTGTCAGTTTTGTGTAATTTGAAGGCTCGTTTTCGACTTATAAGTTATGTTATTGAATGTTTTGGGGGCATGTGCGCGAGCGCCGTGTGAACGCTTCACCAATAATGAGCTCCGAGCAAACACGAGAAAGTCTCTTTATTATTAGAAAATTGAAATAATATCGATACAATCAGTGTTTTTACGATATCCGATGACCGCTATAAATACCTTAAGTAGCTCTTCAAACACGCATTGATATTCAATCCGTATTTGTCCAATGTGGCGTCTATGAACTGTGTACCCAATAAAAATACTATCAGAACGAGCTGTCATATTCTCAAATACCATGCGTTACGATAAAAACTGTTAGGGTGCTAATAAAACGTTGGAAGTGATGGGCGCTGCACCGACAACTCCATTACGTGATAGGACGCTAATGACGCCGCGCCACGGCCACCGCTCATTTCGCCAAATTGGACTCAATTATAGAAATGAGTTCTGAGATAGTCGCAGATGGAGTGATAGAGCGTCAGGTGGTTGTGCCGGTGCACTCGGCTCGCATTCGAACACTTTTTCAATACAAAGGCAATAAAAAACGGCTAGTCACGCACTAAATGCCTCCCCGACGCGACTCACGAGGCGTCGGCCAAAAGAAACAAACAGAATTGTTAGAAGCGCACACTCATGCACCCACAAAATTATTTTCGCTTCGTAACACGTGTCAAATTTCAATTTTACTAACGTCGAAATTAACAGTGGGCGTAAACAGATTATTGATATTGTCGACGATAAAAAAGTAATCGATGATCGCATAGAGCGCTCTCTTATTGTGAGGAAAAAAACAGCTATTGTTAGGTGTTTAGACGAATGATTTTTTCTTGACTTCGATTAAATGGACGCTAGTTTTATCGAAAAAAAATGACTTCATCAATCAGAGACGTGTTATTGGGTACAATGGTGCTTCTCGCAATCGCCACGTGGAATCTGCCGCTTCCAGGAACATGGTACAATTTTTCACGTTTTTTAAATGAGATCAATTTAGTGACTTTTCAAATTGTACGATTATGTTTCGGTGCGATTCTATCAGTTTCACATTGGTTGCTATTGAATTTTGGAAATGTTCTAGTTGATATTGTGATCAGATATTCCCAGGATGTTCCAAATTCTTTGAGTGATGTCAAAGACAGATAAGTGCGGATGCATTTGGATATTGATATTGAACTCGCTTCTGTTGATAATGTGTCCATAAATTGTTGACAAATCATTCAAACTACTCTATGGAGCTCTGGCCGAGTGTACGCAGTGGTGGCTGGGAGGTAATGCCCCGAACTTACGAGTTGTAGGTCACGGGTTTAAACCCAGCCAGGCGCATTACTTTGCGTAATTCATTTCATCACCACTGCTTTAAAAGCGGTGAAGAAAAACATCATGAGGAAATCGGCATGCCCTAGGATCAAAAATTGTAAGAAAGGTGCCATCCATCAATTCGCACTGGGCCCGCGTGGTGGATTACGGCCCATTCCCTCTCCTAGAGAGGATGCGTGAGTCCCAGCAGTGTGAACATTAAAAGGCTGATTATGCTATATTATGCTACTCTACTCAAAATCCCTAGACTAATTTTAATCTTATGATTTGTACCTGATTTTTCACGTAGATTACATTCTATGTTGTAGCGTTTGTTAGCACTTCATAATTTAATTAAAAAGTAACAATAAAATTAAATAAAAATATTGAAGTCTAAAAAAATGTCAAATAAACAAAAACAACAGTTATTTAATAACAAACGTTTCACACAAGATGAATGTGCAACAGTTGCGGACGCGACGTGCGTGCGACTCGGCCGCCGACGACAATGTGCACAAAACGTTATTAATTTTAATTAAAGCCTTCGTTAACTTTGATTAATTGAAGCGACGTCCGAGCACAGCCAGTACTGGCGAGCTCGAGCCCGCAGTATGAGAACTTGTCTGAGGACACCTTAAGAAATGTTTATGGTCTTGTATTGTTGGGATATATTAAAATTTATATAATCTATAGACTTATCAGCTGGTTTCTTAGTATTTTTTCTATTATTGCTGGTTAGATCGCATATACCTTTATGTCCCGATTGTCCAAATGTTCAATTTGATATGATAGAATAGAATAAACTTTATTGTATACCAAAATAGTAACAGTTTCACAGAAACTTAAATCTATGGGTACAATGGCGGTCTTATCGCTGACAGCGATATCTACCAGACAACCTTGGGATGGACTATAGAACTTAAACTAAAAAGGGGGTAGTCTGCGGTGTACTTCAAGCAATATTAATCAACCAAATTAATTAAGGGAAATAAATAATAATATATAGGCATATATACATTATGTGTTACACAATTAAATGGAAGTGAAAAAGAAAAGAAGAGAATAAAGGTTAGCGACGAAAGAAGAACCAGATTAATATTAGAGAGAAAGGTAATTATTATTATTTTTAAGGTGGGAAATCGTCTGATGTTTTCTCGCGCTCTAGGGTGAAGTGTCTCAGATTTTTGCTGACTAAAACCCACCTGTGTCCTTTCTTTCCCTTTGCCTTCTAGGGCCACGGTAACTCTTTCGAAAATTTCCGCCGCCCTAGCAGGCGTCCGCCCTGCTGGGTCCCTATAGTTTTGACATCATCTCTTTGAGGCGTGTGTAGATCAGTACTTGCCGTCAATGACTCGGGCTCGGTCTTTATTGGATGGTCGGGTGGTGAGCTCCCCATTGCTCGTCGTCAACAAGCTCGCATCTACATTGGCTGGGAATCGCCCATTGATTCCAGACACCCGGGGCATCTCTTATGGTGCTAGCTGGGGTGTGAGAATGATCGTACCCTCACGGTTGCGGTCATTTCCTTTGCTCACATTACTGCTGCGCAGAAGCAGGTGGCTGCTTTCCGTTATCTTCTGCTCCAGATGTTTGTCTGAACCAGGACAGGGCGCGAGAGGTCGCCGAATATCTCCACGAGGCCACGGCACCAGTGGTGCTCAGCCAAAGCGTTGCAGACTTCAACCGTATTGTAAAGTGACGTGTACTTAATTTTAGTCATGATACTTGCCCTTGATCAGAACATTCTCTTGATGTTTTTTAAGTCACTCTTGAAAAGTAAGCAAATATTACTTAATATGGTGTTTATAAAAAATGGTTTGATGCAATTGGTACTTTGGTTACGTTTATTAAATCCATATCCACTGTTGGAGACAGGCCTTTGTTACGTAACGTTAAATTTTTTAGAGTAAGTTTTTTGTAATCACAGTTTTGTTATCAATTCAACATGGAAATGATTAAACCACGTTTTTTTCAAACCAATCAAAGCTGGCAGCGCGCATCTGAAAATTTGTCAAATTCAATCTACTTACGCTAATTTTCTGGGTAGAAACTTAATCCAAGTTTTCTAAGGAAAGTCTTAGGTATCTGAGAATTGTTTTCTCCAGAAATATCTAGCAAATATTTATCTCCATTTACCAGCGGCACGTGTCCTTTCTCAAGAAAAAAGGTTAACGTAACGGAAAAATCGGTTAGACATGCTCTTTAACCGATGAAAAAATATAAGACAAAAAGTGCAGGCTCTTGTAGGTACAACAGGTTTTCTAAAGAGACCCAGTTTGCTATCTTTATGGCTAAAACTTACGCAAATAGTGACAAGGTACGGTTGTCAACTGCGGCTAATAACTGTTATTACACTATCTTAGTTATTTGCATTCTTATCTAGGTAATAGACCAGACTAATACCTTACCTTCATCTTTGATACTAATCGTCTATGATGCTTCCAATCAACTACAAAAATAAAAAATATGGTTTTATACTAATAAATTATTAAAAACTTCGTGACTAGTATAATTTATATACTTGCAAACCAATAATTACAATTCCGTGGATATTTCTTATAGCGGGCGCCCACAATATTTCTATAATATCGGTCAAATCATATTAAATGTTTGCTCAACGACAATACTCTATTTAAACACGACCTGCAACGTTTTTTCGCCACAATTGTTCCCCTCGCGTAATAATGCTCTAATCATAGGTTTGACACCCCGATACCCTCACTCCTGGACCTTAACAGCATCGATACAGTTAACATCACAACCATTGCTACTTCAGCAACTTTCACTTTATCAACCGTCTGTACAATACGTGCAATGTATCGAATATATAGCGATATATTCTGGTCGGTTATAAGGAATGCCTCAGGGCGTAGACCAGAAAGGCCAGTGTTGAAAGCCGAGGCTGCTAATACGTGGATTGTGGGGTAGGCAGGGGTAATTACAGCAAATGTGCTGCGTTTGTGTTGACAATACGACTCGGTTATCTCAAGCGTGCTGTTGTTAGACGCAGAAAATAAGCTTCATTAGAAATAAGAACGATAGATTTTATTTGTGTTTTCTTATAAATGGTCATTGAGTAATTTAGTTTGAAAAATCTCCCAATATAGTCATAAAAGTTAAGTTACGAGAGAACGATGCGTGTTTTTGACCAACTTCACCTCTTTCGACTGTTCTTTACTTGCACTTTTAAATGCTACAAAACATGATATCCAAACAATTTGCAGTTTTGTTCTGTCCTCGCATTCTTAATTTACTGAATATAAAACCCGTTTAGTACTATAATTCCATATTGCTTATGTAGCCTTACTATTTCATTACCAGACCCCGCCCCTGATTCTCCGTCTCGTCGTCAACATCCTTCATCATAAAGTCTACCTCCAGACAGCACTTCCTCTCTTCAATTATAATTCACACAAATTAATCTCCGTCTTGCACCATCATCCTACCTGCGTATGTCATAACAATTGACAATTTTTTCTCCGGCCCACTGGCAGGATGCGCGTGCGCCGAGACAAAGGCATTAGCATACCGCACGGGGCGCGGGTGTGGCTGTATTAATCACGTTCCGCTCGTGCCTTGTGTCTGCAAGTGATTATGGATTTGTTTTGGGTATTAGTTTATCTGTTGTGGGATTATGCCTAAAGGATTTGATCGTCTATGAGTTTTAATTGTTGGTTTTTGATTTAAGCATGTTATGTTTGGTATATCTCAAACTCTGTCTCAATCCTGTAAATCCTGTAAATCCAAAATTTAGCATTTTAGTAGGGTTTGTGATGTTCTTAACTCAAAATACTCGATATAGATCGCCGTTCTAAAACATTATGATTTTTAAAATGTAGTAATTAGATACTATTTGTAAAAAACAACTTAAGTGGACTGCGTAAGTTTCATTACTAAAATCCTTTGTAGTACTAGGTCGAGTTGATGATTGTGAATCGTCATTTGATTTAAAATCATTACCGTAGCCAAGAGGGCTGCCCAGTCTAAATACAAGCTGGATAAAATTGCCGGCTGGATTATTGGCTGGATAAATCTACCGTTTGCCGTTTGAGCAATAGGCCCGTAAAACACAACATTGCGTCGGTACACTGAATTCACACAACGACACAAATCACGAGATGACAGGACGACTTAGATGTCTTTCTTAAGAATTACCAAAAATTGGTTCAGAGCCAGAAACATTGGAAGGTGATCTTTGCCTAATATTGAGAATTATCTCAAAGTAGCCTATAGGTATTATACCTAGAGGCTAGTTTTGGTACCGTTCATAATACTACCTGCCTTCATACCTGTTAAAATTGTAGTATGAAAATATTGTAAATGTAATCTATATTTGTTTTAAAAGCGTAACCATAGAGTTTGTTTTTCTTCATAGGAAACGACCAATTTGACTACTAGCTTCTGAAGTTTTATAAGTGCCCATGTAGGCCTCCAAAATATTATTTTATTTATATTATTTTATCAATTTCACTATTTCTTCACATTTAAGTTTACTCGCGACGCAAAAAGAATTACCGTTTCTGCCCTATTCTAACTTTTTAATCTTTGATGGAACAATATGTATGTACGTCGAGTCATTCGAAATATTATAGACTTAAATCAAATGTGGTTTGTAACACATATTATTTCCAATAACCATTTAGAGTTCTTTAAAGCCGTAATTAGTCCTTGTAACAGTTTTATTTGTTTGTAGTTGTATTTTAAATTAGTATGGACCTACTCTTAAATCTGTGCGCATTAATGTGAGGGTTGAGTCTCCGATATCTTTGAATGAATAGCAGTTACTAACTGATTCAAAGGTGTATAAAAGGCTAACACATGATGACGTCGGTTCATTATAGTACGTACTTATAAGTTATGAATGAACGTCCATACATCGAGTCTCTCATTCAAACATCAAATCAGTATCAAAGACATGAATGGTAAGGTTCGTGAATGGAGCACATGAAAGACTATTGATGTACGCATTATAAGCTACATTGCACTTACACTAATTTATTTTAAACTTAAATAAATAAAACACAAACGAATTTCAACCTAACTCTTAAATCAATACAGGATAATTTTTATTATTTCATCTGCATCATATATATTGTTAAACGCATCATTTGCAAACTCTGATATAGTTATAGCAAACCAATATGAATCTTATTGGTTTAAAAATAGAGATTGATTGGGACGCACAATATTTCTGATCTGTGGATGTCAAATGTGTCAAGTCATCAAAATATGTACTGGGTGATGAAGATGATGTCTGATACGGACTTACAACGGTTACAATAGGCGTTCAGAATCGATTTGAGATCTCCTGATTAAAGAAAGTGTTATAGGATTGTATCGATTGAAATATTGGAATTATTACAAGCTCTTAAGCTGTTGAGGATTTGATTGAATCGGATCCAAGTCTAGTTAAGTGATAAAAAGATTTTGATACAGAAAGTTTTTACTAAGTCATTCACGATTGTTTCGGTTTTGTTTCATTTCACATTGTTTCCAGCACCATAATAACAAAACTGACTAAGATCTTTTATAAATTAAAAAAAGAATCGTCGTCTTTATAATAACAAAGTACAATTGCCGCAAAAATGTCGATCCTTTATAAGATCGGAGCTGTCATTAAATATAATTCCTGTGAGTCCTTTAATACCATCGCAAACCTCATTGTTTATCGATCTTGCGGGCGTTTATTAGTTAAATTTAAGGGCTATTATGTTATCGGCGCTTTCGTCGTCGACAGATCTTTGTTCCCGAAAGCACACAGGAACAATATGGCGTCGTCTTGTGCGGCCCGACTTTTTGCCTTTGTCTCACGTTCGCGCCGACCAGCCGGACACGATGCACGAATGGATCCATAGATGTATGCGAGTCATAGGTTAATGTTTTAATTTCTGCGCTGGCTTTGTGTGCACTGAATGCTGATGAAATGCTTTCTTATTCTTGGGTTATGGTTTGTAGTGCTTTGTTTTTTACATCTTTATCATCTAATATCTTCATATTATTTTTTATAATCAGTAGTAATTTAAAATTGATTTGATTGATATAAAACTCTAAGTAGTTGGCGACCAAAATAATTTGGCGGTACATATTCTTTGGTTTTATTAACAATTTTTTTCACAACTTTCCATCAAAAATAAATAACACAACATCCAAAATATTGTTTCATTCTTAGCTGAAAGTGTTGGCAACGTTTTGTGCGTTTGCAGGCGTGTCTGCGTTGTCGCGTTTCGAACAAAGACGTTTAATTGTCGGTTATCCGCCGATAAATCCACGCAACCACTCATTACTTGACTATCGAAACGATGTTAATTGAAACTTTTGCTTTTTTATGGCTCGCGACGTGCAAGTGTGCTCACGGGGAAGGCACATTGTTACATTTTGGGCGAAGTTGAAGATTGCTATGCGATAATAAGTGATCGGCGTACATCGTAATGCAGGTTTTGATTTATTTCTTACTCAAGAATGATTGAGTGGAGAAGTAAATGCGGATGGATGTGCGTAACTACTGAATGCCATGTCAAAATGTCTCATAAACATTTTGGCACGTATAGGACATTTTTTGCTCATTAAAATTAAATGTAAGATCTTTTTATATAAAAAATACATTCTAATCTAAAATCATCCTGTTTAAGATCTCAGAAACATAATACAGAATGCAATTAAAGCCACACAGCTCACATCACTCCAACTACAAACAATACACAAAAACTACAGAAATGGCAGCATATATCATTCTCACCTCCTCAGCAATCGGACATTGATTTATATAGATGCTTTATTTGATTCGATTGTATCATCAGATTGTCATAAATCGGGCCCCGCCGTTCCCCTTCGATACCGATATATTTCCCGATATGGCTCAAGTTTTCCTGATGTCATTATGTCTGTGTTGGTGATAACTGAATCTGAGCCAGTATTAAGGAAGTATTCAGTTGTTGCTGTTTGATGTGTGTTGATAGTGTTGTGAGGATTTGGACCAGACATGAAGAATTTAGTCCCACATCATAAGGTTGATCATATTATGATTCAGGAAGTGGTCATCACCTGCATGTTTTTGTGGGGCTCGTAACTTGTGTCATCAAGAAGTGACCAGGTCATATTTTATTGCTCTTTAAGATGATTATTCACGTGCAGGTTGCTTTGTTGTTAAATATTGGTTATTTGTAAACTTTTCGTCAAACAAATGGTGCTAATGGTTACGTTCGTCACTACATTAATCATGGACATCATTTCTCACATTGGAACCTGTCCTACCGAGAAATTCTCTAAAACAATATATTGTAAAAACATCATTTAACAAACGCAAACAACGATTTCTCTGAGTTAGTTCCACCGCCGTGTTTTGCAATTCATCCCCATCTCGTCATGGCGTTCCCTGACCGCGGCCACATTTTTTCTTGTCCAAATAAATTAATACAGGCGTCTTGGGAGCCCTCTACCCGGCGACTTGTCAAATTAATTTCTTCTCGCAAGACAATTTGTCTGCCGCTTGAGGGCAGCGGAAAAAACTTCGGTATCGATTGCTCTGCGATTAGTCAAGGGGCAGACCCTAGTCGAATTGGTTCACGAGCAACTTGGAACACAATCGTTTTAACAAGATTTATATGGCGTTTTGAATCATTGAAATTGTTTGTTATTTTTATCTTTTAAATTAAGGCTTTTATCCTATAACTACAAACAAAATTACGACGACAAAACAGCATCTACGTTAAACGATTTCTGACGCTAGTACGCGCGCAGACATGTTTCCAGATATCACAATGCTACAGAATTCCGCCCTCTCAAATCCACTATCCCAAATTTTCTCAGTTCCCTAAAATTAGCATAAAAACTCCGCCATCTATTTCGGAGGGCTGTCATCCAGCGACGTTAAGACCTATCCTAGGAAGATCAGGAACTGAAACGTTCAGAGAGAACTGAGCTCGCAAAAACTTTTTATAGGTAATAAAATAAATAGGCGGTCGACACGCACGGCCGCATCTCAGCCTCCATTGCCGCCCAAAATTAAAGTGCGCTTTTTTGAAAGCAGCAATCTCCTCGGTCACAGTCGATAAAACCGCTCCGTGCCGATTGCGGTCTTCCCGAGTTACGTGGAAGTGACGCTTAGGGTGGCGACCATCGTGCAGCTGTTTGGACAGGCGGTTTTACTATTTAGCGCTGAACTTTGACTTGAACTTTACAGCGACTTCATATTACTAAATAAACAAACATGAAAAACGTAAAAGCACAGATCTTGATAGAGTCAGCCCTGAGTTCAGCTACGACTTCAGTAGCGTCCATCAGTTCTTATTACAAATATGTTTATTATAAAAATAGGCAACTCTTCTAGATTTGAAAGTACTTTTATCAGTTAGACCAAATAAACCTTACCAAAAATTGTGCCATTGTCTTTCGAGCCATATTATCAGTTGCCCAAACGTTCGAACCGCAGCGTTTTCTCTCCCAATCCGACCGCATCCTTACTCCGGTTGGTATTGGGGATCGGTAGTGGCTCCCGGGGCTGCGGCGCTTCACAATTAGCCCCGCTAATGGCCAAAGAGTTATCTCCCAGGACCCGGCACACAACACGAATAAGAATTTACTTAAACCCACTGCAATTCAACGTGTGCGGAAAATTGCTTTTAGGAATTAGAAAATAATTTGCAAAAGGAAAAATGTTTAGGTAAAACTTAATTGCTCGTATGTAAATGTTAATGTTGTAAGGAAAGTATTTTTATGATTTTCCTTGTGTATAAGTATTCCTAATTGCTAACGTAAGTGGCATAATTGAGCGTATAAAATCTAGAAGCAAAACAACAATGGATTCGCAAGAAAATATTTAGGTTACTGTGGTGAAAAACGAATTACTGTGGGAAAATCAATGGCAACACAGAACTCTAACATGGCATTAAGAATAGTACAAGAACGATTGCTACGCATAAATCAAAATGCGTGTCTGACGTGAAATGTGACGTCATGTGACGCGACGCGACGTCAATATGAGCGGCGTCAGTTGGCGCTGACAGCCGATATGAGCGCGATATTGTGGCGTGTCGTGTGTGCGCTGCGGTGTGGAGCCTAAAATGAGACTTTACAAACTCTAGCTAGTTTTCTGTGAGGGAGCATTTTGCTTGCGTATTTGCTTGAAGTTCTTGTATACCCTATTCTTTAAGTCTTTATTGTACACTATAACAATACAAAATAAGTGGATAACAAAGTTCATGTACATAGGCAAGCTTAACTTAAAGTTGAGTTTTCTTCCAGCAAACCATTGAGCGATAGAGAGAGATGACAATAGAGGGTAGGATCCAGTGTACAATTTTAAAATTAGAAATATTATGAATAAAATAATAATACATAAATAAGTATACCTACATACATAAATACACATATACTTTATGTTATTGTGAAAGGAAATGCTCTTTAATTTTCCTCTTGAAGACATCTAACGAAGGGCTGTCACGTAAGGAGTGTGGGAGGGAGTTCCACAGACGCACTGCAATTACGGAGAAGGAACCATCATAATGGCTAGAAGTGTGAAACGGGGTACGAAGAAGAAGAGAATTGGCAGTGCGACAGGGTTTACCCCTCGGGACGAAGTACTCAAAGCGTTCACAATGGTATTGTGGAGAATTAGGGTTGTGCAGGATAGTGTAGAGAAGAGACAGGATATGGGTATCACGCCGACGCCGAATCGGCAACCACTTCAATTTGTTCCGAAACTCCGACACAATGGTCGTATTTGCGGAGGCCGAAAATGAAGTGGATGCACAAATTCTGCAGTCGCTCGAGTTTTTTTCGGAGAACCTCCGTTGCATCGAGAAAACAGACATCCGCATAGTCTATTAGCGGTAGAAGAAGAGATTGCGCAAGGGTGACCCTAGTATGAAATGGTAGAAATTTTTGGAGACGTTTAAGGGACTGAAAAGAGTAGAAGACCCTCCTACTAACATCAGCTATATGAACATCCCAAGAAAGGTTAGTATCAATATGGACGCCTAGATTCTTAGCACTTTTCGATTAAAGTATAGGTACTGAGGTGGAAGAGACGGGTGATTCAGTAAACTAAGCTTATATCTGCCACCAATAATGAGCGCTTGAGATTTATTTGGATTCAGTAAGAGCCCAAAGGACTTAGCCAATATAGTTTCAATGAGTTTGCCGACTTTAAAATGACGATATAACTGCAAGTCGTCTGCGTAGAGATGATAGTTAGAAGTTAGGACCTTAGTGAGAGCGTTTATAAAAACTGAGAAAAGTAAAGGAGAGAGGATGCCATCCTGAGGTACACCCGCAGCCAAATCACACCATTCAGAGGAATCCTCATCAGATCGAACAGACTGCGAACGGCCCCGAAGATAAGATTTGAACCACTCAGTTACTTGTGCAGAAACATTAAGGGAGGAAAGGATTCCTAAGAGAATGTTAAAATCAACAGAGTTGAAAGCACTACTGAAGTCCAATAAAACCAATACGGTTAGACATTAATTTATTTTCCATAGCTAGTCTTCTAACATCAGTTATTTTGATAAGGGCTGTTACAGTGCTATGTCCAGGTTTGAAATCGGATTGGTAGGACTTAGTAGGCTGTTACAGGATAAAATCTCTATGATTCTGTGATTTCTTCGTAATTTTATTAGTTTTAGTAAATTAATAAACTAGTCTCACCATCAACGATTGCATCACTGCTTATCATCAGGTGGGATCGCAGTTAAGCACTAGTTTATATCATTAAAAAAAAAGATGATGATGATGATGATACTTACTATATCAAATGAACTGCTTGCTTAAAGAGAGTACCTGAAGTCTGCGTCACGAGAATATTATTTAGTTTGATTTCACTTAAGAACATCTTAAGGTTGTAATTGTTATCAAAAGAAACTATTGGTTCTATTTAAAGTTAAGAAACCCTTTTAAAAAATCAGAGTAATAAAAACCAGATTCAGGTAAATCAAAAACCCAAAACCCAAAACGAACAAAAATGCAAACCAATTAACCAAAACTGGAGACAAACAAAAGAGACTAAAAACAGCTTGAACCAGAGTTAGACAAAAGTTGAACACAACACACATGAAAACCGCGGAAGTGTCGTAACACTCGGAGCCGCGTAACCGATCCCCGAGCGCGCTGGTACACTGCGGGGAAACTTCGCGACCGAAACACGAGCATTTGGACCACAGCATGACAATTAACTGTAATGCTTGAATGATGGTGCTGATGAACCTGTTACGTTGTTGTAAATTTTCATACTTGTGAACTGTTTTGGAGTAAGATCCCTGAAATATGGTCTATAATTGTAACTAAAATTGTGGTCTTTAACTCAATATAAGTATTAAACGTGTCTACCTATCATCACCATCATCGTATCAGCCGATAGACGTCCACTGTTGGACATAGGCCTCACCCAAATGTTGCCTCATGGTTCTGGAGTGGCGACCACGCACCGGAAGACACAGTATTGGAAGGCCTCCTACAAAGTGGACTGAAGACCTGGTGAAGGTTGCGGGAATCCGATGAATGCAGGACGCGCTGGGTCGTAACTACTTACATTTTTGCATGTTTAGTTTTCTCTTAGCAACAAGTTTACAGCTACACAGTGTTTGTGTTTGTCTCCTGAACAGTATTCACTGCATTGGAGGAATTTGATCTTCAACAATGTTATACAGAATGTATGTAACAAAAATAAATATTTTTAACATCAATCACAAATGCGTCTGTAAGCCATATTTTATCCACACGTCCCAAATAATCTTAGCTATAATTCTTATAAAATACATTGCATTCCAAAAAGAATTGCATTTCTCCACGCCACGCATTAGTTCCCTAAAGTCCGTCTCTCGCATATTATCCATTCCGTCGTATCACGTAGTTCCTCCATCCATCACGCGGATCATCGCGGCGCTCCCGTGTCCCGCTGTACTCGCTGTACTCGGACCCAATCTCCCCATTGTCCCCTCCTTTATTTATAATTTGATTTCAACAAGCTGTCGCCGCATAGAGGTGCCTTTTGTGTGCACTTTCATTTTAATCAAATTTTGATTTTGGTTTTGAATGGGTGCTCAATGTTGGTGTGTTTTGGTCTTTGATTTGTTAATTTTGTGGGGATGTAACTACTTCTGTTACTTCTACTGAATACGCAAATATTTGAAATGTTAATTGTGGCTATAGAAAATGTTTCAGCATGAACAAACTTCTTCCATCCAAAGAAGTTTTATTCAGCATAAACTATAAATACCAAGTGCTAAGTTTAGTTTTAAAGTTTCAACCAATGTAATGATTGCTTGACTTATCTCAAACTACATAGTTTCTAATCTAAGTAGTTAAGTATCTTGCAACAGTCATACTTTTTGCATCATAATTATTTTAATAAGTAGAATTATAAATATTTATTTGTAGCTCACGATAACAAAGTCGTCCGTGACTCATGCAGCAAGACAATCATATAAATTAAATGAAATATCTAATTAAACCTTTTTATAGATATTTTTAAAAGTTGATATTTATCTTTTAATATTAAATGGTGAAGCAAGCGATCCACCCGCTGGCTCGTCTCCTCAATCAGCCAGGGGTAGCAAAACGAGTAAATTAATTAGCCACGCGCTGAATCAAGGAAACAATAACCGCAAACAGAGGGCTGCGGTCGCAACATTTGTGTCAATACCTTCAACCCTTATATTGTCAACGGGATGAAATTAGACAGCCCTGTACAAGGGATATTGCGCTGGATATTGTAGCGGTTATGTAAGTTTGAAGAGCGTATATTGATGAATTGTTATGAATCTTGACTTGGAGGTTTGAATTCAATGCAGGTAAGGTATATCTGATTTTCGTCACACATCCTAATCATCTTTATGTAAATATGAGTCTAGTTGAAAAATGTAGATTTCTAAAATATGTTTTAAAAAAATTACCTTTCTTATAATGGGCTAAAGAATAATCCAGCCTCGTTTTAGTTTTTAATTTTGAAATAATTACTGCTCTTCGATAACACCTTTTTTTAGGTGGGAAATCATCCAATAACTTCTCCCGCTTTTGGGCAGTGAAAAAATTTTAAATTAAATTTCCCATTTTCCTAGTTATTTTTTTTCAAAATGTAATGTCCAATCTTATTTCCAAATGTTCTTAATAAAAGTCCTCGACCGTACCCCAGTCGTGTTGTAAATTTTTCAAACATGTTCACATTATGGCCAGGATTACGGTTAATTCGGCGTGTCGACTTTAACGCGGTCTTGTATTGGGCCCATATGGCGTATTTCTCCCCGGTCTCCCCTGCGCGATATTATTGGCGGATTAATTATTAATCCCTTACTGTATCGAAAATAAATCAACGGTGATTGGTCACATCGGGTAGATTTTGGGAAGTAATGGTTAGTTTTTGTTGTAAAAAATGTTTTAGTAAGGGGTTAAAGCTGGATAGAGAAATAAAATGTCAAAAGATAAAGTTTCCGCGACAAACACAAAACTTTAGGAAGAAAATTTGATAAGTAGTCTTAGTTTCCTTCAAAATCTCTGTAATTGAGCCAAGACGCGCTTAAATCTATCGTAAAGTATTTCCGTTAGAGAGAGGCTTTACTCAGTAGATGAATTATGATTTTTAATATTATTGTTTTCTGCATGAAATATCAGTATTATTATCGTTTTTAGCACCTCATATTCTTTTAATTTTTTTGTCATATTGCATGTGGACTATTGAAATTTATATTAATAAGTAGATACAGTAGGAGGTGGCGTGACGATTTGGACTCCTACCTTGAGGATTGGCCGGATGTAGCTAAGGACAGAAAAGAGAGGAACAACGGAAGGGAGGCCTTTGTCTTGCAGTGGGACACAACGGGCTCATAATAAGTTGATACTATTAATAAAATGTATGTGTATAATTAACAATAACATAAGGCGTTTCTGAGAAATGAAAACATACCTATATCTTCAGCTTGGACATCATGTTAACAATTTGCTTTTTTATTTTTAGCATTCTGTCGTAGATATATTTTCCATGTTTAATGCCATGATAAACTTACTATCCATGATGAACTTCAATGATATCAGAAGAACTATCTTCATTGATCTCTAACACAGCAGACCTTCCCTAATACTTAACGTTCCAGAGCGACTGACATGACACACAAATTCAAGAGCGCAAACTTTGCACTTCCACCAATTTACAACATACACCCTACATACTTTTATCTGCTTGCAATAAGGTACAATTTCGAAGTTCACAAGTTTGGGATAAGGTGGTTGAAAGTCAGCAGTTTTCGAATACGTCACTTGACTGATGTTTCGCTGACTAAGTTTTAGTGAACTGATGGGGTAGGTATGTGCTTTTAAATACTAGACGCTGAGAGATTTACCTTATTTTTCTTTACATAACGTAATATGTAATGTGTTCAAATGCCGCAGAAAAATTGTAAATGGTCTGAGTGCAAGACGATATAACTAGAAAAGGGAGATCACTGCTGATGTTACAAAATATATACTAATGGAGAAGTAAAGATACTTTTTTTTTTTTTTTTTTTATTGTTGATAGGTTCGCGCTTGACCGCTATCTCACCTGATGGAAAGCGACGATGCGGTCGACGATGGAGCGCGCTTACCTAAAAGAAACCTTTTCACTCTCGACTTAAATACTAGTGGAGAAATAAAGATACTAGTGGAGAGTAAAGATATTAGTGATATAGTGAGACAAGTATAGATCAAAAATATATGGTGTGCTGACCCTGAAGAATTTGAGATAAAGATATGATGACCGCTGACCGTATAAAATCTTCTATACCATGATTAGGGTTCCGTGTATCCAAATTGTTAAAACGAGACTCTATTACTGTCCTCACTTCGATGTCCGTCTGACTATATCTTACAGATGATATATTTTCACAGATGATGGATTTTTGTGGCCATTATAACAACAAATAATATTAAAAACAAAATAAATGCTTAAATGGGGCTCCCATACAACAATCGTGACTATTTTACCATTTTTTGATACGGACGGTACGGAATTCTTCTTGTTAGAGTCCGACTCGCACTTGGCCGATTTTTTAATTAGATGGCCCAAAGTGACAGCTAAAACAATGGTTTAATGAGAGCGGGGTATTTTTCATCGACAGCTAGCTATTGTTCACTGCTGTCACTTAAGTTCAGCTAATTGAAAATTAGAGTATACTCGTAGTTGATACTTGTAAATGTCACATGGGAAGAGTTGCAAAATGGTAACTTAATCTCAGTCATGGTCCTAGAACGCAAAGAGCAAGGAAAGGTGGGTGAAAGGGCAGGTGAAGGAATATAAATGAGTTTTAGTCAGTAAAAGTTTGACACGCTCTCTCGTTCTAACCTAAGGTAGGAGCGGCTTTGCGGACGGTGAGCTATGGATAGATCACCGTCCGGAAGTCTGGTAACCGTCCGGACCGAGCCCAAGACGTCGAAGGCGCGTATTGTTCCACGCGCGCCTCAAGGAGTTGCCAGCAACCCGTAGTGGCCCAGCAGAATCAAAGCCTATTAGGGTCAAGGGTCTGCTTCTGAAAGGTAAATTCGGCTCAAGTATGAAAATCAACGAAAGAACAGGAGTGGGTTTTTAGCCAGTAAGAGTCTGACACTACTGCTCCGCCAAAGGATGTGATGTCATTGGATGATTTTTCCACTTACAAAACCTAAAACAAGAGAAGACATTAAATGATTTCCCTCCTCCAAAAAAAAAAACTCAAGGCACCATCAATTCTACGTATCGTATTTTTTTATAATTTTTTCCCAGCTTTTAATAGCACAGAGATCAGATGTCTATTTGAAACGTGACAATTATTGATTTCTGATGTAAATAATGAAAACCAGTTGCTTCATATCTGCGTAGTAAATATTCATAATAAACAGACCAGAGTCGCCCTACAATAAATAACGAATTATAACTTATTCAACGATATAACTGCACGTGTTCCTATCACCACAATTAAATAAATAACATCTTATAAGGTAACGCGATAAAGGCAAAACGTTATTTTATTTTATCATGTAGATAAAGATACTGGTCTTTAGTTTGATGTAATACTGAGACTTGTTCTATTAAGAAAAGCGGTATGTACAAATCGATTGGAAAAACCAGTACCTAACACGTTTAATTCCGTCATAACTTATTTTTTATTACCTTTGCCTAAACTTTCCCATTGCTGGCCAAAGACCACCCCTAACTTCTACCATGTATAAAGATATAGGAAAAAAGACTGCCTAAAATAGACGGACGGACGTAAGACGGCTAAAGTAGGATTGGGTAGATCACATCAGCCGCATGCTCTGCACTGACTGTTGGGCAGGAGTCTCCATAAAATACCTGAGGATGGACGACCTGGAAAGAGGTGGCTAGATGACCTAGACATCTACAGCAAGGGCTGATTCGAGGTAGCCCGAGAAAAGAATAGGTACCTGGAAGAAGTCATAACTTAAATGGATAAAAATAAGAGCAATGAAAAAAACATAAAAATACAAAATCAGCTAAACAGCAAGCACTCTTGTTTAGTATTCAAATGCGCGGTAAATATTGACCCATCTCACATAAAACCACTGACTCCGCAAAAGTTACAATGCACCAATTTGTTTACACTACAAACTAGTTATCCGTCTCTATTGTTGATTTAAAAAAAAACCCTTTTACCCTCCGATGTAAAAGGGTGAAATTAAACTGGCGCAAGGTTTTTTTAGGACCATAGCATAAAAATACTCAAACGTTTTCTTGTGAGTCTTGCAGTATGCTAAAGGGTTGTCTAGTTGTATTGTTAGACTGTGGTCGTTGTATGGGGTGCCCGGAGACAAGCGTGACAAAATTGTGCATGGGGTATATGGTATGTGGTGATGCAACCCTTCAGCTTCGCGCCGCGGTCTGCGGCCGCTGAGGGATGTTGTGTACTAGGAGTAATGAGAGTTGATGCATTATAGTTCTAAAGGTTAGTCAATAATCTTAAAAAGTCTTTAGATATTAAGCAAAAGCTTATTTTGTACATAGAGGAAGCTATTAAAAGCTTAGCCCTTTTAAGTTGTTATAAAATGTTCTGGTCCTTTCTCGACATTTTTATAATAATATAAAAATATCAATATTTCATTTTACATAAACCTAAGTGGGCACTTATAAAATGTCAGAAGGTAGTGCACGCTTCTAATTGGGCGTTTCCTATGGAAAAAAAAGCGATAAGAAACTTCATGGTTACCCTTTCAAAAAAATATTGATATTACAATATAAATACTGAAATCTCGCTAAAACTGACCTTAATTTTGTTTATGTTTGGGAGAAAATAAAACAATAGCATCTGAAGGTAATAAGTTAGAAGGGCCTACAACTGATAGGACTACTTAAATGTTAGACCTGATAAATTTTCGAGTTACGATTGTGATGATTTTATTTTTGAACATAATAATATTGTTTTCAAGTAGTTTGTATCATTAACATAGTACGGGTTATCGATGTCTGAAAATAAAATAAAGTATAAGATTAAACTTTCATTATATGTATTAAATCATGTCAGTACTTAATTTTAAATAAGCACACAATCGAATTTATTTTAGTTCTAAGACACAAAACACAAGCATTTATTCAAGTATCAATATTCTTGGTCGCGCTACACACAACCCCACGTGGAAGCGTGAAATTCGTACAATAAATGCCTTTGTATTGCGTAGCGTCGCGGCACCCTGTTGACTTTTGGACACGCCGATACCGCTGTCACAGTGAATGTATACAAACGCGTGAACTAGAAAAAACTATACCTACTCTAACAAAAACAGATGCAATTCTAGGAATTGTTTAGACTCTAGTAGGTTAATTTGTATGTAGCAAGTACAGAAAGACGAAGAAGTTTTACACAAGTCTTGCTATCCTTGGCCAGATATTTAAAACTCTTTACATTAGTGTAGTGTACTTTCAATGTCTTCGTCAGTCTGTGTAGCTATATCTAGTGAAATACTATCATAAGTAATTAGAATGACAAATATGTCAGTACTTTTAAGCCTTATTATCCAATTATTAGAAAATGAATTAAAAAATGAAATAATAATGGGCATTATATGCATGCAATGAAACAGCATTATTAACATGAACTAGACTTTATAAAAAACCTAAGCTTTTTTTAATTGACAAACTAGCGCTTGACTGCGAACTTATCTGATGGTAAGCAGCGATGCAATCATTGATGGTGAAGTGCCCTAGTTTCTTAAAAGCCTATTTACTCTTACCTTGAAGACACCTAAATTATAATAGGACGGGAAGACCGTAGCAGGTAAATTGCTTAAAATTATAGTAAGTCTATTTAAGAATGTTCATATCAAGACCTCACAGCATCACAATATTTAGAATGCGCGTAATTACAACGAGCTAGTTCCACATGAATACAAAACGCATTAGCGCAAACTTACTGCGCGTGATTGTCATTTATTTAACACATAAATCTACCTTCAGCAACTAAGTTACATAGTTCTGCTTAATGAGGAGCTGCAAGCTGGTTGCCTGTAGATACAAAGTCCTTATTGCACTTATTTGTCGATATGATAATGAGTAGTATTACTTATTGCTTGAGATTGATTTAGCTCTTGAATATTATTACGTAGAAGCCCGTCTAATAACTATGAATTATATTGTTATTGTGTTAAGTATGAATAATTAGTTGCAGTTTATGGTAAATCGATATTGCTGCTCATATTTTCGTTTAGCTGTTGCTTATTCAATGTTTGGTTTGAATTATTTACATTCCGGTTTGAATGTTCTAAAATAGTCTTTGGATGATCTATGGCGTTTGTAGCTTCTCTGAGTTCTATTTTTACTTCTATTTTCAATAGTATCTACTGTCTAGTCACCACCTTCACTTTTGGTTGGGTTGTAATTGCACAGATACCTAAGTAGAACTGTCTATCTATTTCTGCCCATACACAATTTACAAAAAATATTATTTAATTTCTCATAATTATTTGGTGCCGAATGATTCAATGTTGCCAATCTATCTTAAAAAGAGACGTGGGCATAGTGCAGGCGGAGTGAGGGCGTACTATGTTCTTGGACAGACAAGCGTTTTTTAATGTCGTAAAAAATTATAAGAATAAACCCTTAATAGTGCATTGGACTCACAGCAAGTGAGCCATTTCGCATACGGTGGGCTTTAAAACAACAATATAATTTTCTTTTTCAATTATCAATTTTTCAATTCCTAAACGTCTAAAGAGTTCAATGACAAAATACACAATTTACTCCTCAAATCTATCCTTATATTCCTCGTATTATATCCTTATATTTTTTATTATTCACGAATTTTTTGTAAAAGAATGAAAGTAGGACGGCTAATGTACGCAGACAAGCTTAACCCATAATTTTATTGGGTTTTCATACAGCAAACCTTATATAAATGAGAGAGAAATTTCGTTCTTGAGGATAATACGAGTAATTATAAATGCAGAACAAAACTTACACATATTAATTAAATCATTCTGAAAACTAATAATATACTTAACAAATATGTGTACAGCAAACAATACATAAACATACTATTTACAATTATTTATTTATTGTTTTATACATAGATATGATGGTTCATGTTGACAGAAAATATTCTCTAATTCTTCCCCTGAAAACCTCTCTAGCTAGGTTGCAAAGTGTGTAGAAAAGAATTTCAGAGGCACATAGTATGAATGGCAAAAGACCCACTGTAGCGACTTGAAGAGAAAGACTAAAGACTTGTAAAATATAGTTCGATATTAACAATAACTTAAGTGGCAATAGGCAGGGCATATTGCTCGCAGAAAAGATTGCCGTTGGGGCCAAAAGGTTTTGGAGTGGCGACCGCGTACCGGGAGACGCAGCGTTAGAATGCCTCTTACAAGGTGGACAAATGACCTGGTGAAGGTTGCGGGAATCTGATGGATGCGGGACGCACAGGATCGTTCATTGTGGCGACACTTGGGGGAGGCCTATGTCTAACAGTGGACGTCTATCGGCTGAAATGATAATTAACAATAACAAGCTTCGCTCCAGACGCTCGTTTGCCAGTCCTCATTGCAATCATTTTAATAATTTCAGTAGCGAGTGCGACATAGTCCCAAACATCGAGTATCGATAATTACGTTCACTTAACTTACCAGTTGATGTGACAACCCGATTGATTTTATCAAACGCGCCTTTATATAGAAACCTGCCGGCAGGTGCCCACTGGTGCAGGGTTCGGTGCCCGAGTCGGTATTATCGTTAGGTAATTGAACGAGGGATAATACGCTTGTTATTACGGCGAGTTAATTAAATTTTTCGATTGCGAAATGTATTGGTTTCTATTTATATATTTTGTAGGTATGTTACTTTTATGTTGGACGTGTAGCCTTCGGCGTGGTTTCGTTTAAATAAGTTTTTACCTAAAGTGTTCAGTTTGGTTTTGTTGCCGAGTTCGTGTTGATATTTAAGGTTTTAAAAATAATTTATTGCCAATTGAAATGAAGGTGTTTTCACTTAGATATTTTTCTCCAGCTATTTTGGTAATCGATATCTTGTGGATATTATCTAGGTACCATTTGAAATCATATCATAAAACGTAAAACAAATCCAGAAAAGACCTCTGAAAATTTCCTATTTTGCGTGAACATTGGCCTTTCATAATGTGCTCATAAATTAAAAAAAAGTATAGAAACCTTGCACAAATTTATTTCAAAATCTTTTAAAATTACTTACAAAAAAAATGTAACTTGCAACAAGTTTGTGAAATATTCGAGTGAGTAGCGGAATCTCTCTTTTTTCACGTTGCCTCTATATCAAACGTTGCGTTGGATTCCGATTTATCTAACGAAGTATCTACCAACGGGCTTTTAAGCCATGCTCAGGTTGACGAGAGATGGATCGGGGAGGGCCTTCATAAATGAAACCTGCAAAATGTTTCCCCCAAACCTAGAGAATGTATCAGTAAGACATTGGCAATACCTGTTGCATTTTCGGTTTCTGAACTGACACCTTACAAGAATGGCCTTGCTAAGCCATTGTCAACCATCTCCTTGTGATTACCCGCCTATTACACTTTTACTCAACACTATAAGAAATGAGCAAACAACTCGTAAAATTAACCGTTCATTTCTTAATTTGATCCGTTGAGCTCCGAGTGACAAACGGCTGGTGTTGTGAGCCTCAATAATTTGCGCAGCGCCGCTCTCCGCGCTAGAGTCGCGGAATTCAGTCGTGATTAATCAACGCTGGCAACACTTCATCGCGCGATTATAAGCTTTTAAATATAGGCGGGGGTGCGCTCGGCCCTATATAAATTAGCTAGCGATGAAAACGAGCTGGAATAGGGATGGGAGAGGGTTAGAATGGTGTTTTGTCGATGGTCTTCCGTTACAGCATCTCAAATGGTTCATCTTCTAAAATAATGGGAGGTTGAATCTTGAGACCGTAGGTAACGTTATTGCAGCAAAATATTGGAACACGTTCATTGTACATTCAGCTAAAAAATGGAATTCCCTACCGGCTTCTATATTTCCTGGTAGCTGCTCTACAATCTGGAGATCTGTGAGTCAAGATTAAATACGTTACTTCTTGGCAAGCGAGCTCCATCTTCTTCTTCTTCTTTTCTTCATCATCGCTTATCATCAGGTGAGATAGTAGTCAAGCATGAACCTATCAATAATAATAAAAAATACTCACAAAAATACACACAGTCTTATTTACATGGGTAACTTTCCATTTAAACCTTATATATAATAGGCTACAAGCATTTATAGTAAAATTATCTATTAATTGCTAGTCAAAAACAAACGTATGATCTAAGACGTTTTCATCTGCCAAGAATTACGATTATACGTTCTAAGATTCGTGCCTGGAGTCGATAATTGTAATGCACTCAACAAAATGACCGACAAACGCATCTCCCATCACTATTCAACCCTTCCCCAGTCCGCGGCCTGCAGCCCGGGGCGCAACGAAACAGTTAACTAAATTAAAGTGAGTGTGAAGACCGCTGCAGGGTTAACTATTCCATTTCGTTTATTGCGCACGGCTCTGTTAACCCTTCAACCCGTTAATAAAGATATAGAGGCCTATTAACTGCGACTTAAATTTACTTTTATAATCATCCTTAATCCCTCATAGTTCTTTAATATTCGAAATATTGTTATGAGTTCGGATATTTATGCGTGTATCATAATTTGTGTAATTAGGTAATATTTAAATATACTGATAATTGATTGGTTATTTAATTGAAATACTCGGTGAAGCTGTTGCTTGCATTAAATATAAAACTGGGTGAACTGAATTTAGTTTAATTGCATATTGAGCTGTGTCCTGTTACTAATAAATGACCGGAAAGTTACTAAAGGACAAGATGTTACACTTTTATGTAATTACCCAGATAATTAAGTGCAAATTATAAAAAGAGAACGTTTAAAGAACAGAAAGGTATTAAGCAGCTGATGTCACAACTTCTGCGGGTACTAAATAACCCAGTATAGCATACAAGTATTAAATCTATCTAACCTTAGAAAAGGTAATTATTGCTTGTTAAATATTATTATTTATATAGGTACTATAGGTGCCCTAAGACGGCTGACCCACTATTTTGATAAGCTATTTTGATCATTATTTCGCTGTTTTTAAAGATGAAAATCCTTTGTGCCAGCATTTCGATAAATCTTGCTATCCTAGTGTGAGGGTAGATTGATAAAATAAAATGGCACGTCAGTGACAAAAGTTAACTTAGCTAATTCCATGAGTCTTATCAACTGCTTGTAAATCGGCCATAATATTGCGTCCAGCATTACAAGTAACGTTGAATTTCGATACCGTCTATAAGAATACATTTAGTCCAGTGGCAATATCAGCGACTTGGCACGCAGGTGTAGCTGGTTCAAATCTCAGTTTGAACGCCTAACTTTTTGTTTTCCATTTTTTGTGTTTTAGTTATATTTTTTTTACTTTTCTTTAACGACAAAAGTCGAGAAATGGAGTTTGTATAGAAATGAAACAAAATATTGCAAGTAAATAAAATGTTTATTATTTCACTATATTTAAAATATATATATATAAAGTAAGTAAATGGTCAACGTCAAAAATTAAAAAAAAACAGTTTTTTAATATTATAATCAAACAAACACATGTATAAAACATTTCTATAGGGATATAATAATGGTATAAATAACTACTTATTAAGCAATTTTGATTCTTATGCCCTTAGACTTAAAGTTTATTATTGGTATTTTAAAATGTTGTGACTAATGATAGCTTATTTTGGTATTCTTAAACAAGATAGTATGGCTTATTGATCTGTGTAAAGACTTTGACGCAATAAGGCACGAGTTCAATTCTCATACCCTGTATATTGTTTTGCTTTCCATTCAGAACTTTTTTATTATTTTAAGTAACAATCAACGAACTAAATATTCTTCGAACATATTTGGAATAATTTGGCTTGACTTGTAATAAGCGGGTAGTCAAGATAAATATGCGTATTCATTATAAAACTGGTATTCAAATGTTACTTAGATTAAGGGTAGAGGAATAAAAATGAACCGTTTTAGTAAAGCAAAAACCAGTCGACGCTCAATAGCAGTGACGTCGTGCAAACAATTTTTACGTTGCCTTACTAAATTGCGTAAAACAATATCTTTATTTAGAATATTTGTATATACCTAGTTCTAAAATACAAAATAATCTATTTACATGAGGAGAATGTTGGTTTTCGGAGAGATTGATAGGAGACATCTTAATATAGCAGTAGGTAAGTGTCTTTTTTTCCATTTAATTTATACTTCTTTTTTAAACTTACACATTTTTATGCTGTTACGTAATCAAACATCTTTTTAATTATACTACGTTTCTTTGTTTCAGAGAAATACAGTCAGATTGTGGTTTAAAACTATAACAAACAATACAAGTCAGGACGTAAAATTGAAATAACTGCTGGTCATCCGTCAAGTCCATTTTCCCCAAGAATATCTGGATTTCTATCTGTGAAAAAAACATGTTATTATACTGCCGTATGGAAGTGGCGGGTATAACTCTGGGTTACTTGTGTTGAATGTCTTCTGTGGAACCTGGTTATCTTGTAGAAATTGGTCCATTCAGTAATAAATATTACGTGACGTAATGCCATCAGTGCGTGTAAGCAACAATGGATAATTATTTACTTCTTGTAAGCTGCCACAATACCTTCTTGTCAGTGCTTATGTGTAGTGTATTGGTTAAATAAATCATAGTAATCTTAATTTGTTATGAAGTGTTTTTAAAATAAATTAACTGATCTTTATTTCTTTCATAATCAAACTTAAATGCTACATAAAACCTGTCAAGTAGTTAAAATGTCAAAATATTTAGTGGTATTTTCACTTTGATTTTTTGAGCAGATAGGACAGTTAATGCAGTGATGCTATTGTTATGAAATAGAAATATTAAATATTTCTAATCATGTAACATGTTGATTCACAGCATTAAACTCTTCTTTTAAAATAAAATTAGTATTTCATTAGCACTATGTATTGAAATAAATAAATAGTTTTTTCTCCTGCTCAAAACTGTATTACAAATAATTCTACCATATCAAAAGCAGTTTAATATTGTAACTTCTGTTATATGTTTTACCTTTATATATAGTTATTTAAATTATGTCTATTAGACGAGTAATATTTTTTTATGTAAATTGTAAATATTACTTGAATAAACCGTTACCTATCCTAACCATTTTTGTTTTTTATTCATGTTGCTTTTATGTTTGAAAAGTTAATTTAAATTTATTTATTTAACTTAATATAAATTATAATTTGATTTCAAAAATCATAATCCAATATTGTAAACACAAAACTACTAAAAGGAAGCACGACGGATTTGAACTTACGACCATGTCAATATAAGTCTACTGTTATGACCATTAGACTAATTTGACTTATGATATTTTGTTGAATTTAACAAGTGGATTATGAGACAAACCCGTATTCAAAGTTTACCAACCTTAACGTTACCTCTTAAAGATCAAATTGACGTGACAGTATTCTATAATATTTGACTACCTACCTCTCGTTATATTCGTTTAAATTATTATGCTCCGAATTTATTATCATGTATCTTCTGCTAATTGCAGAAGGTTTAAATTCGTCTAACTTTTAGGATGTCTTATATTACCTTCTGCTGTCACGTGGGTCAGATAACTTGGGTCTTTGTGTGTACTAATTTTAGTTCAGTTTTTGTAAAGAGGCTGTCTGGTTAAAGCCAGATGCATAATCATGAAAATCTGCAAACATCAAATAGGTTCGAACTGTACCCTTTTAAATTCGTATGTTTTATGTATTAGTATCAAAATATCTAAAATGACGTGCGGCTGGTGATATTGAAAGCTTCATCGGAATTGTTAATGTCAAAACGGTAGGATCTGCGAATATTTTGTTTTTGTGTGCCCATCACTATGACCGCGGTGCCTCGGACGCCATGATATCCGTATTGTCGGATATCGTGAGTAAAGTGACACGCAACGATATCCGATAATGGATTTTGTTTTGATCGGTCATTTATTTACATAAATACATAAAACATCATCATCTGTGGAACGGAACGTGTCATATCAATATGCCATTACTGAGTCTAGCCGGCTAAAGTGTTTAATTTTAGTAATTTACGGAAATACACTTTGACCAATCGTCTGATGGATCAACTAATCGAATATTCAATTGAATCAAAAATATTCGTTTGATTTTGTCCCAGAAATAGTCTGTTCAAATGTTGAAATTAAGTAATGATTGAACTAAAAATGTTGGAATACGTCTTCTACGGCTCACAGTTTTTACGACATTTTCGTGGTAATTACCGATAACCTTAATAAGTAGCTAATGTAATTTGGCTCTGCAACCTGCGTGGGTAGAGATGGCTGTAGAACGGTACTTGGAGAAGAAGCTCCCATTCACGTACATTATCAAGAAGTGCCGCACGCTGATGTTCTAGCGGCCACGCTCGTTGACCTCTAGGGTTAAGTGGCTGTCGCCACTAAATCCGTTTATTATTTGTTTTCTATTAACCCTGTGATAAGACTGGGGTGTATAAAATTTTATTACAACTGCAATGAAATAAGGTAATGTCGGTATGCGGCGGCGCTTCCTTCATGGATGCCATCTTGGATATTTTGCGAAATTATCTGGAAATATTCATAAACTGGGATAGTATTACTTTCCAATGAATACAGTTGAGGTGTTTATTTAAAGTTTTTTTACTAGGTGTTTATTTAGACTAAGGCCGCGTTCCCACTATGTTGTAACGGTTAATATATCGTCGGGCGACTGTTGTATTTAGCTGTTCGCATTGTAACAACCGAATGTCGTAGCCACAACAGATAGTCGAAGTAACAATATTTTTATCATTTTATGACTGTCATGCTAGCTGTTCCACTATCGTATACAATCTGTTGTCACTGCAAAAGAAGTCGCAAGCGACAGTTAATCGTGTCGTCCTATATGTGAAGACCACCATTTGAATATATAAGCCGCGACACTTAAAACTAAACGATTATCTTATCAATATAAAAAATGAGCAAAAAATTTCAGAAAAGTACTAATATTTTACCGTCGTAAGTTTGACAGTACATACTCGTAGCTAACGTCAACGAAAATGCAATATCGTCAACCATGACCACTCTGTTAAGAGTGAACGACTGAAGAAGAGGAGGACTCCTAGCTAAGATAGGATAATGTCTGCCGAGCCAGCTTGTGCTACATAAATATAGGTACAAATCTATTAGTTGTTTAGTATTTGGTATGTGCGCAGTACACAGAACCAGTACAAGGAACAGGAGTCTTGTCTGAAGGTCGTCACGATCGTCGAGATCGCCTCACTGCGGTAAACGTATAGCGCTATTAAAGGACAATTCGCTATGTCTACACTAGGCGATCAAAATATAAGATAGGATTGTATACGCAATAATATTGTGACGGTTGATAAAGTGGGTAGTGCACCTACGACAGTGAATGTAATGTTTACGTTCATTACAATACTCTTGACCGAATTTCGATTTTGGACTGCGAGCAATGGGTAGCTCGCCGTTCGGTCTTTCGATAGAAAAATTGATGACGGCAGTTAAGGCCGCCACCTGCCAGGGCTGCACATTGTTCGAAGGAGTTACCGCAGCCCTCACAAAAAGGGTGAGTAAAGGAACACTGTGGGTTTAAGTTAGTAAAATTCTGACACTTCTCGCTCTACCCAGAGCGGGAGTTATTTTGTAGCGCTATTTATATGACGCCACATAGGAACTAAAATTTAAAATCCTGTATCGCGATTAGATATCTCCACGCGATTAGAACATCAGTCCGAAATCAACTATTAGGCAGTTGCTTAAACCAGACACAGCACCCATTTGGTTGCAGAACTTTACACCCTATTTTGCACACCCCTAAACGACGTTTGCGACCTTGAAACCTGTATACATCCTTAACATTACAGAACATCGTCATCATTATTATTACAGTCTACAGAAATCAACTGTTGGGATAGGCCACACCGCCAGAACGACCGGTCCTATACATCTCGCATCTATCGGATTCTCACGACCCTCACCAAGTCTATCAAATGGTGAACCATAAGGAAGGCCTACTAATCCTGCCTCGTCCTGTACGCGGTCACGATACAGATGCTATTAAATCACAGTATCTGTAATCTATACATCTATACATATAAATAAAATTGGAATGTGTAAATAAAATAAATTTGTAATATTGAAATAACTGCTTTTTACTACATGCATATGAATATATACGGTACATACACCAAAATAACATTTTTTTACAATTTTTGTCCGTCTGTCTGTCTGTCAGTTTGTCCGGGATAATGTCTGAAATGGCTGGACCGATTTTGACGGGACTTTTTTTGGCAGGTAGCTGATGTAATAAGGAGTAACATAGGCTACTTTTATTTTAGAAAAAATAAATTCAAAATCCTGTAGTCCACGCGAACGAAGTCGTGGGCACAGCTAGTATAATATAAAAGTAATAAATATGAAGTGGCAGAGATAGAGCATAACTAGTAATAGTAGAAGAAGCTGTTGAAATATATCGGTATTCATTCAGTTAGGTTATGAAACAAAATAGTGTAACTATGGTTTTGGTCATTTTAGAACTTAATTACAATCCTATTTGCCAATCTTTTATCACATTCTAAATAACTCCCTTTTTGGGTGGGAAAACATGAAATAAGTTCTCACTCTCAGGGTAGAGCTAGAGTGAGTGACAGAAATTTACTGACTAAAACCCACGCAGACCCTTCACCCATCCTTCAGTTGCCTATTGAGTTACAGAGCTATGATGACTCTCAGGAACAAACGCACAAATAACACCCTAGTCGACATAAATAGCTAATTTAATTCAATTTTTTTTAGATACATATGTGTTAAGAGTCTCTAGTATTTAGATCGTGAAAACAGGCACTTTATCAAGCTAACATAACCGACTTCACTTGATAGGCTTTCAAGAAACTTAAAATACAAATAGCGTTATTGACTCTTAGCGATAGTTCAACGATGTCCGATCACTTATCAGCAGATCTAGCGATAGTTATGTATGACCATGTATGGGTGTGACCGGGTAATTGAATAGGGGACTTTACGTGTCTGTGTCATAGTCTAAACCATTTTTAACTGTAAGACATGGTCAGAAATACTTTTGACTATTTATATTTATAACTTTAAAATTGGCTGTCAGTCTAATAGGTTTTTGTTGTAACCATTTTGAAACTCTTTTTAGGGTTCCGCACCTCAAATAGCAAAAAAACGGAACACTTATGGGATCACTTTGTTGTTCGTCTACCTGTCACACACCCTTTATCTTGATAGCGCGTGGAGGTTTCGAGTGGAAATTAAAACCATATACTCGAATCTACAATCGCTTGAAGGTGTGAAAAAAAAATCTCACTTCTTTATCATGTTCTTTTTTTGTTTTCACAGAACAAAAAGATACGGCGGTTTATGTCGCCAAAAACATATGTTTTGACACTTTCACGAGAATCAAAATTCATAGGGATATAGATACTTCACGTAGACCTTGAATCTTTAAATTTGGCATAAAGGAAGGTCATATCGCACAAGACATAGGAATAAATCTGAAAACAGTAGTTACGTCACAAAAAAAAAACTTTTTTTGCGATTCGTAAAATTTTTCGAGACTTCATTCGGGAGTTGAACCATTTACATAGGTAAGTTTGTACGCTACCCTCAGTGCACCAGTTCGACTCGCACTTGCCCAGTTTTTGGTGTTTTATTTAGTTACTATAGATAAATATATATTATATTATATAGATAAATAAAACGTTTCGTATTTTTAATCATAAAACAAACGTGTTAAAACTTAATAACGGTTCTGACCGAAGCCAGTCAAAACTGGTATTGACTCATAATCATTATCATCATCAGACTTTTATTAATGTTCCCACTGCTGGGACTCAGGCCTCCTCTCTAGGAGAGGGAACGGGCCGTAATCCACCACGCGGACCCAGTGCGGGTTTTGCGTAATTAAGAGTATTGACTGTAACTTTTATAATTATGGAAAAAGATACGTACTTTTGTATGCTAAGCAGAAATTATGGTGGATAGCCTTAGACCTTCGAAATAATACTCGCTATAAGTTATGGCATTGTTTTAAGACAGCGATGGTAAGAAAAGGTGAAATCAATAATTCCTTTATTCATTCATATTGATGAGCCAGTTCTAAAAAATATATACATCTAGTTGCTGATCAGATCATAACATTAACAACCTGTTCAGGTCTTATTGTTGGGACACTGGCCTCTTCTATGTGCGATCGCGTTCAGACGAAAGAAAATGTTTATTTATTAATTAAATTCAACCTTTGGATATTTCTTAAAGTACCTAAATGTCTTTAAAACTGTAGTCCTCTTTTGTACACCAAAAGTTACCACAGTGATTAGTTCAACAGACCTTTGAATGACCACATTTGACAACACTGGTGGCTCAATGGCAACGATGCCAACTTACGAGTTGTAGGTCGCGTTTTTAAACCCAGCCATTACTTTGTGTAATTTATTTCATCACCAATGTTTTCAATACGGTGAAGGAAAACATCGTGAGAAAACTGGCATGTCCTAGAACCAAAAATTCGAAGACATGTGACATCCATCAACCCGAACTGGGCCCGCGTGGTTGATTACGGCCTATCTTCATTCTTATTTTTCTTGTATGTATTTAGAAATATATAAGTATGTTTATCAGTTGTCTAGTACTCATAACACAAGCTCTGCTTAGCTTGAGACTAGATGGCGTTGTGTGATAGTTGAGGAATATTATTTTTATTTTTATTATTATTCTCTCGCTTAGAGAAGAGGTCTGAATCCCAGCAGTGCAGCATATGCTTATTTAGGGGTAGGATCCAGTGTTCAATATAAACCTACATATATTATAGCATAGCATAGCATAGTCGGCTTTATAATATTCCTATTGTTGGGACTAAGGCCTCCTCTCTAGGAGAGGGAATGGGCCGTAATCTACCACGTGGGCCCTGTGCGGGTTGGTGGTTGTACATTTGTCTTCAAATTTTAGGTTCTAGAAACCTACATTAATAAGTCTAATATATAAAAATCATATACAACATGAAGTTGATGTGCATCTTGAAGATACTAAAACGCTACACACGCAGACACTAGAAGAAATAAACAATGGACTCCAAATAGGCCTCAACAGGAAATACCTCGACACCGCAACGTTAACTGTTGCTGCACATCCAAGGAGTATCGATTCAACCCGCTTTCCAACGACACGACACGGTGGCTCATGGCTGATGGCTGCCCCGCCCACCACGAGGCACGCCGGCACAAAGACGTGTTCGTGGTGTCACAGTAGCTAGACCACTTACTAGCTAACATCGGTCGTTTTTACATATTTGACTTCCTTACAATGACACAGAACAATTTCAAGTTCTTTGACCGCTTTTTTTAATGTTGAAGACCTTTTAAAATAGAAGACTCTAATTTTAAATATAAGTTCTTCAAAGTCTTTTCAATATAGGTTTTAGATCATCATCACATCAACCAATAGATTCCACTGTTGGACATAAGCCACCCCTAGTAACGACTGCTCCTGTGCTTTTTGCATCCATCGGATTCCCGTAACTCTTTGATCAAATTCTTTTTGATCGATCATAGCATAAAGCGTAATCAGTCAGATAGGGAGTGGGCCGTAATTCATCACGCGGGCCTAGAGCGGATTGATATAAATGTCAAAAGTTTTCGATTTTTTTGAGTCTAGGACATGCCGGTTTCCTTACAATGTTTTGCTTCACCATTTTGAGAGCAATGGTGATGAAATATACAAAGTAATGCGCCTGGGCCCCAAGTCTGCTATTTTTATAAATTCGTCATTCCAACACGATCCCATTGTCATTTTGCTAAAAGTTTGTAATCTGCTAATTCATAATGATCGATCATTGATCGGTCAGTGGTCTTTTAATAGAATTGTGGTAGAATAATAATTTCGAGAATATTAAAACCAATAACTGCACAATAACGTTCTAATGGTCAAACACTGATCAAATAAACTGTCAAAGTTTTAGCAGATTACCGCAAACGTCAATAATCATTCGACGAGTCGGCAATATTCATTTGTCAATATGTACGAGATTACCATTTTAAGCCAATTCTTTCAATGGAGTGTCAATGGTTGACCATTGGAAAGTCATAATGACGCCATTATATCAGTAGATTACCAAACTTGTCAAAATCGACAATTATAACATCAATGATAGACCATTCTGATACTATTGTAATAGCAGACTTGAGGCCCTGGTCGGGTGCGAACCCACGACCTACAACTCTTATGTCGGGCCGTTATCACAAAGCCACCACTGCTAAATCAATCAACTTACTAAATCACAGTTCACAGCTGCATTACAACACCCGTCCATCACCCTTCTGCATCCAGCCTCTCCCAGGCTTAAAGTCATTGTAAACTTTTCCTGTAATTGTTATAATCGTGTTGGATTATGTTTAAACCACTATAACTAGGGAGGCAGACTTGCGTGACTGTTCAAAAGAGTTACCATGGCACTGGAACACAAAGGACAACTATTCTACAGTTCCCTTTGGATTTCAACCGGAGAAACATAAGTTTCAGTCAATTCAAGTTTGACATTCCTTCCATCCAGAGCCAGCAGGAGTTTTAAGACGATTTGCCACAACAAAAAAGGTCTAAAGACCAAAACGAAACTGTTTTGACTGAATCAAGCAATAAACGTTTTTAGACTAACTTCCAAACAGTTTCAAACAGCCAACGCTCCTTTGTAACGTTTTTCAACAGCTAAAAACCTGTATAACCGAATATCTGGCGTCACCTTCCTGCGCCCACGCAAGGAGCGCACGCGTAGCCTCAGTTTTTTCCCGGTAGTTAAAGGTTAATAGAAAGTTGATAAAACAATGGTCGTCCACAATGGGCATTGTGTTGCGTGTTGAGTCACGCTGGCTGGCCCACGTTGGCCCACGGTGTGTTGGTGTCTCTTACTTGTCACTTGTATGTGCTTTTCATTTTTTTGTGTCAATGTATTTGGAGGAAATGGAAATAAACCGAAAACTGTGCTCTTAACTTATGACTTAACCTTTCGAAGTCATTTCACTGTTTCGTGGAAAAACCCTCAGCGATATCCACAGGCAAAGTTTTGACTTACACAGGTATTAAGAAAAATAAAGGGGCAAGAAAACTTATCAATTCAAAATATATTATTTCACATAGGTCTGCACGGGCACTTCTAAAACGTCAGAAGCTAGTGCACGGTTCTAAATAGTAATTTTCTATGGAACCAGCAATAAACTCCATGGTAACTCTTAATTTTATTTTCATTTTACAATATTTTCGTATTAAAACTGTAATTAATATGAGAGGACAATGTAGACCGCTCAGCACTGTACTCAAAAGTACAATATTTTTTTTATTAATAATAAAATAAAAAAGTTAATACATTTCTTTAACAGTATTGCTCCAAACTAAACTAAACTCCTCCAAAATCAAAAGCTTATTTTAATCAAAACGATCATTCATATCGTTAACACCAAAAGTAACAGCTATCAACTCAATATGACCAATAGATCAGCCGTCAAACCTCACGCACACCAGACAGTTTATTGTATAACGCACTATAACTAAAATATAACGCGTTATAACTATAACGAGTACTCCGGTAGCCGTCGATCTATCACTTGTTTACACTATAAAAACGAGCAATTATTCAACGGTGATCAACTATCGATGATTGGATCGACTCTAGAGATACTTTACACTGGTGCTTAAAAATGCGATCGAGTTACTGAGAGAAAAGGTCAATAAGTAGGGTGCTTTATCATGTAATCTATATTTAAAAGGTGAAACTGACTGACTGACATATCAACGTAAATACAGCCGGAACTACTGGGAATAAAAGAGTGAAATTTTGCGCAAGGTTTTCTTTTATGACATGGTGAGTACTAAGAGAGGATGACGGGGGTCCAATGTTTGTATGGAGAAACATAGTTTCACGCGGGCAAAGCCGCTGGCAGAAGCTGTTCTGTATATAAAAGAATCAAGCTACGTTATTAGAAAAGTATTAAAATGCTTTGAGGCTGTATTAATAAAATAATTAATTATAATTATCTACCTATTTTTAAAGTTTCTTTATACAAGGCTGATGATTTTTAGGGTTTTTACCCTTTGGGTACCATGGGACCCTATTACTAAGACTTCGCTGTCTGTCCGTCTGTCTGTCACCAGGCTGTATCTCATGAACCGCGATAGGTAGACAGTTTTTTTTTATGATCGGGAAAATCATCCAATGACAACCCTCGCTCTTGGGCGGAGCGGGAGATAGTGTCAGACTCTTACTGAAATTCTGACTAAAAATGTGATATTTTTTGCCGAATTTTCTTAAGGACGGTACGGAACCCTTCGTGCGCGAGTCCAACTCGCACTTGGCTAGTTTTTGTCTATTAGTTCCCTTATCATTTTCTCCATTTTTCTGAACCAAAATCATTTTAATTTGGGCATTAAACAAGCTTCAAAATTGTCCGAGTGTGTACCCTCCCTAACAACCGATGAGTAGTGCCAGCCATGTTATTTAAAATGAATAACTGATAGATTGCTCATTGTTCGCAGGCCACCAGTGGCTGATCACTGATCGTTCTGATCGGCTCAGTGGTCAAGCTGATCAGTCTACTCATTTGTAACCTTCACGTTGATATCTGATAAATAGTGTTAATTGGCCGACCGAGAAAAAAGTTAATAAGGTGTATGCCTGAATTAAAAGAAGGTAATGAGAGGTAGGCCCACAATTACAGCCGGTATCATGGAGTAAATCTATTGTAATTTACAGGTTCTCAAAGCTAAACCGACTAGTTATAGTGACTTATCTAATGACAATTAAATGTTTAATAACTACAACAAAGTATCCAAATGCCAATTAAGTAACTTTGACAGTGTCTCTCCCGCTCTTGTGCATTATCCATAAGTTAGTACAGTACAGTATGGTGTGCTAGTGTCTATAACTCCAAGCCTAAAGCACATAATTTCCGTACGAGTGTGACAAATGTATCATTCGATTCATCCCAGCTCTTTCAGGAAGGCCAGCAGCGTTTTAGTGTTACTAATCATTTCGCGGATGGTACCTGAGTTCTCGAAGTATTTTTAATTGCTATGACATAGAGATACTTATTAATAATTTAACAATAATTAATAACTTATTAATAATTTAATAATAATTAATAACTTATTAATAATTTAATAATAATTAATAACTTATTAATAATTTAATAATAATTAATAACTTATGGCCAGTTGTAACGGCCGTGACTTTACTGAAGTTTGGTTAGTCTGTCTGCCATAAATATTGTAGCCTGCTCATAGTTTGTGGTGTATCTCTGATGCGTTTTCATACCAGACTGGGTACTACTTGGTAGGTATCCGAGGGGGAGTGGCACAAGAACCCGTTCTGCTCAGTTCGTCCGCTGCATCGTTGCCTCGGGAAATCGCTATCAATTAGTTAATAGTACACTGGGTTTGCAAGGATAAATTAATAACAAACAGATTAATTCATTACGTTGGAAAAACACAATGTTGCTTTTCCGGATCAGGATCTGTCCTTACTAACACTGTAACACTCCTTCAATGAATGAATATGCCAGTGATATTTCAGCTCATAAAATAAGCAGTGGGAATAATTGAACTGTGACAATATAACAACGTATTTTTGTAATGTTCCTCGCTGTCTGCTCGACTGTTGCCAATGTTTATTACTGGGCTCTAATCTAAACAGTATGTCCGCTGAATAACTAACAACGCTGTATTTTCAACTTGATTTATTTAATTGTGTTTTTTGTAATTCGTATTGTTATCTTTTCATTGTTATCTATTTCTCTATTAATATTATTTGTTACGTGGGCTGAAAACCAAACAGCCATGAATCTCGATCAACACCTCCGAAGGCGAAGGCGGGTTAGGCGGCTGGATCAAGAAAAATAGTTTATAGCAAAAATAAGCACTTAATATATTTTTTCTACTCTAATATCGCAGTCTTAGATAGATTTTTTCTACAGACCACTGTAATAAAATTAAAAATATTTTTAAAAACATACCTTCCCTAAAATTAACTTATTTTCTATTGAAATACAGCTCGAAATTTTTAAATCATAGGTTTTACTTGACGTTGACGAAGAAAAGCAGCATTGCATGGCAGCGTTATAATATAAAACCTGTACCTAAAGGAGGGAGCAGTAAGGTATGTGTAATTGTGTAGTATATGTAACACATAATCATTTAATCAGGTATTAAAATATTTGTATCATAATAGCATCACACGATTTTTTTTTTTTAATATTTGATTTAGAACCACTGAAGTTTATAATATTAGAAACAGAATTAGACAGAATCACACAGGTAAATTACCTTTGCTAGAGTATAAATATTAAAAGAAAATCTAATTATCTAATTCACATTAACTTTAGGCATTATTAACTAAAATTCAAAATTAATAGAACAAATGAAACAAATCTAATATTAAAAACTTAAGTTTTTTTTTTTTTTTTTTTTTTTTTTAAATTTCGAAACTGAATTTATTAAAATTAATTGCTAGGAAATAATAAACAAATTAAACAATATCTTAAATAATTAAAAATAATATATACACTAAATGCCTAGTTAAATATGACGTCATAAAACTCCTCCGCATCGCTGTCGACTGGAAGTGTGCCCAAAAGGCTGGCGGCATTGCCACGTTGTATGGCAATGCTTATTCTCTGACCGAGGTAGAAGCCAGCCCTTGGGTCACGCGAAAAACTTAAGTGACTCAATTTATAAATTCACCGTTATATTTTAATACATTTTGTAATATCGTATTATAAACTACAATCTATAGTCCTTTAGGCATTTCTTTGATAATGTTACCCTAGTAACCCTTTAGATTTATTCAGTTCCAAAGTAAAGCAATCAGCCATGAACATAAAAACAAAAACTAATTTATTAAAACTGTAAAGTAAAACAATTACACACCATTACACTGCTTATCACCGTATCGTAATAAATTAATTATAAATAAACAAATACTCAGCGACTATGTAGATATATTCTCATTACGCCAAAGCGCATGCGTTGTCAGTCAATCATAAACGTTTTTGTCGGCTTGAATGACCCCAAGTAGCCACTCTATACCATAAGAATTTAACAGAATGTCAACTCAACACGAAAATATGTACCTATGTTCCAGACACAATACACAATCATGATTTAAATTACACAGGTGTTAATAAGCATGTGGCATATGTGATGGGTTCCCTCAGATTACCATTTTGAAATCAAATCATTTATTGTTTTTAGGTGTTTTTTAGAGTTCAGTACCCAAAGGGTAAAAACGAGAACCTATTGCTAAGACTCCGCTGTCCGTTACCAGGCCATATCTCATGAACTGTGCTAGCTAAACAGTTAATGACGTTCACTATTGGACATAGTCCTCCGCCAAGTATCGCTACCACGAACAGTCCTGTGCATCTCGAATCCATCGGATTCCAGTGACTCTTATCAGGTCATCGGTCCACTGGGTGGCCTTCTAACGCTACGTATTCAGGTCGTCTCGCATAAGACTTTATAATGTCAAATAAAGAGTAGGTAAGTCAACCAGAATCATAATAGTTATGTCAATCAGTGCAATAATATGTTAATCAACAGATAACATTCTTGTAACTTTTTGTCACTATAAAAGGAGTAAGTATATTCAAGTTTGATATACTTACTAAGATTGGCCTTCTGTAATTAAAATTTTACACAGTGGTTGCTGTTAGAAGTCAGTGGCTATTGTCGACAAAAAGTATCGATAAATAGCCGCTGTCGATCGCTAGGTGCGAATAAATAAATACAAACGTTTAATATGGACGAGTGGATATTCGATCTTGGTCTTATTGAATGGGCTCAACTGATCTTAATAAAAAGTAGCTAGATTGCAATTGTTTTGTTAGATTGTTATTAATGTTTGTTTGTCAGCGTGAGGTCTAGTTATTTTTTTGTTGTGCCGTATTATTATTGTGTGCTATATAAAGTATGATCCAATATCATATTTCGCTGATTGTAATACCGGTATGTAACGGTCTAGTTGAAAGACAAAGGCCTCTTGGCCCTGATACAAAAAAGGCTTCCTCAAACAAACTAGCTAGTGAACAAGTGATATAATAGTTTTAGTATTTATTTGACGCCCTTATTTCAAGCCAAGAACTCTAGGATTCTTTAACTTAGATTAAGATATTAATTAATCTATACTACATAATTAATAAATATTATAAATGTGAAAGTAAATCTGTCTGACTGTCTTATGTCTGAACGATTTTGATAAAATTTGGTATGGAAGAGGTTTGAACTTCTAGGATTGTTTTTAAGATGGGAAAAATCATCCAATGACCACCCCCGCTCTTGGGCGGAGCGGGAGATAGTGTCTTACTCTTACTGACTAAAAACCCACCTCATTCCTTCTATCCTACATACCGGGGCTCGAGCTCCCTTTCGGATAACCCTGGCCCCAGCAGGCTTCGACCCGGCTGGGCCCCTGCTGTTTGAACTTCTAGGATGGACTTAAGCTAATTTTTAATCGTCTTCGCCTTAGACTTGGTGTCCGCAATAATTAATATTGACGCGGATGCAGCCACTGGTAGAACCTAGTTATAAATTAATCTTAATTTGACATCGTAAACTACCATGAAAACTCATACTGTTGATAGAAAAAAAAAAAAAACAGTATCAAAACACTTTTAAAGTTAACTAGTGCGCCTCGTCATTAACGATTGCGTCTATCATCTCATCATTATAAATGCAAGTGAGATTTCAGTCTAGCACTGGTATAAATCATTAAAAAAAGTTTCAACACTTTTCTCAAACCTTACAGAACAAATATTTCCTGATTTTCCTGTAGAACACATTACATGTCAATAGCGTTTACCCAGGGGTGATAGTTGAAGAATGGCCGGGGATGGTGACCATAGTGTGTGGTAATTGTTTCCCATGCCGGGGCCAGTGGCGGGATAAATCACTGTAAATCAGATAACTTAGAAATAAAAGTGTGAGAAGGCTGGCCGGTGGACTTTGTGGTTGAGAGGGTGGCCACTAAACCAATTGACATGTTGTAAGTACCTATCTGATTTTCATGATTTACTATTGAAACCGATTAGAACTTGTGGTCAGGTCGTATACATATTGTAGATATTTATCGGAAAGAATGTAGGTAATTATAATTTACCCATGAACTTGTAACAGTAAATATTGCATGTGATGCTAGCCTAGAACTAATTGTTACACTAATGAATGTAAGCAAGCGTATTAATGTGAAGGCAAGCGTGCTCCATAGTCGACCATATCATCAGTTACTATCAGATAAGATAGTGGTCAAACGCGAGCCTATAAATAATAAAATAAAAATATGTAAGCAATAGGAAACCAAAATAAATAAATATAAAAATATTGAGATACCTACAGCATTAACGGCAGCTGATGAGTTAAACAAGACACGAGATTGCTAAGTAATAATGATTTTTTGATTAAGAATTTGCATAGGTAGCCAAATCGACGTAACAAGCAGTAAAAGAAGTGATTGTGCGTTTTATTGCTGCGTGTGATGTTACTTCGATGCCATCACCGCTTGCTTCGTGACCTCTCAAGCCTCAGACATAAGAAAGACGTTAAGGCGGGCGGACATTGGTTGCAAGACAAAAGGTGGGCGGATGTCGATTACTGACCAATGTGGAAAACATAGGGGATGTAATTGAGATGGATCTCTTACGACTGTGATAAAACTGTGTTAAGAATGGTTTCAAGTACGCTATTGATTAGCTCTCTTAAAACATTATTGTTCAGTGCATTATTACAGCTTGTTAGATCACAGATATTATAACATGATATTAATCGAAACAAGAATAAATGTTCAGTGAGTGCTTACTGGCTAGTGGTTGGCACTCACTGAACATAATATCAAATATTTACATTTCGCCAGGTATGAGGGGTATACATGTTACTGGGGATAAACCTATTGCTATCGTTCAAGCACTAAGTCCAGACTGAAGAGAGCAGAGAAGCTCTACATAGAAAAATCTAATAACATTTTCTGCGACCCGGGAGTTGAACTCGTAGTTTTTTTGGAGGTGGGATAGGAAATAATTTGCCCACTCTAGAACAGAAATAGAAGATATATCAGACTGTTACTGACTAAATTGCATCTATGCACTTCAGTTGCTCTTTTCGTTCTATGGTCACGGTCACTCTTTCAAATGTTCTTGCAGTTGAACTCATGCTTAGCAGTAGTAACTTCCAGTCACAGATCAAGGACGTAGAACGAGCTCTTTTTTGGGAGCAGTCACCTACGTAGGCAATGGCTTCCCATGCCCTCTCGCACCATACCAGGGTCTGGACCAAAACTGGACGCCCAAGTGGTGCAGACCTCCACTGTATGCTCAGGGTGATCCACACAATGGTAGCATGCGGACGTAACCTCTGGGCGTATGACGAATTCGAAACAGAAATCTTCCGAAATAAACCTGCGTCAGGCGGAGAGCGAGAGCGCCGAGGCGCCTGTAACTACTCCTCAAAGGGAAGACTTGTCGCCACAATTGTGGTGACAGAAGGAGCCTTAAACGATAAACTAATAAACCATTATGATTAACTGAACATACATATTTGCATTAATGTTGCAAGTACCTATCAAAAAGCCCTAATACAAAATATAGTTACTCAAATTTTATGTGCTGAAAGGAGAAAAAGACACGATATTAATTTCTATTCAATCAATCAATGCTTAACGAAAATCGAACCAAGTCAAAGAGTTCAGGTGTTTTTACGGTTCCTGCATTCAATCTAGACCTTTAGCTGCCAAATTTAAACTCATACTTTCAAAGGATTCTCGTTCTTATCAGAGAATAAATAATGGTTATAATGACTTGGTGGTCACATTTAGACTGCTAACGGCCGGTCCGGACCGGACGGTCGGAGCAAATCTCGTGGGCGGCTGAATTTGTGGTTGATTGCCGCTTTTTGCAACACTTATTGAATACGAGCCCCAGGGGTTGTATGGGGATTTTATATCTGCCATCGGTATTTACAAGGTTTTTCTTAGTAAGGCAGTTTCCCTGTTTTTGGTAACTTGTTGCTTAGTTGGTTAAAAGAGTCAGGTTTAAGATTAAATTACGGAGTAAGAAGTAAGAAGTAGTTCTTGATAATGATTTCCATTAAAATTGGAACAAAATTAACAAATGACAGTTATTGAATACATTGTACATTGCCAAATAGAACATAGTAGTAGGTACTTACAAGCCAGTTTCCAATCTCATCATTATTTCAGCTGAAAGGCGTCAACTACAAGACATAGGCCTTCTCGAACGTGGTATCCATTGTAGTTATCTATAAAAACTAAAATAAGTTTTTGTAAGGTGTATAAGTCAAATCAAAACAGTTTAAGTACATTTAATCCAGATCTCTACAAATGCAACATCGTTCCCAGCCCAGACAGGCCACAATTCCACACGCCACTTTCACGTCGTTCACTTTACACTTCACCAATCCTAAAGCCTTAACTTTCCTAAACGTCCGCGGTTTAAGAGGACGTGGCAAAAAACAAATGAATCAATTACCACCGGCTGCCAACAAAAACGCGGGGCATTTCGTCCACCACTAATGTAACCTCTAATTCCGCTCATTTGCAGGCATTTTGCTGAGTATTTCGCTGAGCATTTTGCAGGGCATTTGTAGCGCATTTGCCATCGGTTTTGTGGTCAGCTCATTTTTTACAGCGCTCAATATGCCTGCGGTTTCAACGTGTGTCATTTGTTAGCGTTGTTTGTGGCGGCGACCTTTTTGTGGCTACTGTGGTGTGTTCGACGAGCTTAGTTTTTTTGAGTTTTTATTGACGTTGGTTTGTTAACGTGTTGTGAAAGTGATATTTTCTTTTGAACAGCTGTTTAATGCGTGTGTTTGATTTTCTATGATTTTCTAAAAAGGTTACAATTTGTATTCAGTCAATTGCTAAATACTAAAATTATCAATGACAAGTCATCGAACTAATTTAAAAGACTAACGATCTAGGATCTCAAAATGTTCCTCGTCATTGTGTAACCAACATCTACCTCTACATCACCAGTGCTATAATTAAACAAACAAAACATTATCAAAGCACACGCCATAAACAATACACGGCGAACAAACATAATTCCGAGTAACATAATAAATATGAAACCGAGGTCCAACTTTAAACAGTGCCATAAATACGGTCGCTCGTAAAGAGGAACTAGACCTGAAAGTTTGTGCGGCTAGCGCATAAATCATACAATCTAACCCTCGCCTGAGGATTCCGGGAGTGTATGAGTCGCCCACTTCCCCATATGTCCTCTCGGTCAAGCAGCCGCTATTTGTCTTGCAAAAATTCGGAGGAACATGTGAGGAATGTCTTGTCCCCTACGTCCGAGAGTGGAATGTGTAGGGTTACACCTCAGCGATGTTGTGCCAAGATTAAAAGTTGGGTTATTGACAAGAGGAAATAGACAGGCGAATAGTTTTGTGAACTTGAAGGAATAAATAAAAAATGTTCAGGCGGTTGTCGCTTTTCGTTCTGATAGTGTTTTCTCAGACATATTGGAGTTGCTTGTTGTTGTTATTTCTTGTGTTTTTTGATGGATTATCTTATTGGAAATTGGTTATCTGTTTATTACAATCACATGACATTTTACAAAAGTCAACTTGGTTCAATTATGAAACCTCCACCAATCCAACATCTCAATCCACTGAGCAGAGTTCTTATCCAAGAATTTCTATCCCCTAACATTATTTTTCATTTTATAGGAAAGACAAATACTTCACAAATCAAAGTCCAAGACGCTGGGCTGAATAAATTGCCGTAGCCCAGCGCCCTGATTGCGGCTACGTAAATACACACAGAAAGTACGACAAACAGACAAACAGAGCAACAGAACTGCTTTGTTTATACACTCCTTACGGGACGCTTTTCGGTGAAATCTTGCGAATACTTTTGGATACGGACTCGAAATGTTTGAGTATTGTTGTGAATGTTTAGAGAGAAATGTTTTAGGCTTATTGTGGTAACCTTCAGTTCAGGTAATGTGGTTATGTTGTAGAGCATAATTGCTCATGGCTAGAAGTATTTAAAGTTCTAAAGGGTTATTTACTGCTCAAGAGACACCTATGACGCCACATATGAAATAACTACGAAATCTTGCATCGCGCAATAAGTTTTCTGTGCGTTTTGAACACAGAAAACAGCCCGAAATCATCCCTCGGGTCAGTTGTCCAGATCAGACAAAATATTGTCGGAGGAGTTTCCCTTTTCAACGAAGGTATGTGGAACTTTGCACTCTGTTCCACATATCACCAAAATGCCAATTGTCTAACTTGATTTTTTATGTTAGCAATAAGAAGCAGATCTTTAGTGTGCGTCATCTGGAATCTGATTAGATCTGTTTAAGAAAAACACGGTTTTTTAAGGAACTGCAAGAGAAGATCCAGCTTCAAGGTATGTCAAATTATGTTTTGAAGGTAAACCTTCACCAAACATGTAAGGCACAGCCCCAACATTAAGCGGGATGGCACTCAGTCGGCGGGCGCGGCGTGTGACCGCAAGTCCCAACTAATGGGCCGCAAACGGGCCGCAGTTAGCACCCGTGAGGAACATCAAGTGAGGAAGTTCATTATGTGTAATAATATGCGTGTAAGTTGAGTCTAGTAGCGTCTTCAGTCTTGTAGAGACCTTAAAATCATCATTCGCGTATCATTTTTCTACTGAAGTTTTTTTTAAGGTGGAAAATTTGACTTCTTTCAATGTATCAGAAGGTATGTCAGACTTTTACTGAATAAAACAACACTTCTATTCCCTTTATGTATTGCGTTCCAGGACCCAGAGGTTTCTTTACGTTTCCATTGGAGTAAAGCCAGTGAAAATTCCAATGCTATTGCAAATATTTGGCCCCTTTTTTGTCTCTTACTATTATTTTAATCGGCTCTACAATTCCCACAACATATCTTTCAACTAATAGGGTCATTTTTAAAATCGGCTCCGCGCGCAGGTGGCTTGTCCGGTCCGGTCCGTGCCGGGTGTCCGGTACAATCCGATCGTATTTGCGTAAGCCGGCCGCCGTCCTAATCCGCTCCGGATTATTGACGAGACGTCCAGCGACCACGCTTATTAGTTGAGGGTTTGAGGCATAAGAATATAGCGGATATTGCATTTTAAGATAATATGAGTACTTTATTGGGATTACTGTCATTTTTTTTTGTTTCATGCAAATTTGGACCTTTGTACAAATCTGGATCTATTTTGGCGCAGCCTTGAGGTGTTCTATATTTTTGGCTTAACTGCATTGTTTTGTTAGTTAATAACCATTATTCTTTGTATTTTTGTTTCTCTTTGTATCGACTTTCAAACTTGTTATGTTTGTGTGTCTTTGCGTTTTTCCCAAATAAAAAAATATAGCCTACTAAGTGCTTATTTCATTTCTTATAACGTCAATTGCTTACGAGCAAATCCAAAGCAGACCAATTTGCCTTGTTGTATCTTCGGAATGCTATAGACCAATAACAGTGGTACATAGATCTGACAAAAAGTTCTAATGCAAGTCCATGAGCTTTTTATCTTGTAACTTCATCCGCCTATGTCTTAGCCCACTCTTGTCTAAGACGGTGGTACAGCCAACAAGCAAGGGTCAGCCGAGGCATGCCAATTTGCTTTGTCCTTACTCACCTCGGATAACGCTCTATTATACGGAGACCTTTGTGTCTCTAGTTTAAAGCCATTTTCATTGGCTTTCTCTAAATGCCTGTTGGCGATAGTTGCTCGTCAAATTGGGGCTTTGATGATTTGGGAGAAAGGGGCGGATTAGTAAGAACTCCGAACTGCATAATTGTAAGTTCTATTAAAAAATGGTTGATTGATACGACCCCTTAGAAAATTTGTTTGCGTTTGTTTCGTAGCCAGTTTTAATTCGTTGAGGAAATTAAAACTAGCATCACGAAAGGAAGCTTGACCTTTTCGTTTAAGGAGGAATTTGATAGCCGTTTTGACATAAATCCCCTAATCACCTTTACAACACAACACAGGAACTTATAACTCAGAATTCGTTTAGAATTAATTACCGACACAACTTGTTAGTAATTTGTATTAGAGACTTACACAGAGTCGATATTTTTGTACCACGTTACATGACTCAAACATTTTGTAGGTAATTATCATTTCCTGTACTACAGTTTTTCTTATTGCATTCTGTGGTCAGCTGCAATTAAAGGTATTCGCGGCCACATATTTGAGCTTCGTACCTACTTAACGTGTTTGAAACGTGCATCCGCTGTTAATATCCTTTTATTGCAATAGCTTACAAAAAGTGAGGTTTTTTGGTTTCTCAGGCTAATCCGAATATGTCTCAAACATGATAAATGCGTAACTATGTTCCACTCCATCATAATTATCCTTACACGCATATGTCATGTACCCATAATTGGGAAATTAATATTCAATTTCAATATCCAATATTAACATTCATGCTTTAAAAAAATAATAATACAGGTCTATAAAACGTGATGAAATTTATTAAAATAAAATCATAAAGATAAAGTACTAACCACCCACCACGATAAATTTCATTGCAAATATTCAATAGTAGATAAATGCTGACATTTAATCGAAGAAGATCGAGTAGCTTCAGAAAGTAATGTGAAGGGACGCTTCCAAGGGGACGTAATGATGTCCCGGACAACTCTTTGGCACGAAAGTGTCGGAAGCATGTACATAGAGCTGTTGATTCGATAAAAGTTGAATACTCGTCCACCGGAGCCATAACAATAATAATGTTACAGGAGGCTCGCAATGTGAAACTACTCTCTCTTTTAGTGAGTACCACAAGGTGCACCGTAAACTAGTCCGGAGCTATAATTGCATTTCATTTAACGTTTACATTATCAATATTATCGGTTTGTTCACTTTATAGTTGTCAACATAGCCTTTACGGTAATGAAGCGTTTAATGGTTATAAATTAGTGAAGAAAATTATTTTATTGAGTTAATAGTATGAGCCGACTACAGGAACCGTATGGTATCGGACGTAAACAATAGTATCATTCAGCCACTTTCCGTGGGTGTTCTAAGAGGCGACTCAACAGAGAAAAGCATTCTCTGCACAATTTTTAACAATCACACTGCAATTGTCAATCTGCCTACCAAGAGTGGCGATTATAGCAATCCATTTTTATGATATGCATTTCATAATAATGGGTGCATATAAGCCTGTCTACATACTTTTGACTTTTGTAGCAGTTATAGTTACAGCAAGGCAAGGAATGAGAAGAATACCCAGATGAGATCTGGCTATCGCAACAAAAACCGACGGCCACATTTAAGACGTGAACGAATATACTAAAGCAACGAGATGATCATCGAACTCGAGAAAGAATTGAGCAGGCTACGGTGTAGTGTATGTCATAAGATACTGGATCAAGTTATCTGAAGTTAGAAAAGAGAGGCAAAATAAGATAGTTTTCAAATTCGTAAATAATGTGGTGAAGATCGACATCGTATGCACTAGGTTGCCGTACTACATACCGTATATCGTTAAGATATTTACGAAAATTTAACAGATTTATGATCCTATTTTGATACCAAGAATATATAAAAGTAAGGCAAGGAGATTTAATTTTACCGAAAATATTTACAACCGCAAAGGTTGTGAACTGTAGAGGGCTAAGCATAATGTCAATGGCAAGTCGGTCACCTTCGATTTGCCTACAGTTTAGGAGTCAAGGCTAAAACTATGGAGGATATCAGTATAAAATTTGGCGACCTTGGCCTTCCTTCAAGAGTAGGTCTGTAAATGAACATGGACAAAACCAAGGTCATGGTAAATAATTGTGTAGCACACACTGCTAACAAAATCGGCGACTCTATATTTGAAATTGTGGATGACTAGATTTACCTGAGATAAACGTTAGGAAGCTGCTTCGTACTTTTTCATCCCAAAAAGTTCAGTGTCATATAAAGAAAGTCTATGACCAGTTCGAATCATGTTGCCTTGCCAGTAATGATAAAAATAGCAATGAAATATAGTCTCTCACAATGTGTCTCACTAAAAGGTTTAATATCAACCAAAGGACAACAAAAAGGGTGAGGATCAGGAATAAAGAGAGCACAAGAGATTAAAATGACATAGCCCAAAGAATCGTCAAGGGGCAGTGGGCATTTGGGCAAGGCATATTATTCACCGAACAGAGGGTCAATGGAATCAAAAGGTTCTAAAGTACCTAGTGAAAACGAGCATTAGAAAGCCTCCCACAATATGAATCATACACTTGGGTGCACGAGGGTCTCAAGAATCCAATGTATGTGAATTTTGGGTAAGGCCTAGGTCCAGTAGTGGATATTTTTCGACTGAAATGATGATGACGATTTTATGACTATAGTAAAGTATCTATTTAAAATTAGTATCCTCTTTAGGGAGCAAAAATGTAATTGTTAGGTATTTGGGACGTAGATAAATGATACCTAATCCGTGGAAAGATACTAATTTTCAATATACCAGCATTATGCTATGCTAGAACCTTATTTAACTTCCCTTACCATGTCATTTTTGAATTTGTTAGTATTTATTCATGTGATGGATCACCTGTCTCTCTTGTGATCTTTTTCTGTTTTTCATTAAAACGCATGGTTTATATCGCGTTCCAGTATCACTACCTAGATTATGCTCAAGTAGTTTTATTATTTTAACTGAATGTTAAACTTCACGGTTACAACAACTCTTTAAAAATCTAACGCAAAACGATTTTCTCTAAAAAATGCGTGTAGTAGGAAGTGCGAAGCTGTGACATGTGACCCCTGGGCCCCTCAGTCCTCAGCCCTGCGCTGTATCTGATGACCGGGTCGGTGGTTATCAGGTCGTTTAGCAGGATATAGCCAGCACGGTTTATTGCCTAGTTTTAGTGGACTCTCTAGAAGTTATTGGATCATTGTTTCAGGTTTATGTGTTAATGCTATTTGTTTAAGGGTTTAATGAACTCCGTAGATTTAAACACGCAACGGAAATTATATGACATTTTCAATAATACTATGATATTCTAAATGTAATGCCTTCATAAAAGTGCACTATTTTTGTATTACGCCGCAGGAAAAAAACTTTAAGTAAAGCGAAAATACCTTAGAGACTCTTTTATCAGGATTTATTTACACGGTTCGGAACTCGTATCACATTGTAATGATTAAAAACGAATTTGAGTTAATCTTCTTCTTCTTCTTCCTGCCCTTGTCCCATCTTATTTGGGGTCGGCGCAACACGTTTTTTTCTTCCATTCTGTCCTGTCACTCGTCACGCTATCACTAACTCCCTTTTCTTTCATATCACTTCTCACACAATCCATTACATATAAAGAATATTGTCAGATTAACACAAGTGCGCCTCACCATCAACGATTGCATCACTGTTTACCATCAAGTGAGATAGCAGTTAAGCACTAGTTTACATCAATTAGAAAAAAATAAAATTACGATGGCCGTCAAGCCGGAAGGCTTGACTATTTTTTCTTATACTAATGCAAAAGAGTTTTAATATTCATGGGTTATTCCCTAATCTTATAGTTAAAAGCATTATAAAATCTTTTTATTGTCCCCGATCCCTATATTATTTACATAATTATGGTAAAGAATACCTATACATTTTTTAAGTTACCACAAGTGAGTACTAGTTTCTCAAGTCTAGAAAAACTCGTAAGACAATTTAAAGACGGTGTCAAGTCACATTACGTCTGTCGACAAAACAAATAAGAGTAAAAGAGTGAGAAGTCTCTAAAAAGTTCGGACGCTTCACCCCGGGGGTCGTTTATGGCGATCGGTTGGTATCTGATAGCCTCCCTATGTGTCCTGCTACCCCTGAAGATGTGTAATCATTTTATTTAGGACTTTCTAAAGGAGTAGTTCAGGCAGGGGTGAAGTAAGGTGAAGGACAAGGTTCATGCGTGTAACGGAGTGTTTCGTTTTTTTCTCAGGATAAGAAAGGAATTATGTGCTAATACAGTAAATTTAGGTTCAGTATTGAAACATTGCTCACGTCATATTGCTTTATAGGTAGATAGACTTTATACCATTCTAAGCACTATTTCGTGTTGTGCCTTGTGAGAGAGACTTTCACTAAAGATACCTATACCTACCATAATTGTCATTGTGTTCAGCAGTGAACATCATTAACTATTATATTGAATGCTTCCTAGGTCAGGCATGAAATATACAGAAACCTTTACCCTAGCTTTCAGTCAAAATGGCGTCTATAAATAACTAGTTATGATCTTCTTGTGAGCAGTCTGTGTCGACATGTCCTCATCGGGCTGACTCGGCTAACAAACGCATCGCGTTAACTGCGTCGTAAACCTCATGGCTTGAACGTAGGTGGGCCGTACAATACTAGCACATGACTAAATTAACAGAAAACTCAGTCGAAAGAAATTCGCAAGCAATACGGTCAAACCGACACACACATCACGAGAGGACCCGTCGTCTGATGAGACATTTGTGTAAAAATTGCTTTAGCAATAAGACCGCCCGTTGTGACACCCTATTAATTTTAAGTTTAAATTTAAGTTTTGGTGTACAATAAAGACTATATCTATCTTTCCTCTACCGACCAAAATATCGTGTCAAAATAGCTGTAAAATGTTTTAATGTAGAAAAAAGGCTTGATTTCTACACCAATAGTAATGATAATACATAATTGGTTAATGGTGTTAGTGCGGTTAGCTACTTTTATTAGTGTGGAACTTTTCTTCTTCTACCTTTTCTTATCAAAATTCTTTGTCTTTTTCAAAGGCCACCTAGTCTTGCCTTTCCTTGCAGTCTAGTCTTGCCTCTTGCTATACCTACAGTCTAGCGTTGGATAGTCTTGTCTTGACACCTTTGTACTTATATGTGAATATTAAAATATACTATTAGACTTCGCTACTGCATCTTCAGACACTTTTCCACTCAGGAAGTTGTCATCAACCATAGAGGCCCGGCAGGGTCGAAGCCTACTGGAGTTATAAGTCTATTTCTGAAAAGGAAGCCAGGCTCCGGTATGAAAGGCAACGAAGGAACGGGTTGGATTTTTTAGTCAGTAAGAATCTGACACTATCTCCCGCTCCACCCAAGGACTCCTTTCCAGCATGAGCTGATATTATTAGCAAAGCTAAATATATAATGTCATCTTAGAGCGTGTTCTTATACAGTTGAACTTCTATTCTTGTTTATTATGTTGCATGTTGTAGATAAGCTAGTATTTTTCCGCGATACTAGTTCTGAGTGTTTCAAAGTCCACATTTACAGCCGTATGTAGGTACTGTGCAAATGTTCACGTCGCTAATGCAATGTATCGGTCGCGTTTTCGACATAGCAATTGTAGAAAACAATGACCTGATGATTACGAAGTTGGGTGTTGCAAAATTAACTGATATAGTTTGTTATAGCTGACAATAGCTGTGTGTGTGTTTATGACTGTATTTCAAACTAAAGCAATAGTTGCTCTAGCAACATCTACGACATTACGTAAGAACTAAAAACTACATAAATCCTGTAATGTGGTATTAGAGTTCTCCGCTTGATTTGACATATACAACAGCCCGAAATCAACTATTCGGTAGTTGCCCGGTTCAGAAAAACCCCTGTCTAGTCGAAGGAACTTCTATTTGGATTTGCTGAACATTACATTCTGTTTTCGCATGCTCTTAAACGCTTGTAATACTCAAACTCGTAGCAACACAATAGTCTTAAATGATAAGTACATGCCATTTTAAAATCGAGCATAATTAACAAATTGCCAGTTTATTTACATAGGTGTTTGTGCTAACACTAAACCACTAAAGTCGAATAGACGCCTATAAATTATCGCAGTCACAGCACCCGGAACGAGGCGCAGAAGGTTAGACCTAAATAACTAGCACGACTTTTTTATTCTAAAGGATCGAAATCAAGATTGACTGTTTGAGAAAAGGAGTAAATGAGAGAAAGACTGATGATAGATAAAGGTGATGTTAGAAGCTGAAAAAACGACAACGAAATCTCGCTAGAAATTGTTAACCTATCCTAAATACCTTTTCTTAAGCCTAGAAGTGCTTGCGCGCTGAGCAGTAGGCTGCCGCACGTAAACTGAAGGAAATCTTTTCCTGTCGCTGTCATCTGTGTTATTATTATATTTAGCTGTTTAACTTTCAAAGTCAAACGTAGAGAGTGATTTATACCAGTAGCCCCTTCCCCAATCCTTCAGGTGCCAGGTGATCGTTGGTTTTTTGAGGGCTGAGAATTGCTCATAGCGCGAGCACTCTATGGTTAAAAACTGTATTGTATACTGCATTCATTTTTAGGAAATTGAAAGATGAATGACAGATCCTTTCAGATCTCAAAATTGAATTTTTCCTGCGGAATATTTGGAGTTGATTTTCTGGATACACCTTATGTACCTGCTCTCTTATAAACCGACCATAGTAACAGGTGTGTAATGCACGAAATGCGCACGCGCATATGCGTAAACATGCAATTACGAGTGAGTAATAACACGCTCAATTTGATCAGAATTTATTCAATATAGTCGTAGAAACTGCATTTTAATTACAGTGCGCCTAATACTAATGAGCGTCTCTGTGATTGTCCATAATGTCAACAGTTACTGAACAGTACCAATGCTTGAGGTTATAACGTAGGCAAGGAGAGGAGAATGAAAAATAAGTTTCTTAGTAAATAGCAATCATATTATGGCCGAATACCATTACAACCAAAATTTCTTGATCACATAATATTACATCAGATATCTCCCAAAGGGTTGGATAGGTCATGATTTGTTGAAGTCCTTGTAACAAGCGTATCTGCCAGGTTCAACAGATAGTTACTGGGTCACTACTGAAGAACACGTAGAAAAACCAGATGAAATAAATTAACTCGTCAATACTTCGTAAAATAAACAAAGCACTTTCTATTCGAAAGAAATGAAGAATTTAATCGTTCTTGGGCATCCCACCTGCGATCAATCTGACTGCAGGTGGGATGCACTTGCACAAAAACCTTCCTAATGATATAACTACGTCTATTGGCATCTTTTTTAGATCTGTTATTGTTAACTGACTTCTGCACAAAGGGAAATGGCAAATATCGATTTGTAATTGGTACCAACTGACTGCCACCTGCAATCGTATTGGTGAAATTAGGTTAACCTAGTACTCAGTGTCAATTCGAATTGATATTATTTTGCAAACTAAAAACATCAAACAGTAGGATTTTACGCACAAAAGTGAAATCTCATTGAAATATGATATTACATTTTTTTCTGTTTTCGGGGAAAAAAGCGCATCTGGATTTTTGGGGGAAATACCAGAGAGTATGGGATTCTAGCCTCACTAAACCAACCCAGTAATCGCCAAAAGAAAATTCTAATGGAAAAAGGCGCCGTTACCTTATAAAAGACCACGTCAGAACCTCCTCTGTACGACTGTCTGTTAGGGTATATCCTTGAGGAGACTGTAAGAGGTCTCACCTGTCAGAGGTCATCGTCTTTCCTCGAGGCCACTCGGTAGGTGGACAAAGTCCACACTTTAAGAGCCCGTGAACCCGGAATATGACATTATCTGCTTATTATGACGAAGCATGACAAAGAAGATATTCAAATTCTTTACTCATTCTTTAGTTCATTGATAGCCTATAACCAGCCTTGTCAGAAGCTACTAACTTAGTGCCAATTAAGTCATCATCTTTCCCACCCATCAACTTTTGGTCACACTGAATTGAATAATCACCCTATTCGAACCCGGAAGCGGGTCATCGGGGGCTATCTGTCAATAAATCTACTACGTTTGTCAAAGTGGAAAACTGTCACCGTTTCGTTCCACTAATCAGTTAGTTCCGTGGCCGGGAACACGGGCACAGGTATTATTACCGCCGCCGGCCGAGGAAGGTGCGCCAACGGTCGCCGCGCACCTTGCGACCGACCACCTTGCGTCTGTATAACGTACTGTGTCCAGATACAACAAGATATCAATTAGCACTACTCATAAAACAGCATAAGAAATTAACTTTGTAGAGAGAACATTAGACTTTATAGCTGCGGAAGTAGAGTTGGAATTCTTGTGGTGGTGTAAGTCAAGGGTGAAGGCGGAAAGATGTTACCACCCTACATTAAGATTAAGGTTATTTAGCTAAATATAAAGCGTGTTTTTTACTGCTCTATATTAGTGGACACGGCTGTCTAGTGAAATTAGTTGGATTCTAATTTTGTTGTCTAAAATCCGTTGAGATGGGCGATAACCCTGTGCCGCCGTAGGGGTCAGCAAGACCGAAAGTGACTCAAATTGGTTTGTATACGTCACGCTGTTGGTTTTTCTATTGTTTCAGTGACGTGTATATGAGGCAGATGTGTCGGTGGTTAATTAGCGCCGTACGCGTGTACAATATCAATGGTTCGTTATGATTCGATCTGACAGCAGCTTCTTCTTTTGTTTTATAATTGGCCCTCTGTGATTGATACGGGTAACTTTGATATAGTAATATTTCACTCAGCTATTTGTTTGTGTTACTAAGCTTTACTTTTGGAACCATTTGATGTTGTTTCTTCTTGAGCTAGCAGCTATATTAAAATTTGAAGTCTGTCATCCAACTGGATATCTTCTTGTTTATTGGCATTGATTGTGGGATTATTCTGTTGTCATGGTGACTTTGTTAAGTGGAGGTCCTGTATTATAAATATTGTCTGTGCGATAAAAGAACCGTCGTGGCGTAAAGTGAAAACAACATTAAAGATTTTAAGTAGCAACCCAACCCAGCCATCCGTCAAATGCCAAACGTCATAATATTGGCACCGGTTTGTTTATTATGTTATTTTATTGTGATTTTTAATTGAAATCTTCAGAAATGTGATAAAAAATTTCACTGAGCTGCAAAGGAAATAATATTTAATATATTACAGTTTTTCCATAGATGAGAATAGCAAATCACACCATTATTGATCAAAACAAAGTCACGAATTTGGGAAATATTGGTATGCTGTTTTTTTGGTACGTAACACTTTTATTTTAATGTTTTAGACTTCCTAGATAATCTCCTGTTCCTGTTATCTCCAAATATATATAAATTAAACGGAAATTCATTTAAACATGACGATATTTATTTATTTTGTTTTGGTCAATATTTTCTATGGCTAGTATAAAGAGTATTGATACTTTAAATTTATAATGTGTTTCGACTAAATTAGAATAATTCTTTTCAGGCTTGAGTACGAATACAGTAACTAAAATAAAAAAGGGCAAGTGCGAATCGGACTCGCGCACTGAGGATTCTGTACAAATTTACCTATGAAATCAATTCCCGAATTGAGTTACGAAGATTTTTCCGAATTATAAACAATTTTTTTTTGTGGCGTATCTACAAATTTACAATTTTCAGATTTTTCCCTGTACTTGTTCTATGAGACCTTGATTTATGGCAAATTTCAGGATTTAAAGTCAACGGGATTCACCGAACTTTGATTCGCTTGATTACAGAAATATACGTTTTTTTGCGACATAAACGGCCGTATTTTTTTTTTTCGTTAACTCAGAAGTCTGATTTTTTCACAACTTCAAAAGACCGCAGACTTGAGCGTATGGTTTTAATTTTAACTCGATACCTCTAAGCGTTAAAAGGTCTTAACAGATAAACAGACGGACAACCAAGTGATCCCAAAGATCTTATATACGAGATGGTCCCTTACAGGCTAAATAGATTTTTTACGAAGCAACATTACAAATTCTGAAGTTACTTTATTTTCATAGTCATTAAGTTCATATTTTTCATAGATTAGCAAAAGGGAAAAATGTACTGAGGAAGACAACGAGAAAGTGGTAGTGTGTTCCATTTTTACCTTTATATTTAAATAGGGTAAACATAAACTTGCTGTTAGCTACAATATTCCAGTCAGTGATAATAGACCGATCCCAGTCAAAGTGATAGAACCATTTTCGTTGGCACTGGGTAAGTGGTCGCTGGTGGAATCTACCTAGATAGGCAGTACAGCAGTTTCTTCACGCTATTTTCCTTTACCGGTTCGTGTTTGCATTTAAATGTTCATCATCATTACAATCGAAAGACGTCCACTGTTCGACACAGGCCTCCCCCAGGTGTCGCCACAATTAACGGTTTCTTACTCATTACGCAAAAACTTATAAACGGATGAATTTAATGATAAACGTTGCAATAACATAGCTTATAACCTATATTTTTGCTAAGTTTCATCACGTGAGCAAGTTCAATAAATAGGCTACTAATATTATAAATGCGAAAGTTTGTGAAGATGGATGGAGGTAGTCGTATGTATGGATGTGTCGCGCAAAAACTACTAGACAGATGAAATTAATCATAAACATTGCAATAATATAGCACATAAGCTATAACTTTGCAGTTTCATTAGGTGAGCAAATTCAGCCAATCGGATAATTTTTATTATAGGGTGAAGCCCCTGGAAGAAGCTAGTCTAACATAGTTTCAAAATATCAAGATTTAACAGTCGCACTATAATGACGTCCCAATGTTGCTTACATAACAAAAACAATATTTATCTACAGCAGCGCCCTCAAATCCCACGATGGTTTACTTTCCGCACAGACTCTAACTACGTATAATTTGTCTTTCTTTCGTGTCTCATAAGGCAATCAAACGTCAAAAGTGTGAATCACTATTTCGTGCTAGCCTATGCGATAACTAATTGTACCTGAAACTACAGCGAATCTAACTACAGGTAGCAACCAGCCAACCCTCAAAAACCTGATGAAGCATCACCATCTGAGTGACCAATCATGCGAGACTCAGTGACAGCATAATACGCGTGTTTAGTAACGAACGTGCCCGCACTGTCCGGCGCGTGACGCAACAGATTCGAACTGTGCCATTGTAAGCAACCAGTGGCGAGCATGTAACAAGAAGATCCAGTGCATAACTACTAATATGGAATGCTCAGTATGGAAATTATTTGGCACAAAAAGTTGATGAGCTTTGTGTTTTTACTGCAGCAGGAGAGAGTTAGGCGTGGTTAATTTATTCGCATTTTTTTGTAATGTTCAATTAACATATTGGTTTACGATTTAATAGTTTCCAAGTGAATATTTTTCTGTTAGTGCCAAAAATGGAAGTCGATTTTTTAACTTTGTGTTAGAATCGAAATAATTTTACTTTATAAGTATCTTAATAGGTACCAACTGTAATTTTAATTTCGAAGTACCACTTAAAAACCCTCAGTGTTAACTCGTGTGGTGGATTTGGCTGACTCCATCATATAAGAAACCTAGGTCCCAGCTGTGGGAAAAAAAACTACCTCTGATTCCGCTTATGTATCTTTCAATTGTTGTTACAAAAAAATGGAAATAAAATACGTATTTGTAGTAAGATGAGACAGATCAAATGACGTGCCTTTTAACCTTCGCACAGATTTTTTTTTGCTTTTTAATATTTTATTTTTATTTTAAGTTATTCTAAGACGCCAGAAGGACGTCTGTGAGGTCGACCGCAGCGAAGATGGTGTGACGATCTGTAGCACGATGCACGTAATGAAAACCGTAACGATATCGTAGCGATTTAGACCATTTCCGTATTCACATCCATCAATCGAGTTTGAACGACACCGATTTTATAGTCGTTTGAAATTCGTCAATTTCAAAAAACATCTGTATTACATTATCCTGGTAGAATACTTATTAATGTAACTGGAAATAAGTCGATAGATCGTCAATACCGGTTTTGGATAGAACTTTGATCGAACGACTATAAAACTTCAACGATATTTGGCTTGTTTGATTTTACGTGAATCAGGCTACTGATCATGGTCGCGGGCAAACTTGATCAAAGATCGCCCTAGACAGAAAATTGTAAAAAGAGAAAGAGAAGACCTTTGCCCAGCAGTGGGACACACGATAAGCTATTAAAAAAAATGTGATTCGTTTGTTTTTGCATTGTATTGTTATTATTGGTCCTGTGTGAGTCACAAATTAATGGTTTTTTTTCTTCTGCCCATTTCCGATTATCATTTCTTTTTGGATCTTCTTATTCTAAGTTCACAACCGTGACTACTTCCATGCTTCACCTTATTTCCCGATGCTTCCAGCCGCTTAAGGTATAATGCAGTATGCAGGTATGCAGTTAATGACCCGTTTTCCAAGGCTATCATCTAAGTAATCACCATAATTCAACCATAAGCGTAATTAATATCGTTAGATATAAATCTATCAGTTTTGCATGTTTTGTTTACGTAGTCTTAGTGTTACTCGCTTCATTTCATCTGGTAATAAGAGCAAAGCCCCGTAATATTGTAGTAAAAAGATTGTAATTATGTTCTGGTAGCATGCGTAAAGACTCCTAGAGAGAAACGTGAAGCGATAATGCGACAAAATGTTTTCTTAAATATATGTAAAAAAATTACAGAAGATTTTTGTCACCCTTACCTGTCTGCAAAAGCTTTAGCCTAGTGATTAAACGCCACTATTGCAATTACAGAAATTAAACAAAAAGTGCGTTTGTTGTTTAACTATCTTTATCGATTAAGTGCAATGTTTATAATTTTTGTTTGATGAATTATATTAGCTTAAAGAATAAATAGTGTTGAGCTTTGAGTTTTTTTTTAGGTGGGAAAATCATCTAATGACATCCCCCGCTCTTGGGCGGAGCGGGAGATAGTGCCAGGCTTTTACTGACTAAAAACCCACTCCTCTTTCTGCTATGCCATTGTGCCAGGGCCCCGGGGATCTCTTTCGCATCTCCCATGAAGGTGAGGACGCCATGAGGTCTTTCCAGCCACGCCTCAAAGAGGGGACTTACCGCCATAATTATGGCGTGCCCAAGAGAGCTTTGGTTGGAACTCTGCTAGCGGATCTCTTTTAACACTAGAAGCGTGGATTTATTCCTGAAATCCCCACCAGTGGGGATTGTTATCTACTTTTTTTCCAAAAGTCCCCCCACTAGTTAAACAATATCAGCCTAGTGGGGATTTTAGGAAAATTATGTTACAATCGCCACCAGATGTAGTTTTTTCTAAATTTTTAAATCAATACGTTTAATTAGATAAGTATGTAATATCAATGTCAATGTTGGCCATTTTATTTTTGCTACAGCAATATATTACAGTACTTTGCGATTATATGCATAATAAAACCAGAGCAGGAATAACATAGGAATGGATCAAATTGACGCCCGAGCTTCTATTATTAATTCCAAAAGTAATTAGTTGCATTTAACTATCACGCGTCGCTACATCGCTATAAAACTTAGTTTACAACAAAATTAGGCATAATATGTAACCTTTTTATACCATCCATTAGCGGCAACGGTGGTAACAGCAAAAAGTGTTAATCGCACGCATGAGCGCACACGCATGACTCTAAAATATCGCGCTAGTTACCATATTATACGCAACGATATCATCTAAGTATCGAATGCAAGTAGAATGTTCGATAAATTTCCTGATAGGTGATGATTGAGTTTATTCGCTTATTTATACACCCCTACTTTTTAATTAGTACACAAAAAAGGGGGCTGTATCTGTACCTGTTACTGATCATATTTTTGTATTCAAAAGTAGAAAAAACCGAAATCCTAAAATTGACCACGAAAAGGTAAATTCATCATAGATTCAATCATACATAACAATTGCTCGTAGAAAATACTGCGGGCAGTGTTTTTCCATTTTAATCGTCATTTATTCATTCATAATCAATAGCCTGCACAATATTTCCATAAATTGAGAGACATTTTGGGATAAACACAAACGCTAATAACTTTGCTGTTTATGGATATTATTTATTGAGACTACTTACATAATAACAAGGACTTTTCTAATAAGCACTTTAAGTATATGTACTAATTAAAAATTAGTGGTGTATAATACGTGTTATCATTTATTCAGACGCTAGCAGCTGTTCCCGTGCTTTCACTGGCGTCCTTGGTTACTGCTTCACTCCTATCCTTTTATTGATTCATCTAATGACTTTTAGCACTCTAGAGTGCGAGGGAGCGTGTGAGACTTATTGACTAAAACCACACCTGTGTTCTTCAGTTACGCTTTGTACTCTGGGACCACGAGTTTCCTTTCCTAATTTTCCTCGTGTCAATAGCGGGCATTGGCTTTACTAACCCCTACGGTTTTGCTGACATCCTGGCTGGTTCGTCGTCTGCAAACCCGCGCTAGCGATTGCAGGCGCCGCGCCCTCACTGACGGTTGCAATCACCCTGCCCCAATCCCATCAGCAAGGGTAGCCTGGGACGGCCGCAAAGATGTGAGGATGTCCGTTTCTTCACGTTTGCGGCCATTTTCTTCGCTAGAATTACAGCTTCGCAGAAGGAGGCGGCCGCATCCTATTCCTTATCGCTCTGGACCATGGCCTGAATCAGGCACCGAAGCGAGAAGCTATCGCCCGCAATCACCCCCACGAGGTCAAGGTGGTGTTCCGAGCGGGGTACACCACCACCTTATACTCCACCATGTTTTCTAGGCGGTCCGCACAATGTTGACCCCCGGGCGTTGTTTGTAGTGTAATATTATATAGCCTTCCTTGATAAATGGGCTATGCAATATTAAAAGATTTTTCTATTACACCCGGTAGCTCCTGTCACACAAGTAAACTCTTCAAGCTTTGTAATATTAGTATAGATCAATCGAAAAGCTAGGTAGACCATTGATTGGCGTTTGACATTGTGTTTGTTGTTATTGATTTTTATCAATACCTGTCTGCATAGAAAGCATTTGTTTTAAATTGTAGCTTCTGTTACAAAAATTCTATTGATAGTTGTTGAGTCAAGCCAATAGTGCCACCTTTATAAAAAAATGCTTTGATATTTAATGGACATAGTGCAAATTAAAAAAGCCTAACTAAAATTCGTTCTAGTTTGTCAAGCACAACCATTAAATAATGGCTCATGTGCCATATTCAGCAGAATGGCATTAAAACGTGAACTGCCGTAATTAGTACTAGTTTCACTCGTGAACATCATTATGTCCTATACTCATAAACCATCAAGAAAAAAATGCCGTTAGTTTTATAGCATTTCACCTTTTTTTTTGCAATCAAGTGTACTGTAGAGTGACGCAATTAGTTACACTTCAACCTTCGCACACTGGCGGCCAATTTAACGTATTACTTTTCTTCATTGTCCGTGGTGCACTTGGGGCCAATTTAACGTTCTTGCCGCGGGCTAAAGGTGCGCTTGCACATGTTCGGTGAACAGCCGCGACATTTCGGCGAGATTACCTCCACGCACCGCGCGTTTGTCATTAACACGTATAAATATTCAATTAGCGGACGGTTGCACTTGTCAACGATTTGCACTGAGCTTAAGCATGTAATGATTTCCTGTCATTATTAATAAAATTAGTTTTTTCTTTTGTCCAAACTGATCGACTGCTTATGACATGCATGTAAATAGTAATTAATGTAAACAAATTATTTCGTGTTGTCTTCATATTTGCGAATTGTAAATAATTAAGTGTCAGCGGAGGCATGCAGTATTTATCACTTTCGGACAGCTGGAGCTTAAAATTCAATATGTTATTACATCGTAATAGCATACCATTTAATAGCAATTACTAGTTATTTTCATACCGGAATTGCTGTTTTGTAAAATAGCAAAAATAACGCACACCGGATATTGAAAATTATGATTATCGTTCGACAATGCCATTGTAATAAGGAAACTTGTAAAAAAACAAACACATACAGGATACATAGTGCCATTACTATTGTCAGTAACCACGGGCACAGTGGAGACACAGCGGTAATTACCTCAGTAATATCATAAACCAATGGCACAGTAATTACGAAAAAAATTACTCTATTTGCCACGGTGAACACCATATCACTATATAAAATCAACAAGGAACGTAAATTTTAATGCGCGTACGCTCACTATTTCACGGTTTAAAAAGTATTAAAGACACGGTGACCATAAACGCCGCAAGTGGGCCGTGGAGACACCGTTTAGCCGGACCGTCCTGCACATGGCGGCGCGCGGGGTCCCACACACCCCAGTGTCAACGGTCTCTCCGTGACATTTATTAACGGTTGGAAGGGTTGGCTAAAGAGAAATTCCTAAAGGCCATTTTCTTATTCCCATCGAGGGTGTTTTTACGGGGATATGATCGAAGTAACGGGAAATAAAATCAAAAGCTTTTGTCGGGTGTTTGTCTTGTTGTGTCGTTGCGTTCCATGCTCTGCGTATGTGCTTATATATTATGTAGCGCTGAATGCATGTCACACTATAAATAGAGAGATGTAAGCTCTTTAGGCTTAGCTCATAAACAGGTCAAAGTGACTTTCAAATCAAAATGTTAGTTATATTACAATAAAAGTTTCTCTTAATTTTCCCAGAAGATCGGTACACTCTAACCCTAACTCTAAGGTTGTTAATAAATAACATTTTATCAAGAATCGTATCCTGATACATTTGTGCCGATATTACAACACTATTTTCATAAAAAGTATTGTTCAGTCATTCCTTTACAGCTATTAACGTCTCACCAAACCGTCACTGAAGTTGAATAATGTCCACGTTGTACTAATAAAACATTTTATTTTCAGGCATCGGAGGCCCATAGAAAAAATACATAAAATACTTTCAAACAATAATAAACTTTTACATATTATACAATTAAAACTTATTTAACTATAATTATTACTAATAATTGAAAAGTTTTTATAGAGTTTTGAGTATAAAATTAGTTTTTTACCTCTACGATAAATTGTCGACTGTTGAATGCAGATGCGCTGGTTTTAAATCAATGAAAGTCACTTAAACACTATGCTGCTGAGCTATTTCAGGCTGAAAATACATTCGGGTTTAGGTTTTATGATCGAAATTAATCTTTCCACCACTCTCAGCTTTCTTTACCACAGCTAACTACAATCCGATAAACCATAGCGTAATGGTCCGTGCAGGCGCCGCAGCATACAAGAAGCATCATTCGGTTCCGCCCGCTGCTTCACATTTTCAAGTCGACCGTCCACTTCGTCCATGCTGCTAGTATTGCACGGAGAGATTTGTCACGTTAGCTACGCATACACATTTGTCAACCACGTGCTATGTGATATCTACATCGTTCTCAAATATCATGTTGTATAATGTTAAAATTAACGACATAATTATGCTGTTTTTTAATTATAAATTGATTTAAAAGAGTGTTCTTAGAGTTTGTTTCACATTCTTCATCATTTAGATCTACGCTTTGGGACGTGCTGTGTAAATTTTAACAATTGGAAAGTTTCTGTACATGATTTGTTTAACTATAAACTTTGAATTGAAGTTTTTGAGTCTGCATAGCGTGGCTGTGGTTTGCAGTGACGATCTCATCTATATTTTCCAACACTATGTACTACTATGCGTAGCTTAGCTGTTAGCTGTTATGGAGCACTAACGTTAAAATAATATTATCTGCTATTCGAAGCACTGCGAGACTAGTTAATTGTACAGTCGGAGTGTACGATGCTATCGCGGAGTTTCACACTGCTTTTTATATCATATTGGTTTGTTAAATGTTTAGTGATGATGTGTGCTCGAAGTGTACGGACGAGAACGATTGCTCTCGATGTCTCTGTCCGGCAACTCAATCGTAGCTCTTGAAGAAAATGGCGACTAGTTAGTTCTTTGAAACGCTTCTAGATAATTAAATCATTATGAAATATTCTATGGAAATTGGCTCATTGAAATCAATAGTAGTACCTTTATGACCAAAAAGTTTTATTGTCTTTGTCTGACTGTGAATAACTGAATATTGCGAGACTAGAGATATGTGACCCCCTGGTACAAGACGACTTTAGGAGAATAAGTTATCTTCATATTTTAATTTACCAGAACTGCGTGGTATGTACATTTGTAATGGCTTAGTGAAGTCGAGTTTATGTTCAGATGAAACACCGCGTTGGTATCTGAGTTACTCAGTACCTACGTGGTCTAACACTAAGATGCTGTTGGCCTTTGTTAAGGAGCTGTGGTAGTTCGAATGCCAGACTTATCGCACTTGTGCGCAAAATACGCTCTCTGGACGTGAAATTGCGGATATATCAACCCGACATGCAATATAATATTTGTCTAGTGGGATAGTTCTGCGAACGATCACATTTCATTACTGCTCTAGTGGGCTCCAAGCTCTAAACTGGCCCACTAACTTTATTACAGCCATGATAAACTTTAGTGATCTGTTTACTGACCATAACGACGCTTTATTGTTTAATATTTAAATATACACTTACACACTCCACTTGCAATATTATTTATTGACCTGTAGCATCACAGTGTGGCTGGACGCGTGTCTATGCGAGCCTTTGTTCAATAGTCGATGTGTTGCGGCTGTAATGATGATGATAATAGATGATGTATAGGAAATATTGTCCCTAATGTATAACTATTCTAAATTTTAATTAAACGTTTATTGCAACATACGTAAGGTCTGTATATCTTACAAATATTAGTATTATGATAGCGATATATCTTACATATATCGTTTTCTTGAATAATTTTAGGAGAGGACTGTGTGACGCAGTCTTAATTGTACAGGTCGTTGTTGAAGTCGGAGAAACCTTAAAAGGAATCTAGTGGCAATAGCATATTGTAATGTAAATATTCACAATATTTGTTCGTAGAAAACTTACTCATAGTTTATATTCTCCCAAAACTATGCTAATATTGTGTTAACAAAAGTTCCCGAGTATTTACCAAACAAACTATTCCACAAGATGGCAGACTATCACGACTCCTTTAATAGTTGTTTAAGAATTCTTTCACGACACTTTGATTTGTGCTTACCCCACTGTTAATGGCGGCTTTCATAATAAATTGCGAAGACATTGGAGTTGAACCATTTATCTTAGTCGGCGAGGCTAAGACGACACGACATTTTTAAAGGTCAAGTTGTTTTGGTTTTAATTAATTACTAATAGGTTAACAATTAATAGGCCTTATTAAAAATCATGGATTCGTGGAAGATGTGCGCATATTATTGCATTCGAAATGAGATTAATAGAACAAGATTTTCCCTATTTTATTTTTATAAATTCCACCCAAGCGGGGTAGACGCTATGCTCCACCGTGTCCTCCTGGTGATCTGCACAATGGTGACGAGCGGATGTTCCTTCCAGCCGAATCTGAAATATGTACCATTCAAAACATCCACGAAGGTTACCCAACATTAGGAATTAAAAACTCTTGGATCATGAACCGTGTAAAAGCACATACACATAATTCCTTTACTATTTGGACACTACATGTCCTCACAAATAATAACATCACAAGAAAATCGGCCGTAAATAAAATCTAATCTGACATGTCTGTGTTACGGTTCGTAAAATATACTCATTGAATGATAAGTGCTGTAAGTTTATACTTTGCTATGACTACTGCATAATTAAATTCAATTCATCCGTTTACCTAGTATCAGTCGACACGAGAGCTAATCGCATTATAATTGCAAGCTTTTAATCACGCGCCATCTTTGATCATGTGCGTAAAAAGTCGCGGATGTGCGCACGAGTCGATTTGACAGACGGTGTAATGGATCGCCTTGACGCCTCCACTTCATAAGTTTAATGCATTACCATCACTAATGCTCATTTACGTTACTTTTTGCCTACCGTTACTATAACAAAGTTGTGTATCTTGCAGCAATTTGTTCAATTGTCTGTTCCAACAAAAACTGCGCTACAGACTGCCTTCAGCAACCTGACATAAACAGAATCCATAATTATACGTCAATACAACACACTCGTTAAGTTTTTTCGAAGGCAATTTTACGCGCAGTTATCTCAAAGTAATGGTGGGCCGTCACGATAGGAAAATGCATTATTAAACCCCATAACCGCTTCCAATATCCTAGAGAGTAACGCCATAATACCCTTTCGCGTAACAACAAAGCGATGGTGTAAATGAGTGCGAGAGCGCCCCGCGCCATTGTCCGGCCGCACCGGCCACTTTGAGGGTGACTTAAATCCGAAATTGGGTATTTCGAAAAATGTGCATGTGTCATTTATCACGACCCTCGCTTGGCGGAAAAAACCTAACCCTATTTAAAAAACTACCCCCCGTAATCCTTCGGCGGGCCCGACGCGGCACACAAACAGTATTAAATTTTGCGACTATTAATACAAAGGCGTTAGCGGCGCGTCAATATTAGATGAATGCAGGAGCTCGCAGATCATCCTTATTAAAAGAGGTTAAGCAACCCTCCGAGAGACAACGGGTTAATCAGTAAAGTGTGTCAACTTAATGCATTACTTCTGTTTATTACTTTTAAATTAAAATTTTACAAAGGTTGCCCAAAACCTAGATATAGATTGATTGATTTTTTTTTATTAGAAAACCTGAAGAAAATTTAAAGAGTGTCTATATCAAGTCGTTTTGTCTATTCATTTATGTTGTTGAGGTACAAAAAGCTAGTTTAGCTAGCAAAAAGTTTATTTTTTATCGGCCAGTCGTGCAATATTTTATCTAGAGCCGTTCACAGTAGGTAATTCGATTACAATTTCTCACTTTAATTGATGAAATTAAGACAGTCACGTGTCACGTTGAATGGCTGGGCTGCCGTGCACGGTACAATAGTGCGGTTAAACTTTTCAATATTTTGGTTGGCTCGCGAGCGCGCACGTGCCGCCGCGTGCCTCGCTTTACCCCGCTCTACCCCAGAACGCTTTATTTTTTATTATTTTCATAATTCATATTTCACAATAACAACTGAGAAGGCGTTTCGCACGGTTAGCTTATGAAACCACTTTTGCGATTCCGCGTGGGGCGGTAGAGACTTGGGCTTACCGCAAGGGCCACTTATGGGCCCGTTTTTATTTATATTACAGCGTTGCGCTGCGTCGCGTTTTGTGATCCACTTTATCAAACGCTTTACAGAGATCGCGATGCGGGGGTTCAACCACTAGGATAATAATGTTGGTGGCATTCTTCTTGTGACGTCACGATATGGCTTATTGTGTTTTTTGGCGTAGGATTAGTGAGCCGCGGGCGGTGAGCCATAAAAAGCCTCTGTTTTCAACGGTAACCGACTAATACTAATCCTGCCCATTTTTGGTGGCTATTGAGTCGAATGCTTACATTTATGCGTTTTCGCAATCACCTATCATTTCGGTATTTTTGTGATGTATTGCTATGCTTTTTTAAATTATTTATTTTCTGTGATTTAGAAACATGTATGTTTTTGTTATTTATTGTAATCTTACAATTCATCATTTTGTATTTTCATTTTTTTTTCTATTATCAAACACGGCCCACTTACGACAACCATAAAACAGAATACGGAACAGCGGTTAAGAATTGCAATTGCAAAAACTTCACCCCACAGGACTGACTCACGTAAAATGTAATGGGAAATTACTGTAAAATAAAAAAAGAAGTCTCCCTTAAAGCCGAACCCTTATTGTTACGGCAATTTAGGTAACACTCCCTCCCCGCGGGGAACTCAGAGTTCTTATAGCGAACTAGCAATATGCATGGCTTCCCTCAAGTACAAGCTCATAAAACTTGAACGATTTTAATCGAAACGTTCTTTAAGAATTACTGTTTCGTTTACATTGTCTGCTGGGACGTGAGCAGATTACTGATCCTCCCCAACAATAGTTTCATGTTGATTCGGATTCGATAAATATTTTTATCGGTTTTGTTTAATCAATTAGGCATAGGTAGGTATGCCACTGTCATTTTACTGAAAAACGAGTCAACAGCTATTTGACATTCAACGTATCTACATAGTTTATTTTAATCGTCTTTTTGATATGCGTGTAAGCCTTCTACAATATGTTTTTTTGATCTCTCCAGGTGTTGCAGCAGCAATCCCTTTTTTATATAAAAAGAAACAGTAATTAAGTGTGCAGTCATCGTAAAGTTTTATGGCAGCGTTTTAGGCGTCTCAGTGTGATATTATCTTGAAGATAGCCACAAAAAACTTGAGAATTAAAACCATTGATCTGAAATCGCTACAATTATATGTTTTCAATTAAAAGTGAGATTATTGTCGTAAAGATCAATTGGAGATTGTTGAGTGTGACGACCTATTTCAACGAGTTTGAAGGTGTTTAGATTAATTGTTTGTCCATAAATTTCATCGTGATCTGTCAAATATAATATTACTAAGCTTACGAATGACAATCTGTAAAACCTTGTTCAACCGTCAAGAAAAGTTGACCAACGCAAAAGTTTATATTATGATGTGGCATGATGACGTCCATCTATTTTTATATTAGTATTAGTATGAAGACTTAATCAATCATCTATCCAAAAGCCTGACTATATCTCAACCTCAAAGCATCAGAGGAAGTCCCATATTAAAAACTCTTTCAAAACTTTAATCCTTAAGCAATTATATTTTTAATTGTATCTCGAGTAAGTTGCGCACACGCCGCGCCCGCGGTAGCCGCGCCTGCTGCGAACAAAAAATGTTGATTGAGATCGCTACACGCTTCTGTTACTACTCAGATGGGTTTAATTGAATTTTTGTTGTGATACTCGTGATGGACTTCTAGGAGATGATAATGAGATTTTTAATGGAGAATGTTTGAGTTATAAAGTGGGAATATATTGTTTATTGTTTTATGATTGTCGAGAATTAGTAACTCTTTGTGTTGATTCAGGTGCATAGAATCAAGACGGCCGAAATTAGTATTTGTGTACAAAATTACCCTTACTGTGTACAATCAAACAATTTTTAAAATAAAGTACCTTGCTTGACTCTACTGATACAGATCCTCTCAATTTGTGCAAAAATCCTCTCAAAAATGCCACCATTATTCACCAGTGACAACTCCGCTCATGACTAGAACGGAATAGATGGAAGAGTCTTATCGATATAACGTAATAAATATCTTTCGTGATTGCGAAACTACAAAACATATCGAGTCGAGGAACCCTAGCGACTGGGTCGGCGCGCGGCGTCCTGCGTCCCTTGCGTACGTGATACAAGGAAGTATTAAAGTCGTACAACTTAACCCCACGGATACCGGGGGATCCACTCTTTAAATACATCCGATAAAAACTAAACGACACCCCTCGGCATGCAAAAAACATCCCCCAGAAAACGTCCATAAAGGAAAATTTATCCACAAATTAATTTGTAGCGGTACAAAATAAAATTAAAGAAAAGCGCGCGTCTTAGTTTATTGATGGCGGATTTTTTAATTCAAGTGAGTTTCCTCAGGGGGCTTTGTTATACTTCAGATAAGTTAATGAAGTAAAAAAGTTAAATTAGACTTTTGATTAAACAACTATAATACCTATTGCAACGTTGCAGTCTTACGCCCGAATCGACATCTCGATGGTAAACATTTAAGACTCCCATTGCGCAAGACTGTAGCAAGCTTAAGCGTAAAAATATTGCAAAGTAATTACTGACTTAACTTAAGTATACGTAAATATAATACAGTTTTTAATGTCATAGAAGTTAAGGCGACAGATCCGACTCAAATCCTAGGAATAAACATGACACTAACAAAGAAATCGTTTTGACTCTGAATGCAATGTGGAAATGTGCGAGTACCTTCGAAGTTTAAATCGGACATAAAAGCTGCAATACATTGGCAATTTAAAATACACTGTCATAAAACGAAGCATGAATATTCACACCTTACTAGTTTATCAGCAATCTCTACTTTCTTGCCATTGCATCAACATTATCTTACGTAAATGATGAGCTGATAGCTCCCAATCCGGAATCCCAGAGGCATCTACTATTTGTCATATAATTATGACAGTCGCATATTTATGTTCAAACAAAAATCTTCTGTGGGAACGCTATGTCGAAATAGAAGAATTTTCGCCATTAAATTCGGCCTCGACTGCCGTCTTATATCGTACACATTGAGTGATTTATTGTACACAAACGTACATTAGATTTTTATGTTCGTATCTTGTAGGTTGTAAATAACATCGGTGGTTGTTCCCCGACCCACTTGAAGATTATTACTGATTTATTTATTATTTAAACGGCGTGATGGATGGCCCCGGTCGGGCTGTTACTTAGTTTGCTGAACTTTGCCATCCATAACATTTTGTTTGTGACCTTTAGCAATGATTATAAGAATGTAGGTTGTCTCGTAACATTTTCGCACCTCGTAATTGTTGCGTTTCTCAATGTCGGTTGTTTGTTTGTAATCTAACTAATTGTTTTAATTTAGTAACGATTTAAATTTTAGTAAAAGTATCGATTTGTTGATTGCATTGGTTCATTAGCGGTGGCTTCATTCTCAGGACACTACAATCGTGTGAGAACGTCTTGAGATTACATTTATTTATTGTGGTTTTCGATAATGTTAGTTACAAAACACTTAGAAACTTTACAAACCCCATTAATTTTATATTTCAAGCGCCATCCGCCACGGCACAGTTGAATCACCCCCACAAGACTATTGAAACTCTAATCCAATTCTTTCATATAATTGCCTAATCTTTCCTCTCTAAATAGGCGGCGCTCAATCTCGGCCGGTGCCCCAGCAAGGTGAGCTAACCGAGCCTGAAATGGTTATTTTTTACTTCCCCATTATAAGCTGAAGTGGAGCGGATTACAAGGGAGACTAGATTTAGGGCCAATTTGAAAGTGTCCGTATTGATTGTAACGTTCACGCGTCGTTTGGCAGATCTGCTCAAGCTGTAGCTATAGGGCGGATTTGTGAACTTGGTAAATATTGAGTTTTATATTTTTTTTGGATATGGAAAATCATGATTCGATTATTTATCACTAAAACCATTTGTCAACCTGAGAAGAGGTGGCGAGACGACCTAAAAGCCTACTGTAAGCATTGATTCCAGGTGGCTCAAGAAAATAATACCTAGAAGAAATTGGCACTGCTGAGCAAAGGCCTCCCCCTTTGCTCAGCAGTGAGACAGTATAGGCTATTTAAAAAAAAAAAAACGATTTGAAATATTATTAGATCTAAAGATCAGATACATATTAAAAACAAGAATGTATCTGTATTTGAAAATGATAAGAAAATAATAAAGTAACGTAAGTTATGTTATTGTTTTAAGTATAGGTAAATAGTACAGTAAAAAAGTGGGAATGACTACTTTACACTTCTTCAGTTTAGGTTTATTAAAAACATGAATGCACTTGTACCTTTATAACTATTTTGTCCTTACAGTTGAATCAGAAAAGACAGACTAAGTGTATAATTTGGTGTTTAAACTCAATGATTGACCAAAATAAACTGTAAAAGAAGACTAGTCAAGTAAATCACACCAGTTAGCACGCGTCATTTGAATCAACATTCCGATGTGTGGGAATAGTCGTTAAGTCCACTAGTGGAGTTGTGGAGTTATGGCCGCGATCGCATAATTAATGCGTTTATGATCGCGTAGCGGTATTTAGGATTACTACTGTTAGATTGTAGGCGATGGTGAAAAAGAACTAGTTAATGCTTTTGTAAAAGGGGCTGAAACCGAAGAGCGGCTCAGTTCAGCTTATTATATTGATCTGGCATAACAAGGAAATCAAAGGGTGCAGAGGTAGGGATCTCAGAGAAGACAAAAAACATTTGAACTTGACGAATTTTATGGTTAAGAGTAAAACAATTTGTACTTGTTCAAAGATTCTTAGTTTGTTAGATTTATCATATTTTTTCTTGTCGTTGCCCTATTCATTTATTAAGTTCATCATCATATATCTCCTATTTTGCTTCTTCTTTCTCGTTAAGACTCACTTCTCTGGTAATCCTTTTTAGACATTTCGAGTATGGTGTATTAGTTTTTCATTAAGCGCAAGCTACCTGAGATGCCTCATTAGACACCGTACTTTAAGTCCTAGACAATAAACTATCTCACGAACTCATCAGTGATATCTCCATTTAAGAGTATCGCCATGTCCATCCACGTCGCTATCACACAGCATCACGCGGTATCTTAAGACCCCGCGGTATCTGTGTCACATATCGCTATTGCCTTTCACCGTTCTATCTCCAGATCTGGCCAATAAAAATAAATATCTCGGCGGTTATTTACGGGTTAGTTCGAACATGTTGTTCTTCGCGCCGTACCGTTGTATGTCACTGTTAAAAACATGTTTATGGAAAAAATGATTTGTAGGATCGCTTCCCGGAATGTATCATGGAACCGTATGAGATTGAATTTGTTAGTGATTTTGAGTATTTCAATGGATTTTTGGGATTTTTTTGTTATATTGATGAATGAGCAGTTACTTCAGTAGAGTTACCAGTAGATTTCATTGTCTCCTCATAAGATGGTGGCGACCGCGTACCGGAAGACGCAGCGTTAAAAGGCCTCCTACAAGGTGGACCGATGGCCTGGTGAAGGTTGCGGGAATTCGATCGATGCGGGACGCGTAGGATCGTTCGTTGTGGCTACGCTTGGCGAAGGCCTATGTCCAACAATGAACGTCTATCGGCTAATATGAAGATGATCGCTGCAGAAACTTGATGTATCAAGAATGCCGTGCGATATAAAAATCTAAGTAGACCTCCGACTCACTTCGACCTTTCCCATGTAAAGTGTACATAGTAAGTTATCAGGAAAATCCCCTAGCCACTTTTAGTAAACAGACAGAATACGTCGAAATACTACGGCATTTCTAAGAGTCCAAAAGAGGGTCGTGCTTTATTGTGTCTTTTTATAAACGATGAACTTTATGATAGTATCTTAAGTACATAATTAACACACATTCTCACTTCAGTAGATACACTGGGCTGCAAATATTCCGGGTCGTATTATAAAATAAAGAAACCATCACTTTCTTAATTACATTAGATGAATTCGAAAAACTGTGGTGTGCTGTAGATAACTGAATAATGCATAAAATAAAGTACATATTACGTCTTGTACACTCTTTAATTATTATTAAATAATAACAAAAACACCAATGTAATCTCAGTTGGTCTTAAAAATTAAAACTTTTATTTTTGTTCTAATACTTTTTATTTAAGAATAATATTTTTTTACGAATAATACGAATAAAGACGCACCACATGTATGCTGTAAACTAAACTTGTATTTGGATTTTGGTCAATGTTTGGTCGGTTTTCCATTAGCACACTCATTAATACGTGTAAGGACTTTCGTGTAAGGTTTGTACAAGTTTGACACCCGTCGTGCTCCGCCCTAGAGCGGGAAAAGTCGTTGGATGATTTAACGCCTAAAAAAGTATTTATATTGAATCAATTTTCTTACGTAGGCTTTGTACACATTCTAGACCGTCGAAAAAGGTGTACTGTTCTATACTATGCTCATTTCTTCCTTTTAATAGGTACTATGCAATAATTGGTCTAAAATTTTCAGGTATTAGCGACATCAAGTTGTACTGAATACTGTGACCAATTCAAGAAAATGTTTATTTTGGTTCGAAACAAAAGCTTACAAAGTATTTTATTATTTTTTAAAGAATTCAAAAACATTTATTTTTTAAATTTCTCTAGTTTAAAAATAAACTTCTTTTGAAATTTGTAATAAGCAAAACTTTATTACAGCTAATTTGCTAACATATTATTTATACTAGCGATCTATGTACGGGTCAAATGGGGTGAATAGAAACAAAACTCCACAGGGTATTTTCTCAATATTTAAATGGTTTTTGCAGCATTTAATTATATCAATTTATTAATGAATTATTATTCTAAAAAGTCAATGCTTTGTAAGAGGCCGATAATATGTTATCAAAGTGAAAAACCAAACCAAATTTTTGTTTCTATTCGCCCCTGAGTTTCTATTCACCCTGTTTCCTGGTAACTTTGAACTAAAGATATCGCAGTTTTTATATGTGACGTGTTATTTTTGCAGGCCAGTGTACAATTACTCATAAATCAATGTTTCTTGCAGTATTGGTTATAGGAGCCAGATTTTGGTATTGTAGCCGGGCCCGGGGCGTGCCGCGACCCGCTTGCGAGCTAAAGGCCTATTTTGAAACTATGCCAGCTATCTTTAATTACATTCTTCTAAACAACATTTGAGCAATATTTATGTGCCAATATCAGAAAGAAACTCGGTTCGCAATTTCTATAGCTTTTATTGTACAAAAAACGGCCTTAACCGACTTCCGATAGGCTATCGACTATAATTTCGCGGACATTAACATATTAGCATATAAATTGCCTACAATTAACTCTATACACATGGAAAGGAGTTTAACTTAATGTATGGCCAATGTTTGTACCAACGATTAACCCGTCAATGTTGATGGTAATTAGAGAAAAATAGATACCAGTCATAGAGTGCGTTTTCGAGTTGCTCGTGCGGTAGGTATTTGGCGGCAATATATTGGAGGTTGGCGGAGTCGGCGTCGCATTCCGCGCGCCTACATTCCTCGGTGACACGTGGTGTGGTGTAGGAAGTGGGCGCTGGCGGGGCCTGGCACCAACACGACACGACACACGCCCTACATTGTGTGCTGTGCGCTATCTACTGCGTCTATGTATTGTTGATAAATCATTCAACTTTATTGTTGTTTATCCCCATATTAGGTCTGACTACTTTTGTATTACTCGTAAATGTAAAGGTAGCATAGATTCTTAGTTTCTTGGCAGCGAACAGCGGTAAATTTCCTATACTCACTTACCTAGCAGGATTCACGACTAAGAAAATTGTTGTTTACATTAATGATCACATTAATATCGGGAGGCTAACAGCTTTAATGGCGAGTCGTACGAGGTTCTGTAATTGCTCGCAAGGTGGATTTAACACAAAGTAACTTAAATTAAATATCACCTCATTATTTAGTTGTGGGTAAAATAATCTTACATACACATGCTCACGAGATAACTGGTATTATTAATGATGCTAATCACCGATACGACATGAACACATCGATGTCCGGGCCTAAAGATGACGATATAGCATGATTAGTGTCAGCTGCTGGAGAGCATTTGCAGGTTGACAACGTTTTAAAGATTGCAGTAGTGTATTAAATGGAACAAGTCGACTGCTACGATTAATGGAACAGTTTAGCTTTGTAATTACTGAGTAACATCTATAAAATACTGACATAAAATATTTATGATTTTCTTGACGTTAAACATTAACTCCATCACATATAAATGTAGTTTATAAGTAAAGCATTACTTTTTAGTCAGAGAAAATCTTAGATGTAGGTAGATAATTGTTTTTCATTCCTAACAGCCTCTACACCTAGATCTTCCGGTTAATGTTTATAAACTCCTCATTAGCCTATACCCACATAATGAGCAACAAACCAACACCTATTTGCTGACCGTAAATAGAATTGAAATACACATCCGTAATAAGTCAGGTCTCGCTGAGACCGAGACCGATACCAGACGGGTACCAATACGCGTCGGACGGGTTACAAATAATGTAATGCGATTTGTGTGGCGTCCTGTGGGTGTAGGTTATGACGCGTCTCGTTAAACAAGCTTTATTGTTTTTCTATATAAGTAAGTAAGGACGTATTTTTCCTTATTTTAATTCCTTATTTTCACAACTGCCTGATTTTATTGGGGAGCGTTTGTTTATGAAGATTTTGCCTTAGGAGGTAGAGATTTAGTTGGCAACTAGACAGGTACGCAATAGTGTAAAATGAAACTATTTTATTCTAGTAAAATTCATGGCAGACATTAAAATGATAGTTCAGAAATCATTGATTGAAAATGAGGTCGAAATAAATAGCAAAACCTCCAAAATGACACTGACAGTGCTCTGCTCAAGCAACAATATATATTCTCTTCCTTATCTTTCTCTTTATCAGAGAGACAAAGAGCTTTTCGTTGGCTCTTCATCATCATCATCATTTTCAAGCCCTCTTCAGCTACTACAGAACACAGGTCCCTTTTATTTTCCACCAATCGTCACGTTCCTGTGTCATCCTCATTCTGGCTACTCGCGTTTGCAACAATGAAGTCTGCCCATCTTGCCACAGCCGTACAACCAACTTTTATTTTTCTTACTCTTAGTTTAATTTACTTTCTTCTTACATGTGTATTCATCTACACTAATATAATAAAGAAGTAAAGTTTGTTTTATTGTTTGTAGGACGTAATCTCTGGAAGTAGTGGTCCGATTGCTAAAATTTTTCACCGATAGAAGGCTATATAATATGTACGCGGGCGAAGCCGTGGGCAAAAGCTAGTAATAGATATATTTGCATAGAGGTAGATAGTAAGGAGTGGATTAGGGTGACAGCACACAGAGACGGCGGCGTAGCGGCGGCAATGCGTCAAACCGCGACGGGGGACGGGACGCTGGCGCGACTCGTAGGAGTCCGTCAAACCGCCAGGTGTGGCGCGGCTTTATTTATTGCGCGCCGTGGGCCCGGGATTTATAACAGCAGTGTGTTAGTCCAGGAGATAGGTGACAATGTGTTGGGATATTGGATGCTGTTTCTGAATTGAGTCTGTAGGCACGTTTGGATACAAATCTAACCGATGCGGTCTAAACGTGATCATTGTTTCAGATTTCAGCTCACTGCTTCGTATTCGAATTGCATCACGGATGCGTCGGGTGTGCGACACCCCAACATCCTCGTGGCTACTATAACTGATAACTGTATGTCCAAATCCTAGTTAAGAAGGTTTCTCACTGGAAGGCGGTACTTCCAGTGAGAAACCTTCCACAGACCGTCACTCGTATATAAAGTCGTGTCGTCGTATATAAAGTGCCAAGGTGTGTTTTTTAATAATTTATTTGTTACTGGTTTTTGCTCACGGCTTCACCTACGTACATAAAATACCTGTAGCCTGTGTCACTCAGGAATACAACAGCTTTCTACCGGTGAAAAAAATTTAGCAATCGGACCTGTACTTTCAGAGATTACCTCCTACAAACAACTTTACCTCTTTATAATATTAAATATATAAATATAAGTGTAGGTGGATCTTTCATATCATGCTCTGAAAATTAAGTTTATTAGGGGGCATGGCATAAGCAAAAAAGTGGCACGACCCGTAACATCCTTTTTTCAAAACAGTATTATTATTGTCAGATTTTATTAGGAGATGAAAAAAACAAACTATCATCTTGCGAAGCTTGTAACCTATAAGAGTACATAATTTACTTAGAAACTAGACAAAACGAATTGATTACTTATTAATTTAATTAACTTACCTACGTACATGCGTTCGTTAACGTAATGATAAAGTAGACAACTTCAGACAACCAATTTTAGATACAATAATATCTGTAGATTATTTTCCTATACACACGTAAATTATTTATCTAGTCTTATCTTTAATTAAAATCTCCGTTATTTATCAAATATTATTTACTTAATATTATAAATGAGATAGTTAACTTATCTTGCTAATTAATAATAAATTTATGGCAGTGTATTTTGTGAGAAGAAAGTAAAGCTATGAAGTAAACCTGTACACCGTTATGGGAAATGTTATTTGCAGTTATTTTTCTTAACTCATGTTATTTATTTATGAATAGTGAATACTTTAGCGACAGTACATTAAAAAATATTTTTATTTTTAAAATATGAAGTCGATTTTCCCTCTCCTAGAGAGGAGGCCTGAGTCCCAACAGTGGCAACATTATAAGGCCGACAATGCTGTGCTATGAAGTCGATTTAAGAAACCTTTATTATTTTTCTTTATTCTACACAAAACCTTAACATAGTATTTAAACAGTGATTTGACAATTCATTTACAGTGATTTGCTACAAAGACGAGCTTAAAGAAAAACTCGGCTCTGGTATGAAAGGCAACGAAGGAACAGGAATGGGTTTTTAGTCAGTAAAAGTCTGACACACCCTCTCGCTCCGCCCAAGTATCCCGAAAAAAAACTGTACATTAAGATTTCTTCCAGTAAATCTTTATGTTTCCTATAGTAAACCTTTATTTTGCTTCATTATATGGGACTTGCAGAGCAGTGGTAGCCCAGTGGTAACAGTTGGAACTGTTATCACTGATTACGAGTTGCAGGTTGTGGGCTCAAATCCAGGCAGTCACTTTACTTTGTGTAATTTATTTCATCACCACTACTCTCAAAACAGTGATGGAAAATATTGTGAGAGATACCGGTATGTACAGGAACCAAAAATTCGAAGACATGACATTCACCAACTTGCAATGGACCCGCGTGATGTGGTCATCAGTCAGTGGGAACATTGTACGGCTGATTATGCTTACCTATATGGGACTTCTTGCACTATTTTGACAAAGAAATTATACTGACTTTGGTAATAGTTTGCTAAGACATTCAAATCAAAAACATTTATTTCAAATAGACCATTTGCAGGCACTTTTGAATAGTCAAATGTCGGACAGTCCAAGAGAACTGAAGCTAAATTGCACTTTCCAAAGCATAGATCTCTAGGGAGAAGAACGTGCAAGAAACTCCATGGACACTCTTTTAAATCATATTATAGGTTACATATAATTCAAGGGAGTCTTTGGCTGTTATAACGTTTGTAGAGCGAGATGGGGCAAGCGTTCGAGCCCCGATATGAAGCTCGAGCCCCGGTATGAAAGCTTGAAGGAACGGGGTGGGTTTTTGAGTCAGTAAAAGCCTGACACTATCTCCCGCACCGTCCAAGAGCGGGGGTTGTAATTAAATGATTTTCCCCACCAAAAAAAAAAGATGAAGCAAGCGTTTGATGTCGGTCTCCCGGCCTACACCTCTCATCTCATTATAAATTAGTTATTTGCGTATTTACAGCGTGCTGAACGCACTGCCACGGGACAGTTATCTGATCTTTGTCAGTTAAATCTAATTTTTGAACACCTCTGGTAGTAAAAGATACCTACCTAATTACAGTAGGTAAATGACTTTTGTGTGTATAGATTCAATTAGTTTGGCCTCTGTCCGTCTGTGTAAAGTTGTCAAAAAATAAAAGGCCAAAGGGGTAATAAGGGGGGGGGATATACACAATATACAATCATTCGTAATCTTAGTGCTCCTCAATACCTTCGAGAGCTCTTTGAGTACCTCGTCCCGAGGGGTAAACTCTGTCGCACCACCTCTTCTCTTCTCCTTCGTACTCCGCGTCATACATCTAGCCGCTATGATGGCTCTTTCTCTGTAACTGCAGTGCGTCTATGGAACTCTCTGCCACACTCTCTTCGCGACAGCCCTTCTTTAAATATCTTCAAGAGGAAACTTAAAGAGCACTTCCTTTCATTATTGACATAATATTAGTATATAATAATAGTACGAGTATGTATTAGTATGTATAATATAATTATTTATTAGAACTAGTTATGCAGGTTTATATTGTGCACTAGATCCTACCCTCAAATATGTTCTCTCTCTGTTACTCAAAGGTTTGCTGGGAGAAAACTCATTGCTAAATTAAGCTCGCCTTTGTACGTGAACTGTCTTTATCTCTACATGTTATGTAATTTCTTTGTGTACAATAAAGAATTAAGGCCCGTTATGACATTTATATTTTGACTACCTAGCAGCTGATCCGGTGTAGTGTAGCTACTACTAAAATAGCTACACCGGACCCCTAATTATTACTTTATTGTTTCTTACAGGTTCATTCCAAGTAACATTCTACGGTTTTTCTCAAATGTCAAAACTGGCCTTTTATTTTTTAACGAGTTTATCAGTGCGGTGTACCTATGTCATAAATAAAGACAGAGAAGAGATGTCAAGGGTCACAATTTTCACAAAATTTGTATTTCTATCGCCGCTCCGCCCTAACGTAAGGAGTTCTCATACAAGAGACGTTTTTTTTTTGGTTTTATTACTATAGTACGGAACCCTCCGTGTAAGAGTCCGACTCGCTCATGACCAGCTTTTTTTTGAGTTGGTAAATTTTAAAAGATTCCTCCCACCTTAGTGTAGAGCGAGGCTTGTCAGAGTGTTGCTGAATAAAATCACACACTCCTGTGTCCTTCAGTTGTCTTCGTTTTCCACGACCATGGCATCTTCTTCGAAAGTTCCCTTTTGCTCTAGCGGGTATCGGTTTTCCGGCTGATGGTAACGGTATCTCTTTGGGGCTGAAACACTACGCGCTATCGATTACTCGGGCTTAGTCCTTACTAAATGACCGGAAGACGAGTCATGGGTAGATCACCGTCCACAAGTCTGCGCAAATTCGCCCATGCGGCTGTTATACTTTAACCATGATCTCCTGCAATTGTAGGTCGATTATAAAAGAAGAAACAAAAATTTATGCAGAAGCATTACTGTTTTATGAAAGTGCTTTTAACAGTTGTACTTACCACATACTAGATGGTAGAAGTCGATACATAACCTATACTAATATTATAAAAAGGTAAAGTTTGTTTTTTTTGTTTGTAGGAGATAATCTCTGAGAGTACTGGTCCGATTGCGAAAATTTTTTCACCGATTAAAAGCTGTTTTATTCCTGAGTCATATAGGCTATATTTTATGTAGGTATGTGGGCGAAGCCATGGGCAAAAGCTAGTATATAATATACTGATACATTGTTAATCTGTTATCTTATCAACATAGATTACCTATTATTATCTTTTTCAGCGCAAGTCGTAAAAGTGTACCAGCCAATCGTAGGCGAGCAGATAGCTAATCTCTGCCCTACTTGAGTCTTATCGTGCTGATAAGATAAAGTTAACAATGAATGCGTTATTATTGTGGTGGGCGTTGTTAAAGGTAGCCATGTTAAAAAAACGGCAAGAAACTTGGCCAAATTAAAATTACACTAATATTACAATGTGAAAGTTTCTATAAAATATTAGTTTTAGTACCTATATGCGAAACTCGAAACATATGTCTAGTATTTAGATGTGAATGAAATTTGGCACACAAGTAAACTATTTCCTAGAGAATAAAAATACTTACAATGTTTTTTTCGCCGTTTTGAGAACAGTGCTGATGAAATAAATTTTACGTAAAGCGCCTAGACAACTCGAGGTTTCAAGGTAACTCGAGAAAAGAATCATCCAAAAGACGTCCATTGTTGGACATAGGCCTCCCCCAAGCGTCGCCACAAGACGCGGCCTTTACCAGGTCTTAGGTTCACCATGTGGGAGGCCTTCCAACGCTGTGTATTTGTTAGAAATAATATTCAATTAGGGTTACATCAAATAAAATAGTTTATGGTTCCTTTTGGTTTATGATGTGCTCTCGGCTATCTGTGTTCAGTGGTTCGATTCGAATAAAGCATTATTCGCCATCATCAGCAGCGTTTTTTTATTAATCTTCCGGTACGTGGTCGCCACTCCAGAACCTTTCGTCCATATCGACCATCTGTTCAGCGTGCGATGTAACCCGCCTATTACTGCATAAGTTTGGCGATCCTTTGAGATATATCGGTAACCTTGGTTCTCTTGCGGATATTTTCATTTCTGATGTGATCACGCAAGGAAACTCCGAGCATAGCTCACTGGAGAAAAGAACAACTAGAAGAATTTGGCAGACACCATTGCCCAGCAGTGGGAATTCTTAGGCCTGGCTGGTTTCAACTTAGTTTGTTGGGGCATTTTAATTACCTACTTATTAGCAAAAACACGGAAACGTATTTTCTCCATCAATTACAAATTGCCTTTTCTGAAATGCATTCTTAAATTCACCCGTCTCATCATTAAAAGTCTAAATGCCGTCACATAAAGATCGCTTGATTACTTTCTAACAAAGATATTAGGCTGCTTGCGAATGCAGTAACCCTTCCGTCTCATCCCTCCGCGGGTTCATTCGCCGCTCGTTACTGGAGGGTTAACATTGAGCCCGGACTTACAGCCCGATGCATCTTGCAAGCTGAATTAAAGGAAATTTACTTGGTGAGTTATTAAGCTTTTTAGAAGGGGTTATAGAACGGTGATTTGATTTTCCTCGTTTACTGTTAACGATGGTTTAATGAGTATTGGTTTATGTTTTCGTTAAGTTAATGCAACGAGTAGATCATGAATGTTTTGTATATGACTGTCCGCATGTGAAGACACTATTTCTCAGAAACGCATGGAGGTATGTTTTTAATTAATATCAAATACACAAAACTGCTACCCCAAAGAAAATAAACGATGAAAGGATTGTGTGAGAAGTGGTATGAAAGAAAAAGGGAGTTAGTGATAGTGTAACGAGTGACAGGACAGAATGGAAGAAAAAAAGTGTTGCGCCGACCCCAAGTAATATAGGATAAGGGCAGGAACAAAAAGAAGACTCATATCAGCTATCCCAAACAAAAACAAACTTCTAAGTTAAGAGCGGTCACTCCAACATACATTTCCATACAATGTTTTTCGTCGTCGTTTTGAGAGCAGTGCTGATGAATTAAGATACAGAAAGTAAAACGGCTCTCAATAAACTGGTACGCCTTACCATCAACAATTGCATCACTGTTTGCCATCAGGTAGGAACGCAGTAAAGCACTAGCTTATATCAATTTAAAAAAAAAAAGCTTACTGGGTTGCTAAAGAAACGGCAGAATGTACTAAGACTCAATATTTGTAATGTGACACGACTTATTCGTCAACTTGATATCAAATTACCTACTGTTTTCAATATGGCAATATCCCTATCAGGTTATTGAAAACTTGATACAATTCTAACACTAGTCAAGTCAAATGCTTTAGAAGAGGAAGTACTAAATAAGCTTATCTTAATTGCCATCTTTGGATCTAATCGATCTAATATGAGGCTGCCGCGATAAGATCAACTTACCATTCAGATAGCTGCTGCACAAACACGGAAGAGTTTTGCGTAAATAAGTGATAGATTAACGCGTCACGTAGACGCGATAGTGCCTTATCTGATGTGCTGACTGATGACCAGGCGCTTGGCAGGCCTCAAGTTATATATACATATTAATACACTAGCTTTTGCACGCAGCTTCACCCGCGTACATAGAATACCACTATAGCCTAGGTGACTCAGTATTAAAGCAGCTTTCAATCGGTGAAAAATTTTACCAATCGGACCAGTACTTCCAGAAATTACCTCCTACAAACAAAAAAAACATTAAAACAGAAAAAAAACTTTATCTCTTTAATATATTAATGTAGATAATTGCTATACTAACTAGTTCCTATGTAACTTGACGAGGAAAACTAAATAGTTGAACAAGGTGAAATTCCGCAATACCCAGAATCGACTGAAGTGACGACTCTGGTCAAAGGTCGTGCACAGCGGGTCGTCATTTTGTTAAAAAAATAATTATAGGATGAGATTATCGACTCTGGGAAAATAACCAGTCAAGTGTGGGTAGGAGTCGTGTACTGAGGGTTCCTTACAAACTTAGCTATGTAAATATAGTTAAATTCGCGAGTCGAGTCTCAAAGATTTTTCTAAATCGCAAAAAAGTTTTTTTTTGTGACGTAACTATAAATGTACAGTTTTCAGACCTTTTCCTATACTTGTATTATGGGACCTTGCTTCATGGCAGATTTCAAGATTCCGACTTAACGGAAAGTACCCTATATATGTATAGTTTTTGATTCGTGTTGTGCGTGCTTTAGTTTGATCACTGTTTTTGATTCAATGATAAAAAACATTGTGAGAAAATGGGTAGATACACATGTACTGTACTAGAATCGAAAATTCTGACTGACGTTCACAAACCCGCACTGGGTCTGTGTAATGGATTACAGTGATGACACTTAATTTATTGAAAAGATTACTCAGTTTAAAAATACTGAATTTAAATAAATACATGCATTAAGTCGGTGTAAAATTGAGGATGTGGCAACACCAGCACACACATAAACAGAAACTATCATAAAACCACAAACAACCTAAAAAGCACTAATGATTCCATCTGACATATTAATACCTCCTAAATCTCAATCGTTGTAGTCTCACAAATTACGATGTTTCGTTAATTGTGGTCATATGGCCTCAGACACTAAAAATACTTGAGAGCAGTCATAAAATGTTGCTGCCTCCTCGGGGCCGCTATCTCGACATATTATTAGAGAATTGATAGATCAGTTGCAGGTGAGTAGAAGTGACACCTGATTGACAGTCACGACTTGACGATCGTTTACTATGATGTTGAGTTGCCGACATGATTTGTACATATTTAAAATGCTGCTACTGTTTTTTGTTTGAAGAAAAAATTGGTGAGTAATGCTGATAATTGTTTTGTTTAATTGCTAAGTATCATTACTCATGACCGCAAAGCTCATTTATCTTGCACTATTTATTTGTACATTTCATTTCGTATAAAATTGATTGCAGATAGTCTTTTTTGTGTTCATTTAAACAAAAGAAAATTAAATATTAATTTATTATTTATATCTATTAAACCTAACTGCGTACATACCTATACACAAAAAAAAAAAACAATTACTCAAGCTTCGAAATACTCCTCCACATCGTTTTACGGTCTTAAACACAATACGGCGCACTGGTTTTACATAAATCCTTTCTTATTTCTATATTAGAGAAAAAAAAAAAAATTCTGGCTACTTACCAAAACATCAACTTTCAAAAAATAAAGAACCGTACCTATTATGCCTAATTTCTCCTTTACGTAATTAAAATGTATTCTTTGCTCCTCACCCGTAGTGACCGCCGCGGGCGCATGGTCCGGGCGGTCCAAATAATTTAATTAGCGTCATAATTACTGCGCACGAGAACGTGACGTGGGCGCATGCCTCCACTTGCCTATGATAGCCTTGTTTAGGCTTTGATTAGTTCAAGACAGGTTGAGGAAGAAGTTTTTGTGCACTGGTGTCGAACCTAACGTAGTTCCAAATGCCAGTAGGAAGGTACCTGGTTAGTGATGAAATAAGTTTGTCTTGTTTTATTACGCGTCATAAGTTTTTTTTTACTAACAATAAAGATTAAATTCAGCCATAAGTGTTGCACCTTCTTAGGCACTTCTTAAATTCAGCCATAAGTGTTGCACCTTTTGAGTCACTTTTTTGTTCCTCTTCCATCAGAACCTATTTAGAAGCTTTAGAACTAATGGCGTTGTTCGAAAGGGCCACCGTAGATTGTACGTAGGAATACGGGTGGGATTTTAATAAGTCTGACTCTTGCTCTAGCCAGAGCGGAAGGAGTTAATTGATGATTTTGCAGTTTAAAACAAAGGTCGATGCGTAAAATTGATTTTTGATAATACTAATGTGAAAGAGTAAGTTTGTAGGAATAAATTCAGAACTAAAACGTAAATAAGCCTTTTTATTCTAATGTATTATCGTTAATTAAACGAAACTTCATAGGAATCGTCTGAGATGTTATGTTATGTTGATATAGTTAAAGTTATCTTTATTACCTATGTCGATTTTTTTTTACAACTTTCACACAAAGCCATCAAGTTTCAAACTAAACAGGTTTTGTGATGTGTACCAGATAACTGAAAAACATACTTATATATTAAATACATACATATTATAGATAAACTACACCCAGTCACTGAACGAAATGATCGTGCTCATGCTCATCACACAAACATTTGTCTTGGGTGGAAAATGAACCCACGGCCACAAACCACTGCTAAACCAACAGGCAAGCCAACGTACCTCTAACGTACTTTACCCTTAATAAGGCGCCTCGTGTTGTATTGGCCACCATACTTATACAAATTACATACCTATTATGCCATAGCACTCATATAAACAATGCTACAAGTTCTGCCTACCCAATCTTACACGAAAAGTACAGACAAGACAACAATGTGCGTCGTAGGTACACATCAGCTGTTCCCGTCCTACGCAGCAAATTAGATTGGAACGAGTTACTGGGTGTAGGCGACTTGTACTACTGGTACTGGTGCGGCAATAATTATACCCAATTTATTATATGGATGTAACGATTGATGGCGAAGGAACACAGTCGTGAGAGGTAACACTCACGAAATTGTTATAGTGACAAAGAATATTTCGAGGATAAGTCGTTAGTAGCACAGATATTAAAATAAAAGTATTATTTTATCTGAAATATCCAACATTGACATATTTACTCGTATTATTACTACTATACAATTTCAATCTTAGTATAATAAAATCGTATTCATTGTAATAAGTTAATAATATTAATCTTAATTTTATAGAACTTTTTGCACGCCATATTATAGCAAGATATGCTAGAACCAATGTTGTCATCCACTGTACCATATTTTTTTTAATGAAATATTTGTTTTGATTGATTTTTTAACCAAATGTATCTAGGGTACCTGAAGAGGCTCTCTAAGACCAAGCTACCATAGTAAAAAAAATTCTGTAGGTACTCGTACATTTCAGTGAGAGACAGCAGTATGCTTCTTGTCACTCGTATATTTTCATCAGGTGGCTTTAGACTAATTGATTTTTTCGTATTTTTTTCAGTCAAAAAACAAAACTCAAAACAAATTTCAAGCTCTTTCTCGTCTTTTATAAGAGAATTTAGTCAATTTGGATGAGAAAAGTCAGTTTATGATCTCCTTGGTATTCAACTACAAATGAGATGCTATCATTTAGTGACTACAAACGTAAGCTAAACGTTAGTATTATACTAGAAGTGGTACCTGTTAATTACTAGAACCTACTTGTCCCCTTATCACGAGATAGACGCGCATCAATCACCCTCTAAACTTAACGTGACCACTTCTATTGTACAACTGTAGATTTTCCGCTTAATTAACTATGAAAAAGAAGGCTTTAGGAACAGTTCACAAACACGATGCTGTAAACTGCACCGCCGCTTAATATTTCACGATACTTTGACGATATCGAAGACTATCATACATTTACAAGAAGTGCACTTTACGTTATAAATATGTAGATTAAGTGTTTTTATCAGTTTTGACTCTTCTGTAGATAAAAAACTGGCCAAGTGCGAGTCGGACTTTCGCACTAAGGATTCCGACCATTATCTATACAACATTAGAAACTATATTATAAACTTTTTTTTTATCTGATATAAACTAGTGCTTGGCTGCAATCCCACCCAAATAATACTCAATACACCGTAAACTAGTACTAGTAGTAGGGTCCCGTTTTGCTCTTTGGGAACCCTAATAAGCCACTCCCGATTGTACTCTCTGTTATAGATTGAGTGTTTTTATCGGTCTTGATTCTTCTGTATCGGAAATTGAAACAATCCTGAAGCTTTTCTTATTGACATCTGGACGGAGTGGCATAACTGGGACAGTTTCGTTCAATGTAAGACGTATGGTCACGTCAGAGCCTTGTTTATTTCTAAACAACCTACTTACTACATTCTGTGAGGACAGATCTACTGCTTTACTTGAGGAACCTGTTCGTGTCTTTGATTTGGAATACTGGTTACATGTGGTTTATGTAAGGAGTTGTTAGTCTTTTAATTAGTTATAATCGTAAGTCTAATCTGTGGATCACATAGCTTACGTTAGTTTATTGCCTTTGATTTGAAGGACTGGAACAGTTTGCCTGCTGCGGTCTTCCCGTCCGATTATAATTTGGGTGTCTTCAAGGCTAGAGTGAATAGGCTCTTAATAAACTAGTGCGCCTCACCATCAGAGATTGCATCACTGCTTACCATCAGGTGGGATCGCAGTCAAGCACTAGTTTATGTCAATAAAAAAAAAAAGATTTAGGAGTGATATAGAACAAAATTTTTAGTTTATGCAAAACCTGAGTTTAATTTGTTCAGAATCAGTAGGTAACTGAATGGATTCCAATAGTTTTACACCATGTTATATTTTCTCCCAAAAAACATTTTAAAACGTTCACAAGTTGGAAACCACCAACACTAAATACAACACAAGTCACAGCAGATCATAGCGGGCGTTAGGCGCTAGCAAACAGCTGGGTGCAAGTGCCACCAACCCCTCAGTCGCCTGTATGGCCCGCTGGCTATATTTTTGCTGACATAACAAGCTTATAACTTTGTGATTTTTCATGATACAGCTATGAAATTTTGTACATAAATACTTTACGTTAAAATCCTTGACATCTGTTTCGGGTAATGTTGTATAGTCAGAATTGGATTTCATAAATTGAACCTTAAATTGCCTTACTCTACATCCATGTCTATTGCAGACTTCTGTTTGCAACGTGCATATCTACAATCTTCACTAGTCGATCAGATTTAGTTTCAAATGACCAAGATAATAGAGAATAAGCAAGGACACCAAATGCGGCTGATGGGCCTCTGCACTACTTCAAATTATATATTTGTGTCACTTTTCATCGTAAAACATTAAATAGTTAGTGTTGTGCATGATCAGGAAAAACTCATAAAATTGACTTAAATCTCTGTTGACTTCCCATATCCAATCGATTTATATATGCTGGATGCACCAAAATTCGTGTAGTCAATAAATATGCGGTGCAATAATAATAAAGCACGCGGGTGTCGCACAAACAAATAAATTATTATTAACCAATGACGGACTGCTCTTGGGGAACACCGCAGCATCAAGCTTGATTAGAAGTGGCGTTCATATGATTAATATTTAGTTGTACTGGAATAGTCCAGTACTTTCCATGTTAATAAAAATAACAGTCATCATTATGATACACCATTTTTAAATACAAGGAATAACTTTAAAAGAATACCGCGAAAGATTTATTTATTCTTATTCATACAATGTTAATATTCACGAATTCAATTAATAAATAAGATATGTCAATCAATAAATAATAATTAATTGATTTATTGATCTTAATATTCATTGAAATCAGTTAATTGACCGTTTATCAGTCGTTGACTAAATATTTATATCGATACACAAATTATCACTTCAAGAACGTAAATTTTCATTTTATGCGAACATTTGAATTGGAACACTCACTCGATATGGTCACTAACACCATTCCAATAGAAAATTTACACGCGCCGTGTCGTGGAAGTGAATAGACCTGAACAATTAACATTTTATATCATAAATATTCGCGGATCATTTGTGTTGCTTATCTTGGTACTTCTAGTTGTTTGTAGAGCTATGCTGAATGATATGTGAAGGCCGACCGAGATGTTTTAACCAGAGCAATGGCAAGATTACAGCAGTGGTGAATTGATCTAATATGGCAAAAGTCGAAGTTATGTTGTTGGTATCTACGTTCTGTTACGATCAGAAGATATGGTTAGTATCGGGCTTGTTTATATTATTTGGTATGAAACATAAAAGGGTATTGATCTGGCCACTACATTTAGAGCTATCAACAATATGGCTTTCATCAACAAAATAAGCAACAAGACTATATACACACATACTCACAAACCTAAGGATTATTATCTCCACTCTGTCTGATAAATGTGCCTCTCAAACGATATGTTCACGACCCAATTCAGTAAGAGTATTGTGCGTCACATATAACTGTAACTCTGTAGTATAACTTCGCATTACTATGCGCCGCGGCGTCCGCACATCAGAAATCACTAGGTTACCAACACCGCTCCACCACTCGATACATCCAATAGATTTTTTCTTCTACAACTGCATGATATATATTATAGTCGTAAAAAGCGGCTAGAGTATCGGCGACTCGTAAAAATAGATGTTGTACGTTACGCTTTCCGCATCAATAATTCAAGATTACGAGGGTGGGTCTAGCGGTTACTTAGATCTGTGGCACGGTGACGCCGTGGTATCTGTACTGAGCTTAAAGCTATTTATTTGTCAACTCTTGTTTGTGGATTTGGGACAACTGCTAATGCTGCTACGAATAACTGCTGCGTAGAAGAATGCAGTTTATTTAATGTCACACAGAAGTCAACAGGCGCAATCAGGAATGCGATTAACTTTGGATAAGCCTGTTAAGCCTCTGTATCTACTCGATTCTAATGAAAGTACATCTAGTTTGAAACAGCTGTTCCAATAGACAAATACACCTAAGACATTAAAATGCGGTTAATTTTGTGATTTTTACGTCATAAAGCTTTAATTTTTAAGTCATATCGTGTGTAAAAGTTGCTTAGATTGGTCAGAGCATACATTATCATTGAATTAAAAATATTTTTGTTCAACTTATACCTTTGATGACTCTAAACCTTGGTTTGGTATCTTGATCGTAAACATCAACGTTTCGCACATATCCAAACTTCCTCACAGTACAGCACACAACAGCTCTGCCCATCCCAGACCCGCGCGCACGTACGCCTGACATTACTGTATATCTTTTTAAACGCGACGTTATTTTTGTGACAGCCCTAGCTCTGTCCCCTGCGGGTTTATCGCGCGTTATTGCTAAACATTCAAATATAAGTAGAGCTTGTTATAATGTTTCCGGATTTTGGATAACAATTTCTATAGATGTGTTTTGAACTTAGTCGATCATCTCTAGGTTCAATGGTGTTAATCTACTGTAAAAGTTTTAATTGTACCAAAAGTCAAAATTATATAAAAAAAATATAACTATATCTGAAATTAACGACAGGCTCTCGTTTTGTAAATAGAAAATACTGTTCCTTATCTATGTGACGAATAAATTTTAAAGAGCTATTCAAATATCTGGATATACTCGTAGTACACAAACAGTCATTAGATTAAAAATAAACCAATTAAACCATCTAGTTCGGGTCCAAGCCTCTCAGTGCTGCTAAAAAAGCACGTCGTTACCGGCATCCATTCAATTTCGCGTCTCCGGCAATAAAGCGTGATTGTCACGCACGTACACATTGCATAAAGCGGTATTACTGCCACGGGGGCCCGGGGACCCACAGGGCCCCGGGGTGGGGGCACACCCCCAGGGTGGCGTTTAACGCACGAAGGGATTTTTTCAAAATAACATTTTTTTGAGCGGTGATGTTCTTGGTTTTGACTTTGACGGTTATGACCGAATTTTTGTGAAACGAAGTGCTGCATTTTCTCGGACTGGGGTGCTGTTTTTCCTGCTACTGTCTTGGAGGAAATGGTTGGCTGAGACTTTATATTTGAAGCAGTCATTTGTTACATTTAGCATATTGCAAATATCGTTTTAAATTAAACGACAGTTTATTGCTAACACACAACAACAGAAAAAAATTCTAAACATTGCAATACAGTGATATACTACTCCGAGATATGTCTCGTATTGTCGCACAATCGTATCATAAATGGAACTTCAATTCCAAATTTTATGTCTCTGCCTGACCTTTGTATTATGTCCACTTAAACTAAACTAGGTATGGGTTTTTAGTGTGAAAGAGCGAGATTTAGACTGACCTCTCGCCTTCAACCTTTGTCATACATTTTATCTAGCACCAATTGCATTGAACCAGGTCTAAGATGAATATAAACATTTTAGCACTCAAACTGTAGAATAGATAAATTTATAGTTACCTATTAAAAATCTAAGGTAAAAACGTTTAATAAAAAGATGGTAGGAGTAGTAATATTGATTACGTTCATGTTTTGAATCTAGATCGTGTCTCACGTTTTGTGCCGGTTATCGCTTATGTGTGGCGAATGAGATCTATTATAGCTTCCTAGTTTAGAAGATTATAGTCCTGCAATCGACTGGCAGTTTGATGCACGTGTAGTTCGATATTGATTTTATATCCACATAAGATCAGTGTTGTCGCGGTTCTATTTTCTTCCTTTCTTCGAAACTATCGGCGTACTAAATATCTACTCTACATAGATACATCAGTTAACAGGATCAAGGAACAGTTCTTTTTTTTGATACAGATATTCGTCAAATTGGTCTCTACATTTTCTCACTAAAGTTCTTAGTTTGTATATGTGATGTATTTTGGGAGTCACGTAAAATTTTTCACAAAATAAGTAAATCGTCATCAGTTCAGAAAGTTAGACATAGGCGTCCCCCAAGCCTCGATACAACGACCGGTTCTGTGTAGTTGTAATAAATCATAAAAGACCAATAATAATTCAACTAATGAGGCTATATACCCTAATTACCACTTGTGGTTTCACGTATTTGCAGTCACATTGACGAATCAATCACATTTACAACAGGAGCTCTAGTTTATGGGCCAATTAGCGTCCGTCCGGCATGACCTACTTAATGAGTGGTTCTTACTTAGGTGGACTGGACATCGAAACTAACTTTTTGGACTTAAATAACATAATTTTGCTTAAACTATCAAGAGGATAGTAGTATATGAAGTATACTGTTTTAGTGGTTTTGAAGAAAAATAGTAACAAAATTTAAAGCAACTTTCGATTTAGTGAGTACTCTTCTTATGGGAAAATTAAAGTTAGCTACGCACCAAAGTTTGATGAATACGATGCTCGTTTAATGTTTGTTCCTATTACTATTCTTTTTATGGTTCCGTAGTCAACTAGGAACCCTTATAGTTTCGCCATGTCTGTCTGTCCGTCTGTCTGTCTGTCCTCGCTTAATCTCTGTGACCGTTAGCACTAGAAAGCTGAAATTTGATACCAATATGTATATCAATCACGCCGATAAAGTGGTAAAATAAAAATTGGAAAAAAATGTTTTATTAGGGTAGCCCCCCTATATGTAAAGTGGGAAGTGATTTTTTTTTAATTTCAACCCTAACGTGTGATATATCGTTGGATAGGTATTTAAAAATGAATAGGGGTTTACTAAAATCATTTTTTGATAATGTCAACAATTTCGGAAATAATCGCTCCAAAAGTAAAAACATTGTGTCCCCCCCTCTAACTTTTGAACTTATATGGTTTAGAAAATATGAAAAAAATCTGAAAAGTAGAACTTTATAAGGACTTTCTAGGAAAATTTGAACTTGATGGAAAGAACAGTTTTTGTTCAAAAAGACAAAAAGGTTCTACAAAATAATTTCTGGACTAAGTTTGTAGTATAATCGTATATGCAAGCATTTTTTTAAACTGATAAGTGGACGGAATACGGAATCCTACACTGAGCGTGGCCCGACACGCTCTTGGCCGGTTTTTTTAAGTAATTTAAACTAGTGCTTTACTGCGATCCCACCTGATGGTAAGCAGTTATGCAATCGTTGATGGTGAATCACACTAGTTTATTACTATTTATAGTAGAATAGTTTATCCTGTTCACTCCAGCCTTGAAGACACCCAACTTATATGTAAACGGATGTGAAGACTGCTGCAGGCAAATTGTTCCAATCTTTCGATGTACGCAGTATAAACGACGAGATGTAACGCTTACTAGTTAAACCATAGTAAGCCACATGTTGTAACCCTCTGCTTAGAAATTTTCAACAAATTCTGAAAACTCTCTTGAAGTGCAATTATAAATATAGGTCCATTTACTTACGTACAAGACTGGAGGCTGGCGAGTAGGGCCGGCGGCGTCCCGCGACCATCGATTGACCGAATCCAGCGCTGCGGGATCGGCGCGTAATTCCTCGCGCGCGACGTGCCCGGCGTGCGTAAATACGCGCAATCGCTCACCCCATTACGCTACGATACGCTGGTAACACGATCAAGGTAGTAGCGGCTGGCTAGCTGGGAAGGAAAACTGAACAACAACAGCTAACGGTATGTTATACGACTAGACTATAAAGTTTTGTTGCATTTTATTAGAGATCTAGCTAGGTTGCACATGGTTATTAATCAGAGTATTTATAAAGCAATGAAAAATACAATAAATAATTTAAGATTTGTTCACGACATCCGATTTAAGCGACATGTTCTGTTGTTAAAGACAAATGTCTCTTAGTTCATCATCATTAATAGTAGCGGAAGATTTGAAGATTACTTACTATGACGTCTTGTGCTTTTTGCATCACAACAAGAATGGTTTTTGAATACTATCAAGCTACTTCAACTCGAATATATTAAAATGATATCACATTACCTTAGAGAGCAGTGATATTACATTAGAGAGCAGTGGTGTCCGAGTGGTAACGACCCCGACTTACGAATTTTAGGTCGCGGATTCAAACCCAGCCAGGTGCATTACTTTGTGTAATTTATTTCATCACCACTGCTCGCAAAACGGTGAAGGAAAACATCGTGAGAAAACCGGCATGTCCTAGAACCAAAAATTCGAAGATATGTGATATTCACCAACCCGCACTGGGCCTGCATGGTGGATTACGGCCCAGTCCCTCTCCTAGAGAGGAGGCCTGAGTCTCAGCAGCGGAAACATTAAAAGGCTCATTATGCTATGCTATGCTATCACATTTTCTAGGAGTTGAAGTATCTTGCTTTCCTAAATCCGCTGTCGCCTCTGCCTCGGGCACCCCCTCAACGCATTACTCGGATCGATGTCGGATCGAAGGCAGCAATCAGCCTCCTTACAGCTGGAACAGCTTACTATCCCCATTGTTTCATCCCCCCCTCTCCTGCAATATATCGCCAGCATTTTTCAGCAACCGCCATATAACTTCCGCTAATTTATAAAGGTGGGGAGTAAGTGCTTGTTATTTCTTCTGCAATTAAGGAAAAGGCTATTTTGGTTGCTGATTTGCGTTTCGACTTGAGAATTTCTGAAGCTGAGTTTGATGCAAGTTTAGCTTAACCAGGAAAGATAAATCGTTATGAATGAGAATTCAATCAGCATAATTATATGGCACACTAATATCATAATCTTTAGTACTTGGTTTTGGTAATGGTGTTATGGCGATCTTAAGACGAAAGTCTATGTCGAGTGCGTGTTGTGAGACATAAGGCACTGAAACGTTGTTGCTTACAATGGGCGTCATCAGAAGGCTTAAATTCACCCAAAGGGTAATGGAAAAGGCTATTCTCGGAGTTTCTTTGCGTGATCGCATAACGAATGCAGCATAATATAATTCGCAGCATAATCAAGGTTACTGATGTAGCCCAAAGAATCATTTAAAAGTGGCAGTGGACAGGGCCCATTGTACACAGATCAGATGATCGGTGGGGCCGAAAGGTTTGGGAGTGGCTACCGCGTACCGGAAGCACCGTTAGAAGGCCTCCCACAAGGTGGACCGATGACTTGGTGAGGATAGCTGGAATTCGATGATGCGACACGCATAGGACCGTTAGGTGTAGCGACGCTTGGGGAGACTTATGTCTAGCAGTGGATGTTTCTTCTGAAATGATGATGATGATGTATTGGTGATGGTGTTTGTTAGTCTTGTAAAACTGAAACGACTGAATTAGAATTTGGCACACGGGTAGATATGTCCTGAAAAAGCACCTAGAGTACTTCTTATCCCGGGAGTATGTGACCTTAGATTCATTTCTTACATTCACCCGGGTAACAATTCTGTTAGAGGTTAGTTACTTAATACATAATCTTAGATTTGAGCAATCTTTACAATACATGTAGAGTCTTGTGACCTTAAGTGTCAACCTTTAGTATTAACAAACAACAGCTAAAATGTTATTTCATAATCATTTAATATTGTCTGTCAGCATGTCAACAACTATCTTAAACATTCGATTTGCAAAAACAACACAATCATTGCTATTTGTATTTATTTTTATAGCTTTGTAGTGCGCAGGAGTCGCGGGATCGTCTGCGGCCTTGACGCCGGCGCTTGCGAACCTCTCGCAACTGCGCAGCAGGTCCACATTCATACACACAAGTACGTCATCAATAGCCACGATGGCGTGTCTCCTTGGCATTCATTCAAGGAGAGTAGAATGATCAAGGTACCTCCCTTTTCCTGTTCAGTTGTAAAAACATTATTTATATCCTAGCTGTGATTATATTGTCATTCTGAGTTATATATTTATGACATAGAATGAAGAAAAAGACGTGAGGAAACCATATTTTTTAGTAGACTTAATTCACTAATATGCTTTTTTGCCTATGATTATAATATAAGAATAACCTTGGTCATGAAATAAAACATCAGATTTTTTTGACTAGCTCGTTGGTTTAGTAGTGATTGGTGGCCCCGACTGCTATTCCAGAGGTCGTTCGATTCCCAACCAAGCCAAATGTTTGTATGATGAGTACGATATTTTTTTTTCTGTGTCTGCCTCTAATTTATTTATTATTGTGTATGTATTTAGAAATTTATAAGTATTTTTATCAGTTGTCTAGTTATCATATCACCAGCCCTGCTTAGTTTGAGACTAGATGGCGATTTGTGAACTTTTTCTGACCTGTACCGCACACGTAGGTACAGTTGCCATCACGAATCTTGAACACTTGCGCAGAAGTCAAATATTCGGTCTCTTTAGTGGTGCGAAGTGCGACGCGGGAGCGGGGAGTGTCAGTGATTGGCTGGCCACGCCATCGCGTCATAGAAGTCACCCCTCATTCGTTCACTGCGTTACTGCGTGTATCTAACAACGAAGACGATTGGCTCGCCAATGTATGGAATGCGCAAAGCGATCCCCACTCTGACGCCGAGCGTTCAAGATCCGTGATGGCAACTGTTGCTTATCATTGTTTGTTAGCTTTAATCGTAGGGCTGGTTTCGGCATCATCATCATATCAGTAATTCATTGACATACTTCTTTGGCAGATGATCCATTGGAACCTTCTCTTCAGCTACCTGAGTTTCTTTTTTTTTGAAGACAGACTCATCAAGGTTCACGTCATCTGCAATAAAACTGCTCAACTAGAGCAAAAATGTTTACTTATTTATTCATCTGTTTCCCAAGAAAATCATCTTTTTTTTTTGTAAATAAAGCTATTTGACCAGGAACTATAATACTTTATACAAAACTAACGTGACGCAGGTAAGTTAGCAACAATTACAATTGTCTCGATAAATCTTAGCGCTCGTGAGTCAGTCGGTTGTAACTCATGACATAAATATGTCAATAGGTAATATTGTACTTGTGTGTTACGTGAATCTACATAATAATAATAATAATTCTATTATTTATTTCAGACATGCAACATAACAATTTTAACTGAAAACTATTTATAATTTAGTACTTATACATACATTAATATACGGAAGACAGTGCTATTTTGACGTAAAGTTGCCCACTGTTCTTGCAATAACCTATGAATACGAAAATATAGAAAGCTTCCGAGGTATTTCCTTACAAACTTTTTAAACTCAATGGACCTAGATGTCATAAAATAGTCAAATACAGTTAAAATTTACTATATTTATGAGCTGTCGAATGCCATTGCACCTGTTTTGTAATTTCTGCCTACTGTAATTGGAAACAGAAGTGATATTTTTATTATATTTCACATCATCTTTGATATTTCAAGGCAAGGATCAAGAACAGTACAGTTAAACTGTTTTTTTTTTTTGTTTCCGACATGATTTTTTAAAACACTATCCTGTGATGTAACAAACACGTAATAAGAATCATAAGTCTCCTGAAAACAAATATTAAGACAAGATGTTCCTCTGTATATTTTAAAATTATAAAAAATTGTATTTGTTGTGCTTTAAATGTCATAAGAAAGTAATGTGTTATTTATTTATATTTAATAAACAAGGTGTGTGATTCATGCATTACCTACTTTAAAATAATCAATCCATGCACCGCTGACTAATGCGGTGCTAAGTTTTTGTTTCAATTTTTCTAATATCCATAAAAACAAACGCAGGTGATTACGACGTCAGCACCCGATTCAAACGGATCATAATTGGCGTGTAACATAAACATAATACATTTAAATAATTGATAAATAGCCCGTATAATTTTTACTACTAATTATGAATAATTTTACATATAAAGCATAAATTCGGAAGTACTCGTTACACAGTTATTTGTATTTTTATTATAGTTGTACATTAATTGGTCAGATTACCATTCGCTCGTGCTCCTGAATGGATTGGAATAAAAACGAATATTTTATCGATGTTACCGCGTGCGTAGATCGCGAAACGAATTTGTTGAATAATTTATTAATGTATTCATATTTTTCATTTAAAATATGATTATTATAGGTTTGTATAAATTTAGAGTTGTAGAAATAAACAATATAAAAACAAACCTTCATTGATGAATACTTTGCTTAGATATATATTTAAATTAATAATAAAATCGATCAGTCGTGTAGATCACAAGTTGAAAACGATTAGTATTTATTCAAAGCAGTAAGTTGACCTAAATATTTTTCAACTTCAGGGCAGTTTACGAAAAAATTCTCCGTCTAAGCTTATAATAGTTATAAGTTATAACCCTAACGAGTTCGACTGTAAAAATAAGATAACTAATACACTTGAGAGCAAAAAAAATCGCACATGACTTGTAATTTCGTTTAATACTGTTTTATTCTTAAATATAAAGATATTGAGTACAAATTATTAAGCAAAATTGAAGCATACAAAGTTAGCTTTATAAAAACACAAAATTAAGATCCTTCACGTAACTCACAAAAACCAGCGGTATACCCAATTCACCAAATTCACCTTTACCTAGAACTAAAAAAAGGGTGCTGTTTTGGAGTTTTAATCAATTTCCGTTAAGGTGATAACGTCTCTATTAGAAACAGACGGATTTACTGGAAAAATATGGATACCACGCCCGCAGAAGCCGTTCAAGTTATTGCCTTGCCCAAAGCAGGCCACAATCAAAATGAAGTCGCCCAATAGCTAAATTTTAGCTGCTTTCCTGTTCGTCTGGTATACCAGAGGTTTTAAGAGACCCGTGGGTATATTCGGCGACCAAGATGTGGTCGGTGGCGCATAGGATCAGGGCGTGATTATCGCTTTTCTGTAACAAGTACTTTGAGAAATCGGCTACTGAACACGATTAAACTGACACAAAAGCTTCAAGAAGTTTGCAATATCAATATAAGTCAGTGGCCGGTTAGGAAAAGACTGGGTGAAGCAGGCCTGACTACACATCACTCCTCAAATGGAACCAAATTGACCACAGCTCACCGACAAGCCCGGCAATAATTTGCCGCGAAACACTTAAATTGGATGCATGCCTAATGACAAGCTGTTGTGTTTTCTGATAAGTGCAGAATGACCTAGATGACCATGATCGATGCTGCAGGGTCTACAGAAGGTCATCAGGACATTTTTAACAATGCTGCATAAGCGAAGAAGTGGGTTTTGGTGGCAAATTGGGGTGGCAGAATGTTGGACACTAAAACTGACATTGTATTCATCACTGGGCCATTACTGGCCTGATATTGAGAGGGTTGATGGCTTTATGATACATCAAAAAGTGCTCGAAGAATGTGTGAATCTACTTGTGTGGCTTATGGTAGATTTTTTTTTCCTTAACTCTTTGAATGTCGTAATTAGAGACACAATAGAAAGACAATTACCTTATGTCGGACTATGTAACTTAAGACATTCGAAAAGTTAAAGCAGAACAACACCAGATTGCATGTCGCTAGAACATTTTGCGACTACATGTAAGACGTTGGAATCATTGCGATGGAGAGGCCAGCTCGTAATTCCGATTTTAATCCAATAGAGCATATCTGGAATGACCTTGAAAGAAGACTTAGCGCAAAAAGCCTGGCTCTCCACGCCTTCAAGAGCTTCAACCTGTCATTGACGAGAAGTGGGACGTTATACCCTAAGATTTCATGGTAAAATTAATACAGCTGATGAAAAATCGAGTAACAGCTGTAAATAAAGCTAAGGGAGGGAATACACTTTATTGACAAACAGAATGACCAAGAATTTTAAGTTTGACTCTCATTCTTTCTTAAGTGAAATTTGGCAATTTTTCTCATTTGTTGGATTTTGTGCTCTAAACCCTTTCAAGGATATTTTTTTACACTGTATTTCATATCATTAGAAAGGTAATCAAATAGGCTTTCAATTAGTGTACGACATGTTTGCAATAAATAGTCACATTCATGACAAAAACTGCCTTATCAAAAAGAGTTATGATGTGCGATTTTTTTGCTCTTTGCGAACAAAATCCATCAAGGAATGATACAGCAAAAGTGCGTGTAAGTTGATTAGTACACGAGACTTTCAGCTTTCAGTATTTCAATATTTCCAAGTCCAAAAACTCCAAGGTCCTCTGAGCCTAAAAATAGGTATTTTCATTTTTATCAGAATTTCTTTTTTTTTATTGTTGTTAAGTTTGCGTTTGACCGCCATCTCACCTGATGGAAAGCTTGTAAAAAGCTTTTAAAGCTTTCTTATATTAAAGCCAAAGCTATGTGAATAGCGACTATATGTGGGTTAACTTTGTAAATTATTTAATTACTAACTACTGCCTGTAGTTTCACCTGCTTGATAGTAGAAAATTATCCCAAGGGAACACAATCCCGGAATACAAAGCATTCTATTCCAGGACATGGTCTACCCATGTACCAAGTACGTACGTATGTACCAATACGTTCTGCCTTTCGAGCATGAAGAAATAATAAATATAAGCATACACTCTTCTTCTTAATTCTTCAGAAAAACCTCCGCCACTTCCTTCCAACCAACATGAAATTATTAATTAAGACAAAAATCTAATCAAAAGCGCCGAAATCTGTTCGTGTAGTGGTGGTCACGCGGAAGAGATTGCGATCGGCGCGTCATTAATCTGCTCGACTCACGCGCGCCGTGACCGGCGGTGAGCGCTACCAACGTCGGAGCCAGGGTGACGGGTGGGACTTGGGACTCGTGGAGCAATTTCTAGGAACTTCTAGAACACACTGTCTACGGTAACATTTTAAATTTCTGTACATTGATTGATTAAAATCACAGTCATTCTGTCTTAAAAATACCTTATCCAACACTATTCAGATTTGTATGCGTACAATCAACCAATTACGTCAAATCATTTATTTCAAATTAAACATTTAATTATCAAGAAGTCACAAATTCCAAAAATATCTCCATGGAGAATTAGAATATGCAAGAAAATCTATGGAAACTCTTTTAAATGGTATTAGATTTTACCTGACACAGACATGACGCATACAACAGCAGCTCTTATTGATTTTATTTGTAATCATTTGATGACCAATATTCTGTATATGACTGCATCCGGTTCATATTTAACCTAAGGAAATAAATGATCATGTGTCGAACTTCAGATCTGAACTCAAATGGTTGCTTATTCGCCAGAGAAGGTTCGATTGAAAACCAGTGTTTAGCAACTAGGGCAAAACTGTATAGATGGGTCACTATATTCGTGGTATAACTGATTGCATATTTAGCTTCTGTGGTTTTTCCCATAAAAACCGTGCAACTTTCCGGGATACGAAAAGTAACCCTCGTCAATAGTGTAGTTACACAATTTGATTCTTAATTCTTTATTATACACAAAACTTAAAATTATAAAGTTATTTGACAATTCATGTACAAAGACTAGCTCAGTGTGTGGGTCTTTGTTCTTTCAGTGACAGATTTTCACTTACAGAACAAACATCAGAACAACAGTAGGAGTAGTAGATACCAACAGAGATTATATCTCTTACAGATAAACAAATTAGTAAGTAAAACTATTTTTTTAAATTGGTCTAGAAATATAAGTCTTGTTTACAATATGACGCAGAAATCCTAAGTTCTACCTACACGAAGATTGTTCGAAGAAACTTGTTGCGTAACTTACCTACAAATAGTAACTAAGTTTCCTCAAAGCTTCGCTCTTTAAAATAATTCTAATACAATTATGACAGATAGCATCGTGTGGTCGCAGCGACTGGCGCCTGAGCTCGCTGATCTTGAAGTGTCGGCTCGCTATTTATTTATTGTTATTTATTTAGCCGTTCCTTTTAATTGCATCTAGCGTCTACTTTTCCACTAATAGGTACTGAGAATTGTTGCTTGTTGACTCCATCATGTAGCAGTAGGTATGTACTACACGTAACGCATGTAGAAATAAAAAACAATGCTGTATTGAATAGAGCTTTTTTGTATTGGCTACTGAATTTGACGATTTCGCACTATGCTCTTATTTTATATTTATACAGCTTACGGCTTCATCATCGGACCTCCAGATGTACAGTGATGAGCCACCGGTACATTGTGGACATGCCATAATATAGTGGAATTCCCTGCCGAAGTCTGTGTTTCCCGATAGCTAAAACCAAGTGGTCTTTAAGTCAAGAGAGAATAGGTTACTCCTAGACTAGCGTTCTCCACCGTCGACCATATCATCTCTTACCATCAAGTGAGATAATGGCAAGCGCGAGCCTATCAATAACAAAACAAAAAAACTTAAGACAATTAATTAACTCGACAAAAACGAGACACTATAAACTATACATTCGTAGGAGTATAATTTTATTAGCTACAGTCGACTGGCACAACCTCGTGCTCAGATCCATGATGTCATAAAGTTTAATACAGGTATTAGAATTATGTTATCTCTTCCTACCATTGTATTGACATAAATCACAGCTTATCTCGTAGTTAGCGATTTCTTGTAACAAATTAAATTATATTACGTAAATCGCAACCAAGGAACAGGATGCCCATTTATGATTTATGACATCTTTACTTGTATAGTGTTCTGTAAAAGTTTTGTAAATTTTCGACCAGCCATTTTTCAAATGCCTCAAAATGGTTTAACATCAGAACCCCAGTCACCTTTACATCAAGCTCAAAGCACGCAACCCCTAATGTCCCAATCTCAAGATCACCCTAATCGAACCTATTCAAAATTCCGTGCATTCTTTGAAATCGCGTGAACGTTCGTCCGAATAGGTATAGGGTCCAGTAATGTTGTCCGGAGGCGGTTCTTGTCCGGCCCTGTCCGGCTGTCCGTCCTCACAGGTGCACGGACTCACGGGCTACACGCACGGAATCGGAGATATGCGGATGAGTTGCACATATCTTAAGGTGATGGCAACTTTGTGGGGCTGCGAAAGCTTTGGAGATCTGCAAAACAATGCAGTTCTTTTAGAATAATTTTTGTGTAGGTACATTATCAATTATGTTATGTTCATGTGGGTTTTATTGTGAAGTCACAAAAATGTTATATGTATGTATTTAAATAGTACTTTCTTGATCAGGTAGATACCAGTTACTTTTTTCGGTAAGAACAATCATACTGCCGTAAGCGAGGAAAAATAATGAGAATATTTGAATTACATACCCTAAGAAACATGTGATAATAACTAACTGTTAAATAAAAAAATCCTGGACTATATTTATCTTTATCATCCTAAGCTCCCTGGGTAGTTAGCCCTACTAACGAACCATGATAACTAAGATCATCGCCTTCGGTCTGTAGAGCAAAAAAATGATTTCTAGAAAAGTTCAGTAAAGGATGACCTCGACCACGCAAAATTCGCCAAGTCCACATCCCAATCGATTCCCTCCGTTGCTAACTCTCATGCGCACGCGACTGATCTGCGTTACCGCTCCAATCGCATGTCGCCGCGCATCGCCGCAGGACGAGTGTCTTACATGCGATTATATTTTTGTTATTCTCTTTAATGTTTTAAAATATTGCACGTCTGCCTTTTGGGGTGGCTTTTCATTTTTGTATAGAAGTTGGCGTGCTTTATAAATTGCAATACGACGCTGGCTTTGGCGTATCGACCCTGTAGATATAATAACTTATAAGATAAACTCACCTGGCGTTATACTGAACGACTAGGTCGTTTCACTGGAGCTTATTCAGCAAATCTCATCAAGAGGGTGTCAGGAGAAGTTCGTGTAAACAAGTGTCCATGGAGTTTGTTGCATAGTCTTCTCCGTATAGATCTACGCTTTGGAACGTTGAAATAACTTTACCTTTTTTGTGACTGACCGATCTTGACAATTCAAAAGTGCCTGTAAATAGTCTATTTGAAATAAATGTTTCTGGTTTCATTTAAATTATTTAGAGATTTTTTTTTATTATTTGTTACTGGCTTCTGCGAGTAGCTTTTCATAAAAGTAGAAAATTACCACAATAAAAAAAAATCTATTTATTAGTGCCAGGACATGGTCTACCCATGTGCCCAATCAAATCCGTTCAGCCACTTAAGCGTAATGGTGTATTTATAACACCGATACACAAATACGTACATATCAACTTTCACCTTTACAATAATAAGTGAGACAGTGTGATAAAGTGATAATTATCCTCCTATCCATAGACCAATTGATTTAGTTCTTTATTATTACTGGTCATAGTATTCACCCCCTTCCTAGCTTTATCATCCAATACACGACTCGCAATCTGTTGCTAATCAATTTCCCTTACAAAGTTGCGTATTGCCAAATTTGTGACTCCAGGCATAACGTTCGTGTTTAACTTACAAACTATTCTGAGTTTGAGAGGATGAGAGTTGATCAGTAAATGAGTATAAAATAGCGCTTGCTATAAATGTGGCGGCCCGGGGCGCGCGGTTTATGAGCGGGCGACATGCGACCGGCGCCTGCGCAGCCGAGGGCACTGCAACTAAGTATCATGTATGACATTTGGATGTACTGGAATCATGTTTTTTGTACTAATTTTTCTTAGAATATGGTGAACATTATGAAATAGTTTGAGTCGTGGGTCTGGAATCCTCAAGGAAAAAGTAAACATGGCCGTCCCTGTCAAACCTGGCATCACACCGGTTTGGCAGAAAGGGCGAGCAACGGAATGACACGGAGCGAGGTAAAGCTCAAGACCATTTGCGATAGGGGATTACTATGGACGCCCTCTGTCCTATCTAGGGGATATAGGACATTAAGACAAGATGTAAGAGTTTGATTTTGAAACTATTGATCTTATATATTTCAGATACGAACTTGTTCCGCTTTCCTGAACGATTTCTGTCATAGCGGCCAATCTCAGCGTACATTAACCATCGATGCGGGAGATATTCTAGTGCAGAGGTGTGTACGCAAAGACCAATACACTCTACCCCACCTCACTCTCATAGTCTGAGAGACCTGCTATCAAGTTTATGTATTATAAAAATATGATGTACGGTAACCGTTAGTGAATTTGTATGCAGTCGCTTGCACACTGACCACTGGGCAAGAGTCCCTACAATGTTGGTACCTGAGGATGGACAACGCGCCGCCGAGGTAGACCTGGGGAGGGATAGTAAGATGGCCTACACGCCTAATGCAAGGGCTGGTTCCAGATGGTTTGAGAAAAGAATAGAAGTAGCGGGAGACCTTTGCCCAGTCGTGAGAAGTATTAGCTAAATAAAAAGAAAAAGTTGTGGAAATGTCTATCCTGTACTTTGTATATATAAAGAATATAATAAATAAATAATAAATAGCCAACGACACTGTAGTAATGGGAACAATGACATTGGCAATTCTTAGGGACGCTACAGGTGTTTTAGCTATTGGCAGTGATAATATCAAAATAATTTCTATCATCTCGACAAGCTCAGCTTGTTTACAAAACTCTAACCTCGATCCTAATGGTAGTGTGAGGTATTGGTTTTAGAGACGAATTCTAATTGATTGCATCAAGAGCAACACCATTCACATTCTCAATGTAAAGATAAAGGACGTGGTAATTAATTAGGTGTCTATTTAATACGTTTGTTGTTACATGTTATATTAACCTTTAAATAAAATCATCCTACCATGTATTAACGCATAATATATTGATGTTATAGATAATCTTTCAAACTAGACGTTATCTAAATTAATACGATTGAAAATAAAACTGTTCGTGCATGTATTTCTTGACCACTCTATAACCGATAAAACTTGTTTAATTTTAGAGTGAATTCTTTAAATTTAGAGAAACATGCTCCATCGTCAAACTTATCATTGCTTCCCATTAAGTGATATGTGGTCAAACGCTAGTCTATCAACCATAAATATTTAAAGACAACACACAGTAATGATGCTGAGAAAAGCATTGAAACATTGAATACAGAACCAAGTATCTGTAGATAACGACGACAGTAATCACACCATAAACAACCACTAAACCATCATAGATGAAATCCCACAAAAATACAACCTCTAAGTAAAGAATAATTCAAAACCGATAATTGAAAATCGAAAACCACTTTCAATAACCAATAAAGGTAACTACCAAAACGGGTAAAGTCACGGGCCGAAACTAATTTCCCTTGCCTTGCCCCGAGGCCCGGCTTCGTCCGTAAATCAACAGACGTCATGTGGACTCCGGTATTTATGCTCATACATCGCGATTAGACTTACGAAATCATATTTATTGGCGCAGTGAGCATCCGAAGGTTAAAACCCACTAATTGATTGTTTGATGCATTTCACAATGTTCAACCTGATGGTTTTTTCCGTGAGAAAATAGTTAATCAATGTTTTTTGTGAGAATTTCTAGGATTCTTCAACTGATTGCAATACTGTTTAGTCTGACAAAATCCCGAGACTATCTTACTATCTTGTCTTCGTACTGTAAGGGAGATATCAAACAGAAGCCATTAAAATGCTCTTTCTTTATAAAATTCATTGTATACTGTTTTAAAATATTTTGGTTATCAAAATGGGTTTGAGATGATTGATATATTTTTACGTATTACAAAACTAGACATTGATTAAAACATGTTTTGAGAGTAGATTAAAAAAATATATAGACAAAATTTATCGAATCAAGTTTTGTATAATAGGATATTATTTTTTACTCTACTCTGCACTACACCGGTTCAACGGTCAAGGTAAGTAAACATGGGTACATCACGATCGGCGTGGTAAGTCCTGACCTTTCACCTGACGCCCGTCCTCACCGAACTTGGCCGGTTCGCGAGGTTCTTGTTTCAGATTAAAGTGGAAACACGGGTGTCAACATTGTGCGGATCACTTGGACGAAACGGTACACCATACAGTGGAAGTCCATCCTGCTTGGGCGGAGCATCGAGTCTTCGTGGAGGCAAACGGAAGTGGCGTTGTTGTTATATTTGCCTATGTGCCCCTACTGTTCATTAATTTATATTAAATACAGTATCTTTTTCTGTGCGTCGTTTTCAAAACAATCAGCTTAACCCAGAATAAATAAACAGATTAAGAGGTTTAAAAAACTAAGCAATGTTTTCGTAGTCAGATCAGTGATCCCTTGCAAGCTACAGTTCTCCACAAAAACTTTATTTTGTATGGATAAACGATTAGTATGTGGAGCCATAAGCCGGAAGGCATTAGTCGGCCTTCGAGGATCCTAGCCACCAGCTCTAATAGCGTGGTAATCCTCGCAGCGTGGCCATTGATTGGCCACGGAGTACAACTGCGCCAAAAAAGTGTGCCATCGTGAACGGAAATAGACGTTTGTCTATTATTATTTGTGCGAATTACGAAACTACATGTTCGCTTTGATTGTGTAAGGTAATGAATACGATTTGTTTGTTCTTTTGTAAGTCACTGTATTTTTTTTTTTCCTGCTTATTGTTGCGGATGTAGACCGTCTCACCGACAATAAGCACGTCAAAATCGCGGTGATAAGTCCTTTTTTAGAGGAATGGTTAGATAGGCGTCACGGTGTACTCACTTTCCGTCCAACCAGTAGCACGATTCATGTAATCAAAACCGTAACGATATCGTAGCGATTTAGTCGTTTAGACCATTTCCGTATTCACATTCATCAATCGAGCTTGAACGACACCGATTTTAAAGTTGTTTGGTCGAAGAGTCGATTTAAAAAAAGAATCTGTATTATATTAATCCTGGTAGAATTAATGTAACTAATGTATAAGTCGTCGATAGATCGTTTAGTTTCGAGCTGGCACGCTTAGCCAAGTTGTTATTCTGCAATCGTTAACGCTGTCGAAAAGTGATGAAACGTATGCGAATGACGTCGTCTCAACGTACAGTCGCGTGGTCAGAACAAACGAATAGACAATTCGTAGCCAAGTTCACATCGTTCAAAATCGTTTCTACAATATTTAACACTACATCCTTTGTTATACAAACGCTACATTGTAGAACGAGCGGCCGACTCAGGCGCGTCAACATGGCTACCAACTTATCGTTTTCTACAATTGCTGTCACCGAGGCGTTACCGATTAGAGAACGGAATTCGATTGTAACTTAGCTAGGGGGGCAGTTGAGTTGTCATTCTATCCAATCCCGATTAAGGAACACGTGAATACCGCTTTTGGATAGGACTTCGATCGAACGACTATAAAACTTCAACGATATTTGGCTTGTTTGATTTTACGTGAATCAGGCTACAGGTACTTACCGGACACGATTAAACACGATTGAATGTTTTTTTTTTTATTATTATTGATAGGCTCGCGTTTGACCACTATCTCACCTAAGTAAGTACCTAAGTGATGATGTGGCCGACGATGGAGCACGCTTGCCTATGTAATATAATGAATGTAATCAAACTAAGGCCTCTTTCTCCCTTTTCTACACACGGTTGTCCTCGCCCATTGCGGGTCAGTCCCTCCGGTAAGAGTCATCCAACTTCGCCTTGGTTTGCCGCTCAATTAATATAAAGATAATGAAAAGGAAATAAAGTGTACAATTAACAGTAGCATTGCGTTGTTGCTCCCAATCACTTGATCGAATCAATCAGAGAACGTGCTGAAAAGGCAATTAATCTTATAAAGATGGCTCCTATATCACCATAACCATACAGTAGTGAATGCAATGGGTTTTATTCAATTATGAATACCGTTTAAAGTCAGGTTATGGTGCTAATGGCTGATAGACCATCGTTTGCTGTAAAATTTGCGGTTCTGAGATTTTTTTGTGGATATCAGGATATAATTGTGATTGCGAGTATGTAAAGCCCCGTTCTATGTTCTGTAATATTTGAATCCGAATCTTTTGCTTAACTTATAAAGGTTACTACATTTTTTTAAATAAAACACTGGGAATAACTCCTGTATCGTGGGTGCGTTCACAGACATGTAAAATTGTAAACTCACATACGCAAGACACCCAGACTCGGAAAACTTATCTGTAGGCCATACAAATATTAGTTCCGTGCGGGAGCTGAACCCGTCACACGTTGCGCCAATCACTCAACCACTGTCCTAATTGTACCGTCACTCATATTTTGGCATGGCAAATAAGAACATAATATGACCATTTTTAAGATAAACACATGTTTCACAGCAGCTCCTCGTACATCAGGCCACTTTGTATTTATGGGCGTTATCACACTAGCGATTTGCGAGCGGCTGCGGGGCGGGGCGGGCGCGCAGCGAATGCGTTGCGAACACGCCGCGGCTGCAAAGCGAAGACGTTGCGGATACGTGGAAATTCACAACGTTTTCAACGCGTGTTTTTAGAAGTTACCGACGTATAATACACTCAGTAACAAAATTGATTCCGACGAGAAGACACTGCTTTTGGCTTTGTTACTTCTAAGATCCCAGAGAACCGCATCTTGTTACCGGATCTCATTGCGTGTCCGCAACAAATTCGCTGCGCATGCGTGGCGTGTTCGTTGCGCGCCCGTAACGTATTCGTTGCGCGCCCGCTCCGCTTTGAGAACGCTCGCAATCCGCTTGTATGATAAAGCCCTAAGGGGCACACAATATAGTACAAACAGATTACATTTCCAAAAACTGTTTGCAAGAGAAGCTCTACATGTTCTATGAGTTGTGACGATAACTAAATTATAATCGGACGGGAAGACTGCAGCAGGCAAATTGTTTCAGTCCTTCGACAGAGAAACGCCTAGTCCAGACCTTAGAGGTGTCGAAAATGTAAGGGTGGACACTCACCGTGCGTCGGGTTGCCCGATGATTTAAGTTGATGGAGGATTAAAGTCATGTAATTCCTGCGCACACTCTCTAGAATGCAACCTGTAAAATATCTAAAGGCCTGCCTTAAGCCTGTGCGTTACCTACAAAGTCTTTGTTCCGTACAAAGACCATTGAAGAAAATAGACTTCGCCATCATGATTGTGTCATATTCCTAGTTCATTTATATTTCTAACGTTTCGGTGTTATTTCCCCACAGCAGAACGGTGTCACAGCCGTCTGGTATTGTTGTTATTGTGGCGCTGTCGCAATAACATGTCCGACACGTTGCACATAACATGTTGTTCATCGAGTGGCTGCGGGCTTTGCGCAGTCGTTTTTGCAGTCTATAGATACTGTGGTGGCTACTGGATTGAAATGTTATTGTTGGGTCTACGCCTGTATGGTGTTGTTTACTAATGCTATAGATTGATAGAGCTTTGAATTTACGTATCAGCATACACAAATGATAGTTCGCTAAAATGCTGCCCTTCAACACTTGTTGGTATTTTAGCTGGAAAGAATAAGATCCACGGATGCGTCACTGAAATACGCACAAGAACCATAGGATCCCCGAACTCCTTTATTGACGCCCTGAAAAACCTGAAAGGTCTAATATGTTTTTGGAGAGGGGTGGGCTGGTTGGAATAAGTACAATGGTCCGCATAAGACTAAGTGCGGAAACCATACTCAGATATAAGACATAAGGTCGACGGACGCAGCTAGCGACGAAGCAGCAATGACACGACAACACCACGTTGCCACTTCATCGTCAGAGTTTCATAGTTTTGTTTGTAAGCTTCACGCAAGTATCCAAGCGTGTTATGACGAATACGCGTCGATGAAGCTACGCGTCCGTGGACAGTAGGCCTAAGTGGTGCAACTTTTCAAGCAATAGAGTTCAAAGTGTATCATTCAAATGAACTCATTTTTAAGTTATAGTGTATAGTACTATTCTTTGTCATATTTAGCAGTCTTACAATTTTAGTCAATCATCATCGTACAATAGATTTGTGAATATTTAACAAAAGGTGTTAAATCAAACTGTTTGAAAAAATGCGTCATCTCTTGCACTGTGTGGCAGCCATGCCCAGCTCAACTGTAAAGTAAACATAAAGTACTAACAACGGCTGTTATTATCTTCTAAAAGGCGTGTAAAGGCGACGCACAGTGTAAGCGATTTGGAAGATGTCCCCGCTCGAGCCGAGTTTAATGCCGATGTGTTGAGGTAATGGACAAAGTTACTTACAAGCGGGTTCCGAGATGACTAAGCTATAGAGGTGGTATTCCACTTAAAACTTGGCGATGAATTAGTGTTGGTAAAGATTAGAGTGACACAGCCAATAGCAAAATGTTACACTTAGTGAAAAAGTACTCGGTAAGGTCATTTCAACACTTAGAAAGAAAGAAAATATGTTTGATTGGACAAACTATGAACAAAGAAATATGTAGAATCCCAAGTATGCTTTTAACTGAAAAAATAATTAAAAAAACAACAATAATATTCTTCGGCAGCGGACTTGGCAAGCTTTAAGATTGGGCTTCGGATGAACATGTCAAATACCAAACTCATGACCAACAACATTAAAAGGATACTGTACATTGAGGGTGAGGAGATTGCAAATGTCCAGGATTGTATTTATCTTGCCAAATAGTCTCCTTTCAGGCGCGACAAGATAAAGAAGTTGCTCGACGAATTGAGAGTGTATGGAGGAACTTTTGGTCAATGAAAGATCTTCTCAAAGGAGATCTCCTGCTATGCCTGAAACGGAAAATTATGGACAAGCGCATTCTTCCTACACTTACGTACAGAGCACACACCTGGTCTTTGATGCTTCAGCAGAGGTCCAGGCTTGAGGTTTGTCAGCCATGGAGCGTAGTATCCAGCATAGTATCCTGGGTGTTCGAATTTCCGACCGCGTAAGGAACGCAATGCTGCCCGCCAAAACTAATATAAAATATGTTAGCTGAAAAGCTGCTATCTTAAATTGGGATTGTCCTGGACAAGTCTGTCGCATGTCGGATGAGCTGTGGACGAAAAAAGCCACTTATTGAGTTCCATTAAATGTGAGGCGAAGTCGCGGTAGACCAAGGCGAAGGTGGAGAGATGAGCAAGACAAAGGGACTGGCCTGAAATAGCCGAGGACAGACGTGTGTGGAAAAGGGAGAGAGAGGCCTTCGTCCAGCAGTGGGACATAATGGGCTAACTTACTAACAATGATATGTCACGGCAAAATAGGCCCAGTTAAGCATAATGCTAGACAACTACGTAGCAGTTACTTGACGCTGGTTTCCAACAGAGCCTTTGAGTGTAGGTATGGACGAAAATCAGTTTTGTTTTGTGTTATATATATGTGTATAATGATAAAATTGTTAATAACAGAAATGCGGTGCGAAAATTACAAATTAGCAATAGTTTCGAAGGTAACTGCAATTGCAAGTTATTTGCAAGCCAAGCTTAAATAGTGCACATTTAAGGTAAAGCATATATGAGAACTCACCCTAACTTAAAAGTGCGGTCAGCGAGAGTAGAGATGTGCGTTTGATGAAATAAATTCGGTATCTAAAGTAACGGGTCCCGGTGCTAGATACCGGATACCGGCCGCGAGTTTATGGCCCAATAAAACTGTGAGTCTGTGTCCCCGCGGCGAACATCGCGATGTCGTACCGATAGCAACCGCGATTCATTATACTTTTTATGCTTTTCGAGTGTCCCTACATATGGAACGTGTGAAAAAGACGTCACAATTTACGGGCTATAAAGAATAAAAATAACGACCGTAGCTAGAAATTAGCGGGCTTCAGGATGGAGTCATTAAATTAAGAATGTATTGGTGTATTAGCATAATTCTTATGTTTATTTTGACATTGGATAATTAAGCTTATCAAGATTTCCAGATTTTAATTTAAAAATATACACTAATTTAGTTGATTTCGCATTTTGAATGCAAGTTTTATGAATGTCTCTATAAATAACTGACTTTGAAGTCGTGTTTGGATACTAAAGACCTACATAAATTGTTTTTCATAATATTTTTTCGTACCATTTTCCTTATAATGTTCCACTTTTCATAACTCTCTACGTAATTAAATGGTATCCCGGTTGCGGTGCGTTCGGTACCGCTCGTTCGTAAAGAGGACTATAAATTCAAGGTTATTTCGTTATTACAGTGAGATTGTACAACATTTGTGGTGATAAAACGTTATCACAGCACTCGCGCGCTACGCCAACTTCATATTTCACACGTTCACATCCGCACGTCATGGGGACATTACTTCATTCTAATTTGGTAGTTGATAACGCTAATTGGTCTAAAAAACTTATTATTTTTATGGATGTAAGTACGCGTAAAATCTTTTATACCTTTAAATTAACTTAAATTATAAAGATTACATATACGTACGTACGAAGGAGGATAAACTTTGCGGAAAATGAAATTAAACTTAAACAACCTGCAGATAGATAAGAGCCGGGTCAAGTAGTCACCAACCTGATCTCACTATACAAAAAATATACAATGTCCAATATTTTCTCATTTATATCACCATTTGTTGCTTTTTTAATTAGATTATGTCGCCAAACAGGTATCACAAATTCAAATACAGCAAAAAACTTTTATAATAATTGTCAAATTAAATCATAACTGTATCTGATTATTTTATTCGTTTCGACTAATAAATTGTATTTTCACAGCCAAAAATGTATGTTATTCCTGCAATAAATATGTCACGTGTGGCCATTAATACATTAATTATTCATTATAACGTATTTACAAGAGCGAATAAATACGTTTTTATGGTTTCTGTTATCCAGGCACGATGCGCCCGACGCGTCCGGCCGCGGCCGCGAGTCGCGACCCACCTCTAATGAATGCTAGCGCAATGATTGTCATCGTAAAACTTGGTGGGTTTATTGTACGCTATTAGAGAGTCAACATGTCGCTCGACATGTTTCTTAAACTTGACATGGCGATCAATAAATAAAAGATCATTATTAAATAAGATAAAAATTAATTAAGTTACGTTTATTTCTGTGATCACCTGCGAACGGAAAAATACTGCAGTTATTTACAGAGATTTCGTTTTTTTTTAATACGTGATTTACTGGACAGTTATAGTTAGTTAAAGTGGATGTCGATTTCAATATAGTTGTAAGTCGGAGTTTGGAAGAGGCTAAGCTAAGTGCTGACTTAACTGTTAGGATCAGTAGATTTTATTATTTAATTACTGGTCCAGACAGTTTACTAGCACCGGTATCAGTCACACAGTACGTTATAATATATAATAATATTCCACAACTATCACACAACGCCGTATAGTCCCAAGCTAAGCAGAGCTTGTGTTATGGGTACTAGACAACTGATAAACATACTTATATATTTTTAAATACATACTTATTATTGATAAATTACACCCAGACACAGAACAAATGATTATGATCATCACACAAACATTTGTCCTGGGTGGGAATCGAACCCACGACCTCCGGTATAGCAGTCAGGGTCACTAACCACTAGACCAACAGGCCAGGCAAATATAAACTGGTTCAGGTCAGCACAGTTATAAACTGGGTCACAAAATTTCGTACGTCAAAAGTTACATAATTTTAAACACATAGATGAATCGGTGAAACTGTAGTCTGCTGTAGATGACTGATTGATACATACAGGAAAACACATATTTACTTAATACTCTGTTTTTCTTCCACATGGTATCTTTAAATCGATGTGCAATACTGTAAACCAAACTTTTAAAATTATTTATTATTTTGATCCATGTTTGTTCATTCTGTAACTAGTGCACTCTTTGACTCAGGTAAGATTGCTGCAGTTAGAGAGAGTGTATTATAATGCATAAAAATGGAATTTGGGAAAGGACCAGCATGCTTAATAAAATTCTCCTATTATTGATTAGAAAGTACCTAACCGTTTTCTATCAATACTAACGCCACACGATTCCCTGAAGATATCCCAGCCTATGCCATTATTAAACCTCTAGCAAATGCCACTTTTTCTTCAAAACAAACAGTCTGAGCTCTTTAGAAAATTTAACCCTTACTTCATCATCGATGTTCTCAACCGTAACCTGGGAATTCGATGTACTTTGAGCAGTGTGGGGACATTTGCTGACCCATAATACTTTAATAACATCAGGTTTACTAAATCATCGTAGAATCGTGTCAGGGCTCACAAAGGTGTTATGAATTTCTTGAATTTCTGCTTCGGAACTGAACATCTGTGACGTATTGATTCTTAGCATAATGCTCACGATGAATCGGTTTTCTAGTGTAGTTGTGCACCTTGGTCTATCATTTCCTGATCTTTTGATGTTCATGTCGGTCATAAAAACTCTTAACCTAAAGATTGTATTTTTTTTGAAAAAAACAAAACAAATTTTCTGTTTTAAAAATTGTAATTTTGCGGATTAAAAATCTCGTAATTTTCCTATAGCGATATTTGGATAAATGTTCATTATCTTCAACTGAACTCTTAAAAGTCTGACGCAGGTTCTCAACGGACATGGCAAGTTCGGGAGGCTCCTGCACCGGATTCGTGTGGAAGTGACGCCCAGGTGTCGCCACTGTGCGGAACGCCCGGAGGACACGGTGGAGCACACAGTTAAGGTGTGCCCTTCTTGGGCGGAGCATCGCCGTGCCCTCGCGAGGGCGATCGGTGGCGGCGATCTCTCGCGCCGGGCCTTGGTACAGGCCATGGTCCGGAGCGAGGAGGAGTGGCAGGCGGTCGCCGACTTCTGCGAAGCAGTAATGCTCGCAAAGGAGGAGGCCGAACGCATCAGGCAACGGCGTTATCGCCGCCGCCGGCGCCGGGATTCTGATCCCGATTTCCGGCCACTGTAGGCGCAGGCTTGTGGGCAACGAGCAATGGGTAGCTCGCTGTTCGACCGTCCGGTAACTGTACGGACCGAGCCCAAGTCGTCGACGGCGCGCACTGTTCCCGCTCGCCTCAAGGAGCTGTCAGCAAGAGCACGGGCCCAGCTGGGTCGAAGCCTACTGGGGCCAGGGTTAAATCGAAAGATAGCTCAAGCCACGGTACGAAGGCAACGAAGGAACGGGTTGGGCTTTTAGTCAGTAAGAGTCTGACACTATTTCCCGCTCCGCCCAAGAGCGGGGGTTGTCATTGGATGATTTTTCCCACCATAAAAAAACTCTTAAAAGTCTAACACACTAGATATTGGCTTGGCACTTGGCACAGTTGGAACCTGCGACATAATGGTGAAAAAAAGAATAGCGAAGCAGTAAGAAAATCAATTGTATTCTGAATGTTATTCCACTATTTGCTAATAGTTTACCAATTAGATAACCTTATAAGTTACTACTTATACCTATTATTGATACAACAACATGGTTCAGAAAACTAGAAATGACATGCAACCTGCTGGACCGGCCGGCTCAGCTATTTATAACTCCTAATCGTTGTCCACTTTAGTGTTACAGCCAATAAAACGCCTGCCTTAAACACTGAAATCGAAACTGTTGGAAAGTTGAGTGGTGATGGCTTCGGAGGAGATGACGAAGAATGTGTGGGTGTGATGCGTACAGTGTATGCTAGGTTTTTTACATGGGGAAAGTAAAAAGATCTTGAACGGATCGTCAACTACACATCAGTGGCTACAATAGGGTAGTTTCCGTGTTCAAAATAATTACATTTTATTTAGTCCGTATTTTAGATTATAAAAAAATATTTGACACCTATTTTTTCTTTTTTCGATTAAACAAAAAATAACAAAGATATAGCCCATTAAAGTTACGTGTGACGTCACCCCGTGCGAAAAAATGTAGCACGACGTGAAGTTACACGTAACTATAATGGGCTATATCTTTGTCATTTTTGGTTTAACCTTTCGAATGTCTTAAGTTACACAGTCCGACATAAGTGTCTTTCTATTGTGTCTCTAATTACGACATTCAAAGAGTTAATTTAAAAATAAAAAAATACATGTCCTTTATTTTTGAATAATCTAAAAGACGGACTAATTACATTTTTACGCCAACTAGCCTATTTGATATTAACAGTGAATTTAGAGGAGAACAATTTTTGTAGAGCATATGCCTGATTGTATACTTGGATGTATCTATAGATTTTAGGATTCCCAAACGCTTTATATTTCTCTTTATGTTATTTTTATTTTGGAAGTTAACGTACAGAGGTTAGTTTGTAAAATTATTCTCACTTTTATCTAGAATTATTTTTAAAAATATGTTTAAGATTTAAGCCGACGCAGAATTGTTGACTTACTGACGATTAGGACACAGTGTCCGAATTACGCCTTTTGAATAATCACATGCACATTCCATGTCTTCATCCTCCATGGTTACAACACTATGTGCTACCGCACAGTCATCGCCAGTGCAATTACTGAACAATTTATAATAATAATTAGCAGACCTATCTCTAGTAGGTAATTAACGCGGCGATGTTCGTAATTATAATAAAATCTATTTTTATTCCATGGTGTAGCCGGTAGCAAGCCCTTGGCTCGCAGATCGACTGTGGCCAGCAATGTAATTTATGTATATGTATGCAGAAATGTACAAAGTGGGCGCCCGTTTACGATCACGACATCGTAATCACCGGGAGGTGTTAACAGGAATTTAACGTCCCTAATTATATTGATTTACAAGCCAAATAGTACTTCACGCATTCAGCATCACTCTTGTAGCTTTCATTTGAGTATTAGTATGTTCTTAGTAATAGTAGTGTGGTGCGTTTTAGAAATTCAGCTGTTTTTAAATTTCAGGGCATTAATAACTTTTCATTTTTATCTCGGGTAGTTGTTTGGACTTTAGTTTAACGGAAACCAATATTTACATTTAAAAACGTTCAATTCAACTTTTTTTTTTAACGTTTAATGTTAAAATAATCATATTTATGGTTCTCGCAACATTCCTTTGAAACAATAATTAAGTTAAGAAGTTTAATGTGTAGATTGGATCACACACGATGCTACCCTCAAGACCAGCTGCTTATAGATAGATATCAGCTTGTAATGCACGGATTATACCATAATGAGAGATACTCCGCTGTACTCTACTAGCGCGAGCAACTGGTAGCAAGTTCATAACTCGCCCTATTATTAACTGTCAGTGCTAAGCTCTGCCACTCAGACTGTCTTATCAGAAACAACTCGTTCCATTGCCCTCAATATTTAATTATCAACGGATTGTCATCGGTGAACTTGATCATTGTCGTATGCAACCGGTAGACCTGGCGTTGCCCTCAATCCGATTTGACAGTTTAAACAGCAATGCAGGTCTTCTTTCGCAAGTGTCCGGACTGCTTCAGTTTTAGGATTCAACAAGTATATTACTTAAGAGTACTACATTACCTTATTTAGGATAAATGTGTTACAGATTGTCCGAAAATTTGCTAGCCAGCAAAAATGGATCTTAAATTGGGAAGAAACTGACCCTTATGATGCAGGTATCTAAAATGAGTTTATTGTTACTTGATAAAAAACAAACTAGCACCTTGCAACCGACACACTACTTTTGACTAAGTCATCACTTTCGAAAGTGATACTAGCAACTGCTGCAGAAGGAATTCAATGCTTGAGTGCTTGTCTCAGTATTGTTTATATCCAGCCAGGATAGCAAAGCGCAGGTTGTTTGTTTCGCAAGTGAGTGGACTAGTGGCTAGCGGCCAGAGCTGGCATCAAGCCGCTCTATTAGTCGCCATTCGACGGACTGACCTGTCGCCAAGGAAGGTCGCCCGGTACTGATGTCTGACCAGTATGGCAACTTATTGAAACTGGCACGTTGGCAGCTGTGTGGATGGGACTGTTTGTTTGTTGGTGTCATGTGGAGCCTTTTTATTTTAAGATTTGTTTTAATCTCTAAAGTTGATTGAGCAGTTTTTGTTGTGCTTGTGTAGTCCTTCGTCTATTTGCTTGTCGCGTTTGTATACATCGACCTATCAAGTTCATAAAGATTGATAAGCTGCGTATGAACATCAATTTTTATCATAGTACTTCTTCAAAAGATGTTTTTTTTATACCTACTTCACGATATGAAAACTGCAGTAGTTCTTTGATAATTTTCTTACAAAACTTGCCAATTCCATTTTACGTAGATAATTCCATTTCCAATTGACGCAAGTGGAAGCCCAGTAGCGTATCCACGTTAAGTTAATCTCGGCAGTATCTCACGTGCTCAACTATCTCTATCTAAAACGTAAACAATCTGGTTCGCGTCGATTTCAACAGCGACGACGTCGGAATGTCCCCGCAAACAGGTAACATTACTGCTGGCTCGCCTAAAATATGTGTAGGCGAGGGAACGAGGCATGAGCGGCCGCGAGAACGGGAGCGGAAGCGAGAAGAACTCACGTAATGATGTAAAATATGGTTACCTAGATAATATTGTTGTTACTGATATAAATAAGAACAAACTATATGCTACCGAAAGCACAAAAAAGGGATGCAATTATTTAGCATATAATTGTTGTATGCTCAAGATGTAAGAGACTGCGATAGTTAAAAAAGTAGCCCGCTACCGCTCATCACTGCATCAGCTTCCTAGACTAGTGATTTGGCGCGACCTCGGCCCGCCTTATCGTCAATAACGATTTACTTTATCCTTCTGCATCGTATCAGGTGTCGATTTAAAATCATTTCAGAGTTATTCCGCCATCTTATTTCCTAACATGCAGAAAGTATCATCTTTATTTTGTAACCATGATTTCGATATGGTGGCAATTTATTGTAGAAATCGATGATAGCTTGCAAAGATTGTGTGGAATCACTTTGCGGTTGAGTTGCGGTCGATGTTGGGTTTGTCCAAGTTTCTTCTCAGTAACTGTTTTCATATCTCACTATCAAACGATCATGTTTCTTATATTTAACGTAACTTCATCTTACCGTAAATGAGTATTTAAAACGTGATTATTCTCAGTAGCCTCCAATATGTTCCTTAATGGTTTAATATCAATCATTATGAGGCATTTATAACGTGTTTCAGCGCACGATCTAAATGTTCGCGTTTATTAAGCTGCGCGGGCGCATCGCGTATATAATTATATACTTTATGTATTGTGAGGATCGTTTGAGAGCATAGTTATAGTCCTGCCAGCCTATCGTCATTATTTCACTTATTTATACGATCTTAATCTGTCAAGGGGTCAGTAGAATTCCAAGTTGTATCAATTAAAGGTTCTTCTACCTTATTGGAATCCAATTTATGCGTGTATTGGAGATATGTTTTAAACAACGTCAGATAGATAGCAACATTATATGATCTCAGTTATGCAGGACGAGGAGAACCAACACCGAACGATTACAATATCGAGGCCAAAATCAAACATTAATTAAACTTAGATTACGTCATCTAATAACCCCTTAAGAAGGTTGTTTTTGGCAATTATTACACCAAGAAATTGGTCAAGTACCAGTAAAAGTAATACAAGTTTGTGCAAGGTCCCGAGCGCAGCCGCGGGCGCGGCGTAGTCTCGTGTACCGTTCTCTATATGGAGATGGACCGGCTTGACCGATTACACCGATTATAGCTATTAACTACTTAAACGAATTGCTAAGTTTATATTTTTTTCTAACGTAATCGTTGGCGATTGAACGCATTAGCTCGCAATCGACGAGCGTTTAAAACAAATAACATTAGAGAATTCTCACTTCATTAAACACATTACATTGTCAGCTGAAATGGCGTCAATGTCCAGGGTTGATGCACCTGGAAGAAAATATTAAGACAAGTTGGTAAAAAAGTGAAATAGCTTCACTCAGCTTAGCACTTTAGAGTTATTAATTAAGAGAAAAATAAATAATCGTAATAGAAAATAATGGAAGCCAGTTTTTGAGATTGAATTTAAACGTACTTAGAAACCAAAAAGTTATCAATTTTATTGACGCATAAGAAATAAATCTTCATTTGAAAGTTTAAAGAAATCCAAGATTTACAGATTAAAGTTTGTTACAAACATTTATGTATTACATTTAGTACATACCGATATTATTTTGGCGCATATTGATCTGCGCTCGTTGAAATCTTTTATTCTCATCGATCGTACAGCTCCTGAGCAAAAACTCTACGTTTCGTTTCACGCAATCTTAAGTACCACCAACCAGTTGAAATTCAGTTGATATAGGTAACTTACGATTTTTTTTTGCAATGAAACGTTGTTCGATTACTTTTATTTTCTTTTACCAAAATAAATTCTTTTATAAATCTTTGAATGCTATACGGTTTATTGATCAGAGATGCCAATTGAGTATATCTACATAAGAATTTCAATAATAATAAAACCCTACGCTAATTACAACTAACTAAAATCAAACTAAAATATGGCGTCAAAAAACTCTTCCACATCGCTGTCGACTGGTAATGTGCCCAAAAGGCTGGCAGCATTGCCACGCTGTATGGCAATGCTTATCCTCTGTCCGAGGTAAAAGCCAGCCCTTGGGTCACGCGAAGTGTCAACTAGACGTTTCGATAGATCTTTAAACAACTTGTGAGCACTCGGATTTTTTTAATTTACTGTAATTATAGTTTTTAGTTGTGTATGTAATAAGTTAAATTGATTTAAAGTTAATAAAATTATTTAGACTTAGAATTTCAATTATTTTGATAGTATCTTTTAGTAACACTGCCTTTCAAACGATAAAATTGGATCGAGTGAGAAACAAACAAATAAAAACTAGTTCAATCCAGGATTAGATCTAAGTCGATTCCGAGGCGTTTACATTATAACATTGTAAATCATTCATTCATCATACTTTAATCGAAAATAAGATCAAAAAGCGATCCTGTATGAGCTTCGATTATTGAATGAACTAGAGCGAGACGGGGGATGTTTCGTGTAGGAGTAAGCGAGATGGGGGTAAGATTACTGCGCCGTTCGATTTTAAGATCGATGCACAATAAATCTTGAATCGTTTTTTTGTAGTGTGTGTCAGGATAAGCGGTGTTGCGAGTGTGTGAGAGACAGGTCGCGGCTACCGGGTAGCGGGTTCGATTCTCGTGTTATTTTATTTAGTGCGCGTACGATTTATCGTCAACATTTACGGCGTCAATTGCTTTGAATGTATCGTATTAATATCAATGGAAGGATTTTAGTTTTATTTCGTAATGGAGACTTGTCCGCGCTGTGGATATCTCTCTGGAAATGAAAAATGTGTGGTCTATTTAAGGCTTCGCTATTTCCATGAAGGCTCCATAAAATTTATGGAGACTGTTAAACGGCATGATGCAGGCGCTTATAGTAAAGATCCTGAAAATAGAATAGACTTTAACACTTTATTGTAATATTGATAACAGGGCGGAAATACGATTAGAGCTAATTTTACTTGTATGAGTTGTATAGTAAATATGATAAATGACGTATATATTTTGAAAATAAGTTTTAAAACACAAAAAAAAAGGTTTTATAGGTTTTAGGTGGGATCGCAGTCAAGAACTACGAGTAGTTTATATCAATAAATTAAAATAAATAAAGAAAAAAAAAACACTTTTACACGTCAATTTTTGCGTCCGTTTAAACTAGATGAGGTCAATGTTTCAGAGCTGAGTACTCTAAAAAGAAACACCGAAACCAACTCAGGGATCAAAATCTCTAAAACTATGGACTTTTAGAGGATTTGACCCTTTGCTGTATGGATAGCAAATACGTATGTAATGGTCAAATTATATGAGCGCCTTGTCTTGTGTTGTTGTGTTGTCTAGGATGGTCATTTGTCAGTATTCGTGTAGCTACACTCAAGAATACTTTTTTTTAGGTGGGAAAATCTCCCGTTCTTGGGCAGTGCGAGAGAGATTCCTGTTCCTTCGTTGCCTTTCATACCAGGGCCGAGATTTCCTTTCAGAAGCAAACCCTTGGCCCCAGTAGGCTTCAACTCTGCTTGGCCCCACACTCAAGACTACTAATACTACAAGGAGCTCAACAACTTGACGAACTATATCAAAGAAAGGACACTAGGGTAGACCTATTTATGGTTACCTATTAATAAATCTCTACAGGCTAATTCAGAAATAAGGTATCTTGCTTTAAGTTAAGTAGCTAACAATTTGATTTTATTTTTGTGAGTGTCACATCTCGTAACGCTAACCATGTAACATGTATCATGGAACATGATGGATGGCGGGGCTCCGTAGATACGTGGCGCTCACTCTATCAGGCTTACAGCCCGCCGTGACAAACGAGCAGACAGGCAAAGGTAATTAAAGCACACATCAATCATTACGTGACGAAATCAACGAACAGATTGGTCACTAAAAAATAATTCTGATTTACAATTGCTATACCCTATTCGCGTTAAGAATAGAAATTTAAAGAAACCTTTTTTACTGTCTGTTCAACCGATTTTAACTTATATTTTGTAGGCGTAAGGATGGCATTAAAAGCAAAAAGGGTTGTTGTACAATACGAACTATTTACTGCAGCCGCCATTTGTCGTGCCACCAACGTAATAAAAGTCAAAATCGGTTGAACGGACAGCAATAAAAGGTTTTAATTTTCTAATGTTATTTTGAACAGAGTATACATAAGTATACCTAAGTATACCTACTTAGTTCTAGAGTGGCGACCCAATACCGGAAGATGCATTATAAGAAGGCATCTCACCAGGTGGACCGACGACCTAGTGAGAGTCGACGCCAAGGACCATTCACTGTGGTGGCATTTAGGGGAGGTGATCCAACAGTAGACGTTTTTCCGCTGGAATGATGATGATAATGATAATAACATGGCATAATCAGACTTGAATGTGTCCACTACTGGGATTTAGGGAATGGGCCGTAATCCACCACGCGGGTCCGGTGTGGGTTGATGGATGTCACATATCTTCGAAAGCTTTAGTTTTTTTAGGCACACTACCAATCGGCAGTGATGCGGAAAGTTTTGAACGTCACATTTTAAACGACTTTTAGTTAACTAATATTGATTAGCTATGCATTTTATTTTTTATTAAACCTTCAGAATACTTAAAAAATAATATTATATAATTCAAGATTGTTTAACTATAGAACCATTTATAATATAAATTAAATATGATTGATTTTATTATGATAACGTATGCTCTAATAATTGTCAACCAAATCTTTGCTTACCGCCAGTCGCGAGCCTATCTTTGGTAAAATAAACGAAAAATATTAGCCAAACAACAAACAATGTGAATGACCTCTTTTTTTGTAAAGCCAGTTCTCACGATTAGCACATATAATTACCAATTAATCAACACTCGGACAGTAATAGGCATTAATCATAACATTACCATATGTATAGCACTAATAATATTTAGCTTAATATTTATTCATTGACGACCGCGCCCTCTGAATTATTAAAACTGAATTAGACCACACATATGGAATTGTTTAACATAATCATTGGCAAAAAAGTGTTGAAGCTTATCAATAAGGTATCGATATTTTGTGCGAGTTATGATGAATGATTCAATACATTTTTATGTAATTTTCATTTAAAAGTCTGATTTAAAATAGTTGATGGAGGTGTTGGAGTTTTAATGTCCATACACCGGAGGCTTTCAGACCGTATGCGTCTACTGCTGCTTATGGATACATAATATTACTGTGATATTTGTAACTAAAAAAGCTTTGAAAAGCTCTAAAATAATCTGTTAGATTAAACGACTGATAACATTTTATCTTCTGCTTCTGAAAGTCTAAGCTAACAGTTGCGATTAATAGGCCAAAAATTCCAATAGTCAATTAATATCTGAACTCATTTGTTGAGTGATTGACTACAGCGCTGCTTATCGCGGTTTCGATTCCCGCACGGAACAAATAGTTGTATAGCCTACATAACGGACAGGTGTTCCACGTCTGAGAGTCTTGTGTATATGAGTTTACATGTTTGTAAACGCACCTACGATATAGGATTTATTCCTGAAGCCCACGTTTAAAATAAAGAGTTGACAATGGGAATGTTAGTAAGGCAACTTAAAAAATAAACTGTGTTAGAGAAAAGGATCACTCATGACCCCACTGACCCCTCTTACCCAGGCACTGTTTTTCCATACAATCCACCTGTCTCACGACTTGTGACTCCTATCAAATTATTCAGTGTTGTTCTAAAGTAAACCAAACGCAGAAGCACAAGGAGCCATACATTATGATGTCATCTTCCAATACTTATGGAAAGCTAAAGGTCATCCCATAAGCCGCTCGTGGGAAGAGAAACGTAGTCACTTTCACTAGAATTTAACTGTAATTTTATATTGACATTAAAAATATCACTCTGTGTCGTAAAAATGGGATTAGTTTAGAAACCAGCTGTTTTGTGTCATCTACTGATTTATACTAATCGATTTCACGAATTAGCTGATGTTTCCTTAATGGGTAACGGTCGATCACCAAGACTAGGTTATCAAGAGTGGAAGATTATGGGAATTTCTTTTTATTATTTTATTGCTTGCTTTGTCGGATATATTGTTGTTGCTAGATTTCTAGCAAAGTCTAGAAGCTTGCAAAAAGAAAAGTGACAACTCAATAATTTATGAATTTGGAATATACAGAAACCATTACAGATAATGTAGTTGCTTGTTATTGTTGTGGCTTTTGAGGCTAGGGTACTCAGACAACGGATTTTCTAAACAAGGTCATAAGTCAAAATAACTGTAAATATGACCCAACGTGGTCCCAAGATGTTAATGCATTGTTTGACGGTATTTGTAATTACTTACAGTTACTCACATGGCCTGTAGATTTATGACAATACACAGACAGATAGACAGACGACGTTGTACATGTAGGATCCCGTTGGCACTAAACCTTAGGGCGCTAATATTCTCTCGTGTTAGTATGTACGAGATAAGGTATCTACCCAAACCTAGAGTCCGTCGAATGGGCAAATACAAAATTTTTATACATTTGTGAAAGAGCACTTTATTTTTCTTTTGTTTTCGTAGGAATCCTTAATCCTTTTTTTGCGTAGGAAATCATCAAATAACTTCTTTTACCCTGGATGGAGCAAGATGGAGTGTCAGACTCTTACTAACTAAGGACCACGTGTGTTTCTTCAGTTGCCCTTCGCGGTCCAGGGCCAGGGTGATTCTTTTAAATAATCTACAGCCCTGGTAGTCCTTAGCCCAAACCGGCCCCATCATTCATGCTGAAATCTCTTAGAGGCGCCTTATCGGACGAAGAGCTTACTCATTGCTCGCCAATCGTATCTCCGCACCTAATGTGGCCGAGAGTCGTCCTACAAACCCGATATCAGGGGCTACACCGGCTACGGTGACTACTCATCCTAAACATCATTCCAGAAGAAAGACGTCCACTGTTGCACATACATATGCTGCCCCTTTTTTTTTATGGTGGGAAAAAATCATGCATTGACATCCCCCGCCCTTGGGCGGAGCGGGAGATAGTGTCAGACTCTTACTGACTAAAAGACCCACCCCGTTCCTTCTAGCCTTCATACCGGGGCTCGAGCGCCCTTTCGGATAACCCTGGCCCCAGTAGGCTTCGACCCGGCTGGGTCCCTGCTGTAGCTGACAACTCCTTGAGGCGCGCGGGAACAGTGCGCGCCGTCGACGACTTGGGCTTGGTCCGGACAGTTACCGGACGGCCGGACAGTGAGCTACCCATTGCTCACCGTCCGCAAGCCCGCGTCTACGTTGGCCGGAAATCGGGATCGGAATCCCGGCGGCGGCGATAACGCCGTTGCCTGATGCGTTCGGCCTCCTCCTTTGCGAGCATTACTGCTTCGCAGAAGTCGGCGACCGCCTGCCACTCCTCCTCGCTCCGGACCATGGCCTCAACCAAGGCCCGGCGCGAGAGGTCTCCGCCGCCGATCGCCCCCACGAGGGCACGGCGATGCTCCGCCCAAACTACATATGCTGCCCCCAACTGCCGCTATAAAAACCGGCACTGGGCATCTTGCATCCATCAAATTCCCTCAACCCTTACCAGGTCATCGAGCCACCTTGTGGAAGGCCTACTAAGGCCGTATCTTCCGGTACGTGGCTGACACTCCAGAACCTTTTTTCCCCATCAAACATTTGTTCTGCGAGCAATGTGCCCTACGTTTGTGGCGTGAAAATTGTCTCCGTCTCACAATTTTCACCACTTTCTACGCCCTCATTGCTGTTTCGCAGAAGGAGGTGCCTGCTATCTATACCCACTCGCTCAGAATATTAGTCGTGAACGGGTGCCGTCAGATGAGACTGGTCATCTTTAGCTGCCAGTGGCTTAATTCAGTTTCTATCTTTTAATTATTTTTTATTTATTTTTATTTTATTATCTACACTGTGCTCACATAAATAGAAGCAACAAGAAATATGTAACCAAGCATTATATGTAACACATAATATTAATGTTAATAATGATGATGTTGTTTGTTGTAGTTATTAATGTTAAGTTTTGTGTGTACAATAAAGAATTATGAATTGTGATTTAAAAGAGTGTCCATGAAGTATCTTGCACGTTCTTCTCCATAGAGATCTACGCTTTGGAACGTGCCATTTAGCTTCACTTTTCTTGGACTGACCAACATTTGACTATTCAAAAGTGCCTGCAAATGGTCTATTTAAAAAAAAAAATATTTTGATTTGATTAGATTTGACCATTGCGTCAGGCAAAAAGTGATTACGCTATATAGGTAATACTTTTCCATCTTGACACACTTACATATTCTTAATAGGGAAACCTCACAACCATGGCCAGTATAGTTAAACGAATACATGGAGATTACGCGCTTCCTCTTGCATCGCGGCTGCGCTCATCGGTGATTAAAGGTTAGCAGTAATTGCGAATTAAGATAATAACCGTTACAGTCCGGCGGAGTCCGAGCGACCCATCCGACCCGACACCGCTATTTATCGGAACAATCAATCACTCCTGACGCGCTTTCTTTGTGAATTTATAATATCAGAGTGATTGGAAAGGGTCATTTGTTCGTAATGATAAAGGACGCATGTAAGAGAGGTTTGTTTATAAAAACAGTAGGTTTTGGGAAACTCTTATAGGAATCCTACCATATAATATAGAAAACTACCATATCAATTTCGCCTACAACTAAACTTCCTTTTACCTTTCAAGCTATACTTCTAGCATTCTTAGACAAAAAACAAAGACGTGACATCACCTGCCACATCTCTTGTCACTTGACTTCTCCGCAGGTAATGCCATACTAATGTACTTAGCGTTTGGCGGGAATGCAGAAAGGTCATTTGTCTAAGCCTACTGACCAAAAAGTCCTCAGGTTCGATTAGTTGTTTTGAAAATGTTGTCTTAAAAATTATTGCACCAAAAGAATGAATGTTTCTTTATCTACTGCAAGTAGTCATTTAATATTTAAACAGGAAGGTTGAAATTCGTTTTTGCGTAAGTAGGCTTAGCTATTGTTTTCTTTATGTTACACTTAATAATTTGAGCTCCGATCTATGTATGTATGTTTAGAACTTGTATCACATTTAGCACTGGCAGCACCTATAAAAAGGCTGCTTCAATCGCGTGTGGTCTGCCTATTTGTCTATGGTCAATTTTGGTTGATCAGCTTAAAATCAGCGTTAAATTCGCGTGAAAGAGACGATAGAGACATAGACGAAAACGATAAACTAAGTACAAATTTTATACATTAAGTAATTAATTTATGATTACGTATTATTGTGGAATAGTAGATAAATGTGAGAAATGTTATCCTGATTTTTCTTTTAAAGTCCTCGTGCAAGCTATCACAGAGCCAAAGGCGAATGTCAAAACATCTTGTATTCTATAATCATTTACGTACAGCGATTAAATTGCAATGTTTAGCAGTTATCCTTTGATGATTTAATGGTTCACCAAACAACATAGAAGTTCCAATAACTGGAGTCCATATAAGGAAACGTTAGTTAGTAACATGTCAAATACTGCACCGAGCTCCGCACAGAACAGCAGCTCTCGGACTCTAAGGAAAACTATGAGGTGCACACGTTGTAGAGGGCCGCTGTGGCCGGTAAGTAACTAGTCGCTAATTGCTACCTACACCAGGATTTATGACGATAAAGTATTGCTAATTATCGCGCTGCGCATAAACTACCGCAATCTATGTGTGTCGGATAACTCGCTGCTGTAATGTCTGCTAATTATCCAGATTAATTGTTTGGTGGTGACTATTAGTACATTTGTATCCTTCGTCGACTACCTGCGTATACTGAATAAAACCATCCTACACAGACTTAGCCTTATCTTAACTACTCCTAGAATCTAATTGGTTTTTATGTCCAAGAATGCGATGGTATTGATAATAATAATACGATCGATACGTCGGATTAATTCACTTCTCCCCGGCTTATTGAACACATTAATCGTGCAACAAACCACAGTGCTCCTACAGTAATAAATGCTCCTCAGTTTTGCCTCTCGACGTTTATTATTAGCACTAGTCGCTTTCGGCCAGAGGCGGTACCCGGTGACCAGAACACGACAGAGCTACCGTATACTATGTGAAATTACTCCCAGCTACTGGCTTTCAGAAAATTGCTAGTCAAAGCAAAAAGTCCGTACCTACAAGAAATCGTAAATAAACTTCAAAAAAATATATAATACGTCCATTTACGTCATATTCCAAATACCGAACACAAAGAAACGTGAATGAAACGACTTTGTCCACCATTGTATTGTTGACTTGTAAAGAAAAATTGGACTTTAATTTCATGAAGGAAAGGTACGAATTGTACTGCGAGATGTAATTGACAGATGGACTAGGTAACATGCCATCTCAATAGCAACACAAACATAGCGAGGTGCATAAAAACAACACTCGAGGCTGGGTGCGCGGCTACCAGGCGCGCAGAGCGGCGCGGAGGTGGCCGGTAGCCGACCGGTCGGGTAATGATACCACTGCCTTTTAGGGCGCGTGTTATGACGGCCCAGCGGCGAAGTGTGGATACGACAGACATGTAACTGTAAACGAACCCTGTTGAAATAACGGTAGCATACTTCATACCCTTCTTGGGACAAAAGCAAATCTTACTAAGATCTAAATGACATACTCAGATCAGATCACAGACTCAAAAGGCAAATATTTACTCTTTGGTTTCGCTAACCGTAAAATTGCTAGTTTAGACTGTGATAAGCTTAAATCATAACTTATACACAGTCACACGGCTTGGTATAACCTAAACTCTCTATAAATTATCCTACAACATTTAAACAAGAGTAAAAAGTTCCTTTCTTCTTACATATCTCTTACAGAGATTTATCTTTCATGAAGTATGTTCACTATGATGTTCAACCTTGTCGCTCTTATTGGCAACCCTGTTCTTGTCTCGTGTGCTGCAAAATTTCCAAAAAAATTTGTAATTTATTGTTCAATTATTGCCTTGTGTAAAGACAGTGTTTCACAAACCTATCAAAAAAATCATTCTTAAGGATGCTTATAAGAACAGTACAGTTGCTTTTGTAAATGCAAATCCAAAGAAATAAAGTGCATATCCACACAAATCGAACCTGAAGGCCCTTCGCCATCCAGTTTGTCGACTCTCATTAAGACTGCAGTTAGTACATCTGAGTTTTTCCATCAGTTGACAGCGCAACGAGAGCTCCTCGCGACTTCTGTAGTCCTGGTACACAAGCCTTATCTAGCCGATAGCTATGATCATAGATAACTGTATCTGCATCTGTCTTTACAACAAAAAAACCTCAAGAATGTTTTTCTGTATTTTTACATATTCTCAATACTGGTATTATTGAAATTTATGTTCGTAGGGTTTAGCGGAATGGCAAGTAGAACAGGCCACCTGTTGAATCTCGGATTTAAAGATTGCATTGTGCAGTGAATAATAAAACTTTGTTGCAATGAAAAAGGAACCAACTAGGAAACATTCTAATAGGACGCTCTTGAAGTTGAATCTTGAACTAGTTTTTGTGTCTTTTAACTTTATGAATTCTAGCCAGCCAAGGCTAATGTTAAGATTTATTACTATGATTTTCCAGTTGATGTTTTAAATGGGTCCCAGAAACCTGATCTTACTGCACCTCGATTAACATTGAAGGTAGTTGATATATTAATTACCCCACATCAGTCGCAGTCACAGGAATTCAACAATAAAGCCCACAGCTACCATTGATTAAATGGTTTTATTGCATCAATGGGCCAACTGGTATACAAACAAATCTATAATTGTATAGATTTTAACAAAAACGCTAATTATGGAGCAATAGAGACAAACAATTTTTTTGCTAAAATAAAAGTTGCTAATCTAAAAATATTAATAGTTTTTATTTTTTCTTTGTACAACAAAAGCTGAGTTTTTCCTGTGCGAGTTACGCGACTGATGTTATGTGACAGCGACATCTTATAAGGAGGATCGTGGGCATTTTAATGGTCATATTGGTATCCGACGGACGCCACTTGTTAGCACTAGTCTTGTATATTCTTATTTTAGTTTAGTAGAAGAAATCAAGCATATTTTTCTTGTGTTATTAAATATGGTAGTTTCTTGTTCTTGTAGTTCTTTTGATTTGTTGCTTACTGTACAGTGATATTGATGGTGTCTTTACTACATTTGAAGTTATCAATATTTTGATCATGTCTATTATACATATAGACGCTATACCATCTAAGTAGTCTATTCGATCAAGATACCGCAACTAAAAATCTATTAGATAAAGATTATCAGCTCTCGTATCTAGATTAGCGGTAATCTAAACAATTTTAATAGCACCGAGCAGATTAAATTCGAGTGTTGCCAGATCCAACAAAAGTTTATCCGTTGAAACTTTACCCTTTGAGATAAAATTTATTAAATTTATGATATCGTTTAACATCATCGATAGTGGTTGCCAATTGAATATAAGGTTCTGTAGGGTTTGGTTCCTAAGTTTGTAAATTATGAAAGTGAATTACTAAAGTGTATTTATAAACAGACATGTAAGAATGACGGAGAAGAAAATTTGACGGTACGTTAGGCGCAGTGATTGTGCGATTAACTAATGCGCTGCGTGCCATGGGTTCGATTTGTGCTCGAAACAAATATATGTATAGGTTCTTGCGTATAAGTTCACATGTTTAAAAAGCACTTACATTACATTGGTAATTCCTAGTAACGTAAAAAGTTTACAAAAGGGTTTCATTTCATTATAATTTAGCATATACATATCTTGATATCATATTAGTTATCGCTAACAAGATCTATCTACCTCATTCTAGGACTCTCAATCTACTGCTTACTTCACCCGGCAGCTATCTTCAGTGGCTTCCAATGTTACAGTATGAAATCCTTGTCTTGTGTCGGCTTACACTGATTCTAATCATGCAAAGCCTTGCTTGTTCTTTAGATTCGCTGGTGGAAACTGTAGGATCGTGTCGGCCTTGCAACACCTCACTAGTGCATTACGGTACACTCTCATCCCACACACCTGTTTATCTCGACATCGCACAGATAACGCACCAGCCGAGTCCGACGCCGATCAAATGCATTTCTCTTGTAGTCTAATAGGAGCCGACCTTGAGCCATCGGGAATTCCTATTGAATTTATTGTAGAATGGTGCCGTTTAAAATAGAAGCTGTGTTCGGCTGTGGGAAATTGTGTTACGTAAGCTTTGGGTTCTCCTAAATTGTGTGTTTCGAGTGTGGCTCTTGGTCTGTAATGTAATCCTGGTACGAGTATTTGTCTTATTGGATTATTTTACCGTTGTGTTGTTTAAGATTATACTTTGGTACCCAAGCGATCGATATAGTTTTTTTAGTTGGAAAATCATCAAGTTTCCTCGCCTGCTCTAAGGTGGAACATGAATGCGTGTCAGACTTTTACAGACTAAAACCTGCTTGTGCTTTCTAGTTTCTCTTTGCGTTCTTGCGCTAAAGTTACTCTTTCCAATATTCTTGCTCTTTGAAGCGCGCGTGGAACACTACGCGCCACCAACTTGGGATTGGTCTTTCTCGGACGGCTGGATGGCGAGCTACTTACTTACTGCTTCGCAGAAGGAAATGACCGCTTTTCATTGCATCTAGCTTCGAACCATAGCCTGAACCTAAGCTGGACGCGAGATGTCGTTGCCACCGATTGCTTTTCTAGCCAGAGAACTCAAAGAGGGAATTTACCGCAGCAATTGTGGCGTACCAAGTTGCGATAGTCTGTGTCTCTATAGGTACCACCATGAAATTCCGCTGATACTCCGTCCTACCAGGACTGGTCGCGGTAGCGGAATTCCGCCTTGGCGGTGCATCTCTATGCATAAGTCGTGCATGTATACAAAGACTGTTGCCTCCAAAACCCACGGTGGCAGACCTCCTAGGAGGCTCGCCATGACTCTCCGCCAGTTACTTTCACAGCTCCATGGATCACATGTTTTCATCTAAGAGGCGTCTAGACCCCTTAAATCGTGCAAAAGAGGGTCGCTTCAAGACAGCCCTGACCTACTATAGTCAGATGTCGGAAGTTTTTCTTGAAGTTCCACCGGCTGTCGAGGACCCAGGTAGTCTAGGACTTCTTCTACCATTATTTGGGAAAAGTGTACCTAGTTGTCTGATAGTTGATGTGGTATTATGATTCTTTTCTCAGCCCAGGAGAAGTATTTCGTCATACAAATAGATTTCTAATAGCGATGGCCCGACTAGACAAATAGGCGGCCGATTAGGCAGTCCATCTGAATTTTCTAGACTAAGTGTTTTTTTTAGTTGACTAATCCGAAAAATCTACTGGTTGAAGAAATTCCTTGTTAAACTTGCTATCTGGGTACTACATATCCCAACGACATAACTCTTGAACAATAACCCATAATGAACAGCTCACAGGCGGTAATGGTCACGATAATAAGCGCAATCAACGCGCAGTATTTCACTACACCGCGCACCGGCATCGGTCGCTAATCGCTACTGAAAGATTGTAAACAAATAAAATGAAAACTTTACCGCCTGAGCTTGCAGTATTTTAACTGGTTGTCAACTGAGATTCAATTTGCTTGTAGTCTGTTTGTTGGATTTTTACATTCCCGTCTCAGAATCACTTTAAAACCAAAGAATTTGAAGAAATTGTTATGATGATGATAGGATGTTAGCTCCAGTAGCCTGATTCACGTAAAATCAAACAAGCCAAATGTCGTTGAAGTTTTATAGTCGTTCGATCGAAGTCCTATCCAAAAGCGGTATTCACGATCTATCAACTTATTTCCATTAACATTACTATGTATTCTACCAGGATTATGTAATACAGATTTTTTTTTTAATCGACGAATTTCAAACTACTTTAAAATCGGTGTCGTTCAAACTCGATTGATGGATGTGAATACGGAAATAATGTATCTGTATAATGTGGTCTAAACGACTAAATCGCTACGATATCGTTACGGTTTTCATTACGTGAATCGGGCCACAGGACACAAGACATCGGCCCATCTTGTGGGAGGCCTTCTAACGTCCAAACTTTAATAAAGAACCAGAATAGGACTAGAGGGTAGAGGAGTAGATTCTGCACTCAATCTAGTCAGCATAATAAAGCCCCGGTTAGTATCTCATTCTTCAAGCTTGAAACTTTACTGAACTCGATCTCACATCCCAATAAGCCCCAAATACTGGTAAAATAAAAATCGTGCATCTAAAATCTAAGAGCGTACGGTATCGCTCGTTGATCGTCGGGTCACGAGCAGGCTTAGCTGAACGTCTCTATACGTTCATTCGGGTGAGTTCGCGGGTAATTATCAAGCGGCCTGCGCAGGCGCCGCGGGAGACGATCTCGCTGATAACCGAGCTATTTGCTGGACATTATGCGAGCTGGATCTTGTTTTTTATTAATAAGAAGTTTGTGTTGGAGTTACTGTTATCGCTTCACACACTTAGTCCTTCTTATGTTGTGCTGCCATTATAATTTTTCTGGTATAGGCTGCTTGGAATGTGTCCCAGTGGAGTAGAAAACCTCTCCTATATCAACTACAGTAAACATAGAATATACCTGAGTGTAAATGGATTCTTGGATTGAGATGTCGTTATGGTATTGCTATCGTGATATCATAAATGAAGGGCTATAAAATAACAGTTTTATTTTTCCACATACCTTTTAACTTAATTACAAACACTATCTAAGAATTTAGTAATTCACAAATTCTGCAAATAAATTTTGCTATCATAATTGTTATCTCATATTTAGTAATAAAACTACAATGTATCAGCTGCTTATACACTTGTCGTAGACGCAAGTTGTCAACTGATAGCAGTGACCAATTAACTGGCTAGCGATACTCACGCGTGGTCGGGTCCTGTAGTCCTGGTCCCGACGATTCAAACCACGTTTATGTAACGTATCGCCAGTGGCTAGTGCTAAGATCTGTCGCTTGTAAGCAAAACAATAGAGTAATTATGATAATGAAGTGCTATATCGGAACCAATATTTGAGGTAAACGATAATCTTATTAGAAATTGAACAAGAGCAAAATGTCTTATTAGCTTTGCATCCAAATACTGCATTACTGCTTACTATCCGGTGAAATCGCAGTCAAGCACTAATTTATATCAATAAAAAAAGTGTAAAAACTGTAGTGTAACTTACTTTCATTTTCCAAACTAAATCACAGCAGCCTCAGCAGTTAGATATATTGTACTCATAAAGGAATCTTCCCAAGCAACTCTGATCTTTAATCCCATGTTACACTTATCATCCACATATTCCGAGAAGCCACCTCTTTCAAGCTCAGCCACTAATCAAAAAGACCAAAGAAACTTACACCTAAATAAGTATAAAATATCTGAGTATCAGAGTCACGACCTCTGGCCTCTGGGAACCGACCGTTAATTCCTATCGGAATCCACACTCGGTCCAATAAAGTGGGAATCTAACACGTCCATAATTAATTCTCACACGTATTATGACGAGTGACTTGAATGATGGCGTCGTAAACGGCCGGACAGGCTGCCGGACAGCGGGACAGCCGGACACTTGCCGTCATTAACAGTGCTGTAAAAAGGTTCTGCGTTGGTAAACTTCAGGTTGTGTGAAATGATGGAGGGCTCGAGGGTAATGAGACGGTGTTAGAAAGGGTGATAGCTCAATAAATTTGCTTAGAGGAGCAATTATTACCATACAGGACATTCTATGATTCTAATTAGAAGTTTTATTGGAAACTGCATATTATGGGTAATTTGTAAACTCTGGAATTATTTTCGTGAAAAAGTCATCATCATCATCATTTCAGCCTATATACGTCCACTGTTGAACATAGGCCTCCCCCAAGCGTCGCCACAACGAACGTTCCTGTGCTTCTCGCATCCATCGGTTTCCCGCAACCTTCACCAGGACGGTCCAACTTGTAGGAGGCCTTCCAACGCTGCGTCTTCCGGGACGCGGTAGCCAATCCAGAACCTTTCGGCCCCAATGGCCATTTGTAAAAAAGTGATAGTCTCAAAATTACACAAAATCAAATCCGTCGAAAGATTGCCATAACAATAGAAAGGTTTCGACGGTCTACATGGACACGTCTATTTGACCAAACTTCATAACCACTTATCAACACAATAATTACACAAAATCAGGAATCATTGGCTGGTTGGCTTCCACACAAACGCCGGTTATTTTATTAGCGGTCGCTCGGTGGCGCGGGCGCGTGTAATTGACCACATAAATCTTGCCCAGCGATTGATCCGAAGAAGGCGATTAAAAATTTTGTAGTTCAACACTTTAAGTGTAGCCCGGGTTCTGCAGGCCGGAAGATTTTTGAAGAAAAATCTGGTTTGTGTATTTTAAAAGAGAAATTGGATATTCTTATTAGACCTAGCCATGAGTGATGAGGTAGAAAAGCTTCTGTCGTATGTTTAATCTAACTATGTACATATATAGGTATTTCTTGAAATTTTACTTTTAATCATAATTGAAAAAAAAAAAACATTAAATAAAAATAGGAATAGCCCTTTGTTTTTGAGGCTACACATAATGATTCAGAAGAGTGCTCCAAATCATCAATGTCTGAGAGATCTCTAAGACTTTTTATGTCGAAACAAGAAGCAGCGACATTTTTCTTAAATCAGCGATCATGGCAGTTTGTAATTTAAATTGTAAAATTCTAAATACACTCTTTTTGTTTCACGTCTTTATAGACTTCTAATCTCCCAGATTCCACACCACGAACCCAAATCCCCATATCGCAGAACACAGCTTTCTTCCATTAAAATTCATCAGCCGAGGTCCTCTAAGCCTGAGATAAGTGTATTCATACGTTTTTTATTTGCCGCTCCATCCTCAAGTTACATACGACACGGAATAAATTAAGCTACCGGACTTTGATATTCTCATTCGGTAGTTCTGTCATTATATTTATTGGGCTCTTTTGTTTGAGCTGAATCAATTTCGATCAATACTTTTATGGTAGCTGTTAACAGTTTTTGTATCAGATTTCGGCTGTGTCGCTTGCCTACTTTCTTTTAGTTTTGGATGACTTAAATTCTTTAGTTTAGGATTCAACTATTTATGTAAAAGGAGAAAGTGACTAACTGAAATATCAGCGCACTACCACTGGGACTAAGATTAAAATTTGGCACATTTTTTTTTTATTTCCTTTTACGAGCAGTGAGATTTTCTAAAATTCACACTCTAAAAGACGGAAGTTTTAAAGTTTTTATGGATAAACCTAAATAAACGTGAGTGAAACCATTCGTAGAAGTTAGCTTTGGATTAAAATACCTCTGATGCATTTTCATAGATCTTATATTTTATAATTCTCGTCGAAAATTTTAGCCATCTCTGGTGAAACTATAGTTAGGTTTTTATATGTCTTTTTTAATTAACTACTTTTATCGTTATCTAACCAAGATTTTAAGCTCCACTATCAGCCAATCTTTCTTATAAGCCATCGCGTGCCCATCCATCAATGATAGTAACAAATCTTCCCCGCAACATAAAATTCACGCTTCCTAATCACTGGATCATAAAATACTCTATAAATCTCGTGGCTAGTGGCTAGTACAGCACTTAGTTTTCAGTGTTAGCGTCGGTGCTAATGAAGAGGTTAATTAGGCCCTGTGAACATAAGTCGCCGGTCGTGGCCCGCTCGCCGCTTATCTGCAGATAGCGATATCACGCACTGACTGTATGGGAACGTATTATAAGCAGCTATCGAACAATCCCAATGTATGCAGCCTCTAAGGGAAGTACTGGACTGTTGACAATGAATAGAGTAATGGTAAGTTAGTTATATTGTAAATGGTTTATTCATTAATACGTTTAGATATGTAATTGAAATCGTTATTTACTAATCCGTAGATAATGATGATCTAAGCTGATCTTATTAACTGAATACTGATAAAAAATGAAACTAAAGCTGTATCTGATGCTGTATCAAAATATAAACGACTATTTTTTTAAACTCTATACAGCACCAAATTTCTCTTCTCAAGAATTTTAATACCCGTATTTTAAACAAATGGAAAGCAAAGCAGAGCGTAACGTTAAGTTCTAATTAGATAAGTATCTGGACAATATATCGCTTCCCCGAGGTGATTGGTGGGCGATGGAAATTTCACGGCTCTAGCCATCGAAATTATTTTATTGACGGAAGCCGGCACTCATTAAGGGGCTACCGAGCAGGCGGCCAGGCGGCCAGGCAGCCAGGCTACCGGGCGACTCGCAGGGCCACTCACATAAACACCGCCTATCGGACCAATACCACTTCGTATGCACAGGGTGCGCGGATTGCTTTACAATTTATGAGGGATTTTTGTGATCAATAAATAATTGATTGTTTTCATGAATTGTAGCTAGTTTGTAACGTTTTAAGCAGTGCATCGAAAATTTAGCTCTCTAGTTAACTCTATGAATGAGGCTCTTCCACAGAGAGCTGCAGGATGCTGTCAAGTCATGTTTACGACAATATGTATATATGACGCTCTTATTGGAATCATTCTTGGAGATCATCATTTAGTCAAAACTCTGCGCCTCTTCAAAATCAATCAACATTTTCTGTTTTGGTATAGGAACCTTTGTTGAAAACGATTTGCTCTTAGAGGTCCAGGCTGGGATAATGATAGCAGCATTGCCGTCTTGGGAACAGCGTTAGGAACTTGGCATCACCCTGTGCATGCAGCTGATCGGGTGGCAGGCGCAGGGTGAGGGTCGCGGCAAGGGGACGGCGAGGTGCGCGTACGCCGCGGATTGAGTTAAATGCCTCCTTATCTTGGCCCTAATGGCCCCGGGAACATGTCAATTCATCACACGCATGTCTCACACGCTCTTTTCTAAATCAACCTTTTTTCCACCGCCGCAACTTTTTGTTGCGCGGCAGTCACGACGCTGATACCTCGGTGACACCGTTGACAACAAATGTCCGATTTTTATGTCTTCAGATAATAATATGTAAATGATCGTGTGTTTAGCGAAACAAACGACGCTGTAAAAAGGTGTCGGCGTGAGTTTATTCGGCCATAAAAAGATCCGCAAACTTATGCTAAATAAACAGAACTGTAAAAATCTTTTAGTTTCACTTGAAGCTGCGCTTAACAGTCTTTTTATTATAAGTTCCTATTTGATATTTGTTCTCATTTGCGTAGCAAAGTCAATGTTTATCTTTTAGTACCTAGCTGCAGTTTCCAACATTTTAGCAAAGCGTTTTGATTGTGCTCGTTTTTCCTCGAAGGATATTTCCACTTTGGAGGCTCTTTATAAAGTTCTGTGGCGTTTGTTTGTGACAGTGGTTTGTTTTATTGTTCAGTTTTAATATAACAGGGATAAAAAGTGTCGGAGGCAGCGGAAGCCGCTACTAAGTCGCTCGATAAGTGTGAGAGCCGACAAAGGCACTAATACGTTTAGGAGGCATTATAAATCAGTGAGTCGAGTTATCACCGGCCGACAATTAAGATGTCGAGCTGCTGAGGGAACGACCGGCCGGCACGCACAAGCCACCATCCCACTGCAAGCCTTTTGGGAATACCGCTGTACAATGCCGCACTCGTTTGAAATACATTCGAAGGAGTGGACGAAAGCCTACAATGAAAAGCAAAATGCATTGTCACATTATTTTATTTGGGCTCGGTTCTCAGTAGCAACGAAATGATATGTGTATTATCGTATACTGTACTTATCGATGACGTATATAATTATACATACACTATGTTTCAAAGCTTCATTTATCAAACAGTAACAAGCAGTAAAACGTCATTTCTTTCTGAGTTATTAAAGTATAAGTCTCCTTTACCAATTGGATTCTTATAACATCTCGAGTTCTTATGTTTACGAGCAAATTTCATTTATTTTAATGAATGCGTACACGGAGACGTACTATTAACAAGTGGCTGTAAAGTGTAAATAAAGTTCAATGGCATGACATAAACTTAGTAATCCGATTAAAAAGTTAACATTCCCAATCAGATTGTGAATACTTAGCAGTTCGTAGTAAAAGTTCGTAGCTGTGAAACCGAAAACTTTCCAAGTTGAGCGACTATTTCGCAACAAGAAAAACGAAAAAAATAACACGAGTCTCGATAACAACACTCGGGAATCGATTTCGAGAGTAACCATTTAATTATTTTATCGATAATCTCGCATCGAGTGGCCAGCAACAAAATAAGACGAGCGGAGAGTAATCGTCGCTTAGGCGGAGCGAGTGGCCGCGCGACGCCCAGTAGCCGGCGGCGGTGCGGCCGATTTTATCGTCTCATAACAGTCTCGATTTATAAGTATCGATTATATGTATCGATCCCTTGATACGAAGCGTTCACGGTCATTTGGCGCGTTTTTTTCGCTCCGCTCCGGAGGATACATGTTCTCTAAATAACAATTTTGTTCGATAAGTAATTAATAATGGTTCCTTTTTTGAAGCAACCTTTATTTTTAATAATAAATAAATTGGCTTGTAATTGTAATTGGTACATACTCGGGGATTCCGACAAGAAATTTTTGAATTCGAAAAAAAAAATCGTGACAATGACAGTGTGGTAGATAATTAAATTCTATTGTTACCTATAAAAGGTAGGTTTAAGATTTCTGATTCTCGTCGATTTCATTATCGATCCCAGTTTTTAGTTGTTCCGTGTTAACTTGATACAGGCTATTAACTTTTTATAGCGATTGTATCACGAGAATTAGTAAAATGTTTTGCTAACCGTAATTTTAAATTGGCCCTGAGCAGTTAACCAAAGTTTGCCTTACCTGTACAACTTATTCAGTCGGTATGAAAATAGGCCGCCCTCTCCGGTGACAAAAGAGTCCATTGTACGGTATGTCACTGATATAGTCATTGTTTCGTGCTGAATACACGATATGCTTGTCTATAAAGATGATTGTGCATCTTGAACCGCTGTTTAAGTTTATTGTTAACAAAAAAATTATCTGCTCCTACAGTTTATGAGTTCACCTTAACCAAAAAATAAATGCCTTGGTCTTTTTTCTTGGATTCCTGTAATTTTTGTACAGTCATCCTCTATGTTTTTGCTGTATGCATTATGGAGAGTGTGCGCAGGAATTACATGACTTGTTTACACCATCTCATTTCTACCATCGGACAAGCCGACGAACGGTGAGTACCTATCCACCCCTACGTTGTTGGAACCACTACGGTCCGGACCAAGCGTTTTGCCTCGTCGTTTATACCATGTACATCGAAGAACTGGAACAATTTGCCTGCTGTGGTCTTCCCGTCCGATTATAATTTAGGTGTCTTCAAGGCAAGAGTGAATGGGCTCTTAATAAACTAGTGCGCCTCATGAAATGAAAACATCATGAAAACATCATGATGTTAGAAAAAATCTTCACCTTTTTAGCAAAATAGGCGATAGACATAATTATGTTACAAGAAATAGAGACCAATTAGTTCAACCAGGTTTCAGACTGGCTAAAGTGGCCTCTTCTTTCATGGGGTACTGTTTGTAATGTTATAATAAAATACCTCCCCAAATATTAGAACTCAATGAAACGAAATTTAAATCTTGTATTAAACGCACACTATGCATGCAAGCATATTATAAGTTGGAGGATTATATTCAAGATAAAAATGCTTGGCTCAATGCTGGGTTAGCTCCACTACCACTAGGGCGTACTAATTAGTTGATTAGTTGGAAACTAATATTTTTTTTTGTAATTTGAAAGACACAATAGCATTGTATAATGTAGAAGCACTTTTTTCAAATTTGTGAATGTGAAGCACCATGGAGCATTTTTATTAGGTTACAACTTATTTTTATTTATTTTTTTGACATTACGAGCATGGCAGTTGAGAGTTTGTCATGCTCACTCAAATGTCTCGCTGTCGGTGGCACGTGTTATTGGGTCATTCAGTTCCCTTCAAAATGGTTGAGCTGAGTGGGGCTGATGCACGCGTCATGCTCGTGAACGGGTGCCGTCAGATGGGACTGGTCATCTCTTAGCTGCCAGTGGCTTAATTCAGTTTTTATCTTTTAATTGTTTTACATTTTTATTTCACTATCGACATTGTGCTCACATGATAGAAGCAACAAGTAATATGTGACCAAGCATTTTATGTAACACATAATATGATTTAAAAGAGTGTCCATGGAGTTTCTTGCACGTTCTTCTCCATAGAGACCTACGCTTTGGAACGTGCAATTTAGCTTCACTTTTCTTGGACTGACCGACATTTGACTATTCAAAAGTGCCTGCAAATGATCCATTTGAAATAAATGTTTTGACATCATCAACGATTGCATCACTGCTTACCATCAGGTAGGATCGCAGGAAAGCCTACTTTACATAAGTTAAAAATATACACCGCTAAATTTTAATCGTTTTAATCCCGTAGAGGGTCGATCCGGTACATGAAACACTATCGATTTGTAGAGATAAAATTAAAAAATAAAGAACCTTTTTTTCAAAACTCGTATTAATTTACGCATGTACGAAATTAATTTCTTTAAGAAAACGTCAGCTGAGCAAGTTCAATGACCTGTAGGTAGTTTGTACGCAACGCCGAATATAAACTTAAGTATAATTGCGCGATTTGAGTAATCAGTTAAGGTCATGCATATTAGAGAAGGATTATTTTTGTACATGCAGGATTTATTCAGAATAGTTGCTACATGGTGTAGGACCGAAAGAAAGAAGATTGAACGATCTAATACCAGATATCACTCAACGCACGAAGTAACGTTTAGTTAAGAGACGGGTGTTAAATTATTAGATAAATTATGAACATTCAAGCAGCCTATTAATCAATAATAATAAATAATAAACTAACAATGATGCGAGACGCACAGGATTGTGGCGACACTTGGGGGACGCCTATGTCCAGCAGTGGACGTCTTGCAGCAGTGGATGATGAACTTTTTAAATAGTTCACTAACACTAAAAAACTAGACTATCAGTCTCATGCTTCACTTTATTCCAAATTTTCCTTCTGTTTTCGACTTTTCAATATCGTTCATCAATTTTTTTCTTTTTAATCCAAGATTACCCGTTTGACAGAAATTCGTTCAGTTATGCCTAACACCAAAGATCCTCATCTAATAAAATATCGATTTATCCAAAAAATTAAGTAAACCATTACCTTTAATCGATTCTCACGATACGTTCACAGATTAGCTGCTCGATCGATACTCTCAAACTCAAGATCAATATGGGAACAAAAATTAACTCGTGGAATATCTCCGGTGCCTCAGCTGAGGTAACCTGGCTTCGCGTTAAGAACATATTTAACGCGAGATTCAATTAAAATTTGACATGTATACGGTATAAAGTAGGCAGGTTATGTCTCGACGGGATTATCTCGTTCACATCACGTGGTGTCATGCCGTGCCGTGACGTGTGGAGTTGTGACGAGACGAGACGCGGACGTAACGACTTGCTATACCTAATAGTGTATAGTTTTGTGTCTGAGTTCATAGATTTCTGCAGCGACTTTAATAAGGAGATTATTTTTATGATCTATTACTTTTATTAATGAAATTGTTTAATTAGTATAAATTATAAAAGGTGAAATAAGGTGCTTGATAAGTTTAATTACTGCAAACATAAGTACATAAGTACTTACTGCAGGGCCTTTGTACCCTTCAAAGCCAACGTGAAATTTAAAAATATGTATAAAGGAACGGTGAGATCCTTTATATTTATTTAGAAAATAACTTCAAGATTTAAATGCTAATAATAACACCGAACCAAAAATAATTTCCTGGAACCATTTGTTTGAATTAACAACAAAACTTTTGACAAATAAAAAAGCTTATTTTGGAAAGTACGGAGTTATAATAGGTAGGCTCGAGCAATCGGCTCCGGGCCAATTTGTCGGGCAATTTGCATAACTTAACCCTTCAATGGTAGCTGTGACGAAAGTGTACGTTTATTGGAGCAAAAACACAAAACACGGACACGTTACTGTTTGCTGACGATTTCTTTACGAGCTTTCGTGAAAGGTTGCAACTGAGAAAAAAGAATTGTAGAAATTAGTGACACATAACAGTATGATGTATTTTTGGTACGTGGCATATTTAAGTTCAAGGACGCGGGAAGAAAGACGAGTGTTTATTATTAAAATAAATTATCATAATCAAAAGTATGCCTCCCTTTATATTATAAAGTGTTAAAGACCATATTATAATTTATGAATTACTACAATCATCACCCAGTTAATTCGTCACAAGTGGACGAATAAATTATCACCTGCTTACGCTGTTTGAAGAGCATTTTTAACTTTGCATCAATACGGCACACAATATTAAACACGATTTATATTATAATAATAACTTAAACAGTTCATTACTGTATATACTATTCGATTGGTCACAATTATTGAATTATTCTGCCAAACTAATGTTAACGCGCATATTATGTAAAACTAACAAACCCAATTAGGTATAATGAGGTCGTTGAGTACATAACTGTGACAGCTGTAATGAAGTGTTGAGTTTAAGTTTAATTTGTTATCTCTCTCATTGAAGAATTAAGTTAATCTGAAATTAACGGTACACAGTTTCTTCTTGATACCTATGTCCTAAATTCTTTTCGTTGTGATATTAAACTTACTACATCTATACCTATACTATCTATACTATATCTATATTTATAATATTTTTAAATTAATAAAGGCGAATATAATAGAAGAATATGAATAAATTCAATTTATGTGAAGATACTGCCTCCTATGATACATAATCTTTTTGGTTTAGGTTAGTCAGGGTTCAAAGTTTTAAATTAATTGACTATTGTGTAACAGTTTTTATTTTACATTTTGTGTGAAATTTGTATTTCTGATAATAAATAATAATTATTATTATAATGAATACGCAACTTATAATTAAACCTGTGTGTGATGTTTGTAAAGTCATTCCCAGAACATGTTATTAGAGTTGTATTGGGCGCACTAAATAGCGACGTGTAACTAGTAACATCCTGTATAAACCGCAACACTTTAGACCAATTAAACTTTACGACACGACTTTTTGCCAACTCTTCCCCTTTGTCCGTCAGTCCGTGAGGCGGGTGTCTGCGCGTTGCGTCAGTCCCTCCATGCCGACAATATCGGCATCCATTACACTATTTGTTTTGGTACAAACAAAAACTAGAGCAAAATGCTTTTCCGAAAAAACGCTATTCACAAAAAAGGGTTAACATTTTGACATGTTTGCATAGGCAAAGCTATGCCTTCCATAACTGTACATTTCTTTTTCCAAAAGAAAAACGTTTTATTAACAATTTTTATTTTATTGCATTTTGTTAAAATAAATATTAAATTATACTCACAGCTTTATTGACAGTAAAAATTAAAATTATCATAAACAATTTATGTTAGGAACTCTGTACTAAAACATTTTAGCTTGGATAAAAATATACACTTAATTTGAATGTTATTTCTTTATTATTCACTCGTAATTCTCGTTTATAGAACAATAAAGTCATACGCGTAGTACAAATAAAACAGCTATCTGACTTCATAAAAAAATAAAAAACTCATAAAAGACAGCAACGGTTACTTTAGACAAAACGTGGACAGTAGTCCGAGGCTCGGCGGAAAAAATTGTAACGGCCTCGTTTTTTAACGTTCGCTTTAAGAACCCTTTATCAAGAAACGCCGTTATGAACAAACAAAGCATCACAGCGCCGCGGCCGCCGATAGATTATGCACAAACCCTACAGGGTCTTCCTATTCAATGTATCAATTCCCAGGCACTATAAAAGGATCTCAACGGCAATCGATATTCAAGGAGATGACATCTTGTTTGAATATTCACATATTTCCCATGAACACGATTGAATCGAACCAAAGGGTTGCCTAGGGTGGATGCGTCTATAGGCAAATTCGATTATCTCCTAGCATTCTCACGCACATCCCGCGGCTCCATAATAAATCTTTGCATACAGAGCATAATAAAAAAACACTATTAAAAAACGAACTATCTATGAGACGCTCCCTACCGAATATGCATAAGAAAAGAACCGTGCACACCCAAATTATACGCCAAGGTGACAAGTGCTGGGATCCATCAAGTACCACAATAGCGCGGAGCCCCTTGTGCAACAATCAATGCGGAACTTTATGCGCGCGCTGTGCGCTTGCAATTTTTTTTCTATGCGTTCGCATACCTGTAACCCTCGCGTAGTTGTGGGGACAGTTTATTTGCATTTTTTTTTGTACTATTCCTTTTCAAACAGTATCTTAACCCTATTCAGTAATGTCAGGGGTTAGGTTGCACTTAATATTCAAAAAGGGCAGGTACATTTCTCTTAATATTCTCGCATAAATTATAGTCAGGTACATTTTGGTCTATTGTGCATCGCGAAAGGGGGCCGTGAGCGAAACGGTGTAACGCCAATTTAATAGATTTGCTATTTTGGTTTTTATGCGAACGATCTAAAGTTTATTCTTATAGGTTGCACGTTTGAACTTTAATTTTTGAACCTCCAGCTAGCGGATCTACGACATTTCACTTCCTGAATGGTTTAACCCGTTTCCTTTGTAAGAATTTATGCAAAAAAGTTTCTACCCATCCTATTTTTTTATTGAATAAAATTTAGGGGCTATGCACATTATGCAAATGCGCGCATAAATTTTAATGTTACACACGAGGGGCTGCTTTTGAAAAGAATATCTTATGCCATGGACACTAGATTTAGTTTTGATAGTATTCATCTCGTTATTTTTTAAGATTATAAGTAAGTATGCAATTTTTTTCCTATGCTCGTCTGTTTAGAAATGCGGTTCTTGATGTTTTTTTTTTCTCAGGACCGGTGAAGAAAGAGTCTACCGTTAGAAGGAGGTCGAATGTGTGTTACCTTTTTTATTGTGTAAGGAGTGACATATGAAGCGGGACCCTGGATTTGGATTAGAATATGTAATTACTTCCTTTACGGTTTTCGGAAACGGTTGTTTGGGCCGTTATTTAGTGTTGCCACCTTTGCCTCGAACGTGAGGGTCGCGGTTAGTGCATCGTCTTTATGTTATCATGGAAACGATTTTTGTATGCTAATCAGTTTGTTGGAAGTAGATAGGTTTTGTTGTATGTGATTGGATACGGAAATTAGTTTCTGTAGCGATTGATATCTGGTTTGACAACATTCAATTAAAGGTAGTGCTTACATACTATTATACTAGTGGTACATACTTATTATCAAAATTGCCTTACGCTGTGAAATTCCTTGAATTTTTTTGGGTGTGGAATTCCTTGCCGGTGTCTGTGTTTCCTGATTGCTACAACCCGGGAATCTTTAAATCAAGAGTGAATAGGTTTCTTCTAGGTAAGCTCGTTCCATCGTCGACCGCATCCTCGCCTTCCATCGGGTGAGATAACGGTCAAGCGCGAACCTATCAACAATAATAAAAAACAAAAATTAAACTAAATGTGAAGTCAGTAAAGTTTAGTTCAGTTTTATTGGACAGACCGTTAAGTTTTGTAAATAATTATTTTACCTTATTTTTACGGGCAGTCCTATTTTTTTATTACCAATGACATTAGCCGACAAAATAAACAAACCTCGGGCCCGTTATTAAAAAAAGCTACTGAAGGGCGGTGCACTGATTGTTGTCGAAGGAACGCTTTTGCAAAAAACCACACTTTTTTTGAAAAAAATAAGTTGGTCCCTTTTTGCGCCGGAGTCCATTGTCTCCAGTCTATTGTCTTGGCGATTTGAAATATTTTTATGCTTTCCGGATGACGATAATGTTTTGGACTTATTTTTCGATAACTATTATTTAGCGAATTTATTGTTTGTGTGTCGCAGGTCGCGCTGCCATTGTTTTTGTAACAAACAGTGGGCGAACAGCGACTATCAACATCGATTTTTATCGTTTTAAGTAGCAATTTGTACACGGATGCCGCCAGCCGCGGCTTTCATAAAATTCCCTAATTTCACGTTACGTTGACAGTTTTGTTATTTTCCAATTTGATGGCTGTCAGATAATTCCGTGTTGAACTATTTGTGTTTACAAAGTTCCTAACTGTACTATTTTTTGTCAATGAAATTAGGAATGTTGATTACAGATAATGAACTCGGTGTTATTTAGTGTGTGACAAAAACTAACGGCATGTTAAACGATTGTTAATGTACCTTAATTTTGAAAAAAAAAAAGTTCTATTTGATGAATAAAGATAATTTATTTCGTTTTATTTGGTCGAATTAAATTATCTTATTTTTAATCTGGCAATAAATCAAGATAACAAACAATTCGATTCATATTAGCCTATAAAACAGATAAAGAATAACAGCACTAAACATTTATTCCGACCATTACCTTCCGTAGCGCAGTAAAACTTCTCTCAGCTTCCAACTATTTAAATCAATTCATAATATCATCCCAAATGTTTGATAGTAAAATTAGCATGATTGCGCCAGCGATGATTTATTTTGAAATTATTCAAATTGACGCTCATTGATACCAATCAATGTGTTTTTGTCCAAACTCGACTGATTAGCATGAGAATGGCAAAGGTGTTGCACATGTAAATACTGTGATATATTGTTTATTGGATATCGATTAGCGACAGCTGCCTACACCAAACTATACCTATTATTAGTTTCTAAAATACCTATGTAAACCGTAGTTCAGTTTATTTACTCAATCATTATTTTGGAAATTCGCAGAAACTCAGAATCTAATATAGATATAACAGGAGGACCAGTTTTAAGATTTTTTTACTTGGGCCAGTTGCAAATAAACGGTAAAATATGTAACAACTTGTTGGCAGCAATTATTAATTTATTTGTTTGCACGAGTATGTTAAGAAAATATTAATATACTTACTACAAGTTCTTTGATAACAAATGGATTAAAAAAATAGTAACAGTTTTATCCGTGTAATTATTAATAAATTTGCTAAAGTTTATTGACTATTACGTCTTTTATGCAAAGATAATTGCTATAATTGCTGTGGCAAGTTGATTAACAGCCCTCCTGTCGCCTGGAAAAACCGACACGAGCGACTTTGTATGTAGGTACTGCGGAGGTATGTGTTTGCGACTGCCATACATAAATCGCAAATTTTAATTAATCGTTAGAAAAACGCATCGTCACACCTTTACCAGGTGCGCATTATCCAGACAATTTAACTGAAACCCGTAACCCGTAGTATGCAAATATGTAACCCATAAATAAAGTCGCATTTAGTGGCATCAATAGTTGAGAAACGCTTGTTATTTATATGTTAATAACTTGTAACCCCGACGCAGGGGTTACAGACTATCGACTACTTATTTGTGACATTGAAGGAATTCGAAGTGATTTGCATTGCAAAGCAGGCATCGTTTCCGTCCGCCCTGCTATTGACAATCGATGATTAACTGAATGCGCTGCTTTTTGTTATTTTTGCCTTGTAACGTAACGTAACGGGGCAGATGTCGCCGAGTGTCTTTCAGTCACCGCTAGATGACGCTACTAGTATGATTTTTCTTAAAGATCGATATTATCTATAAGATAGTATTTTAGTATTTTTTTAAACTCATTGTTTACTTTAACTATTTTTTTATTGGCCATTTTAATTGATATTGAAACGTTTAAAAAATAATAAACGCTAATTTGACAGCTTAACATTTTTGTAAAACTAATGACAAAGTTTTACAAAAATGTTAAGCTGTCAAATTAGCGTTGTTAAAATTACATACAATTTTATTTATTTTTTTATTCATAACAATAAAAAATTGTTTTCAAAAATTTCAAATAATATTAAAACAGAACTGTGACATGTATGCAAAAACAATTTATAGAATTTAAATTTAAATAAAATAATGTAAAATATTAACTCATTGAGTGTGATTCAATTTAAAAAAAAAAAAAAACATTTATATTTTTCTGTTACTTTTATATTTTTGCAGCTGTATATCAAATATTTTGTACATCGTTTTTTATACAACAGTAATTATAATTACATTTAATTTTATAAGAAGAAAAAAAAACGTTACCGATCTTACTCAGCCGTTTAGTGCAATTATTTCTTTTTAATAAAGTTTTTTCCTCGTAATAGGCGGAAGCGTTTACGTCAATTACCTGAGATAGCATGAACGTGGACAAGTAGCCGAGCGCGTGGAAATTAATCAGCTTACTTTGTAACTAATTAAGTAATAACACAAGAGCTTTTACGAGTACCATTTATTAAAAATGCACGGTTAATTAAGGGTATTACAATTATATTTTTTTTAAACTCAAAATGAAACCTGTCAAAAGGTTATCTGTAAAAATTGCTCCTAGCGATGATACCGCTCTTTGTTACACCGTATTAATTTTAATCTCCTACTGGATATTTTTTTTATTCCTAAATCTTTGAAAAAATTCGAAGTTTGTTTCAGGGTTGAGTCGGAGGGTAGTCAGCTAGAAAACACCGACCTCATCTAGTTTAAACTGATAAAAAAAAATTGGCGTGTAGACATATTTTTTTAAACCTATTTACAAAATAAATATCATTATCAAAACCAGATAATTGCCAGTTTATATTACAGTTTACACCTAAGATTATCAGTACTATAAGTAAAATTAATTTGGTTTTCCTTCCTGCCCTTGTCTCATAATACTTGTGGTCAGTACAACACATTTTTTTTTCTTCTATTTTGTCTTATCTCCAGTCACGCTATCACTAATTCCCTTTTGTTTTTTATCATTCCTCACACAATCTATTAGTCTTCTCTTTTTTTTCTTTTTCTTTAGCCCCCCTCTACCGTCAATCCATCAACATGTTTACTCATAACTCTTTTAGTAACGCGTTTCATTCCCCCACTTCACCTGATCATACCAAAACAAACGATTCCTCTTCAACTTTTCAGCCACTGGTGCCAATTTCAAATTTTCTCTAATACGTTTGATTGTATACTAATATTATAAAGCGAAAGATTTTTATTTTTGATTGTGATGTATAAACTGAAAAACTAATGAAGTAATTTCAAAAGGTTTTTCTCCAATAGAATTCCACTTTATCACTGAGTGACGTAGGCATTGACTTATATTCTAGTGAACATATATATCGATGGACGTAGGCTAATATTTTCTAGTATCACGCGAGTGAAGCCGCTTGCCGTAGCTAGTAGGAAGCAAAAGTGTAAGATCTTAAAATACTTAATAAAGAAATTACTGTCTAGGTTAAATATGTTTGATGTGTTGAAGTACTTGTAGGCACCTAAAAAACTAAGAAAGGAAGACTAAAAGTGTTTCCACTACTCATTGTAAAGACTCACGTTTCTTTAACATTATGTGCTATTCTGTTAATAAAAGGTACCTAATTCTCGTCCGCATCACAGCATTATACATCTCAACATCAAGTCTCCGATACCTCAAGCATAAAGTTTCTTCCCAGCTCGCCTGCTTGCGATGTACTGCCTACATCCCACCCACAGGCCAGGTCGACAGCTACATGGGCCAGTGTGTAGAGGCCACGCACCAGCGTGTACAGTGGTCGGGTGATTAGTCATACACACGCAGCGTTATGTCAGCCGCTCGTGTACTATTGTCACCGGCTAGGCGGCTGCGTCTGCGCCGCGTATGTGCGTGGATGGGAGTACGCACTGGGAGGGAGTGTCGCTGCGATTCAAGAAAATTTCCACTAAAAAAATCACTTTTAAAAGCTGATCTCTGCCCTGCTTACATTCTTCTTCTGTTCTCCTCTTGTTCCTGTCCGTTAGACCTGTCTCTTTGTACGTATTTGTATGTATGAAAGAGTAAAAAACTAAATAACATAGTATTAAAACTTTTTTTCTAAAGGATGAAAACAGGGGCGAGCTTGAACCCGAACTGCAAATAATAACACTAGTTCACCCCACGCTAAGCAGTCACTACTACTTCGCCTGCGGTCAATAAAATTACAAGACAATCTGATTCCTACTTCATGACGTTAGGGTTTATAAAATTATTGTTACAAAATGTATGATAAAAAAAAGTGTTAATTCATTTACCATCAAAAGATATCACCTGTGCAGCACATACCTGCACAAATGACAAGTTTCATCTCATCTGAATATTTATATTTTGGCGAACCTGTTTCAGAAATCCTGTATTAATTACACCCATCCCCTTTACATACACTACTAATATAGTATTCATTTATTATATTCTTTCTCTTACCCCTTCGAGAATAACTGCTGCGTTTTTTCCTGCGCATGCGTACAAACGCACGAGACATGTTATTTTTGTCACATTGTCATTACAGCAGTGTTCCGGCCAAATTGCAACGCCGCGATGCCACCATGCATATTCATCGCTGTTATTGTCTCATGCCATATTGTGCCCACCTTAGACATGTGCCAACTTAACCAGACCCCTTGAACAACACGCACAACCGTCCTTGACACCTGGAGTTTCATTAACAATGGGAAGGGAAGAAGGTCTCGGTAGAATGGTGTCCTGACACAAAGCGTTCATAAAATGTCAAGAGACCAGCTCTGAAAGAGTGAGTCAAATGGAAGGAGTTGTTAAGATAATCGCAGTTGTTTTGAAAGTGAGGAACTTGGGTGTCAATAGCACTGATGCGTTCTGCGGTGACGCTTTACTTACGGTAGAACACAAGAATTTTCTCAAATCCCAAAATTAAAGTACAACTTTTTTTCATTTCTTTTTTCTAAAAACAACGATATTTTAATGCTGTCTATTACGCAAAAACATCGCGTAGATTTAAAAAAAAAACCTTCAACTTTTTAATTGAGACATTTAAACTTCAATTTTATTTGCTCAGCATTCTTAAACAAACTTATAATTTAGGCATTTGTGCAGATCGACGACGGCTTAGGTTGTAATCGTCGATCTGGTCGTACAGCCGCATATTAACATACATACTAGATTAACGAGCGGTTATTGATAGCGATGAGCCGCACTCTGACACTTCGGCAGCTCTCTCCAGCTTTCGCAAAAAATCTATTTAATATCACCGACCGGCCTGACCCGCGACCTCGTAGTTTGAGAGCTTATTTATAGCTTGCGATACGATTAGTCGAACGACTTTTAATTTATATTAGCATTATAAATAGATTATTTAGGTTTTAGAAAGAACTTTTCTCAAATTTGAAAGCTTCCAAAAACAAATAAAAAAATCCTTATGATGTAAAACATTAAAACCGTCTGTGTGTGTAATAGTGAAACGGCCCTGGATTTTAATGAAATCAAATATTTAAGCGATTATGAGGCAATTAGCAATAATGCATATTATTAAGATAAAAAATAAAATGCTAATAAAAATCAGTTGACATCTTGAATAGAATATTTGCACCATTATTAATTTAAAAGTTATTCCATCGTGTGTTCTAAACAGCTTTATCACAAAAATCCGCATATTTTTTAATAAATTGAATTAAATTATATGTATTCTATTTCTAGCTAACTGTATTATATCTAATGGCATGTCACGACTCACCTGTACCACCATTTATACCGGAGACGATCCGACATCTTGGCGTGATGATGTTGTTCCTAACACGACACATTAGCAAGCTATTATAGACTTTATAACCCATTAATAAAAGGTTTTCAGGTATGATAATAGCTTGGCTTTATACAAAAAGTTCAATAAAGAGATCAAAGTTACAAATGATTTGGTTTGGTGAATAAATTGTGTGTGATATACTCGGAGGTTGTGTAATGTTTGAATTTGAGAGGCAAAACTTGTGACAGTCTCATACTGATTTAGATTTTCTATAAGCATTTCTCTATGTAAGATTTTTTTGCAACATAAGGTCACAGACGAGTTAGCGTAAAAAGTCTATATTGAAATAGATAAAAAAGTTATAAAAACTGCTTTTTTATCGTCAGAATTTACTCGTGTAAACCTCTCAAACGAAACTCCACACGCAAGTGGTAGGAGGAGGCGCTGGTATTTCATTGTTGCAAGTCGCCTGCGCGATGAACCAGTGAAACCCATTCCAGGATAACTGGATATGCCAACGAAAAAATATAGTTGCGTGGTTACATCCACGTACTCATGTACTCACATACTCCTTTTTTGCAGCCTTCCTTGGTTTTAACGCATGATTTCATATCGATTGTATTTCTTTGGAATTAGTTTCCAATGTAGTTTGTACTTCATTTTTACGATCTGGGAATTGTGTAAAAAGTCTGCCTTTCTGTCTGCGTGCTGTGTTTTGTTGAAATTTGCCACGGAGTGCGATGATTGATACCACAATAAGCAGTTACGTTATAATATTAATAGGCAATAAGTATCACTTCATTTGTTTTGTGATTTAGTGAGCACCGTCGGTGAGAAGAAGTCGTTGTTAAGTTGTATGAAATTGTAACATAATTGTAAAAATAAAAGAGACAAAATGAACACTTGACTCCAAGAAAATGAAGACTGAAAAAATTCTAACATAAACATATCTGGATAGTACGGGTGAATTATTTTATAAAAATTCAGGCAAACTTTAAGATAGTTAACTTTCTTAATATCAAAGCAAAGTTGAAAATCATTGACCTACTAACTTGATGTACTTCTAACATTTAACTCTCTGAAAAAAAAGAAGCGTATTACCGGGAGCTGCATGAAAATGTCTAATAGTGTTGATAATAAGCAGGTATGCAAGAAGCGCTGAAGTATACCCAAACTAATTATAGTCTGTCGCTTCTATGTGTGCGTGTAATTATCTTAATGAAGAGCTTAGGCGCTTGCGCAGCTAGTGACGACGTATGAGCTGCGGTTAACGCTACATTTTAACAGCCTCCTGTTTGGTGGGGCAGTGTTGTGGCTGGAGATTGGACAGTTTTGATGAGCTCGTGGTAACACCTCTTCTTTTATGTCTTTCGTTTACGTTTGCTCCTTTTTAGGGTTCCAAACTTCCAAATTTAAAATTGAAACCTTGGTACGTGGTAACCAAGTGTTTCTCTGACCGTCTGTCTCTAATTTAGTTGAAAATTAGTACACATTTGAACTTCTGTAACTCGAATAAGGAATTTTGCAAAACTCGGAAACTTAAAAAAAGTAACTGGCTGACATTACCGTGCGACATATCAAACGCAAAGGGCTCATCATTATTGTAAAGGTCTCAAGTACATGTTTTTAATTATTTTAAAATAAAAATAATTTGTACGGCATTTAAGATAAAATTTTCAACTAATACTGACGTGTTTGTTCACTTCGTAGTGCCGTGCTGCGCCGGCAAACAAAAACTTGGTCACGCCACAACGAACTGCGCCATACGTTTTTGTTGTCCACTTTCATTACTATTGTCTAGGACCTGATAATTGTGGGTGCGGTTGGAAATTAGGATTGCAAAAACATAATTTCATTTAGCAATCAAGCAATTTGTTTGGTTTCAATCTTGGTACGAAAAAGAATTATGGAAGTAAGCTCAGTGATGTCTTTTGTGCTCTTGAAAGCGTAGCGAGTGTACCTTTTTTTAAAATGATATAAACCAGAGCTCAAAAGCGTTCCCTCCTGATGGTAAGCAGCCAAAGCCTCTCAAGCCATGAGCCATCTGCCTAAAGGCAAGATGATGACAAGAGACTGTTTGGCTGTTATGTAATTATAAATATAATGTAATTTTCTTATGATTTTGTTAATTTTTTCTCACAAATATAGGTAGAAGGGTTAAAGGCTAAGAGTAAAGGACATTGCTGGTGTCATTGTTATTTGTCCGTGGCATGTCGCAATGGAAATTTTCCCGCAGGAAACACGATTGCCACACTCGTACGCTATGGAAATATAATGCTTACATTACGCAAGGCGTCAATAAATTTCAAAACAATTGAAAGCGACAGCCACCACAACCGAATGTCCTTATCCGACGTTGCCAAATGGGAACAGCTCTACGTGACACGCTATGCCAGGCTATGGCACGTATGGCCAATCAATCACTTGCCAATGGTGAACGACCTCACTATCCTGGCAACAATGCCAGGGCCGGTGACGTCACGGCGGCCAAAGCGAGCGGATTCAATACCGCGCTAATATGGCGATGTTGGGACAAAGGAGGAACGCATGAATTTTAAAGGAGCGCCTAAATGATCTGCTGGTACAAATATTTTGTTGAGTGCACGCCTTTATATAGTGGCTGTGGTAATGTTGCAAGGCTTTGTAAGTACTACCTTCAAGTTTTAAAATGCATGTATTTTTCTGGGTACATTTCTAAATTACATACAACATTTACTGCTCCACTCCAAATAGACCAGCCAGTCTTCACCAACTCGCATCCAGTGCATTCCCTCGGCCCTCATCAGATCGTCGGTCTACGTGAGTGGCTTTCCAATTCTTTGTCTTCCAACGCTGAGTATGCTTCCATATTCCTTTTCCTGTCAACAAAAACTTGTTTATATTCTCCATTACAGAATTAATTAGGTAAAACTTAGGCCCTAATTAATGACTTAGTTGTCAAAAAGTCTTGACATTGTCATGTGACAATGTCAAATGTCTTGTTGACATCTACTAGTACTAACACCTATCATCGTAAATTCATTTCTCTATTAACTACTATCCTTTGGAAATCCACACAAAAACTCGCCATACGATGTGCACACTGACAATTATATGCACTTGTATCGATAGTGATTGACGCACTAATGGCGGCAATTATCGACAACGCGATAATTGTTATCGACACTCGACGTCACTGCGCGATACTTTCTAAGAGCTGACATTGATCGCCAGGAAATCAATAGCCTAGATTGTTGGAGAACTTTCCGTGATGTTTAAAGAACATTATTGATGGAAACAGATCTGGGCCCCAAGTCTGCTATGTTTATAAATTCGTCATTCCAACACGATCCAATTGTCATTTTGCTAAAAGTTTGTAATCTGCTAAATCATAATGATCGATCATTGATCGGTCAATGGTCTTGTAATAGAATTGTGGTAGAATGATAATTTCGAGCATATTAAAACCAATAACTGCACAATAACGTTCTAATGGTAAAACACTGATCAAATAAACTGTCAAGTTTTAGCAGATTACCGCAAACTTCAAATATTCATTAGTCAATATGTACGAGATTACCATTCTATGTCACTTCTTTCAATGGAGTGTCAGTGGTTGACCATTTGAAAGTCATAATGACGCCATTATATTAGTAGATTACCAAACTTGTCAAAATCGACAATTATGACGTCAGTGATAGACCATTCTGACACTATTGTAATAGCAGACTTGAGGCCCTGAACACATGTCTATAAAAGCCACAAAATATGGTCAATACTGTCCGAAGCGGCTATTGAGAATTTGAGTTACTGACGATTTGGACACAATATTTTCGGACACAGTGTCCAAACCGACACATTATTTTTTCTCAATATTTTTTCACTGATGACTTAGACACCACTAAATTTATTGAAGCTATTAATGATAATATAAAGAACTTTATTACCCGAAGTTTCCGTATTTAGCCTAAAATAGTTTTGGTAAGGGTTTTCCCCCCTAAATTATAATTTCCCACTGTACTCAACCGAATCCGAATCGTCACCAACTCGAGAATTTGTTTAAGCGCTTGCAGCTGTAACCTTTGATAACTTAATTAGTAAGAGCGGCCAGAGCATTATAAAAGTTCAGAACTTTAACTAACTGCGCGTGTTATCGCGGCTATGAGCTTACAACCACTAAAACGAGCACCGACTGCCACTTATCTGTAAAGTTGACAATATTCTGCTCTCACACTATTATTTTAGTGTCATTAGCGCAATAATTCCTCTAGTAGTCGTTCTTCCATTTTATTTCATTACTACGTTTAACGGCCTTTTTATCTCGTTCACTTTTGTTGCTAACTGTACCCGGGGCCTCGTAATGAGCCGCCAAGATAACGATTTTACACTGGACGAAGACATTTAGAAACTTTAAACGAACAATTTAATTTAAATAGAAATATAGAGAAATAGAAATATATGGCGGCCGGCCGTATATTCGGGAGTGGTAGATGTGCGGAGATTAGTGGCGGGCGACCCACATGCGCACGCGCAGAACATGCGCGTCATCGCGATACAGAAATACAAGACCCATTATGGAATTTTATGTACAAAATTAAATACATAAACTATTAGGAAAAAAGATGAGTTCAGAGCCGACAACTTTCTAATTATTCTTTTAGTCATCAATCTCAAGTAACGAACCTTAAAAACAGCAATTTAATTATAACTGGCAAGTTAGTCACAGGCGGGCTAGTGCGCTCAGATGTTTTAACGAAACATCGGACTTGTACTACTTGCGCACTTGCTCCGTGGTAACAAACATTCACAACTTTTTATACGCCTCTTGCGTCTACAGCGGCCATTTTAATTACTTAAAAGCGTTCTCTTTTTCGGTTTGTAACGGCGATCCATAGTTTTACAGTTTTAATTGTAGTTTAATGGTAACTTACAGATAGCACATCAGAAAAAAGTAGCGAAACAGTGATGAGACGGCGCAAGAAAAAAAAAATAAAAAAAATAATCCTCTATGGAGTGGAAAGCGGATCATAACAGTGTGGAGTGGCTCGGGCGAGTTCCACGCCGATAGCTCCCACTCTGTTATTACACACACTTGACGGTCAATCTGGAGCCCACATCAAGTTTTTAACAAAAAACTTTTATTTAATACTAAGATATATTTCCAGCGCGTTCTACAAAGTTTATTTCCTTTGAGTCAGTGGCATACAAAAATCTATTGTTTCAAAACAACATAAAGGCAAACAAACGATTTGATTAGTTTTAATTCATGCAAAAACATAACCGTGCAGCACTCAACACGTTTACGTAATGTTTAATACGATAATTACAACTTGCTGTACATAATGAATATAAATGAGAACTGCTGTTTATCATTTGCTGCACTTGAGTTACATTGCGGCGTCTGTACCGGCAAGATTCATGTCTAGCTGTGGCCGAGCGTCAACGGGCAGTGTACAAGAGCGATAGGTTGAGATAATCTGTATGTTTATTCTGCACGCTCGTTGTGTATGCGTTCGATTCCTTTAATTGCGTTATGTAATTGCTGGTAAGAATTTATTTATCTGCGGAGATCATTTTCATTTTAGTGCTCGAGGTAATTCGGTTCGAAACAGTTACCTTGGTCCTGGAATGCAAAGGGCAAGTGGTGGAACAAAGGGTCAAAATCTGAGTTCTAATCATTAAAAGTCTGATACTCCTTCTTGCTGCCGCTAGAGCGAGAGGAGTCATTTCATGGTTTTCCGTTAAAAAAAAAGATATCTCATAAAATTATAAATTATTTTTCTTAGTAGACTACAATGTATTTATAAAATTTGTTGAGTTTTATTTTACGCAGAATTATATATTCACAAAATAATTAGAATTTCGTTCGTGAAAATTTGTACGAAAAAATTAATTATGGTCTTACGGAACCTACTATAAACTGGTGACGTAGATACCATAAAACCTTTTAATGTCTCAGCAATAATTAGTAACTAATCAAAGATAGAAAATGCCTAAGGCATTAAGGCCGCTTTTGTACAGTGTTTACGAGTGCATAAAGTATTAATAAATAAATAATCAAAAGTATACTAGTTTTGTAAAGCGCTAAGTATCTCCTTTATGGAGTGGTAAAAATAAGCAGGTACCTAATTGGCTATGAATTCAACCGTAATTTAGGAACTTAGCCCTTTGTCGTGGTCCAACGTTCGTGATCGAAAATCAATGATATTGGCTGTATAAATAAGTAGACAGCTGGTAACCTTTGCTAGGCGATATAATATCGCGCTCGATAGGCTTAGCGCCATAAATCAGATACAGTTAGCTGGTGTGTCCATTGTTCGGGTGACGGATTCTGGTCACAACGCAGGCAGGTTGGAGGTTTCGACAGACAGCCGGAATAAATCTTTTAATAGTCTGTATAGTACACACATATAAGAACGGGTAAAAATACATTTTGAATTCAAAAAAACCTTTACCTATACAGAAAAGCTACCTCTAACGTAATTTAGTATCTATATGAATACCTACTAATATTAAAAATAAAATAATTATGTACAAATTTATTTATTTATTTATTATATACTTTATTATACACCATTACACATACAAAAAAGACATACAATGGGCGGCTAAAAATAATTATGCCTTATTCTTTCATGTTTTGCTTGTTACTCGCCAATTGGGCTCTGGGGGCAAATTCTATCAGGTAAGGAGCGCGTGCGTAACGACCGCGGGTTTATCATGCGCGTGCATGCTGACGGAGAACTGTGCGCCTTAGAAATATTGCAAGTAAAAATGTCATAAATATATATAAATTACAGTGTTGAAATTACAATTTTATAAATTAATCATTTACAAATAATAAATTAAAATTACCTAATACAAATTTTAGACAAATCTTAGAGCAAGAGTGACGATCTAATTTATTAGGTGCTGCTCCCATAATAGATCTTCAATGATAGGTCCTAAAGTAGTTCTGCTATCCCAAACAAAATTTTAACTATTAATAGTTAAAATAAAAACAATTCCGAACTTTCGCATAAAAGATTATTATCGTAGATTACTAATACGAAATCAAATAAACTCCGTCAACAAAAAATTAAATCAAGTGCATCCTGCTACGTAATAAATAGAGCATAAACGCAAACAGTACGAGGCCCATAAATAAATAATTGCATCGCTGACAGTATTCAATTTAAAGATAATTTCTCCATCTAATAGTTCGGCCTGGCGAGCAGAGCTGGGCCTCGAGGCCCTGCTCGCGCGATATTTCACCGCGTGAAGTCTCAATGCTAACCGGCGGTCTCACCCTGCTACCGCACCGCACAGCGACCAACCTCAACACTGTATTTACCTATTAACTGGTTAATATTATGTTCAAGTCAATATTATTTAACCTATTAATAATATGGCAAGGTTGGCAGTTATGTTTGTTTTCGCCTCAAAACCTTATTGATAAAGATTCACGTTTATTACGTGATGGGCAGTAAAATTACATTAGCATTAAGTAGCTATATAGACAATGTTATTATATAATTATACAGTTTACGTCTTACAGTACGTTAAGAACCAAAATATTAATTTTGTGAAATCTCTCAAGTGGCTGCCAGTCAGGTCGGATCTCCGTTCATTAGACATCAACGCGGCGCACGCGTGAAAAATAGCGTGCGATTAATTATCATAATTCATAAGCGCAACATGTAAATAAGCGTCATTACTTTATGATTAATGTTACTTAATGTAATCAAACTTAATTTAGGTTTCATTAAAATCGATTTTCCAGTCAATTGAAAGAGTAGGTAGTGGAATAATTACAGTTATGCTAATTTTATTTACAATTTAATTTAATTCTCAGTTTTGTAGGGCATGCCCGTAATGACCGTAAAATTTACTTAAACGAATGTATCTAATATTGAACACAGGTTTACGATCGGCTACTATATAATTAAATTGCATTCTACAAAGTAAAATTTAATCTTTCTTAACTTTGAGTGGCTCTCAATAACAATAAAGTTCGTATCGATAATTTGGTATCTATGCAAGCTTGTGTGTTTGTCATTTTATTGGATTCATAAAATGTTTGAGTCATTGAGCATGCGCGGTCAATGATTGTGCTCTTTGAACCGAAGGGATCAAGTACTGCCGAGAACGTGTTAAGTGACGTTTAAAGTGTGTAATGTAATGTAATATAATACTGTTATGTACATTTAGTTACCAACTGCTGAGAGATCGCTGCTCACGTCGCTATTTAAAATAAAATATTTTATTTATGTTGTATATGTGACATTTCCAACCCACACCAACTTGTAATGCAAGAAGGTGTACCTGGACTTGCATATTGTGCAATATATATTTACAAAAAGTCAACGTATTAGGCTGAAAGCGTTTTAACGTTTCGCCTCGTCGTTTATACCACGTACGAGTACATCGAAGAACTGGAACATTGGTTTGCTGCGGTTTTCCCGTCTGATCATAATTTAGGTGTTTTCAAGGCTTTCTTTTTTAGGTCTTACCTACTCGGTACCTAGGTGTACTCGTACGTGGTATAAACGACGAGGCGAAACGTTAAAACGCTTTCAGCCTAATACATTGACTTTTTGTAAATATATATCGCACAATATGTAAGTCCAGGTACACCTTCTTGCATTACAAGTTATAATTTTCCTATATAATTAATATTGGATAATTCCAATGACATCTCTCGCACCTGGGCGGAGCGAGAGGGTGTCAGACTTTTACTGACTAAAAACTTACTCCTGTTCCTTTGTTGCCTTTCATACCAGGACCGAGTTTTCCTTTCAGAAACAAACCCTTGGCCCCAGTAGGCCATGACCCTGCTGGGCCCCTACGGTTTGCTAACATCTCCCTGAGGCGCGGGAGAGTGAAAAGTCTCTTAATAAACTAGTATGCCTCACTATCAACAATTACATCACTGCCTACCTGATAATACCACCTGATGGTGGCTCGCAGTCAAGCACTAGTTTATTTATTTAAACTTCAAATACAGTAGTGGTACATAGGCGGACTTAATGCAATAAGACTTTCTCTCCCAGTCAACCTTTTTTTTTGTTTATACCAATTTAAAAAAAAAATACTTTTGGATGATAATTTTTACTCCTAATTCAATCTTAAAAACATAGCCCTACTAAATCCAGAAGTCGTTCAGAATCCACGTTGACAAGTACTAGCAACATTCTCGCGCAATACAAGCCGAGGTGCGCATACGCAGCGTCAAGGCGATCCGCAACCACATAAACAAGCGATCGGGACCTGTTCTACGATTGAGCACTAAATAACCAGACACCGGCGATTAGCGCTGGTGATTACTCATTATTTAATACTTGCATTCAAATCTAGCTCGTTATGTTGGAAATCGGAACTAGGTTCTTAAAAGGGCAGGCAATGTCATCTAGATAAGAAATAGAGGAAATGGATTTATTAAATCTGCATGTACATACACTATCTACACTAATATAATAAAGAGGTAAAGTTTTTTTTTTTTATTTTTTAGTTTGTGGTGGGTAGGTAGTTTGTAGTAGTAGGTTTTGGGATATCTCTGGAAGTACTGGCCCGATTGCAAATTTTTTTTCACCGATAGAAAGCTGCTTTATTGTTGTGTACATAGTAACATATATTTTATGTACGCGGGCGAAGTTGCGAGTATAATATATAGCACTGCATAAAGGGAGTGGTATTCATTAAACATATACATGTGTATTATGAACTCATTGAATGAATTTGGTTCTAGAACATGAGTTAAAATTTGGTAAGTCTTTTTTGTTTTTTGAGGTAGAAATTTATGAAATAACTCCTCTCTTTACTGGTGGAGCCAGTGGGAGTGTCAATAAGAGACTTGTTTTTAAATTAATTTTAATTTGTTGAATTTTAATTAATTGAATATCTATACTATTTTTTTTTGTATTTGTGTTTTTTTTTTTTAATTTCTGGAAGTACTGGTCCGATTGCTGAAATTATTTTACCGATAGAAAGCTGTTTTATTCCTGAGTGACAAAGGCTATGTTTTATGCACACGGGTGACGCCTTGGGCAAAAGCTAGTTTGTTATAATTTTAATGCATTGTATTAACAAAGATTTTAATTATCTTTTTTTTTTATTTTTGCATTAATTTCATCTTTAAAATGTAAATGTGAATTATTCCTTACAAGGATTATGCAGTACCTAAAATAAAATAAAAAATGTTAATTTACAACAAGTACTGGGTACACAGCAAAAAATCTTCTCCGAAAGCTTATTTTAATATAAATAGAAAATATAGATAACTAGCACGTCAGCCACCAAACCAGTTACTAACACAAAGTTTTCCACTTCTCCGTATGAGTGTGACAACCTGGTTGGAGGACACGCAGCCATCACACGAGGTTTCCCTTTCATTTCCGACCAGATAGCCATCTTAGGACAAACACAGGTACTCGCAGTACGCGCACTAATCCTCCGCGACAAACAGGTACATAAAGACTCCGAGTTACGTTTAGCAATTATAAGATTATAAACTAAGCACCTAGACGTTTGGTAAAGGGACTAACAGACACGTGTGATCTGCGGACGTTTTAGTCGCGATATCCTTGGCGAATTTCGGTAAGGTTTTGGGTGGTGGTGGGAAATTATTCCATGACTTCTTCCATTCTAGATGTAGTGGGAGGGCGTGTCAGATTTTTACAGACTAAAACCACACCTGTGTTCTTCAGTAGCCCTATGCGCTCTAAAACCAGTTTTTTTTTTTTTTAAATGCCCGTGGTTCTAGCGGGCATCGGCCCTGATGGAGCCCTATGATTTGCTGACATTTCTTTATGGAGCGCGTGGAACACGATTTGGACTTCGGTTGGTTGATACCGGACTTCCGGACGACGAGCTACCCATTGCTCGTCGTCTGCAAGCCAGCAGATACATGTGGTTTATAGACATTTCACTCTCGCTATCCTTGTCGTATTTTGGTACAGTATGTTGACTTTAACTACAGGTTATGTCGAGTATACATAGCATCGGTCAAAATCTATCCAAACGTCTTCATTTCTGAAACCTTTGCTTGGCTTCAAGCAACACTGGAACATTATTATTCTACTTTTCTGACCTTTTTGGCAGACTAACTAGTTCCATTAGTGTTGCCATTATCTAAGTCTCGACAAACCTACATGGTTTTTTTTCTGCAAAGTACTCTCTGCTTTTTTCTCTCGTAAGTCGACTGCGTGACGTCAGCGTTGTGAGTTGTTTGTCTGATAGGTATCTTAGTACAGATATTAGGCCTGCTCTTAAATAATAATAAGACAAGCCAATTCATGTAAAAGACGTGCTTATCTTTCTTCCGCATATATTATATTATATTATATTATATTATATTATATTATATTATATTATATTATATTATATTATATTATATTATATTATATTATATTATATTATATTATATTATATTATATTATATTATATTATATTATATTATATTATATATACTCAAAACACTCAGACCCACTCGGGATCTGTAGGCTATACAAATATTTGTACAATGTGAGAATCAAACTCGCGCCACGTAGTGCAGCAGCCAATCACTCAACCACTGCGCAAACCATGCATCAGTTTTTGTTGATTACTTACTATTTATTTATTTATTTTTTGCTTAGGAGCCGGTTGTAGTCATAGAGTATTTTATATGAACTCCGCCCGGGTCTATGTTGACTTCGCGGCCCATAATAGCGATTTTATCTTAAAAAAAAACATCGTAACTATTTTTAAAAATGTTTGTTTTTGCCAGACCTTTTTAAAATACAAATCAATACAAGTTAGTTATTTTATGTATCTTTCAAATATTTCCGTGACGTAATTTAAAGACAATATTCATTTTTTAAATCGTAAGTTAGGGTCAGATTTGCGATTTTTTTTATCGAGCCAACTAATTTATATCATGTTTTGATTTTTGCCCAGCGGTTGGTCACATGGTCAATTTTAATAAAATAATTTTCATAGTTCTTTTTTATGTTTATGGATTTCCAGGGGTTCAAAAATGTTCAAAATGAGTATAATCTCGCCTCAAGTTCTAGTTATGTTACGTACTCTTTTACGCTTGAAGGAAATCCCTCATCTTAAATTTTGTGAAATCACTTAAAGGGCCCGTAAAACGCAGGATTTGTGACCAGGCCAGGCCCAGGAGACGGGGCCGCAGCAGACCACGAAGGAGATGGCGGGACGAGCTTCCTTAAGAATTGGAAGGTGAACGCAAGGAACCGTGATTATTGGAAAGAATGGAGAGAGACCTTTGCCCAGTAGCGGGACTATGTAGGCTAGCTATAATAATAAACTTAACTGGAACAAACAGCTTGATATTATTCATCCTTGCAATGCAGCTCACAGTGTTAAGTTCGTTTATGTCGTATAATAAGATTATATTAAGTCATTAAGGTTTTATAGGCGACGCCTCTACGGTCGTAAATAACTGGTGACGCAATACCTAATAATAGATTCCTGCCCAAATATCTGATGCTGTATGCCTTTGTTCGAAGTCCTTGGCGATTCAAATTTTGATATTAACTAGATATGATCAATAAACAATAAAGTTGTCTCTACGTATCACGTTTCTGGTTATTACTCAACTCGACAATAACTCAACTTCGATGCCCAGTTGTTTGATAAACTTGATAACTTTGATGTAACATAACACACGTCGATAATTACATCAAAGTTTTTATGTTCTAATACCTATTCATGTTTTTTAATCAGACTATAAAATCCTTTTTTTTTCGGGGTTGAGACTAGATCAAATAATTTCTCTCACTTTGTGTGGAGTATGTTTTGTGATGGTGTCTTTGTGTGCGTGTGTGTGTCACTAAAACCCACTCGTGTTCTCTCAGTTGCCCTTTGCGTACCAGGGTCGCGGTGACTGTTTCTTTGAGGTGGAAAAATCATCAATTAACTCCGCCGGAGTGTCAGAATTTTACTGACTAAAATTCACCTTCATTCCTTCAGTTTCTTCTTGTTTTCCAAGCGGGAGGAAAGGGGCGGTATTCAAGTGTCCAGCAGTGACACTTCTTGTGAACAATACTGCAGATACCCTAATATACTTACTGTATACCTTTAGATATGAGGTCTGTGTTTCCTGATAGCTACAACTTAGGAGTCTTTAAGTTGAGCGTGAATAGGTTACTTCTAGGCAAGCGTGCTCCATCATCGCTTACCATCAGGTGAGATGGTGGTTTTCAAACCATCTTAACGTAAATCTTCTGTAACAAAAAACCCTTGAATACATCTCATCAGCTTTAAAAATAAGACATCACAGCACGACCCCGAATCAACCTGACGCAAGAATTAAACCCCAAACCGCTCGCAACCAGTTCCATCGCTCCACTTTCTGAGCACCAGGTGTTCTGATAACAAGTGCGTTATGATATCGTGGAGACACTGTATAAATGTCGTGTTGCAAGCTTTTGTTGTGTGCTGATGTTTGATAGTAGTCGCTGAGATAAGATGATTGAGGCCCAGATTTGGTGACAGTTGGCTATTTAGATTTAGTGAGCTAGGATTGTGAAAATAAAAAACTTGATGAGGAACTGTTGTGCAACTCGTACCTGTATTATTTTTTGTTCAGTGAGTAGAGAAACTAGAACTCGCCATCATTCATGTTATCTAACCGCGAAGCCACGAATCTGAAATCAGTTCAAATCACATTAACGCTACTATACCTTGTTTAAGTGTTGAAACCAGTCCTAGCTTTATCTAATTATGTCACAGTTAACACCAAAATGTTACAGCACAACTGCAAAATCTTGCATTTCAACAATGTCTGAGGCGTAGGTCCGACTGTCCGCCGCGAGCCACACGAGGCGCCTTTCTAAAGCGCGACCTTGCGCACGCGCAGCCATCGCGCGCCGGATTAATGTCCCGGCGACAGATCTCGCGATAACGCGACCCACTTCCATCAGTGTTGCCAACTAGCACAGAAGAATGTGAGATAAACTTGTGCTTTGACAACTTGTAATAAATGGCGAATATTTATAATGAATGGTGACCGTGTGGTCTATCATAAATAAAAACTGACAAACCGATGTGTTCCCGGAGGCCGCGCCTGCTACTTTGAGTTATGTTAACTAGGCAAGACATGTGTCGCAGAGCTTTTCATGATTGAGATGAAAGATTTGACACCACAAGTGACCTATTACGGTGAACTAGGCACCACCACCATCAAGCTGTACATTGCAGGAATGGCGAACACGAAGCTGACTACTACAGCTGTGCATTGATTGATCGTGTAAAGCATCAACAGAATTTTTGCAAAAGATAAGGAATATTTGACAAAGAAGCAAGCCTGATCATTTATATCACTCCAGGACCTGCTTTTTAAGGATTCGGAAAGCCTTCAGTACTTCCAACATACTGCAATCCAGATTGAAATAATTACAAAATTAGTCCTCATCCAGACTTGGCCTCACTGATATCACACATTTCGCCACACCTGGACTGGTCTCCCCAGCAAGTGAAGTGTCGCCCAATAACAGTATGTCTCAAATCGTATTGCTGGGTAGAATTTGGCGCTGTCACGTACCTAATTGAAGTATGCGCGGAATTCCGGACAATATTTGAATGAACTAGTCGCGTATTAGCTAGGTGCGGTTGTTGATTTGTGACTTACTTATATGGCAAGACGGAATAAGTTGTTCGTGTTTCTTAGAATTTTTTACTGCTTTACGGAAGATGATTTCTGGTCAATTAATAAAAAATAATTACTATATTAAAGATGTTTTAGTAAAACGATTAATTTTATTAGAGAGCCAAATATGGTATTTTAATTACATAACGATCAGATCGTCTGTTAAACGTTTAGCGTTTTTGTCTTATAGATATAGCTATGTTAATACGAAGTAAACTCCATTATTTTACGTACCAGCAACAGTACCACTACAGCTTTTTTTATGCACATTATATACCTATATATATTTTTCAAGCTGTATTATCTTACGTATAGCTCAGCGTTTAACTCAGATGTTGTTTAATAATATTTGCCAACAGTAACACCGCAGACTATCCTTTTTTTAGTTTTAACTCTTATAGTCTATCCTAAGGTTGTCTGGTCTGTTGCCTCTAGTAGTGATGTAACAAATATTCGCATTCGCAAATATTCACACATTTTTTGATATTCGCATTCGTATTCGCAAGTAACATGTGAATATTTAGCGAATATTTTTGACAAACAACGAACGAATGTTTTTGATGTATCGATTGAATGAATATAAAATGATAATACAACTGATATGAATTGTGATGTAACGAATTTTAAATTTCTCACATTCGCAAATGCGAATGCGGATATTCGTCGGGTATATTGCTGTCAGCGATAAAACCGCTACTGTACTCATAGATTTAAATTGTAAAATTGTTTTTTTTTTCTTTTTTATTGAATTTAACTAGTGCTTAACTGCGATCCAACTTGATGGTAAGCGGTGATGCAATCGCTGGTAGTGAGGTGCACAAGTACTATTTTGGTGCACAATAATGTTTATTCTATGCTTTTCTACTTTTTAATACAACACACTTGAAAAGGAAAGGTTTAGAACTCAAAACCATTCTAAGAAGTTTACTTGGCTAAGCCTACTTTCCAAACGCATTATGTCCTCAACAACTGCACCCGATCCGTCATATTTATCCGCCGCCCCCCACCTCCGTGGTGGCGTGGACACCTATCCATCACCACAAAGCCGCCGCGACAGCTGAACGTCACTGCTCACAATAGCAGGACCAACACCACTCACCCTTGCACTAAGGGGATGCAGTTATTAGTTTTTAATTACCTATGAGTTTGTGGTTTGCAACGATTTTTCATTAAGACTTAGCAAATGAATTTAAATGAAGTTATTCTGTGTTTGAATAAAAAAAAATGCATCATCATTTTAACTTCTTCAATTTTGGTCAAATTGATGATTCATTTTTGGTATTCTAAAAAAAATCTTATTTAGTTCATCACAACAACTACTAACTACTTCGAAGGACTGGAACAGTTTGCCTGCTGCGGTCTTCCCGTCTGATTATAATTTGGGTGTCTTCATGGCTAGAGTAAATAGGCTCTTAATAAACTAGTGCGCCTCACCATCAACGATTGCATTACTGCTTACCATCAGGCGGAATCGCAGTCAAGTACTAGATTGTAACAGATAAAAAAAAAAACAAATATTAAAACAGGATTTGAAAAGTGTTAACTTTAATTTTCGAGTCACAGGTTTCTATAACCTCCTCAAAAAAGTGAAAAACAGATAGGCAGTATATAAAATACTAATATTCTGCTATATTTATAAGCTAACCCTTATTGCTGGTGTGAAATGCACACTTTCGATTTATTTTGTTAACTGCAGTTGTTTATAAAAAAGTAGTAACTATTTAATTGTGATCAGGGGCTTTACAAATGACCTGTTGAAATGTCAGGCGTGCGAGCAAGGAGGGATTGAGCTATACACCCTATATAGCACCATCCCGCTCATCACTGCTTACCATCAGGAGAATTGTAGTCAAGCACTAGTTTATTATATCGATTACATAAAAAAAACCCTTTAACGGTTCAGTTTAAGTCGTCAAATGGATCGTGTTAAACCGACGCGTCTATGTCGACACTGTTATCGACCCACGCTGAAAACCATCGCCGTCGACTCACCGCTTTTTGCGTTGTGGTCACGGCATTATGCTGAGCGTTCAGCCATTTTGCTCGGAAGTGCTGCATTCTTTTCATTAAATGTATCTATAATTTTTTAATACTTTTCGGCCTTTCCGACGAATAAAATGTGTTTCTTTCTTTCCTCTCTCTCTGATACATAGGCCTCTGTAATAAGTTATTCTGTTACTTTATATCAGTCTTCAATGCTTATTAACCAACACAATTTAGTTTTAATCAAGCCATTATCCCAATAAAGTTGATATTGAACTACAGTTTGAACCCCCGACGTGTGTCAGGGTGTGGGTAGCGTCATCAGTACTGAATCGCTGATCGATCATGTTGTGACAGCGGCGTCCGCGCCTCCAGCGCTTTGTTGTAGCGCTGCAAGGGTTCAACTACCAGCTGACTGGGGGACATGGAGTAGAGCAAAATTGATGCGACATATTGGGAGAAAAAATTTAATGTATCAATTGAAGTTTAAAATTCACAAGATTCTATTTTTTTTTGGTATCTCATCAAATAGCTGGAGGATAAGACTTTTACTGACTCAAACCCACCCTTGTTCTTTCAGTTACCTTTTGCGTTCCAGGGCTGCGATGACTGTTTCGAACAATCCCGCAGCCTTAGCAGGCGTCGGCACAAGCGATGCCTTCTCTTTCATGCTTTACATCACCTCCTTAGCTCACACTACTGCTTCGCAGAAGGAAAGGATTAGTTCCCATATTATCTCACCCAATACCTTGGCCTGGATCAGAAACCGGCCGTGTAAAGTCGTTGCCGCCGATGACCTGCACGAGACACCGGCCACGGCAGTAATCCGTCCAAGTGGGGTAGATTTACACAAAATCACAAGCTGGACTTACAGTGAACTAGTTTATATCCGCGACTTTAATCGCGCGATGGAGCGATCTCGAACGAACCGTACATTTTTCCAATACATATGAACCTCAATTAAAAGCAGTCGGTTCACCTCTTTATAATATTTATTTAAATTAGTCGAATTTCATCTCATCACCCGCTTTCAGCAAGCAGTCATTAAGTCTGCATGGCGAAGGAATTTTCTTATGCAGGAAAAGGCACGACTTTGCCTGCATATGAAAGGTCCTTCGCCATGCAGTGATGCAGTCATAAGCTGCCAGCACATTTTTAAGCAGTGCAAAGTTTTATAACTAGTAGTGTTCAGTTCAATCTCGGTTGCTATTTCCAAGGACGTAGTTATTTCTTGACTTACGTATAACATCAATATAATCACTAACATCACTATATTTAAATTGGTTCCACAAACAGTGAAGCAGTAAAACAATAATAAACAGTAGTTAAGTAAAGTGCAATAAAACATAACGACAGGAGATCAGAGGTCAGCTGAGCTGTGCTACCAGAACTTGTTATAATTTGATTCATCCGCTGTTAAATGGATTCAATCAGTTGGTTAAACATTCATGTAGTGTTGTGAAATTGTTTAGATGAGTGGCGTGTGTTGGTACAACGTGGCGTCTGTACGTACGTCACAACCTTGTTGTTGTAGCGTGAGACAAACACTTAGAAAAACAGAGTTAGATTGTAACACCTACATACTCAAAAATAAAAAAAAATACTCAATCCAAGCTATGAAAATAAAATAGAATCGAATAAACTTTATTGTACACCCAAACAGTGGCTTCGACCATACTCACCTCCGGTCCCAACTCGCCCGGTCCGTATATATCTACCTAAATGATTTGCTAGGAGCAAAAGTCGTCATCAGTCAGTCATCATCACAAATCATAATAATTAAAGTGTGTACGGCCGGCATGCAAAAGAGATAATTCCCGTTGTTTTTTTACATAACATAATAGTACTTACGTTTATTTTGCTTTCCAAACACAATCATTTGGTCATGACAGCATTTGATTGCGTTTCAGATACTATCTATCTTACTATAGACTAATAGAAAACCCTGCTCCTAAAAGGTTTATATCAACTTTGATACAATCAAAATAAATGGCAGCAGCATAAAACTTAAACTGCAAGTAAGTTCCTCCAGAAAAGTGAGAGTAATGAGCTCAAAATTACATGAACGGCTTCGCAAACTCGTTGTTCATGAATGGCGACATAATGGCCCCATAACAGAGCCGCGTTACGCGTCAGCAGTCAGAGGTCAGCTCGTCTGGACAGCCTTATGATTCATAACTCCACTCAACTTGGAGAATAAACTATGGCAGAAGGACCACTTCAACTGAGGATTGGTTACTAGCTCCCACATAGTCATCTGATGATGTAAAACAAAAACAAAACTGTTGTAGACGTCCTTGATGAGTTGGATGTTAAAAAAAAACTGGCCAAAGTGCAAGTCGGACTGGTGTACAAAGAACTCCATACTATGATATTAAAATCGAGCAAAAAAAAAAGGCGACAAAATGACGTTTCTTGTATGGGAACCCCTAAAATTTTGAACTTTATTTTAATTTTATCATTTTTTTTGTGGTAGAGGCAACATAAATTCTATGAAAATTTCATTTCTCTACCTCTTTTGGTTTATGAGATAAAGTCCGCTGATGTACAGATGGACTGACAGGCAGAAGGACTGTTGGATGGATGGTCAGTAAATGCTAAGTAAAAGGGGCCATTTGGCGTTGGATCCGTTGTCTCATTTCATTGGTTATAAGTTTTGCTGAACTGGCCACAGCACAAGCGGCCACAGCGGTACTGTGGAACAACTAATAAAGTTAGAGAGAAACTAATAATGTTCGAAAACTCTTCTTTCAGGCTGCTATAAAGTATTACACATTTTGTAATGCTAAGCAGGGAGAATCATAACCTTAAAATTAATATTGAAATGAATTCTAAGACTGCACGGATCAAATGTTGCAGAATTACCTATCAGGACTGCACTTGAGTGCACTTGTTGTGGGTTTTAAAAGATTAAACCTTCTTCATTTTATATTTTTTGTACATCCACTTGATTCATCAGTTCATTATGCCAACTAAAGCTTGAAGCACTCTTGTAATTAATTCTATGATGCTTAATAGATTGTTCGACTGTTCATCTGTATAATTCCTGACTAATCACTCTCTTGGCTTTATAAAAAAACATTGTATGTAAACATTTCTAAAAGATGAGGTAACGGTTTAATAAGTTTGTTATTTTCCTCGTGCAGCTTGCTTGATAGATTTATTACTATCCCACGCATGATATATTAATACTTGATTCTAGCAATTTCAAAGAATCTAAGAGACTTCGTGACATAGAAATATCATTTGGTTCTATGAAAAATAAAACAAGGATCTTCGACACGCGACAACAATTTGTTCTCACGGAATCAATAATAAAAAAAAGCTCGGAAAAAGAAAGCAGACTTATTTACCCGGTTTCATTAAAAATTATATTTATTAAACTTTCAGTCATGCATAATGCAGTCTACCTACTGCCACACTTTGATGCCATCTTTTTCTCTTTCTATGTGATTTTATGGCTTCCGCATTTTACCTACTCTCACATTCAGATGACTTCAAATAAGAAATTTCAAGTCAATCAAGCTAATAATTTTTAAATGAGATTAGTCAACAATATAATTAGTCTAGTTTCTTAATTTTTATTGATTTTTATCCACCGCATCCATACATTTTTATACTCCTAGTATCAGTAGATATTGTGCAGTACGGTAAAGCTTCCAAAAGAGGGATACTTTGGCTATTGTATGACAAAATCCGCGGACGATTGATGACCGGATCACTGATAACGCCTTATTTAATTCCGATAGCTCCTACTAGCTCTGACGACCTGATACTATTTGAAAGGGTGAACAGGGATTAAATATATGGTACTTTTTTAATGGCTACAAGACAGTCCAAGTTTATTATGTTACATAGAGCATCACGCTATAAGAAATGAGGAACTTAAATAAATAAAACAACGTTGGTATTACGTAAAATAGAACATAAAAACTAAAATGATTTAATAGGCACTTAACTAAAATTAAATCTCAACAAGAACAATACAATAATAAAATGAAACAATAAAAACATTACATTAAATTGCTCTATTTCTGTTCTTAATTACACCATTGATACGCGAACGAAACTCTAAGGATTTTTTTGTGACACGTTTCACGAATAGCGCAGTAATTAAACATCCGATGTGCACAAAAAAATAAATAAACGAACAGCGGAAATATAAAAAATCCAAAATAACGAAACAAGTTTTAATTGCAAGTAAACGCATCGTGAGGTACTTATAAAACGGATAGATGATGGAATGGCATTCGATTTTGGCTAATTGTCCCGTGACCCGGGGTCGCAGGTCGGTGCGTTTGATTGGATCGTAATAGTTCCGTTTTAGAAAGTTCTTGATGTTTTGAAACGTTTAATTGTTTTCAATTAGGCGTATGGTTTGTGCTTTACTTGGAATAATCAAAGTTTATGGCGCAAGAGTTACGGTATGGTAAAACTGTTGGGACCAAGGTCAAATCAACCCAAGGTCACCTACACGACAAAATATATAATTTGTAGTATTTTCAACAGTTGCTCATAGCTGCAGTCAATCCTTCCTTTCATTGCAAAGATGTTTGAAGTGTACCTTTCTAGAACCCTTCCACTTTTATTGTCGCGCACTTCCCTGCTTTTGTCACCTATTTCATCATTACAACTAAAGTGTTTTAATTGCTTCTCTTTCCCGGTCGACTGGTTCCAGGTCAAGGCAGCCATAACTAACTCCTTATCACTACAGTTTTTTTCATTACCATCAAGTTCATTACCAACCACTCAATGCAAATCAGCTGTAACGATAATGACATAATCAAAAAACAAATGCGCATTATTTTTCATTTTCCCAGGTTTAGTGTCAAACAACAATAAATAATAAAATGTGGTGGCCTTCATGACAATGTGTTCCTTGAGAAGTTTATTCAAACACAGCATTTCTTACTATCGGTGTTCACACGGCGGCGGCGACGTCCTCCGCGGCGGCGTGACGTCACGACCCAAGGTGTTTCCTCACTGCGCGCACGCAGCCACGCAGCACAAAGGATACGCCACGATATGCGCTGATACGCGCCGCTTCCGTGTTTTATATTTGTTTGGTATTTTTCCTATTCGAGTGAAGGAAAACTTGGTGGGCTAAGGATTTCTCGTTATTTTTTGTTTTTGTAAGGATGTGGTCTTTAACAATTGTACAGAAAAGTATATTTGCCGCTGTGCTTTGTGTGCTGCAGAGACTACAATGTATTGTTTAGCGGATTAGTATACTGCGCTTTTGTGAGCTAATTATCTATATGGCTGACGAAGATTAACAATGATTTGACAAATAGAAAGCGCCTCTCTTTAACCATGGACTAGGACAGTGCGACTACATTAATAGAAGCATAATTTAAAACAATATTCAAAAAAATTGTGCTAAAACAAGTAACCAGTTCTGTCTAATTTCACTAATAACAGCTATCCTTTACTAAGCATGAAATAAACTTATCAATCTCGATCAGACTTGGTATCAGCTGATCTGAGGTCATTACTACGCTACGGCCGGAGAGCACGTGGGAAATTATACATTCAAACAATGGCTACTACGATATTATGTGTAGATAGCCGCGATACGCCGGCCAGCAGGCACCTCTCACACTTGCCGCAGATTATCTTGCTGAGGTTGACCACACTTTTGTGGTCTAGCTAATAAATATAATATACTTACACTAAATAAAGAAATGCCAGTTGCTGTAAGTATAATGCCACGAAGTGAGGGTGCAAACTTTGCGGTTGTTAAGAATACTTGGAATAACCGCAAATGTGGTTGATAATACGAAGAAAGACATGAATAGGTAATGCGCGACAAGGATCTAAATTTGAAGACTGTATCTGAAGTTAAAAATAAAATATTCAGTATATAGTGTTCATAGTTTTATAAAGATAGTAGGTACTTTTATATGATTATTAGATTTTTCTATCAAGTTGGGTGCAATAGTGTTTTTATTTTTTTTGTGGTGATTGGTGTTTTTTTTTAATATGAGTTGGTGATATTTAATTTTTTTTTATTAGCCTATACTTTCCCACTGCTGGGCCTCCCAACTTCTTTCATGTATACATTTATCGAGCCAAAAAAAAAAATTACGGATTCGTACGAAAGTTGTTGTACGGACTGACCATAATTTCGAATTTGACATAAAATTAAATAGTTTTAATCCCAATAATATGTTCCCTTGGGATAATAAATCACTTTGCACGCGGTGAAAGCTGCGAACAGAAGCTATAACTTAGTATAACGCCCCCTAAAACAAATTTAAAAAACCTACACGCGTCGTACTGTTAAGCTCAAGCTTGGACATGAATTTGTGGTGAACTTTTGGTTGGCAACCAAATTCTAAAAAAACATATTTTTTATTTTAAATCAAACAAAATATGACCACAAAAAGTTTCACAAAAAGAACAGTGTGAGTTTTGCTATAATGCGGCATGGATTTTAATTTTAATGTTAACAAAATTTAATTATTTCGTTACAATGGTACTCGTCAATCAGCTATTAATTTCTGTAAGCAGTTTTCTTTTAAGATCCCATTCATTACTCATTGCTTTTATTGAAATTCTTTAAGATCTCTTTTACATTCAGAGACATGTTTTACGCATCTGTGACAGAACGATAAAACTATAAGAATGTGTATTTTATTCGGAATCGTAAACACCAGACAAAGAACATCTAACAGAATCTCAGTTTAAACACTTTTCCATGGCACCTGTTTCATTTCCGTGTATGAAAAGCAGTTAACACGTTATCACTGATCAGAATGTCGCATCGGAACCGTTCGGCCATCTCCGCCGGTGTTTGGTGCGCGGCAGCATAAAACTTTTAATTGCCACAATTATGTAAGAGAATTTATTTGGTGGCGTTACAAAGAGCATTGTGCCCCACTCCCACGGTTTGGGACACGTTCCCTCGCATCGCATCTCGTCTGATCCTTATCTCTCGTCAGCTCTTGACCTTGCCTCGGGCGTGACCTTTTCGGCTTTTCTCACAATATATTCAAGCTATCTGACTTCCGAATCGCTGGCATTATTGATACTTCCGCAGAAACCTGGATGTTTTTGATCCACGTATGTGAGGTAGCACAAACAATGGACAGTGAATGCAATGTAGCTGTCAGTCCTTGGTATAAAGACAGTATTTGGCTTCACGATAAGCCTACGAAATGGAATATGCAATGCACGCTCAGCACTGAGTTAAGTTCTAGACCACCACTCCTTAACCTAGTTCCTTGATTGAAATCTTTGAGATATCTGTAGTATCAACTCGGATATTGACCAGATTCGCTATGCAAATAAGGCTAACCTACAAATCTGTTTTGTGCACTGTAAAGGCAAGCTTAATTTACGAGACATACATACGTATTGAATCAACCTAAAATTATACCTGTGGCGCTGTCAATTGAGCGAGTTGTTTATTCTACCAACTGAATCATTCAAGACTAGTCACCACTAAATTCTGTCAAATCTACCAGTTTCCATATCTCGTGGATCATTCCGAGAATATCTGGTATCGGTCTATAATCATCTCACCTCTGTATCTGTCGCGCTTGGAAGGCAGCGCGCAATAAACTCGTGCATTTAAGGTACATTGTCGCACGCCCGATACACCGAGCATTGACGACGAATCGAGAATTATCCTATCTCGCCTAATCGGGTCTTAGTACCTACACAATTCCGGAGTTCGAGCGCCGCAAACAGTTTCAGACCATAGTTCTTGGTGATAAGGTCGCGGGTGGGTGTGCTGCCACGTTAGGGTTGTCGTGTGTGACAAAAGGATTTGTCTGCAGCGTTTAGAAATAAACGATACGTTGATTGCGTTATGTAAGTTGACGGTTTTAGTTTTGTGTGCTGTCATGTTGTGGGATTACTGAGCTAAGCTTTTTTATTTACTTTTGCGATTCGAAGGAGACAATCGAAGTTCGACTGGATTTGTTTGTTCAAAGATGTCTGATTGAGATATTGCGAAAGATTGGTGTGGGTGTATCCTTGGTGAACAGGTAAATAAATAAGATATCGTATTTAAGTTATGTTGATTTTGTTTTAAAACTATATTTTTAATGATTTTGCCTCAAATACTTATTTATATCTAAACTTTTTTTCAATAGTCATCAGCATAATCCGATTTGTTTATTTAATTCTTTATGCACACAAAAGTATAGAGGCGGACTAAAATTCCTTAAGATGCGATTCTGCCAAGAAATGTTGATGATGAAGTATCACATGACTGTCTTCATCACCCAGTTGATAAGGAATGCAACCTTTTTGGAAAACTTTTCATAATTTCCAGTCTCATCCACCAATATATAATAGGCCAGCAAACTCTTGCGCAGTAAATACATAAAGATGTTTATCGAGCGCGATATTTTAAGGCTGCTATCTTAAGCTCGTTCATTGTACGACAATTTGTTAGCTGCTGATTGGACGCATCAAGATTTAGTGTCGTATTAACATGTATAATTAAGTTTGTTAATCGTTTGTGGCAGGTTTAAGGAAAACTTTAAATATATGTAGAGAGTGATGTAGCTGCAGTAATCAAAGGGCAAGGATGTTGTACTCAGCCTTCATAGTTCAAAGTTCAGTTGAAAAACTTACGATAAAGAACACTGACTTCATATTAGGGCTCAAGAGGTGCTGGGAGACAAATCATTTGTATCGCCTTCATCAAAAACAGTGTGCACTAGAGTTACACAATTTAATTCCACCAAGTCCGTTCCATCATTGGACCACAAGACGTACGGCGTTGCGCCACCGGTACATGGTGGACATCCCACCTATACGTACAAAGCGTTTTGGGAGTACATTCATTATGCGTACAGCTAAGGAATGGAATTCCCTGCCGGAGTCTGTGTTTCCTGATAGCTATAACCTAGGGGTCTTTAAGTCAAAAGTGAATGATTGCTTCTAGGTAAGCGTGTTCCATCGTCGGCCACATCATCGCTTACCATCAGAGGAAATTGTGGTCAAACGCGAGCATACCCATGACAAAAAAAAAAATTCGTTGAACAAAATCAACTTGAATTCCTTTTTATTATGGTGTCTACTACTTACTATAGCTATTTCTGTCCATCTATTTTCAATAAGATGACTACATTTTATTTTCTCACCGACATCAACACCAGTACCAGCGACACATCCAGCATCAGTAGCCGCGATGTTTCACAAACAATACAAACGTTAGTTTTTATACAAAGTCTGTACACGTCGCGCGTCCCGGCGTCACTCCTAATACGGCGGCACAAAAACCTTAGGATAATATCGTCGAGCGCTTTGTGAGGCACGTTCGCTGTATCCTTCCCTTTGTCGTTACGGGGATCAGCAGCAGTGTTCCAGGGAATATTAATATGTTTAATGTGTTTAGTAATAGTTGGGGGTGACCTTTTATAGTTGTACTTTAACCCTCTCGCTGGTGATGTGAGAGTCATGTGTCAGTCTGCTAGGTACAAAGCCGGAAGCTTGACAGTTTTAAAGAAATATAGGTTATTGTAGTTAATGGAAAAAGGTTATTGTAGTTAATGGAAAAAAGCGTATTAACTGTAAAGTCCCTTTTTATTCTTAGCTGTAAACTATTCAAGTAAGTGGTTTTAATATTCATATAGATAGTGGTTGAAATAAGAAGTTTCCTATACTTTTGCTGTTTTACAACACGTAGAGTAGTCAACACATTAACTGCCACGCAAGGTTGTTCCTGCATTTTATGGAACTCGTCGCGATAAAACTGTGTGAATCATAAACATGTGTAATTTAAGCGTATACTGCTCATCGAGATACACATCACATAACCGTCAATGAATGCTGCGTTTTTATGAATGTGCGCCCGCGCCTCCACCCGGTCCCTCCACACCGCATGACCCCCTCTGTCGTCCACGCGTCACGGGCATCACTCACACATCAACACTATTCAGACGAGAAAATTCAATTAAATGACAAACGTCTAAGGAGCTGTCAATCATGTAAAGTCGCTTTCAAGATACCACATCAGTAGAACTAAATAATAATATTCAAATAACTATAACGTTATTATTAAACATTACAAAAAACGGTATGACGTTTCCGATAAGCTAATTGGTAACAACAAGCATCAACAGATCGAGATGTGATCAGCAGTCGGCGCTAACGAGCGCTATCAGCGATCTATTCAAATCGCCGGCGATTCTATAAATATTAATAATATGAAGCGTTGAGCAGCATTACGTATTCACGAATTTGTTTAATGGAAACAACGATTGTTGTCTTGTTTTTATTGTGAGGAGAATGTGCGCGTGTGATCTCGCCTCGGGTCATGAGAATTGTCATCACAGGGTGCTCTGAATTTGTGCAATATGCAACACATGGACGGATTCAGGCAACATACCTTTTATAACTACACTTGTACTTGACTGTTACTATGCTCTGGTTGAGAGTAATGGTTTGATAGAGCTGTCAAATCCCTGACCTCGCATTGAAACTTAACGAGCTTCAACTTTTTAGATTCTCCATTAACGTCAAGTCCCGTACAAGATCGAATAATTACAAGTGATCCAACTAGTTTTACAATAACTTGTCTCGTTATCGACTGTCACCAAAGTTGATGGCCGATAAATCGATACTAATCGCAGCCGTGACAATCCGAATAAATATTTAATAGAAATTTTGAATTGTCAACGCGAGGTCAACGCTAATGCGACCCGAGTAACGAATAAAATGATAGAAGTTGTAACGTTTGAAATGTCATTGCCACCCGCTCGAGATAACTGAACGGCCCAAGGAAACGCTTGGCGAGGCGCGAGTCGCGCGTCGCGCCTGTGCAGCCGATAGAGATGTTAGTGGTTACGTAATGGCGTTTCGATAGGCAGATAGCAAGCATTGTTCTGTATCCCAGATAGCGACTCACTAGCTGACGTAAGCTTGGCGCAGGGCTAGCAATACTCACTCGCAAAAATCATTTCGATGTCGCCAGTCTCATCAGCCTTAAAATTGGAGGCGAGGGCTGGTCTTGTCATTACTACTCCTGGCTTGGGACTAAAACCAAGAATTGGAAATAAAACTACTACAGCAGCATCCATCTTAAGTAGAGCTCTTAAAATCCTTCATGCATTTTTTATTTGGCTTGACGACTAGAAATGATGAAACCTAGAAGGCTGCACTATTGATATTTCTTAAATTCCATATTTATGCTCAATAAAATTCGAAATTAATGATAGTATTTTGGTCTCGTTCTAATAAAATGCCGAATTTATTACTTAAAAGTTTCTAAAAATCTGACAGCATTGGCCGAACCACTTTTGGAAACGGTTGATATACTGTATTGAAGGTTTAGTAATGATGTAAGCAGTAGTATGCTGCAGTTTGGCAACCCTACGGGTTTGGGACATGCGTGGGCGCCGGCAGCCCGCACTCAGCCAACACAACCCCGCTCACCTTGAACGTTTAACTAAACCTACCGAGCTCGGTGTAAAGATATCACCTCCGCATCTAACACATAATAGTATCCAGCGATGAATAATATTGGTGTAATGGAGTGGCAGCAACGGTCCCCGGACACGCAGGCGGCGGCCGCGGCGCATGCGCGCGACACCCCCGAAGTGCGCGCAAACAGCAACAGCCTGTATTACTACGCCTTACGAGTATTTGTTTTAGTAATGAACATACCGAGTTTTAAATAATAAAATTTATTCATAAGCCGGCACTTACCATATTTGAGTGTGCGAACCGCCGTCCATATGTATGAGTGGTTAAGATATTCTTATTTATGGGTCTATGTCAAGGTCGTTTGCGGCGTTTAAGTGTGGTATCATCACTTAGCATAATATCAAATTATTTATTCGCGCCGCGCTAAAACTGTCTGGTGTATGTTCAATTTGTAATTCAAATAAATTCTTAGCATTATTCCCGAGGCGAGCGGCTGTCATAATTGTAACGTGCGAGATTTTTTCCTCTCACTGATTTGAATAACTCGCGATCAATTAGCATGCGCGCGCGCCGCGTATTGTCGTTATTAATTATTAGATGGCGCGCACAGACAAGGGGTGGCGACTGTTTCGAGTGTTTCCATTATTTTGCATATTCGTTCAATCATTCATGGTGTGTGGTAGGTTAGTTTTCGTTTATGTTAATGAGCTGTTAAACGAGATCGTATGGTAATGCACTTGCTTGTAGTTATAACAGGTGTTGAAGTTATTTGTCATTTCCGGAGCTTTGTAGGATGTTCACAAAATTGAAGTTAACTCCGTTTTTTAAACTGACTCATTATTCCTTTGGTACTTCAACATTGAAATCTATCTTCATGACTACTTCAACAATGTGTTGTCTCGTACATATCCTTTTTCCTTTGTTCCGTCCGGCTTCGTTATTACAAGTAAGACGTCAGACGACGTCGTCGCGTGGCCGCAGCTTCGCCCCCGCGTGCTCGCCCCGCGTGCTCGTCACGTGTCGCGTGCCCGCCGCTAGTTTAGCTAATGAACACGTCAAATGGACATAATTCGCTTATTTAACTTATACCCGTGCAGTTTCATAAATAATTTCGTGTGCCTTGTGAATAATTAGAATTGCTTTACTTATGTCACAATTAAAGTAAATCGCCTACACGAGCTTATTTATTTCAGGTATTTCTGAGGAAAATTGCTGTAAGTAACTATTGTGTAGTTAGTTCATCATAGTGGTATAGTTTCATTTATACTAATTCCAATCTTGTTGTTTTTTATTATTGGTGGTGAGGTAGAAAACTTCCTAAGAAATATCAGTGATGCGTAGAAGTGCCTATTTAAACCTTAAAGGGGATGTCTCACTTGAAACTTGTATGAAACTCCGTGTAAGAGAAAGTGGACACACAATCACAAGAGGTAGCAAGCGTAGCAATAGCAACGGAACGGAAAATAAAGCAACATGCACTTTAGAATCGCCACCTTGTTTCTATAAGTGGGCCCATAACCTACGTGCTGTGTAGCAGCCAGACCGTCCAACTAACACGAGTAGCTAATTCGTACATGGAACAGTATATTTTCGCGGTGAGATAGTGGCAGGCTGGCAGGTCGGCGGCTCGGCGCGCTGGAGTCGTTGAAGCGTGCTTCCTTGAGCCAATTAAAACAAGTCCGACATGCCTTGCCCCCTCCCCCCCCTCCCGCAGACGTCCCCCCCGACTCTTGCGCTCGCGCACTCGCTGCCGCGACGCGCAAAAACACTGATAACACATTTGATAGGTACCTACTATTTAAGGTGATACAAGATTAAGTGAGTTCACAAGCGTTCCTTGTTTGGAAAAATTCATTATAAACATGCATTCATATATCTACCTCCAAATCTTTCAAAAACTCATGATTCTGAAGTCCCATGCTCTAAAGATATGAACTATAAAAACCTAATACCCAACGCGTTACCATCTCCGAGGAAAAAATCATCATCTCTCTTAGCCGTTAGCATAATTGTTAGATATTATTTATGTTGCAATGCTAAAACATGGCCTAGTCAATGCATTTCCATTCCTAAAGGTGGCCGCAACTGCGGTGTCGTGTAGTCATCGACACCTCGTCTTAAACGTGGGAAAATAATAGTTAGGAGGAGCGATGACAAAACGCATAACCCCATTATCGAGGAACGTTAGCGGGCTACGTGTATTGTCATACTGGGAACACATTAGTCGTTTTTGTCCACGTCCATTCATGGAGCAGGGCTGAATGAAAGCCTTACTGTAACATACTGTTAACACTCGCCGCGGTTTTCCCTTGAAAGCTTTTCAAAGAGTAACAGTTAGATGAGCAAAAATGGTTTTTGCGTTGGCAATGACGAGCCGCGCAGGTGAGCCGCACTCGTACGTGTGCGGACATTTAGTTTGTGAGATTGTACCAAAGTGAAACCAAACCGGTGGAGGCCAGCATTGTTTATTGGTGGTCTCACATTTTCATAACTATAGCCATCTTAATTTGTGTGGCCCTCAGGTAATGTAATCTCCCCTGTCCGCATCACATCTCATCGCGAAATTACGAGCCGAAACTACACTATTAATTTGTATCAGTCGATTCTTTTGGAAAAAATATGTGAAATGCCATTGAAGCGGTGTCATTAAGAACACGGCTCGTTCAGCCAGGGCCGGCTAGTTTTTTTTTTTTTTTTTTTTAATACATTTTTTATCTCGTAGGCAATAGTCGTGGCGGCGTACAGCCATCAACATTTTAGGTTTATCTGCGTAACGGGTACATAAAGATGTGGTGTTCATTGGTGTCGCGATACAGCGCGGTAATTATGTCCGGGGGAGCGCACGCGGGCGTTTTCTCTTCATAAATTTGACATGTTTACGAGACGACGTGGCGGCGGTTTTCGCCACCACAAATGTTGTTCTGTGCGAGTAGACTTGTGGGTGAAACGCTTGGAGTACACTCGGGTCCAGCAACAATCGTAATTGTGCAGGTTTGGGAAGCAAACTATTTCGGAAATTCGTAAACAAATCCTTGTGTGTGCTAAATATTCTAGTAAATAGTCTGGAGTTGCAGGATATCGAATTTACTTAAAGTCTTTTAATTATTATTATATAGCTTGTTCTTCTAGGTCTGTAGAAGTTTGTACATTCGTATTATTTTCTGCAACAGCACTTGTCTGGATAGGAATATATACGAGTACATACATGCGATAATCGTCATTCATCAACCATCAAAAATAATTCTAATAATATATTATCTACATCATCTTGTGTCAAATAGAATTAATGTGTTGCTTTACATAAAGATAGAGCGTCGTAAAACTGTTTATCAATCGCCAGTCTACACAACCTGCACATATCGTGCAATCTGTATCTAGCATTGCGGATCTACGATAGGGCGCCATGTTTATGTCGCAGCGAGCGCGTGCTAGCCGCCCGTCTGCACCGCCAGCGACCAATAGGTGCCGTGTATCTAGTGCGTAGGATCACTTGCGATACGCCGTGTTTATTAGAACCAAGCTACCTACGTCCAAGCCACGATCGGAAAAATTGTGAAACTGGGGTCGACTATAGCACCCATACTGCTCGACCATTGAGTCAGGGAAATTTATGAAGCCGTGGGCCGAGCGCAGCGACCAAACTAACGTTTTGTTGAATTTAATGCACTTCTTTGAACGCATTTCGATGTCATTGTCGTAGAGTTTTAAGTGAAGACTTTAGTGGGCAAGTGATACAAATGTACTCCTACATACTCAATATACTATTATCAAAAATTTTATGTCATTCCTATCGTTTATTACCCATTCTATCATTCCTTAGAAACCATTGTAAAAATGCATTTGATGTTGTGAAAATTCGAAATCTTATCCTAAATGACCAAACCACAACCAAAACTCTCTCTGGCTCCTAGCATGATAGTTTATTACATTTTAAAAAAGAGACGACAGAATTAAATAATTTAAAAAGTGATTTTGCATTTTAAAACTATGAAAATACATAGTACAGGAGAAAGTAGCCTGATAAAACTACCTCAGCCGCGGATTCTTATCTTGAAAGTAGTAATAATTTCTAAAATGAAATCAAGCTGGTTGTAACTGTAGCTCCACTTTATATGGCGGCACTAAAACACTGCCGCCGTTATGGTAATTTCATTGATCTCAGCTATTTAATTAGCAATATTCGACACACTAATGACATTAAACGAGTCGTTGATAACTTCATAATTTTACTTAATTCTTTTTAAAATCTTGGCAGAACAAGGTTAATAGATTAGCAATATTTTTTCTCTCTAAGTATCAGGTTTATGAATTTAAATTATTATTTGCATAGCACAAGCATAATTAGCCTTTTAATGTCCCCACTGCTTGGACTCAGGACTCTTTTCTAGTAAAGGGAATAGGTCGTAATCTACCGAGCGGGACAAGCCGGTGTCCTTATTGATTATTATCACTAACCTTACTGAAAAGTACGAAACACAGTAAATGCCACAAGGATTCAATTTCTCTCAATATTCACCTGGAATGGTTCCAAGCTTTTTTACTCATTGCGTCAGGAAATAACATTCAAATTCTATGTCTAACAATTCATTTTAGAACGATAGGTATACACTAATTAGTGAAAACTTGGTATAATTAAAATCGATATCGGCACACAAATTAGTTACATACAGACAAAACAATTTAAATAGGCTCAGAAACAAACGGCGAAATTACGCTTCTTCTTTAGAATATTCATAGATCGCTCGCGTGTTAGATAATTTATATTAATACGTCATAGCTTGCGCTTTTTGTTGGCAGTGCGGCGGATAAATGTAACGAAATCGGGTAATGCGTGCACCGATATGTATAATTGTTATCGGACGAGGAGAGAAGCGGAAGCGGGCAGCGTGAAGAGCGTGGAAGAAACTTATCTGTATTATATAGAAAACAGAAAATATAGCTATTTAGATCTTTCAAATCTTATTGTCAGCATATTATATTAAAACGAAACTGGCGAAGGAAAATATAGTAGAGAAATTTGGTGGTTTTTTTTTCAGGAAATACCGCTACGATGATCCTATGTTGTGTTAGTTGGATTAAAAACTGTAACTATTGTTTCTCTAGGTAACTTGGATGACGACGAGTGATTATCAGCCACGCGTGGTGAGTGCACCGGATATGGATGCAAAAAAAAAGTAGTACAGGAATAACTATTAATTGATAAATGAATCATTGTTTAACTCATTCGTAGAGCTAGTCAAGTGTCAAGAACACATTTTCTTAGTCACTTTATGTCCTCAACATTTATCTGTCGGTATAAAAGTCATAGGATTTTCTTCGGCTAAATTAGGTATCTAAATGCCCACCGATATTGTATTCATTTAGCAAAATCCGTTGGACCACCTGTTCAAGTTATAACAGACTAAAAAAAAGTTAAAAAAATATATGTACAGTAAAGTATACATTTCTTACAGTTATCTATCCTCCCACACAAGGTAAGAAATAATTTAGAGAGTGCTTTCAACCTGTGCTTATACCGCCGTGACATTGCTATCGTATTTAGAATAAGGAACGAAAAAACCGCTTAAACATTATCTCATAGTAAAACGATACAAGACATTGCGCAGGTGAATAAAAAATTAGCGCTAGTTTTTTTTTTAAGTCTAGTGTTTCTTAGTAACATCTTGGAGTATTGATTTTGTGGCTAGTCGACTCTAATAGACTCACTTTCTTTTGACTAACGAAACATCAGGCTGATGAAGTTACTTTCCAGCAGTTTCAGTTTAAAAGATCTCTATTTCTTTCGATTTCCAAATATAAACGATTTAAAAATAAACGCTATCCGCTTATACCTTGTCCGTATGCTTTGCGCAGTCGACATCGTTTTTGCGCTCGCAATTACACTGAATCGATCGATATTCATTTATCGAGTGTTTGCAGAATCACGCGCCGCTGCTGCGTCTAGCGCTCAGCTGATCCGCGGTTATACAGGAGGTGCTAATAGTGCACTCAGATTTATTAATCAAGTAGTGGCACTAAAACACAGTAAATGCGTAGCTTCCTAGTATTTCTTTAGTAGTAGTATTCCTACTACAGGAGGAAACAGACTAAGGATGCTCTCGTAAAGTTTTCAATGAAAGGTAATGTCATACGCCAAGTGCGATAGTAAGGTTAACTTCCAGCGGACCCTGTAGAAGTTAATGTATAACTTGTGGACGGTTCTTTGTACAGATACTGCGATTGTATTAAAGATACCGCCGCCATAATTAATACAATGTATAAGGTTTTGTTAGAATTAGCACCTAAGGCAAGGTGTGAAGGAGCAGGTCTTTGACCGGGCGGGTACCCGCGCTCAGCGTCCTTATAAGGTGGGCCGAGGGTGGTGTATAATTATAGAAGGCGCTCAATATTTTCGCATTTCCCAGCCCGCTGTAGCGCGGCCGCCGTCCGGAACCGACGCAAAAACCCACAGCGCATCACGGTCAAATGAAGATGTGTAATTACTTGTTTTTTATTAAACCTATCGGTATTTTTTACGGCCATGTATGGCGGTGGCCGCAAGCCAACGCCCGTTTACGTTGGCTGGTCTTCAAAATAATAACTTGGCGTGAACTCACGGCTGCGAGAGCGCCCGCACACATAAATACTAGTTTTTATTTTCAACATTTCTATTATCTGGTCCCGTCGCGCTGCACCGCTAACGAGCCACCATTAAATATGCGTATATTATAACTCGCCGGCGATAAGACCTCTTATAATTACTTTTAATTCTCGAGCGTCCTAGCGGGAGAGTCCTCCGCGATTAATTTTACGCATAAGTAGTGCGCACACTCGTAAACAAGCCGCATATACGTCTATAAATGGTATCGAACGAATCGAAGCCGATATTCACAGCGATGCGAATTAAACGCCGCATCGCGACGGCGTATTATATTTTACAACAAAATACCAATTTTCCTTCAAATCGGCAATAAATAATTCCGCCCGGAGGTGCGCCGCCGCCGAGCGAGACGCGCCGCGTGTTAATGGCGGACGAGACGAAGAAAAAAAACGTTGTTAAATGAAAACGGCGAACAATTATTATATAAGCCGGTCGGACGTTTAGGGACCCCCGCGGCGGCGCCCGCGCAGCTAAATACAGCGGATGTCAGCGGCGACCCGCGGCCGCGCTCGCGAAGCGCACCGCTGTTATTAAGCGCTGTAATTGCGTCTTAGATAACTGATACCTTACTGGATTTTATTCAAGCTTTTTTTCTGCGATGGCGACGCATAACTGTACACAGACAGCAAGGTCGCTGGCACCACGAGCGTCACATGAACTCGCTTAGCTTCTCGCTCCTCGTTCACCTCCCCACAATGCCAACGTTGAGCTATTAACCGTTTTCATATAATTGCTAATACATCACTCACAACGTAATTAAAATCAATGTCTCTCTGATTGGGGCAGGACTGTTCGGGCGAAGTCAAATAAAATGATTTCAAAACTAATATTATTAAGGTAGGTCCGCTCATAAAACTGATTTGCAACAACATTATTAAAACTGGTTATAATTATGATATCAGGGTAAACTAAAAGTCATCACTGACTTCGCAAAAAAGCAAATGTACATAAACAATTTTGCTTCGACATATCGACGTCCACTATTTATTCGGTGTACTGGGATAGGCTACGCGCACTACGCTTGGGTCTACGAAACGCTACGAGTGTCTACGAGCTACTACGCTGGTTACGAAAAGAATTTCTATTAAAAAATGCCAATTGTAACCTTGACAAACATTAATTAGTAAAAAATACTTGTAATATGTTTTGCAAAATCTTGCAACAGTCATAGTGGTACATTAGGTACCAAGATACTAGCAGAGTAGTTTCCATTAATAACGGTTGATTACGAGTAGAACTTGATAAAGTGATAATACACCGATAATTCGATTCGCCTAAAAATTTGCAGCATCGGGCACCATATCAATTCTCATTTTCAGATCCAGAACTCAGTAACGGATCAAACTCAAACATCTCATCACTTACTGAAAATAATTAAACACCTCAACAAAATCGGCTTGAAGTCAATCAGAGCTTGTGCTTTACAAGAGATATAAATAAAACGTCCTGGGAGCAAGTGCACTAGCTAGAAGTGGTTCCATTACGCACGTAACGCGGGAGCATGCTGCGAGCGTATTAGCATAGCCCCGGAGCCGAGCGGCCCTACCACGGCTCGTGAGACTGAGCTGATAGAGTGAGGTGACTTACTTGCAGAAATAACAGGAAAACATAGCTGATTTATGAAGCTATAGAGGTAGGAAAAGGTAGGCTTGACTTATGGCTTTTTGTATTCAAAACAATACCAGAATGTCACGAGAAATGAAGAAAAAACTAAAGTCGACGTCGAGGGGGATTCGAGTTTGGCTTCACGTTATATTGTTGTATCACCAGTGGTAGTGGTGGCAGTTCGATTAAGTCTAGATAATAAATATTTGTATCGATCACAGGTTCGTGCGGACACCTCGCGACCCGCGCTTGAATAATCAAATCAGACCTCAGCGTGCGCGCCGAGCGACAACCGGACCCGCGTATCTGCTGGTTATGATCTGACACATAATCGTGCCTATAAACTACCATTCCGTACAAAAAATATTCACGCATGCCGTAAAAGTAATATCAATAAATTAAAGTAGTCGTATTCGGTCAAGTATCCCCATGAGCCAGTTTTAAACACATTATTAATATTATAAATAGTGGAGTTGTAGACTTACTGTTCAAAATCACCATTAAGTGGAATGGCATCATATGTTTCTACATTTTATCTTTATAGAACGGCTAACGGCTGCGCCGTTGTGCCACCTACCTGCCGGTATGTGGACTAATCATTTCGTAGTCATCGGCGACCTTCACGCGGAGATTTCATAAAGATACTGCGGGCGTGAGGTGTAGCTACTACCATTTGTTTCATCATTCGCCTTTTAAAGGAACCTAACATTATACTTTAAACTCATTATGAGTTATGACTGTCTACAACACAAAAAATAGAGGTGTGTGTATTGCAAAATGAGCGTCGTCAAGATGTATCAACAATGTCAATAATGTCACAGCACTGGACACTAGATGGTAAACATGCGCACGCGGCGGTCTGTCATCTCAACACTAGCAGCCACGTCAACTGTCGCGACCCAGGAGCGCTAACTAGTCTAACACTGAATGTAAACATTGACACAACTCGTAACAACGTGAAGCACTAGCCCACAGAGCAATGAGTCGCGGCTGGCGTGGGCGGCGGCAGCCGACAACATTCAATTATCCGCCTTTAACACTTATAAACCGACAAATTAACATGTCATGAATATTATTTAACTTTTTCTCAATTATGTTAATACGAGTGCAATTCGTAAAGTTATGTTGCCCTAGTATTAAGTGGAGAGCAAAAACCTCGAGCGGATCTTTAGCAAACATTTGCATACATTACAATACTTAATACGACTGTGTGCACCGAGAAAAAATATCCATACAGACAGACACACACCCGGAAAGGAGAAGCCGGCGCGTGCGCAGCCGCCGTGCGCCGCTGAGCTGCCCAGTGACACTCTCAATATTCAAATAGCCCACTTATTACCATTTTAAAACAGTGAATCATTTTATGATGTCAAAAAAAACAAGGTGTTTTATTATCTTATTTGTTATGAATAACGGAAGATTTATTCTAAAAGGATTTTAATTCGTGTTTTTATTGCTACGAGTTGTTATTTTTTGTTGTAGTGCGATCGCGGTGATCGCTGATCGGAACCGGTGCGTGTCACCGTGTGGAGCTGATGCTGGAGGTAGCGGCAGGCGCAGTGGTGGGAGCGTCGCTAGCGATATGTTAAACACTCATATGTTTTAGTGGATTGATTACGGATTATGATTGACGACCTTTATATTCAAATGATGAAATCTTTGTCCAATGTATATTATCATATTAAAACAATGAATCAATTCTATACGCTAAGTAATACATTAACTAGTTTTACGATCGTGCTTTATTTACTGTTCGAATCAAATTGAGATTTATGGCTGAATGTAAAAATATGTAATTTAATATTATTATAGACATTACACAAAAGAAATTTTAAATTTGAGAAGTAATCTACAATGTAACGGACACGCTATTTACTTCAATGACCGAACAAAATGCTAAATGGCATTATTTTTTGTCTTTAATTACCTAATTAAATAAATCTTCCTCTAAGGAACCGTGTTAAGAAATATTTGTAGACACATCTAAATTGACAGTTTAAAAGCTTCTCATAAATCAGTCGTATTTAAAGGTTTACGCGGACGTCGTGGCCATGCGTGACTCTTGCGCAACGCAAAGTACGTAATTTATTTTCGCGTCAACGTCATCATAGAAATCATAAAATATGATACTATAAATTTCGTTAAGACCGCCTCAAGAACAAACTAAATTAAAAAAAAAAATACAAATAATCCCTATCTGGGGAGATAGGTGGCCCAACGACCTTAAAAAGGTAACTGAAACCACATGGAAACGAATGATGTGATACTGAGTGTTGTGATCCAGTTTGGGAGAGAATATGTCCAGATGTGCACAACCATAGGCTGAGGTTTTATTTCTTCGTTACTCTACTCTTTCCGAGCAGCCTGATGAAGTGGACAGCAAAATGGACCAACCAGTTTGAAACAGTAAATAACCAATAAAGATCGAAGTTTAAGACTTGTAGACATCTCTTGGTTATTTGCTGAGTATGCTGTTGTAATCAGAAATCTGGTGACCACACAAAATGGCGACCCGATCACTTAACGCCTGATATATGGCGCTGTGCTCGCGCGAACAGGTTCTAATTTGTCGCCATCATTAGACACGTGAGCTCCTACTGCCGAGCGCTGCCTTCCTCGTGGGTGTGGCAGACGATCTCCTTGAACGCGTGCCAACCGCTCAACAACATCAACGCACTAAGGTAACACAAAAGATCCACTTCGGATAGCTTCTGATATGTCACCAATGTCAGGCACCGCACAATAAAGTCTAAAGAACGACTGGGATGTGGGGTTTTTTTCGTCCGTTACTTTTACTATTTAGCCTTAATTATTTTATAGTGCATATGGTGATTTACAAAGAAGACCTAGTTTCTTCTTTTCGCCTATATACTTCTTTGTCCCCTCAAACTAGTGACAGAGTTGCGAGTTATGTCCAGGATAGCATAAAACGGTTTGCTCCACAAACAGAGACTGTGGTTCGAGCAGTTTTTGACCTTTTGTATTTTCTTACTGTGTGACATTGTTGTCCATCCAATAGAAGTGTGCACATACACATACTTATACGCGTTCGATTCTTTATATGTAATTCTATATTAGAATCGACCGAGATATTTTAAATCTTTTACTGCCTTATGTATTTGTTTTATATTTGTAAATTGATAAGGAGAATCCTTGACATTTTGTCACTTAATATAAAATAAACATCAATATTGACTAATTGTATTTTTTATTTGTGAGCGAGTATCATTCTGTCATTGTATTTCCTTCTATCTGTTTAAACAGCATTGTTCGTAAGTATAACAAGTGCTTAACGACCTCAAGTCTTAGATGTACTAATGACACTACACGTTTGCAAAATCCAGATTACCTGCGACCAACATTTGATTTGTTTAATTACGATGATTGTTGCTAGACTTAACTTGACGTAAATACCAACAAAATCTTTTTTTACTGGAATTTTTCATTGGGCCTGCTTACCGTCTGCTTACGATACTTTCCGTCTTATTGCTTTTGGCTTCCGATAACATAATGTTACAAATGACATCAAAACACCATCTTTGGAAATAACCATTCCAATCAAATATCACTAGTCACATTTTTTTGACTTCTACAAAGGGTAAAGAAGTCGTAAAAATGTCCATTACCTTATAATATCGAAAAGAAAAACTCTTTAACATCTGCATTCTTCTATGCTTTACGTACGGCTGTCAAACATGGGCATTGACTCATAAAAAATACTTACTTCTTGTCAGAGAGGCATGGAATACAGCGTTTTGAACGTGATAAAAAAAAGATAAAAAGAGAGATCTGAGGAAGATTAGTTAAATTAAACAATGCTATCTTTCACACAAAAAAATAATGAAATGTAGATGAGCTGGGCACAGGATTCGCGATAAGAGGAACATGTGGTCTAAGGGTGTAACGGAATGACAAATCAAAGATGGATTTTAAACGAAGTAGAACTTCTTCAAACGACAAAATGCTGGAACGATGTTTTAGTAGACATGGCTGGCACCTCGGGAAGCGCTGATAGATAAAGACACAGAAAAATTTAACATAGCAGAAACTCACTAACACAATGTGCATACTAGTATGAAAAATAATAAACTGAAGAATTAAAATCTGACTTAAAACTTGAATTTAAATTACGAAGGCACAGAACTAACTACGGCTATCACATGTGATGGAGCACAATATAATAAATATATCGCATAAAACCAAGGATAGCAAATCGCTTGCAGTATTAAAACAAAATATGTTTTTGATAAAATTGACTAAGAACTGCTCGATCGCTGAATGTTATAATTAAAATTATTTTTAGTTAAGCTGATTATGAAATGAACAATGTATTGTTCTTAATGCGTAATTCATTGGTTAAACCTAAATCTAAATACAATAATTATGTTTGTTTAGTTTATACTGTACTAGCTTTTGCCCGCAGTTTTGCCCGCGTACCAACATAAAAATTCCCCTATGTCACTCAGAAATATTTAATTTCTCTTGGTGAAAAAATTTAGCAATCGGACCAGTACTTTCAGAGATTACCTCCTACAACAAAAAAAAAAAAAAAACAAAAAGACAAACTTTACATCTTTATAATATTAAGTGTAGAAGTATAGATTGTAATTGATTTTCGTTTATTAGTAAATAAAGGCTTTGTTAGTATTATAATCCAATAAACGATAAATTCACTAATTTATAGTCCCCTAGTTGCTAAGACAAGTGACTGTAGCAAGCATTCCTGACGGGTCGCGTCAAGCCGACTCCATTGGAAGTGCACTGGAGTAATGCTCGATAAGTCGCTACTGACTAACTAATGCGACGTAATTATGTGCTGAGCGGACTAGCTTTCGGGAAGTTGAATGATGAGGATTGAGTTGACAGTAGTTTATTAATTGATTTATTAGAATTTTTATTGATGAATATTTGAAGATGAGAAGCAGGCAACAAGCATTCACTTGCAACTTAAAAACGATCAAGTCGGAAAAAATATAGAGTACCTATAATGTTCTATGATTGTTTGGCTGGTATGTCACTCGACAGCAATCGATGATAGTCGACGATGGAGCACGTCTGTCTAGAAGCGATGAAGAAAAAAAGACAATTCTTTTACGTTGGAACCACAATTGTTTTTTTGACAGACTTCTTATATTTACCGCGCACCGGTTCAAGTGAACATTTGCTGGAAACTCGGGTAATTAAAAACATAGCCGTTACGCCAATTAATTTCTCAAAGTCAAAAGTTGTTTGGGTGTTTTCCTGCTACACTATTTAGTAACACTGTGTGAGATAAGTTTACAAGTGCAATGTCCGACACAGATGGACACAGTACTGCGTGTGTTTTTAGATAGGCAGTGCGTTTTGGAGACTCGATACGGTTTGGAGAGTTTATTGCCGGTGCTGGGAAGCGACGGTCAATTAATTCTGACCGAGTAACAAGCTTAGATTTACTGTATGGCGTACTGAATGGCGTTTTCTCTCCGACTCGACGATTGACGCGATTATTGTCTAACTAGCACGCTAATGCGATGAGATAGCGTTCTGGCGCATACGCAAGCACAGGTGCTACGCTAGATTTTCGTGTTTTTCTTTTATAAAGATAATTGCAGGTATAATTGGTACTAAAAAGATGATCTTAATTAAGACTTTATGCCGAAAGTTTATGGCTATGTCTGCATGTTAAATGCTAATTGCAATCGTGATACTTTTTTCAACTAATAACCTAAACTATCAGACTACAAACTAGATAGAGAAGCTGTGTATGCTGTATGAGTCGAGGACGTCGTCACTATGGAACTTACAATTCATTGCATTAAAGGCCTCGTTTGTCGGTTAAAACGAGTAGTGTGGGATCCATTACTGGCTGGCCATCAATCCTGCTGATCAGCATATTGTCAGCTGGTCGCTGTATGTGATACAGAGCTGCATGCGTGATGCCGCTAATTAATTTGGCCCGCGGCTCACAGCGGTACAGCAGTATAGAGACACGGTATCAATGCGATATCGAAGTGGTTTATAAATTACCTATCCACACGAGAAGGGCTACTGTGTAAGGATAAACGCATAGATTTGTGCAAACATACATGTGCTAAGGTGTAGTGATATAGCGACCAAAAAGTGATATAGAGGACCAAATATAAGGATCAAGTAGGTAGTTGACAAATATTTTCTTACTCCGTCTTCATTTGTGTAAATCTAAGCAATCTTTTCTCACTAGAATGGGCTCAAATACACAATACCAAGAGACACTTATGTACCTATTGAATCGAGCTTAAAGTTTCGAAAAACTAAAGAACATACATAAGTGCTACAAGTTTTGAGTTCAATGGAATACCATAACAGTTATTCCGTATTTTGAAACAGCATGTGATCGTATCTATCAGAGTTCTATTGGCAAGTCGTCGTCGTGTGGGCGACACATACACGACCTGAAGAGCATCGCACACCATTCTGTTTGAACTTTAGATCCAAATCTATTTCTGAGAACATCATCACCTACACGAGTAATACTAACAACTTTATCATCTACATCGCATCCATTCCAAATTCGAGATTTTGGCAATTATTGGTTATCTAAAATCTGTGTCGAGGAATGCGGTAGCGGCCGCACCACGACCGACCAGAGCATCGTGTGAGCTGGCTTCATCGCGCTGTGCCGAGAGGAAATAATAATTTTGTTCGTAAATATTATTAATTTGTAATGATTAAAATACCCACAAAACAATTATGTTCCACACAAATAGGTGTCTTAAATGTTGGAGCAGTTTTAACAACTTGTTTGTAAAGCACCTGCTTCCTTCATCATAATTTATAGTCGATGAACTCGTTCGTAATGTTTGTCTACTATAAATATTATTAAATTTTATTTATTCTAAATTTTTTACAGCTAGTATACTAGTTGCGTTGTTTTACGACTAGTCTAATAGGTAACACCTTCGACGAATGAAATTGATTGAATGTCTAATTATCGTCGATCAGCTGTTCAGCTGTAACTCTCTCTAGTGCGAGAGCTCATAAAGTATCTAATAAGGAATCCAAAAGAAAGTGGAGTCCCCGCGCCTAGAGGCTTGGTGATTTTTATTTTAATAATAAAGTTAATCCGAACATTAAGCAAGGCAGAAGGCGTGACAAGCGAAATCGTAATTAACGGCTCATATCTGTGTGTAAACACGCGCGAGGTTTGGGCAAGCGGGCAGGCCGCCGACCCCGGCCGGGCACAGCGGGCTCCGAGTGGGCTCTGGCGCGCCCGCATGCTCACTCACCAACAGATTTCACTCCACTTGGCCGGATTTTAGATGGCACTTGAAAGGGCACACCGGAGATGTTCAACGATGATGTGCTTTTCGCGGTACTGTTAATTGTTCTCGAGATGATGTTTGTTTGACGGTATCATCTCTTACGTAATTGATTCTAAGAAGCAAGATCACTTTATTATCTTTATATAAAACGCCCCGATTGATTACTTTATTAGACTGATTCACTTCACGGAAATGAACAACTGTCATCGAGGAAACTGATTGATTTTTCCATGCAAAGTTATTATCTGCTGGTTAAACACGAGTGTAGCAACACCGTCTGTTGGTGGTGGTGGTGTTTCAACAACTAACAAAGGTTGTATCAAAACGGCGGTTATTCAATCAAATCATATAAATTGTTGCAACTTATTCTAACATGATGCATAAAACCGATGTAATTTTCATAAAGCCGAAGTCAGTAACGTCACACTTTGCCTATAATATAATACCCATAATATTGCTCGCACGTTTTGACAAAGATATTATCTGAAACAGATGTATGTATGTTTTAGCTTGAATGTATAAAACATACGTAGTATGTACACGCAATGATAGGCAAAGAATAAATAAGAGGTTACTTTAACGAAGCCAATGGCTACAATCTCAATTATATCAATTGTCCGTATCTATCAGAACTCAAAGGGTATACGCACTCGCCGGTCGAATCCGGACCGTGACGGAACGCCATAAAATCTCCCGTTCTCCAACATTATAACAAATGCTAAACTGTGTGTAAAGGCATTCGTCACTGCTCGTATAAATCAGTCGGATCGCGCCCATTACCGGATGGTGGATAGGCCGCATTAAACAATATGGCACCGTAAACTACGAGCTCACTGCGCTAACTAACCTTCATTTGAAATTGAAGAAAAAAATATCAAGTTAGGGGAAATTGGAGGGCTGGAAGCACGTGTGGTAGTGGATGTAACTAAATATTGTGGATGTACTGTACTAATGCGGTAAAAAACAATACTATGCCAAAATTTTCTTATTCTTTCTTCTTTTCTTTATCAGTAGCTAAACACTTGAGCACGGAGATACACACAAATGTTAAAACAGCACAACGTAATTAATATAAATTTAATCGATTCAAACAGCACTGCTGGCACCAAACATGACCGCCTCAAAACATGTGCAGCCGCATCTCAGATAATACTCGCTAGAGACACTTCTAATCCAGATCAGCGATAGCCCGGGACAGCGCTGCCACCGCGGCGGACCCAACTGGATAGCCCGCGATCACTATCGATAATATCTCAACGATAAAGCCCTGCCTGGCTGCCTGTCAGCCCCTGTCACCGCTCACCGCCATCGCCAACTCAACGGCGCTAACGACTCTTAATTTTTTTAACATGCAGCTCTTGTTAATTGCAATCTTAATATCAAGAGTTAATTTTGTAAAAGAATTTCTTGATTATGTTAGTTAAGATCTCATGAGATGGGATGCTGTGACATGAACACGCAAAGATACCGCTACCCACTTAAAGTTTTCAAGTCATATCTGCAGAAGCTTTCAAACATATATTTTAGCACATTATCTACATGCCGACTATTGTGGCGCTACTCCACGCTTCATTATAATATTACTTTGATAACCAGACGATGCCCTGTCTTCGTTTTTTTACAATTTATGGAAATTTCCTATCTGAGACCCTACTTGTATTTAAACCTCTATCTGTGTTCTTGATATCTCTCAAGTGTATATTATACGTGAACACAGTCCAACAGACGGACTATCTCAAGCGTAACGGTGTAAGTTTTCTTATAATCTTCACTTCTTAGTGTCTTCACTTCTAGATAATCGCCTTCTGCGTAAAATATTAGTGATTTCAAAGAAGACTTTAATCTTACTTTACTTTTCAAGTTTTATCTTAATTGTTTCAAAGTTTCATCATTTCTTCAATTAAAGTATCTTCTAGCTTTGAGAGCTGTCGAGTACAGTTTTTATTTACTTTCCTTGGTTTCCAATCACCAATGGTTATGACCCAAATCGAAAGTATCAATTACACACGAGTTTCTAATTTGTAAACGGCAACAAATTACACATCGCTGGTGTACGGGGCATGGGCTTCATTTTAGCCGTGACGCAAACAACGCATTCAAACAACTATAGATAGAGAAAAAAACTAAAACCTGTAGTAGTGGGCTCATGGGCTCGTGGGCCTGTGTGTTTCGTCAGAGTGGTGTTAGTGTCAACTCGCACAGACCGCATTGCTCAGTAATGAACCAGCATCGGAAATAAATAATACGACACGTGAGCGCGCCATGCAAGCTATGTTAATACACGAACAGTTGACGTAAAGTGCACAGGAGCACGTGGCGCACGTTGCACTACCTACACTCTACATTATCAACTTGCAAATCGCTACAACATTCCAAAAACTATCCAAAAAGCCCTTTAAAGACTTTATTATACAAATCAAAATAGAAAACCGATTTAAAGATTAGAAATTACTCAAGTGTACATAAAAACAAACAGTGGGAGCTTGAATGGGCTATCACTTTACCTTTTATTATCCGAAATAATCAGAAAATCACGTTTGTGGTTTGGAAGTAGTGAAAACAATAAAACTATAGTCAACGAATTCTATAAAAATATCGTAAAAACCAACTATGTCATTGTTTTACGATCTAAAATAGAGACATCAAATGGTTACTAATAATTTTATTTAGAATATGAGTGGTTGCATGAGGCCGTCCTCACGCAGCCGGACAGCCGCCGGTCCATTTCAGTCGGAGACGGTGAATCTCACGTGACCAACAGCGGACAACTTGAGTATATACTGATAATACCGATTAAAGAACTAATGAAGTATTTACGGCATATTTTATGGATATTCCTACCCATAATAGTGTTTTCAAACATCAAACCAAAGATAGATACTTGTATATTTCAATATTTTCGGTGGCTGTGAAAGAAAACTTGCAAACACAGATACATTTCTCAGACAAAATTTATATTTAAATCGGTAATAAACTAAATCTAAAACGACCTGAAGATAAGACCAAAAGTAAAAAAAGATTACTTTCAGAAATGTGCAACAAAAATATTTATCTGTGTTGATCAATTTAAATAACAGTGCGGGCACTCAAGTAGTAAACTGAATGTAGCCTAAAGTTGTTTACCTACATTCTGCTTGATAGTGACCACACACTCGACAGAACAGCAGATAAAAAGCCACTCAGCTCCTAACTGTTCAATGAAACGCTATTAGTATGCAGCTAGTTTCAAATATTGACATTGCTAATATTACGATGGAGTTTGACGAGTATATAATCGAGTGATTAAAAAAATCTAAATTAGTACTTAGCAAGGAAGTGAATATTGAGAACAAAAATTTACAAGAACGTCATTTTAAAACTTGATCAATCAAGGCGAAGATAAAAATAAATTCTATATAATTGCTCCAAAACATCGTGATGTTATTTTTAATAATCAGGTTCCTGACAGTGGAAGCGAAGGGACGTCGTCCTTGCATCAACTTGCTCCTCGACTGGATGATGAAGCATGGAACTCGTGTTGTGAGGTAGCTCGGTAGCGGTTGTTCAATATTTTCATAATCTGTGGCGTCGAGTGCTCAGCTACCAGCTGCGCCTGCGCACCTCGTGGACGCAGCGCAAACATTGCTTGTGTGCGCATTGTATTGTTAAACCATGTTTGCTCGATCGTCGCCAGTTTACCTTTTTTTGGACACCGACCTTTCAAGTATACCTTGGATACTTGAAAGGTCCGTCGCTGCACGACCTCGCACATACACTCGCCCTATCATTTCAGTAGAATTTAATAGTCCAAATAGCTAATTAATTATACGTTATCGATTGTCTAACGCTCATTAATTTGCCAAAATACCAGCAGAGACAAAATCGTAAAATTTAATGTCCCCGCCTCACGGACGAGGTTATAACAATTTTTAACTATCGAATGATTTATTTTATGGCCGCTCTAATGGAATCGTTGGACGTTAATAGTAAATATTTAATTGGTTAATGTTACCGGTTTTTGGCGATGTCTCTCTAACCCTAAGATTCCTTATGTAACCTTTGCGTGATATCTGATGACGTCACGGCAAGAGCACGGTATCGCACGAGTTTGCGTTGGTTGCTCACTATGATCAGCATTGATTGTCAAAATTGAATCAAAATAAGACTCTTAAACTAAGTAGTTGTACTAAAAAAATGAATAACCATTTTTTTCTAATTTTAAATCTCGTCATTCAAAAGTGATTTTTGATTAGCCTAATTGAAATGAATGAATAGACTTTGTAATTTATACTAAAACTCAATCACTTACATTTCTTCATCAAACAGGCGTAACTCAGGGAGAAACTAAAAGCTCTGGACACAACTTTTAAACTTATTCGCACAAGTGACAAAATTACTATTTTAAAGAAAGAAAAAAACATATTATTCTATATCTCCTGGTTAGTTCCAGTTTTTTTACTATTTCGTGTAAAACTGTATTTCCAGTAGGATTGTAGAAACTATTGCTGTGATGCTCCACAAATAATATTCTTAATGCTAAATAAATTTTTGCAATCAAACTATTGGTAACACTTGATACTCATGAGATGATCTCAGATAATATAACCGTTTTAGTGACCTTAACAACCGTAATATAATCTGTATCTAAAAGCTTCGCGTTTTGACCATCAATGAATATTTAAGAAACCAATAAACACATCTTAAGTGATGTTATCAACAATATTATTCACTTCATAACATTATCATGTTTAGGTGCTTAAGCACATCATAATAATTCCTGACACAACAAACTTGAACAATCAAATCAGATATCAGATGATACAAAGATCTCATCGAGAGATACAGATACACACATGAACGAGAAACAACAAGTATTTGAAACAATAAAAGAGTATTATTTAAATTGTTCCGTAGTCTCATGCATAAATATGTACATGGCTATCGGTAAACATTTTTATTTCTTCATAAAAACGTATTGATGCTACATAAATCACATCTGATAAATATTTAATACTTGTATAAAAACTTACATTTTACGCAACAACGATAATTTTTTAGTTTGCTTGTAGTTTTTAACTGCGTCACAAATAAATAACGGTTTATTACAATTAGCGTAAAATATCTAAATATAATTTTAAAGTTTCAGAATAATTTAACATCAATCAGAAACTACTTTCATAACTTTTGAATTGTAAATATTATTATTTCTTAAATCAATATATAGTACCATTTTTTAAAACTTGAACTTAGCTTTTTGGCTATAAAAATCACATAAAAATAAAATATGGATTTTAGATACGATTTTGCAAGCAATTCACTATTTGGTAACATTTCTTATCGTGTCACTATTGCACGAGTAAAGATCATCTGCATTAAATAAAGAAAGACCATATCACTTCTCTTTGCCAAAACGCTATTATATTTTGTAAATCTGAAGATTAAGCTAAGAAATTAGTTCAGATTAATGGTGTCAATTTGTTGAGATGAAACGTGAAAATCGGGTACTATTTGATGTCAATTTCTTATCACATTGATTGCAAAACAAAGCTTAATATGGTGTTTGTCGGTAATATGTTAAATTAAGACTAGTAGTAGTCTTTAGTCAAGCGTAATTCTTACGAAATCCGTTTTGTCGACGAATTCTAGTTCGACTTTATTATATGTATACTTTGCGATCGCACCTGATGGTAAGCTGTGATACAATCAGTCAGTTTTATTCTATATAGCACTATATTAGTAGTAAACCAATTAGGAGTAACCAGGTCTATACCTGCAGCAGAGTATTGGTTTCATCGTCAAGATTATTAGTTCATCTAATTATTTCAAAATTAAATTCTGTGCCTCCTGTGAAAAGTGATATAACTCGACTTATATCATTTTTGAGTTTTTAACACAAAACTTATCAAAAAATAAATTACGAATTTTTTGGTCTAAATCACGTTCTTCTAATCATATTTCTAAAGAACGTGATTTAGACCAAAAAATTCGTAATTAATTAATACTAATACTCTGCTGCAGGTATAGACCTGGTTACTCCTAATTGGTTTACTACTAATATAGTGCTTTATAGAATAAAACTGACTGATTGTATCACTGCTTACCATCAGGTGCGATCGCAAAGTATACATATAATAAAGTCGAACTAGAATTCGTCGACAAAACGGATTTCGTAAGAATTACGCTTGACTAAAGACTACTACTAGTCTTAATTTAACATCTCTTGCAGGGCGACTTTTCTCTGGCATGATTCTCTATGGGATCTCTTTAAGGATTTTGTCAACAACAGAGATAAGTATGTTATTAGAAATAGGGACCAGAATTGAACCAGATTTCAGAGTAGCTAACTTAGCCTTATCTTTTATAGAATTCTATTTGAAATTTAATAATTAATATAATCACGCTAATATGATAAAAACAAAAGTTTGCACGTGTTGTTCCACCACATTTCAGTGGGTGATAGGAAATACGATATTTTTTATCCCAGGAATATATTATTTTCTTGGGATAATTCATGCACGCTTTTTGATGTCGACCTCATATCATTATAATATATGTATAATTTCTACAATAATAATGTAACTATTAATTGAATAAAAAAATTGTCCGTGGAGTATATTACACATCCTTCTTCATAGAAATCTGGGCTGAGTAATATACAAAAAGCTTCATCTTTTTTGACGGATCAACCTTCGTAAAATTTAAAATCAAAAATGTAAATGGTTTAATGGTTCTACTTTTGATAGATCGTCTTACTCATCAGATGATCTAATCGTTTATTTATAATCCTTCATCCTTCACCATCCTTTGAGGTTTTCTAGGTAAGTACAAGTATCATGGCGGTAAGTCCCCTCTTTGAGGCGTGGCTGGAAAGACCTCACGGCGTCCTTACCTTCCGCATGACGCAGGTACTCACCGGACATGGTTCGTTCGGGAGTTTCCTGCACTCGATTCATGCGGAAGTGACGCCCGGGTGTCGCCACTGTGCGGAACGCCCGGAGGACACGGTGGAGCACACAGGCGAGGTGTGCCCTGCTTGGGCGGAGCATCGCCGTGCCCTCGTGGGGGCGATCGGCGGCGGAGACCTCTCGCGCCGGGCCTTGGTTGAGGCCATGGTCCGGAGCGAGGAGGAGTGGCAGGCGGTCGCCGACTTCTGCGAAGCAGTAATGCTCGCAAAGGAGGAGGCCGAACGCATCAGGCAACGGCGTTATCGCCACCGCCGTCGCCGGGATTCTGATCCCGATTTCCGGCCAACGTAGACGCGGGCTTGCGGACAGTGAGCAATGGGTAGCTCACTGTCTGGCCGTCCGGTAACTGTCCGGACCAAGCCCAAGTCGTCGACGGCGCGCACTGTTCCCGCGCGCCTCAAGGAGTTGTCAGCAACAGCAGGGACCCAGCCGGGTCGAAGCCTACTGGGGCCAGGGTTATCCGAAAGGGCGCTCGAGCCCCGGTATGAAGGCTAGAAGGAACGGGGTGGGTCTTTTAGTCAGTAAGAGTCTGACACTATCTCCCGCTCCGCCCAAGGGCGGGGGATGTCAATGCATGATTTTTTCCCACCATAAAAAAAAAAGGTAAGTACAAGTATCCGCTTTGTTGGAAGCCTTCCAATGCTGCGACTTCTGATACGTGGTCGTCAGTCTAGAACCTTTAATCCCCATCGACCATCTGTTCTGCAAACAATGTACCCAACCCACTGCAACTCTGTAGCGTATTTGCAGAACCTAACGTATCAAATTTATATCAGTAGTAATACAAAGCGATCCAGACTTCTTGCAGACGTTCTGACACATAGTGAGTCTAAAAGTCCAAACTTGCAACCACCTCAACAATGGTAGGAATTTGAAAAGAATACAGAGAACTTAAATTGCTCAATGGCCACCTCACCGAAACCTGTCGTTTGTCAAGACAGTTTCACTAATGACACCATCAAACAGTTTAGTGAACGAGTGACTGGCAGCTTTCACGGTGTTTTCTTTTCACAGCAGACTCCTCATCATCAGCCCGATGTTATTATCTAGTAGTATGGCGGATGTTAGTTCATTGCACCTTCTTGTGTTTGTGAGCGTAATGGCGCGCGCCACACGGATGTGCGTACGCAAATATTAGTAGTAGCTTCACAAGGTCGGGGCAAATAGATAACGAGGAATGCTCTTTGCTGTGTACCCACTCAAAGAGCATTCCATTTGGCAGATATCATACTTATTTTTGTTGTTTGCTTAGGTTTTTACTAAGGGCTCTCAATGGTAAATGAATAAACCTGCACAGATTTTCAATAACTTTTTTTGAATAATAGGTATTGAATAATGTTTAAATCAATTATAAGAATAGGCTAGTTGACACTTTAAATAAGTGTCAAAAAGAAAATACTTAATAAATATTACGATATAATACAAAACGCACTTAGGCACTTCAAAAGTCTCCACGTTCCTCAGCTCGGAAGAGCAAAAATCTGGTTTCGATGAAAAATGAAATTTACCAACCGCCTTGTATCGATTCTCAGCAGATTTCTTAATTCTACTTTCTCTATTTCTAATGTCCATGATTAATGTTATTAATAAAAGCAATAAACAATATCACTTTACGTAGATTAGAACCATTTTAAAATATATTGGATAGAAATAAGTCACGACTGACGTGTGACTTACGTTTATTTGTTTAACATAATTTAATGGTTAGTGTCATCATGGCGGATACTGATCTTAGTGATTCGAATTATGAAAAAAAAACTGTTTTTTTCTATTTAACTGATATCTGCAGTCATCTTTAATTTTTATTAATGTTTTTTTTAATTCCTGGAACAAAATAAGTACTTTTATTGCTAACTTTAGTTTTCAAAAGATAGTTGTTATGTCTTTACGAGATAGACTAAAGGGTAAGACATAGCGGTGCCGCCAACGATATATCACACTCTATTTATTCAAATTCGCATTATCTACAATCACACTTTTCTTTCGGCGAGCCTGATGAAGTTCTCGGTAGATAATATCGCGTCACTGTTGAATAAATAAAACGCTTTATATCGCGTAATTCGGTGCGACACGACACGACGCGGACGCGGCGCGGCAAGGCGCGACTACGCGTGTATAAATATCGCGTTATCGTGCAACGTTGCGACCACTTATTACTCGCCTTTATCCGATTTCATGAGTTTATCTCTACGCCACGAGGAGGCTGTGGACATGGCAGCTCCTGACAAAAAGTTTTCTAAACATACGTATATAGTGACAGCAGTGGTGGCCGAGTGGTAATGGCCCCGACTTACGAGTTGTATGTCGCGGGTTTGAACCTAGCCAGGCGCATTACTTTGTGTAATTTATTTCATCACCACTGCTCTTAAAACGGTGAAGGAAAACATCGTAAGGAAACCGGCATGTCGTAGAATCAAAAATTCGAAGACATGTGACATTCACCAACCCGCACTGGGCCCGCGTGGTGGATTACGGCCCATTCCCTCTCCTAGAGAGGAAGCCTGAGTCCCAGCAGTGGGAACATTTGAAAAGCTGATGATGATGATGATTATGAAACATACGTATGTACCTACTACGAGAAATTCCAATTGCGAAATGTCAAATCAGCTTTGCACTACAATGAAGATCGATATTGTATATCTTATGAACTGGAGATCCCTGTTATGAAGAAAGCATCTTCGTTTATAACAGTTGATTTTTTATTGACTGTTCGATTAATTTATTTTATTCCTTAGTCAACGGGTATAGATCCTACTAGTAACTCAAATGAACCACTTAATTTTGAGACAGGTCCACACGAATCGAGCAGTAATATGATTGAAAGTAAGAAGCGATCAGATTAAGGCGCGTTCGTCCCAAGCAAAACAACAGAAGTCCTCACGTCACCGAGCTCGTTGTGGCCTCGACCACTTTAACAGATGTTAACAATATGACAACAATGTTATTAATGTTGAAGAACAAGTGGACGAAACTGAGCCTGCAACTGTGACGGATATCAATGTTGGAATCAAAACAACTGGCGGTACTGAAAGTAACGACTTCAAGGATGGCTTGTGCAAAGGATTATGTGTGCTTATAGCAGCATAGGCTCGGCCTACTGCCATATTTAATTACATTATTTAGCTAGTTTTCAGGAATAAATTCTCACGGTTTGACTTTACGATAGAGTCTGGTGTAACAGCGAGTAAAAGGCTACTAGACCCCGAATAACGACCATAGTTATTTTTGTATCATCTCTTCTGATTCTATCATGAGTAGTACCTGCAAAGTGTTTCAAAAACAAGCCGACTGTACTTGTCAATGTTATTGTTACTTACATAACTTTAAATATTTGTCAGTCAACCTGTATCCACGAAATCATTCAATAATTCTTTCATAATGTTCGTCATTCATCAGTTTACCTCGTTGATTAGCGTTCATCCATTATTTGCCTACAAGTGAACCGATATTACGTCAGGTAACACTGTACTGTCATACCGCCTGGCCCAAAATTACACACGATAATCACCTCTTTGTATATAGAAATAAGAAGCATAAATGTGTTTGGACATGTTGTTGTCAGAGTAAATATGCGGCCGCTGCGCCCGCGCCGACGTTCGCACCAAACAGTGTTTTGTCTTTGAGCTGCCGTGGTTCCTGTCATAGATTATGAATGTAGATCACGGGTGTCTTATTTCTACTTATATAAGTTTGGTACAGATGAGCTTATAAGTGAAGTACCTACCTTCTATATCAGAGAATGTTCATTCGGGAACTAAATATCTGCTTTCATTTCAGCACATGGCTGATAGGCTTATAAACTTGCCCAAATAGAGAATCACTCCGTAACCGTCACCCAAAACTAGACAGGTGATTGCATTCCAGTGCCTATACTTTGATCTAATGTACTAATGTAATCTACCAACAGTCAACTACAGACCTCAATTCTGATGATTAGCTGTACAGAAACCCACAAGTTATCTTCGAATGAACTTTACGCATCTCTTCGTAGGTGTCCAGTACGATGTGCGTCATCTGCACCTATCTAGTCTGTAGTCGCCAGTCCACATAAGACAAAGCGTGTTTAATTAGCCGCGTGTTGACTGTCGCCTACTGCCTGTATTGGTTCTCAGAATACTTGGCCGAGGTTTGCTTCGACAGTTACTGTTAACTAAATTTATTGTGGGAAACGAAAGTTTGGAACTATTGTCTTTAAGTTGGGGTTAAGCTGTTACTTAAGTGCTAAGTACGACGCAGGCTTGGCTTGGCAGTTGAAAATGAAAAAAAATTGATGATCAATGTGATCATGGCAGGCATTTCTTCACACCAACTACTATAGTGTAAAATTATACGTTTTTAAATTTGTTAACATAAGGAGTATTTAGTACGGCGGCCAATAGTGGTTATAGCATCAATTGATAATTCTTTATACCACTTTCTTCGACTGTTTTTTACGATGTATGTAACCGGCACCTGATATGCTCATGTTTTTTTCATGATTGCTTATCACGTACTTCGGCATGGAGATACATGGAGGAAATAGTCAGCTATGTGTTATTTATGACTAAATTCAATGGTGGTCAAAGCGCGGCGGATAAATTTCCCGAGTACGAGCGGCGTCCGAGCCGTCTCACATGTATTTATTACTTCCTGACCGACGACAAACGTCGGTAATTGAGCGATCACGACTACACCATCATTCCTATCAAACTATCGAATTACACGAGCAACCCTATCGCTGACCGTTCTCCAGGCCTCTTATTCTTTGCGCCTTCTTTCAGATCGCCGAGCTCCGTCCCCCTCGCGCTTATTGTTGCAGCCCGGTCGAGAAAGTGACAAAGGGTCGAGTGACCATGATCGGTACGCAGGTGGAAATAGTGACCACCGGTCACTAGGGTTATCAAATTACAGATGATGTGATGTGAAATTTATCGACACAACGCACGCGTGTAGCGGGTAACGCGGTGAATTTATAAAAAGAATTACATATCGGACGAAAGTGACCGTTGTCCGCCAAATCGGGTACATTGTCGAGCGTGTGAATACTGTTCATTTGAAATTGTAATCGATCGGTTTGTGAATTAAGTAGGAGACTCTGAGGTCAGTGCGAAGGGCAAAACGTACGACTGCCAACAGGTATTGTTTTTGCTGAGTCTTCCTGGATCGTATTTTATAAGGTCATAAACAAGTTCACCTGTTTACGCGGTGCCTGATGGCTAGGAAAATTTATTCATTCCGAAGCAATTAAGGGATAAAGTCGTTTTTTTTCTGAAGCGACTACTAACAAAGCATGTGGAAAAATATTTCGCACAATTCACATTATACTTGCAACTGCTTCTATTACCAACTGATGTTTAAAAGATGTGAAACTGAAAGTTCTCAGTAAGAGAGCACTTCTGTAATACTTTCCTTCGAAACGTAACACTGTTTAGCTCAAAATGCTTTTGATCTTGGAGTAAATTTGGCTTTCATGAATCTATTGATACCAATCAGGCAGTAGAATGTCAGTCGACCTCAGTGTTTTACAACGAAATTCAGTACTATATTTATAAGAATAAGAATGCGTAATAAAAATACGAGTACCATAACTTATTTAGTTTGATCAGTCAATCAAAAGTGCCCATCACGATTAATCATAATAATATAATTTATTTGTTGGTCTTATGTCTAACTAAAATGGACTAAACTTACCTAAGTTTAGTCCATTTTAGTTTTTAATAGTTAGTTATTTGAAAAGGCTCGATTTTAGTGCATTATTTGACCTCTCTACTGGAGAGCTACACGGGTACTGGCTCAAACCCTCTCCACGACAAACTCAAATAAACCCGAATTCGAATGACATAACAGTTGAATTATCGAGTATAGTTAATTGAAGGCATACGTACGTGTGTCGCAACGAACCGCTGGACCGATTGAGACCATGGAGTTGAAAGAAATGGAAAGTTCATGTGCAGGACAGTGATACACACCTATTTTTTGGGTTGATAATCATCAAATCCGTCACATAATCCTCTCTCTCTGGGCGAAGCGAGAGGAAATTCCAAACATTTACTTACTAAAACCTGTTTGTTTTCCTTCAGTTGCAGTTTGCATTCCAGGGCCGCAGTAACTATTTGGAACTATCCCGCAAAGCGGTATTCCCCTAACTTAGTTGCAAATATTTAATTTAAATGCGCAGATTTCGTACTGTTTTAATTCGCCAGACTGCCGTATCAAAGTAAACATAGATGTTTGGTAGAAGTAGAGTTTTATTTGTATATTTCTTACTACTAGTACTTTAATACAGCATCGCCAAATGTCTTTTATCGAAAGATTCTGAAGTTACCATTTTACAGCGTACCGAAGACCAAGATTAATAAAAAAATATATCATTACAAGCAATAATATAATATATCATTGCAATTATTATCAGGTTGACTGGTAGAGAATGCCTTGTGGCATTAAGTCCGCCTATGTACCACTATTGTACATGAAGTTTAAATAAATAAATAAATAAATTACAAGACACTCATAATCTGCCAATACCAAAAAGTAGCAAATTACTTCAAGCTTTAGAAGTTTTTAGCCATTCATATTTTAGATAGAAATGTATTAACATTTCCAAATTCCAAGGTCGTGGTTCTAAAAGTTTAGTTATGATTTCATAAGCACTCCATTCTTGTATGATCATGTTAGTTTGTGAGTCGGACGGAGCGACGGCGACGCGCGGCTAATTCGGCGTGCCCGATCTCCATCATAAATTGTGCTAGAGCGCGCAGCGTGATGCCGGCTCGTCTTACCGCTACAGCCTCTCACAGTTAATTGACCCAACTTAGATATTTATATTAGGGTTTAACATATTTTATCTTAAAGTATGGATTTGTGCGATTGTGGGAATTTCCTCCGAATGTTACTCGAATGTTGTTCAAGTTACTCGTCGTTACAGCAGATTTTTTAATCTTTAAACCAGGTCAATGATCCCATCAGATCTGCCGGTGAACATGGGTTTTGCCTATACCAAGCTTTATTTTGACAGATAGACCGTGAAGTGTAACCAACAAATTGGTGATCGCAAAATTATGATAATGATAACAAAAGAATAGAATCTAATTTGTTCAGCTGTCTCTTACGACACACTAATCATAATACTGGCATGTTGGACTAGGAAAAGGACAAGTTCTATGATAGATATTATTTAATATTTGTTCATTAAAAAGAGATGCAAATGAAATACTTTGAGGTAGTGAAAAACTATCAGATTTAAAGCAAAAAAGGCCTAGTTATATAGAATAACAAATTCTATAGATATTTTGTTATGAAAACATTTTTTCCTGTTGTTTTACATGAATTTTTTAGTTAGAGTTGCAACTTTGTTTTGAATAGTCACTGGTTAATAACTAACCTGTTTCTTTTAGTTGCCCTTTGTGTTCTAGAACCACGGGTTTCTTTCTCAAAAATTCCCCAGTGGCCCTGGCGGGCATCGACTCTGCTACCGGGCCCCTATGGTTTGCTGAACCACAGTATTTACTTCAGCAATTATATTCCCAAGTTCAAATGTGAAATGAAAAACGACCTCACTTTTATCAACAATCATTGTTGGGTAATATTTGAATATTGGATGCTATGATATACCTTACATAAGACTACGAGTACCTTTCTTAAATATTCAGAAATGTAATGAAAAACACGATAGAGACTAACAATTTTAACCAGCAAACAAGTTAAGATATAGTCATTTATGCCATACATATAAAATTGCTAAGTCTGAATAATATATAGAACAGTTACGAAAAAATATTTAGATGTTTTCGTTAGAGAAACATAATTTTAATTTAAGTTGAGTATTCGTTCTTGCTATTTAAGAAGAGAGCTACGATAATTTTTAAAACTACATACAATAGAAAAGAGGCGATCAATTCATATTAAGATTCACACGGCACACTATACTGATGTTCAGAGAAAATAAGACTAGTTAACATTTACATCATTTACACCTGCAATACAGATTAGTACTCTTGTCCATAAACGGCTAAAGGTAAACTCGGTCATAAATTAGGTTCCCTAGATCCTGACCCACAGGCTACACCTCGGAACAGCTACCTAATCACAGGCGTGACTACTGCCAATGTTCGGCCATTTATGTTGAATTTACTGGCAGAAACAATTACTACGCTTTCCTAAAGTTAACAGATAGAAATCTATAAATCACAGCTCAACAAGAGCCCGAGTATTCAAAGCAGAATTTAAGTGAAGGGAACATTTGTAATATATCGTAAATTATCGATTAATATCAGTTTGAGTGCGCGTGAGATAAAGTTATGTACGCAGCCAACACTACATCAATCCTGCGCAGGCAGCCCGCACTCGGAATATAATAACAGACATGTTTACGCAAATACCTACGATTGAAAAGCTCTATCGCTTAATATCGACGACGACGAAATTTAGAAACGGTCGAGTCATCAGACTGGCGTAGTCACGCAGCCGCCCATAGCAAACGATCAATAAGTTAGAATCAACAGTAACAGTAGCCAAATAACTGGCTCTAATCCGAGTCGAATCGCTGGATATTTTTCAATAACGCACAGAATCGATGATCGGAATAGTTAGTGAGGAGTCGGGACTGGATCGCTCGCTCGGTTCGTTTTTTTTTGTGTGGGAACATTTCGTTTTTCAATCACAAGCTAACCTTTTTACGTTGCTGGTGTACGTCGAAGGCGATAAATATCGAAGCTTATGGCCGCGGTCGGCTTTGAACTGCGCGTTTTATCCAGATTGCTACACAATTTTTTGGGTGTTCATATATTGTGAATAGCGGCGTGTCCGGCGCGTGGGCACCGGCCGTACATTTGTTTTACACGATGCAAACTTGCTAAAAACTTGGAACATGATAATCACCGCTGTATGTTCACTTTGCTTCTTGTGCCAGAGTATACGGTTACATGGTCAACACTTCTTGCCATTTCCTCTAGTGGATAGTATCATTTGTCTCAGTGATGACGCCTATTGCTGATATTAAGTTTGCAGTTAAACATCAGCAGTCACGATAAACTCGATAAGCATCAATGTTGAAACCAGACACGTGTCTATCTGTATCAATATTCTCAAGATCTTAATAGTTTCTAGAACGACTTGCGTAAAGCAAATAGGCATTGAGCTAATAATAATCTGCCAAAATCTGTTCCGCGTCTACTTATAGTGCCTTGCGCAAACATAGACCTCAGACAGCCTTAGTGTTGGCCGAATGACGAGCATAGTGGAGCCACTCAGAGGTCTCCTATACTTACATAAGCCACTCATAATAATATATTCGCGCCGAATCGCCAGCATTTCAATATTGATATAATAAAGTGAGTTGACGTGATAACAAGATCTGCGCAAATAGATAAACATAATACATTATTAATGAACGATCACTCGTGTATTCGAGAGTGATTATATCAAAGTTTTACCCGTGGTTTTGCGATTCAGAAATTAGTTTTATTAGTCAGGAAGTGCATCGTGTTTGTACGGTCCTTATGCTGTAGGTGATTGACTTCCAAAGTTTTAATTCATAATTAATAAAGCAATTATATATTTACGTAACCTGTTGCTAATATAAATGTTTAATCTCAATACATATACATATATATATATATATATATATATATATGTATATATATGTATATTAATAGGTTCTGAGTACAACCATTAGTAATGTATTATCTTTGCTAATGACAATGTTTATCCAGTTCTATTCCCGGTCGGCACTTGGTTCAGGAACTAGCACGGCCACATGTTGCCGTCCTGCTTATGTTCTTCATTAATATGATTGTTCCCAGCACAGACCGGACAAACGTGCCCCTTTAGTCTCATCTGAATAATTGTATTAAAAACTTTCTATAGTTGAGGAATGTTTGCAGTTCTGGTCCTGAGAGTGTGAAGTTACACCATGATTCCTACGAGTTCTCTGGAAAATGTGTCAAGACAGTTTTTGTGCACTCATATGTAGTACAGTGACCAGTGTTGCCGTTGCTATACCCAGTGTTGGGCTTGGTGTGCGAGGTATATGGGACGTGGGCGTGCGTTGCGCAGGCGCAGCCACGCGCCCGGTTTCACCGCAACAAAAGACACACGGGTGACTTTTGACTTTAGCCGTGCGGTTAAGCTTCATAATATAATTGAGCTCGAACAAAATCCGGCCGGGTATTACCATACAATGGGCCAGCCGGTTCCGTCGAGCCCGCCAGGTCGCCGAGGGCAAAAAAACACTACCACTTGCCATCCCGCGCTGACGACAACGACGCAACGCCATCACGGTCGCAATCAAATTGATACTCATTGTGCTCGATATAGATTTTAATTTCGATTGCTGACTGGTGCTCTCGAGACGTTATCGAGTCCAGGGGGAGGTTGGCAGGCGTCCATCGAAGGCAGCCCATCATGAGCCCGACGACTGTTTGACGAGTGACAAGAGTCTAAAAAACGCACAGTGTAAGTTACCTACTGGCCGAGCGAGTCGGGATGTTCGCAGTTTTGAGTTATTGCCTGGGAGCAGTGGTTTTTGCGCGCTCGTCGCCGTGTCCCGCGTCCTCTGTTGCACTGAATGCTTCTGATTGATGCGTTTTGTTTACTTTTCTGTCTCGGACGACGAGCGTTGAGCTTTTTGACGTTTCCAGTTTGTTTTTTTACGTTTTTGAGACATCGTGCACATCTTTAGCGGAGTTTACATACAGTACTGTGGAGTAATTGATTGTTGGAATAGGTTGACGAGTCGTGTGGGACGCGGCGGCCGGCCAGGTGGTCTGCACGTAGGTGACAATACTCAGTTCTGACGTCTTTGAACGCATTTACAGCTATCATGGAGTATCACTAGTTTTAAAATGTCAAGTTTATTTTACTTTCCGATGTGTGCTACGCTTTCAATAGTTTGTGGTTTATTTACATTTTCAAGTTACGTCTGTGTGAAAATCGTTTTTTGTTGGTCTTTTTAATTAGCGTTATCAACTGTAGCAGCGCCACCATTAAAGGTTTAATGAATATACTGTAGCTGTTTTAGAATTTGTATGCGATTACCCGTTCTTTTTCGATTTTAATATCACAATATTTTTTTAATCACTTACCTCTAACGAACTGCTAAACGCCTCACAATGGCAGCACATAGCTGGTGTAAGGCACATGTGTGCGTAACTTTCTACGCTTGTTACCGCAGCACACACCCACGGGGCCACATCCGGGTAACGCATCGCCTTGCGTTTGTTTGTTTCACTCACAAACGTGACGGAAAACACATCGACGGTTTTTTGGGTATAGAAAATACGCGACAACTATGTGTTGCATAAAAGTTAGTGAGGAAGGTCGGGAAATGTAAGTGGCAATGCAGGAAAAACATGAAGTACCTAAAAGAAATGAATAAGTTTGTAGTAAAGCATATTTCATAATATTCTGCAGAAGTGCTGAGCCACGGAATATATATATATTTAACTGTCATAGAGCAACGGAGGTGAGAAGAATTAACAATAGGGACTAATGCACATGACAATTAAGGCGTACATAGCGCTCACCATAGTAATACTGCTGCCTTGAGAAATATATTCTGTCATTACATAATTTTAGAGTATAATCAATTTAACATAAAAAAATATTACCTATATATTAAGATTATTATCACTACCAATTAAATGAAATTGAAAATATCAAAAACGTATTAAATAGTCTAGTCTAGTGAAGATGTACCAGTCCCAGGGTTCAGTTCTTAGCCCGTCTCTTTTTTAATTTATATTAATGACCTTTCTTATATGATGGTTCATTCATCGGTTATGATTCTATTCACGGATAACACTTCTCTTATTTTTGGAATATGTAGATAGAAAAGATACGGACATCTTGCATATCAACAAAAGTCTTTTTTCTTTCTTTCTTCTTTTTTTTCTTTTTTTTATCTGTTATAAACTAGTACTCGACTGCGATCCCGCCTGATGGTAAGCGGTGATGCAATCATTGATGGTGAGGCGCACTAGTTTATTAAGTCTCATTGTTATTTGCGAACAAAACCGTATGTCTCAAATTTTCAATATGGAATATCCCTCAAATTGGTCTTAATTTAATCCTTGATGTCAAAAAAACTAGATGTTATTACAGAAACTATATTTTCAGGCACGCTACAGATTTTTCGATACCGAAAATTGCAGTAAGAAGACTCTAACAGGAAAATTAAGCTCAGCTGCTTATGCAGTAAAAATAAAATAAGGCTAATGACTGATGTTACCACAGCTAGGTTACTTTATTTTCCTTATATTCACAGTACTGCACATCAGTGCATCAGAAGTACTGTACACCAGAAGAAAATGTACATTTTCTTCAAGGATTTTGCAGAGGGGATCTGTAGTTGACGTAAACTCAATTTTATACTATAGAAAAGGGCTATACGAACTCGAAATACTGACTTTGCCTTCACTTTGTATTTTATAATGTATTTGGTATGCTCGCAAAAATTTGGGATTTTTTCAATTAAAAACGATTTTCATAAGATAAATACACAATGCAGGTAAATATGAAATTGTAATACCGAGGGAAATTTCAAAATCCAAATCTAGCATTTTCTTATGAAAAAAGCGTATTAAAGGTTAAAGACTACGTTGAAGACACGCTGTCAATGTCTTCTGCGCCTGTGACTTCCCTGGTAGTGCATTAACTGCATTTTAGTAAAAATGTTAATAACTGCTTCATCTTAGCTTCTTCCTTCATATTTCAATTTAGGTTTATCTATTTTTCTTACCTAAAATTGTTCTTGCAATATCTTTTATTTTTTCTTGTCATTTAATATTTAATATTGTTATATAATTAGTTAATCATGCCATTTATTAACTGGTTTCATTATATAGTTTTTTTTATGTTTATGTGAGAACACTGTCGACTTCGTAGAGTCATAGACTGTTTTCTCTTTTAATTCTTGTCTACTATTTGTTTATACATGTTGACTGGTCTATACTGTCCTCTCATACCTATTAAATACTGTAGTAGTTATAGAAATATTGTCAAACTCAATATTTTTTAAATGAGTAGCCATGGAGTTTCTTACCAATTTTTTTTTCCATAGGAAAATAACAATCGTGCACTTGTTTCTGACATTTCATTAATGCCCATTGTGTGCCTATCTACACTAATATAATAAAGAGATAGTTTGCTTTTTTGTTTTTCTTGTATGTAGGCGGTAAACTCTGGAAGTACTGGTCCGATTGCTAATTTTTTTTTTACTGATTGAAATCTGCTTTATAACTGAGTGACATAGGCTGAAATTCTTGAGGGATATTTTATGTACGCGGGCAAAAGCTAGTGTGAAATAAAAAGGTATGTTTTATACTGACTTATGTGTAAAAGCTTTCTAAACATCCGTTTACGTCATTTAGCAACAATATCCTTTCAATGGCCAGACTCTCTAGTGTTTGATATCATACGGGAACTCAAGAAGTTGTTTATGGTTTTCTTCCTTTCATAACTAGGAACATACGTACAAACTAGTTGTCAAACAAACCAACACACGCTACAACTTCATACGTCTAAACACGTTGTTAATTTTATCCGTCGCTCCATCACGACTATGCTAATTGTAATCCTGATTGCTGTGCCTACGTACTACCTATGCGTGTACCTACTGTCACATCGACTTGTCGCTAACTTAAAGTTATTGCTATGATGGCTATTAACTTATTTGTAAAACATTAGTAGGTATTATGTATATCATATAATCAGCCTTTTAAAATGTTCCCACTGCTGGGGCTCAGGCCTCCTCTTTAGGAGAAGGAATGGGCCGTAATACACCACGCGGGCCCAGTGCGGGTTATTGGAGTAAATTTAACTTTTTTCCCTCAACATTTTTTAGGTTTAGCAGGCATACCTCGACGATATTCAGATTATCCCGATTCTTATATTTCTTGAAATATTATTTCCTCTTTAGGTTCTTATATTTCTTTATTGGCTATTATATTTATATTAATTATTATCTGAGAATCATTAATTAATCAACGTATTGCTTTATTTTCTTTAAATTTATCATCATCAATTGAATGATATCAAAATCTGCCCCCCGCAGAACATTCATATAACGAACTACCTATTTTAAGAAACTTCTTCACATGTCACATGTCTGTAAATTTTTGATTCTAGGACATGCCGGTTTCCTCACGGTGTTTTCCTTCACCGTTTTGAGAGCAGTGGTGATGAAATAAATTACACAAAGTAATGCGCCGGGCTGGCTTTCTCGTAAGTCGAAGTCGTCACTACTCGGCCATCACCTAATTATAATATTATATAATTTACTACGCCTACTAAAAATAATTTACGGTTTTTAATAAGGAGGTTGTATACAAAATAATAATAGCTGCACGGATCGACATCCATTGTTGAGCGACATGATGAGATGGTCTTAATATACCAAGATTTCTTCAGAGCCATTTAAGCCGTTGGTCTCAGCTGTTATTTAAAGACCTTTAGCAGTCGTCGCGGAGAGTCAGCAACCAGGAAAGTGATACCAGTCCTGACAAGCAGTATAGTGAACTCAATTATTGGATTGTGGAGGTCAGGTAGGCAGCTTGCCAGCGACTCCATGTAAACTGTACCCAGCACCATTCGATTAAACTGGAAGCCGACGGAAACATAACTGGGAATAGGTTGGACGGATTGATTCAAAAGGATTTGTATCAGGTAACGATTACGCTTAGGAAACAGATAAGGTTCTGAAAATATTTTTGCCAGTACTACACATGGCAATCACTACCAAAGAGGCCATTCGGTATCTCTCAGTGGCTTGAAAGACTCTTAGACTTAGACAGCTAGAGACTGGCTGCCTGTCCGAAACCATACCGTTAGGTACCGTTCTCATTAAAAAATTTATTATGGACGTTAGGTTACTTTTAACTTTATTTTGTTAATTTCTTTTGATTTTTTTTTTTGCATTAAATAATAATATGAAGGACCTATATGTTATATGGCTGCGATCTCACCCAATGGTAAGCAGTGATGCAATCGTTGGTGTTGAAGTGCACTACATAGTTTACACTCCAGCGTTGAAGACTCCTAAATGATAATCGGACGGGAAGACCGCAACAGGCAAATTGTTCCAGTCCTTCCATGAACTTGGTCGTTATTCTTGTATCTGCTCACTTCATAGGATCTCGATTACGTCTCATGCAATAGTCATACGTTGTTAAGCACTTTTTTTTTATTAACATTTCTGAGGGACAATAATTGACGTCAAATTGTGTAGCGTATTCCGTTTATGGTAAACAAATCTAATGAAGCGAAAAATTATACTTATTAACGTTGTTCGAACTACCCAAGTCGTTTGACTTTTAGACAGACTATACCTGGGCTTCTACCAACTTATCTCAATGTAGGTACTCCAACTGCAGTCTCATAGCACCTTAGTAACTTGGCTGTAATAGTAACAAAGTTCCTATTATCTTCTGAATCACCTCCGTAAATCCCCATGCTTCATACTTCACCCTAACAAGCAGTACCTTGGTACGTCTGTCTGTGTGTGTGTGCGTGAAGTCCGGTAGCTAGATATAGCTGTGATCACTTACGCGGCGCGACGTGACCGCTGTACCAACGAGCTACCATCGATCGCCTTCTTATATTATGTCTAATTATAAGGAAATATCCTGCAAGGAACCTTCAATGTGATTCGAAATATCCTCTTAGTGACAACAAGTTCCTATTGAGAATAATTTTCAGACATGTTGTTTAACATTATGTTGTTCCTTTCTTAGTAGTAAAGGTATATTATTTATAAGATGAACGGATTAAGAAGGAAGAAAGTACCTGTTTTTTTTATTATGCACGGGCTTACATTCGACCACTATCGCACCTGATGACCTAATGTGTGTTCCTAAAACGTTTTGTACGTATGAGTTGGATGTCCACCATTCCACTTTATTAAATTTAGGTAAATTGGCGATCTTCGTACGGACTAACAGTCAATAAATATATTGATCGAGTGACGAAATGGTTGAGATTAATGTATTTGCCAGATGCTGTAATTTTTCGATGAAATTAGACATTTTGTATTTTTTTATAACACGCGAACCCCAGGCGTGACCGAGATGACACCAGAAGGACACTAAATAACTCCATATTGACATATCGTGTCGTACGAACTATTTTAGAGAAACTTTAACAATAAATAAAACAGGTAATGATATGCAGACAGTTTCGCGTAAGTGCCACTGACCACTGAGGCGTAACGTCATAGATTCGTGGTCGCGCCACAAAAACGGCGCATCGAAGCATGCGTTGACAAACGCTCGTCCCTCGCGTCAATACCGCACGCGCGAATATCTATGATAACACGCATCAGTGGGCTGTATGCCTAATGCACCATTTCGAAAGAGGCTGTAAACATTTTTTGCTGGTTTTTAACATGCTCCAGTGATTGATGATTTAGTAACTTAAAGCACTGACTGTCGAAGAGTGTATTGTTACTTACTGATCTACTACATTTCAAGCTAAGTTTCTAGATCGTAAACCGTTCGTCTCAGTCTAAAAATAGAAGAGTTAAGGAAGTTTTTATAGCAACAACAATAAAATTATTCTTTTAATTGACCATTCGAAATAGCAATGAACTCAACAGCTGTTTCGGCGTTAAGCTAGCCACGAGCCATATCTGCATTCCGTTGTAAATTAAATCATTACAAAGTAGGTAGGTATCTAACTCAATACATCAAACACTAATATCATAAACAGCTTAGCATATTTAATACATATTTCAACCGGAAGAAACGAAAATTAATGCTAATGACATTTTTTTAACAATATTTTAAATATTAATATTGCAACTGTGTGTATAATAGGTATCATTAAAGAATAAGTGCTTTTATAAACATCCATACGAACATCAGTGGTTCAGGCGCCATTAGCACAAATGTGAACAGAACACTTCTTTTTTTTGTATCAGTAAAGCTTTGTAACGCAACCGTGACGGACGGTGAATTTGGAGCTTAGCTTACATTCAAGTTTCTTGTACGCTCTAACATCGGCCATTGAGAAAATTTGATGTCTTCTACTTTACCGCCTTAGCGGTTGCCTATATACGTAATTTATATGATATACGTATTTAATTATGAAGCCTACTGGCATGACTTGAACGTGAAAAACACAGTTCATGGAATATCATTTATATTTAATAAGAAAGTGTTTGGTATTCGGCTTTAGCACTTTCTCGGTTTCGTTAATTACGCAATTCCTAGTGTCAAAGGTAAAGTTTAAGCTCTGCGAGCAATGCCTCTCATCGTCAGAATCTACATTGTTTTAGGTGCGAATAGAAAATAGTTTTCCGCTATTTATATCCCAAAAACAAATTTACCGGCAACAAAACTCCTAAAATAACTCGTAAAACAGCCCAAAAACATAGTCGACTTGTGTGAGGATTTGTTTGGTATCGATTGAAGCGTTAGTCGGCTCGGCGCGATTAGTATGCGGTGCGCGAGCGCGCGCGCTCCGCAAACTGCTCTATTTGGGAAAGCCCTATAAGTGAGGCCGGACGTCTGGCGACGACGACACTAGCGACGTGCTGCATCCCGCTCAGCCGGCGCACGCGCACGCCGCCTGCCCATACATGCGACACAATGATTTACTTCCAACTCCCAAAAATATAGGACAATAGAGTACCTTCCCATAATCGAAGATGCTCCTCATAAAGATCGCTACGACTACCTGTGAACACTTGTTCTGTCCTGGGCACATTTTAATATGTCTAAATTGACGTGATTTGCATAATAAATCTTAGAGACCCCCCTGAAAAATTAAGAAATAATTTATAATGCAACATTTACTGAAGCAATAAATTCTTATTAATTTATCACATTATTTATGACTGTAATGACCTGCTGCATGTCAAATGTAATGTGAAATATATTTGCTACATCGACAGGCGTCTCTGAGATTTAAATTAGAATTTACGCAATAGGTTAAACTTGTTTTTATAACAGGTTGTAAAAAAATCGCAAGAGATACGCAACATTGACAAGCTAGAAATATAACATAGATTGTCTATTTAAAAGCCCGGTTAGAGCTTAGAACCTAATCAGTTATTAGGTTCTAAGCTATAACCGGGAATAACACTTAAGTCTAGTTTTGATCGAATTGATAAGCTTATTTCCATTACATAATTAATTACCACGCCTAGTGACTTTCCACTTTCATTAACGACTCTCACTCTCCAAATTAGCTTATCAAAAATACAAACGCAAAAGTTATTTGCATAGTGAAAAGTAAGACTCGAAGTGTCAAACTTTCTGAAAATGTGTGGTTTATGAAGTAGAGCACTGTTCGTGGCGTAGCGTCACGACAGAAGGAAAGCTTTTCTCTGACACGGTTTCCCGCAAGGTCGACGGCCGCGCCACGGCCGCGCACCCGCCAGCCTGCCACTCACAGTCACAGGGACATCTCACACCCCAGGTATACCTGATACTTAGATACTTCTAATACTGCATGGACCATGTGCATATAATCAAAGATATCTAAATAAATGTCAATTACGTAACATGACTAATTTTCCGATTAGAAGAACTTAGCGTTAGTCTTACAGCTCCGTATGCAACGTGGTAGAACTACCCCTAAATGTGGCACTGCTGAGTGCTGATAATCTATACTAATATGAAAACTATTCCTTGCTCGTGCGGCTTTTCTGAAAATCTGTTTAAGCACTAAAAACGCGCGGAAAAAAAAACTAAGTTAATTCTATCCGAGCAATGATTTATCAGCGCAAAGGCCTGTATTTACAGAATTCACTATAAAACGCTGTTTTTAAAACGTTATAATCACATTTTCAGCAACCTCCGAACATTCCATAGCAACAACCGGGTATCAAGAAGTGTTCCCGTGTCGTCGCCTGTCGCCGTACGCACGGCTGTACGCGCCTTACGCACGTGACGGGGCGCATGACGCATGACTTACTACGCCGTACGTCAACCTACCAGCTCCTTATACATGCGGGTGTACTACATTATGTAGGCCTACGCAGGAATATGTGGCGGCTGTCAGTGTTGGTGATAGCGAAGTTGAGTCCAAAGGAAATCTAATATTGTACCAAAAAATAATACTCATCATCGTCATCATCATTTCAGCCGAAAGACGTCCATTGTTAGATATAGGCCTCCCCCAAGTGTAACCATAACGACCGGTCCCGTGCGAACATGACAATAGTTGATGGGACGAAAGGTTCAGGAGTGTCGACCACGTAACGGAAGGTGAATCGATGAGCTAGAAAGGGTCACAGGAATTCGATGTATGCGAGGAAAAAATAGCTGTTGAAGCTATCTAAAAATTGAACTTCATAAGTAGGAACTAGAAATAACGCACACTAGATAAGTACAATGCACGTTGTTTATTTTCAACCGTTTCTACTTTCCGTTGTTTGGCTCGTATACTACGAACATTACTTGTAGTCAACGAGACTACAAGAGTAGAACAAAACCGTAGTCCTAACAACATGACAGCTAAACCTTCTCAATTAACCCTTCGTGTTATGCGACCAGCACCAGTGCAGCGTCCAGCGACCATCGTCCAGCTGCCTCGCAGCCATGTGTCGCGCACTTTACGACCACGGCACAGTATTGAGATAGCAAAGAAGCTGAGTGCCGATAAGCGAATCAGTCCCAATAAACATAAAGTGTGTATGTTACGCCGTCAGCCGCCGCGCGCACCAAACTACGGGATCTTAGATAAATGGACGACGCGACGACTCTGTTCCACGTTTTACTGAGTTAACTACTTATATTTTGTGATAAGAAAATGTCAAAGGAAAACATGGAATTGTATACTAACTGTATTAAACGTGTAACTGAAATTAATTCTCACCTTGTCATCTCACAATAAAAGCAAAGCAACCTGCTACAGTTTGCGTCTACGCAAACGTGTTCGTGTTTCTTTCAACTGAATGATTTCTGTGGAGTCAGAGTGTGTGTGTGAAATCATTCATAACCTTGACATAAATTTGAGTTTAGGAAAAATACTTAAATTAATTATTTATTAATTAACAATCCTTGATAACTTTCTCATTAAGTCAAAGTTCACGATAAAAACAAACAGATTGGAACGCCAATGAAGATGCCCCTCAGCGCTTCGGGCAAGGTTCGAGAGACATCCTCGATACGTATCGTAACACTTACGCAGGTCCACCTTGCAATTTGCGCGACTCTAAAAATGTCAACGAGTTTTATAATGTAAGGTAATCGATACACCGCCGACTAGATAAACAGGCGGCTAGCGACGGACTTGCGAGAACCTGCTCGGGACTGAGTTAAGGAGAGGTCGCCCAGGACCTCAGACTGATGAACGCGTGGGGAAATGTGGCACTTGCAGCGTAGAAGGGAAGACCCCAGAACTTAACAAATTGGAATATGCCAATAAAATGTAAATACATATAAGTGCACGAACACATCGTCAATTAGATGCAAACTAGTTCATCTATTGAACGTTTCCACAAAGTTTTCAGCAATAAAAAAATAAAGAAGTAACAGTTTTAAATACGAGTAGGTAAAACTGTTACTTCGTTGTGCTTTTTATTACATGTACTTGTGCGTAGGTACATCATGCTGCTATTTTCCTGGTTTGACTCATGCGGCTGATGCGCGGGTATTGCGAAAAATACCTACAGTCATAGGTAGTGCTGTGTTTTACTATGAACTGTGTCAGACAAACAACAATAGATACTCGTACCACATCACATAAGTTTGTGAATCTATCTATAGATTAATACGTATCTAGTAGTCACGTGTTTTTCCACAATTAAACATTGCCACTCAGAACAGATTCGGTGGCTTGATGTTTAGGGTCAGTTCTGCACTATCGATTTTAAAATTATCAATATTATGATGGTGAATGATCACCCATTTATTTAATTAAATTAAACAAACATATTTAGTAAATTCATTTCAATTAGGTAATTTAATAGATATTTTTAATTTTTTCTTGTACAAAACATTGTTATTTGACCTTTTCAAAATTAACAACTAACGATACATTTTTCTGATACCGCTGCCATCTTAAGCGCTAAGTTGTCTCATTCTTTTAAAGTGTCACTTTCTGACGTTAAGCAGGAATTGTGCTAAAAACTGCGGAGTGTGGGTATCTAGAGACAATCGTAATATATTCCCAGGTGCGGCCGGGGCGCAGGGCGAGTGCTGACACGTCAAGACTGTGCCTGTGCAGGCGCATGCGGGCGGTAATTAAACAAACGACATAATGACTACATCCTCACTACGTACTACGTGCCGCCCACGTTAATTTTTTACAGTGCCTGAAGTACGTAGGACTGCAAAAAATAATAATAATAATTAAGGATCATTTTATTGAAAAGTAAGAATTGAAATACGTCTTTCTCTATTTTACAGTATAATCCATTATTATGCACTACAGGGACGACCTAAGTTAACTTGAAATATTCGCGCACAGACCCGTCTCTAAAGTTATTCAAAATTAGCCAAACATTATTAATATTATACAAATGTGCGCGATCTGACGTTAAAGTCAACAGCTCGGTTTTCGATCGGCCATTAATACACGGCTCATAATTTATCACAATTATAGTGAGGTCAATATTCAAATGTAACAAGCAAGGAGTCGTAAAGTTTTCATGTCACCTCATTAAGCGGAGCGCGCTGAGGCCGATCATTTGCGAAATCCTCACTCGAGAATGCCAAAGATCATGATCTGTTCGAATATTTTTTCTATCGGAGGTCGTCGGAGCAGCGGTACTGCTATTATAAATTGTCACCAAGTCACGCTACATTTAAATATTGATAGTGATATAAGTTCGCTATATTCGGCTAACGAGCGCGCTCACTAAAAACTAATATCAGTATATCACACTCATCCGCGTTTTGGACACAACCACATTCAATGAAAACTCTCAAATGGTCACAGCGATCGCGTTGGAGTCGACATTACACGTTAAAATATTTATTTTAAATTAATTGAGTCTTTTTATAAAACTTATACAGTAAAGCGCATAATTATTTGAATAAACTTTTAGATTAAGGAAGCATGAAATAATTTAGTTCAGAAATAATAACTCATTTACCATTCAGAACACCATCTTGTGTTTATTTTGCTTCCATAAGATGACTATATCCGTCTTTTACGAGCAAAAACGCAGTAATATTCGAATGGTCATTGAGCACATTAGCGTGCACGTTAATACTGTCAAAATGTCATATATCATTAGAAAAAATTTATGATGTCTTTTATTTGCTTTGAAATAGCGAACTTGTTTGTTGGTGCATGGAGAGTTGTGTTGTATTAGCATAAGATAGGGTTGGTTTTGTTAAAGCGCGCGTGTTTACGGGAATGTAAGCATGTTCTCCTTATATGGTAATATGCGAGCTTGTGCATGAAAAGTCGTACGTTTTTGTGGTGCGTGGTGGTGGTGGTACCATCTATAACTGCGAACACAATCAAGCGCGTCGTTCCGCGCCAGTGGACGCCGCCATTATTTCGTCTTGCGATGTTTGCGACGTCTATGTTTTCCGACTGAAGGCGTTAGACTCTGAATACATGTTGTAATTGGCTGATGCAATATTTTTATGATTTTCATCATCAGTAGTTTTAACAAGAAAAAAAAACAATTACTGGTCAAGTACAAAGTTAAGCCGGGAGCAGGTTAAATTATTGATTCTGGGAATAAAGGTAAGATACATTATTTTTTATACTCAAAACAACCAGTGGGTTGACCACCATTTTTCCAAATTTTTCTCAGCATTTTTTCCAAGAGGTCAAAATAGACCATTCATATCTGGAACGTTCAACAGAAAGCCAAGACACTCTAAAACTTGCTTAGTCGAACACCAGAAAACTAGTGCAATATTTAAAATAGGATTAAATCTGGTTTTCGTTGAGTACTAAGCTTTACTTGTAATTCGTGTACACGCGACGACTCCACCGTCGGCCGTAGCCCACAAAAACATGTTCTACTCATTATGAAACACGAAACTATGATATTTTAAGTGGGCTCGCTCGCTCCGCTCCGGTCCGCTCCGCTCCGGCCCGTGCGACAACCGGGCTCGGCGACAACACGACACATCAATATACCGTACTGTTATCTAGAGAGCCTTCAGTTGGGAGCAACCGGTATCGAGGCGAAACTATTCTAATACAAAATGAACCAAAACCAGTCCAAATTAATGATAACATGTTGGAAAATGGTGTTTTATAGGCCGTCGCCGGCGAGCGTAGGATGAGCCGATCTACTTGCAGCGATATCTGTCTGTTTACTAATAACTTATCGCACTTAATTGTCCCCGCTCTTCCTCAGCTCTTCATAAAAATTAACATCGATCTTTCGAAATCTCAATTTAAAACCCAATTTATTCGAATGCTAAAAACAAGTAAATAACCGTAATAAAAGAGTAATACTGTAGGATTAAGCAATTAAATAAAACTGTAATTCAAATAGGAGCCTGTCTGATTTGTGCATTTGAGTCTGTATTTTAATGAAGTGAAATAACAGACTGGAAGACTTTCTTTATGCGGTAATCCTGCTTTAATGTGTCTAGACTGCTACTAACATGATTTCGAAAATAAAATCTACAAATATACTTAAATTAGGTATATTTAAATAGCTTGTCACCTCGTGAGTGATATAATTGCGCGTTTGATCGGTGGAACAATGGTCAAACGCGTGATCAATTCGATCAGCCGGTGACCGCTGACAGGTGCAATTTCTTCCTGATATATCGCGCCTACCAACCGATTAATCGCTTCTTTGTAAAATGATGGATGCGTTACGATCATTCCGATCATTATGACCATTGTGTGGCTACCAAACGGCCACTATTACCCATTATCATAACATTTTAATATATTAAAGTTTTACGACTTAAACCCAAGCAGTGCTTAGTGGTGATCGTGAACAAATATCATCGTATCATAAATATTAAATTTCACAGATATTTTTTAAATAGAAATAAATAGCATAATGCTAGGTTTATTGGCGTTTGACGAAATTGATACCTTAATAGTGAGTGGCTGATGAAACTGTTGGTAATGTTGCTTGAAACTTGACTACCGACGAACATTTGTACGGACTTCACGTCATCCTCGATCGTTCTGATCGGTTATTTGTGTAAATGGACGACAGTAAGTACATATAGTTTAAGCAGAGAAATATTATTATTCAATACAGTGGCGCTTGCATATCAAATGCATCTCTCTCTGCTTAATGGGATAAGAAATTGGTTATTTTTTACTTTTTTAAAATGGTTCTTCGGTACCTCCAATAATTATGTACATTTATTTGTTGATACTACAACATTCCTCACACCTTCACAATCATAACATGGCAGTCCTAGTCTCCCAATCTAGCAACATATCAATAAAACCTCGCTTATCACTGCCTGCCATCACGGCCCCATCACACCACTGATCAACATCACCAGCAGCCCATAACATAACTCGTGATGATCACCGCGAGCACCTTACCGACGGCCCGGGCCATAAAGAGCGGCCACATAAATAGTGCGGCACAGAGATGGCGGGCTGTGTGATACCACTAATTAGTGCGCACCTAACTGTTCTGTTTACAACGTTTTGAATCAAGCTTGATGGGTGCCGTTTTAACACTCCACATATATCTCGGTAATTGAGCTGAATCAGTGGTATCAACATATTTTTTTTCTGTTTTTACAGTTCCATCCTCAGCTGGGTCAAAGTTTTATTATTATAACATTTTTTTTCTAATAGAAACTACTCCATAACAGTTCTGGCAAAATATACTATAGATATTTTGGCATGTCAGTGCTAAGAGCCATATAAACAACATGTAGCTAGAATAATGCACAATCACACCCCAATTAAAAAATCAAGTTACAATCATAGATAAAACTGAAACTGAAATTTTACTTAAATACACTTAGATAGTGGTTTTTTTTTTAAGAATTGGTCATCCTAGGCAAATAATATAAGGGACTCGCCGCACTACGTTGATTGCGCATCAATTTTGTCTATACGCACGCACACCCAAACACTAGTGACGCAAACAAGATTTATGTCAAGAATTTATTAAGATTTTATCAGAATAGATAATATTTCATTCTAAAATAACTCTTGATTATTTTAGGATAAAAAAAAAATATTTTTTAAAAATAGCTGAAATCGACTCAGTTGGCAATTCTCAACACAGTACGAAATGCGTTTGATAAGTAATATTTTATAAATACGATTTTATCGCCGTAATTCCATAAGGTATTGTCAACTTCTGAAAATCATTAGGTATTTACCGCAAATCATCCTTGCTTTATTTAACTATTTTAACGACTATGTTTTATTGTATTTATTCTGGATTATTTGAAATTTGATTACAATTTTGTATCTCATGTACCCTTGGAGTATTATATAATATATCTGAAATAAATAAATGAATTCATTAATAGTTATTACTTGTACCAAAGATTGCAAAGTTGCTTTTTAACAGCGTGCTCAATTTTGATGACTGAGCAAGCGAAGGATTCTAAAATTTCAATATTTAAAATCCTGAGCGTTAGCGAGAGAATCAAAAGAGCACGAGGTGAAAAATCTTTGCAGTCGAGTGCAACACGTAACTTTTCATCCCACCTCAGCGAGGAAATGACTAAATGCAAAAAAGGGGTTCTGAGTCTGAGTTTTTAACAAATGAAAAAAAAAAGTTGTATGACAAATTTGGTACTCGTACCATGGAAGTAGAAGTAAATAGATTTAATGATCTTTTGAATACATAAACATAGTGCACGCGATGTTCCAAATTCAATTAACTTTATCTCTCTGTAGAATAAAAACCGCTTTTGCTCTCAGATATCGAAGAGCAAAAATACTCTTTCCGAAATGGTGGGATGAAAAAATAATTAACCTTTTGAAAACTTGTAATCTATCATTATCTGTATAACTGTGTACGAACGATACCTAGTGCCAGAATGTTTAGAGCTAGCACAGAATGTTGCTGGGAATGCTGGGACCAACATTCATTCAACACTTTAAAGTTATGTTTTTATTTTCTTGTTCTGCTCCTGTGCCCGTGTATTGGCAATCTATCAATGTTACAGGTACTAATTGCTCGGTTAGGTTTTATTTAAATATTTAATTCTTGTTTTTTAACGATTTGAACTGTAATTGACTTCATTTCTCAAAGTCACAGTGAATATAATATTATTACTTTCAAATTAATATGTTTATACGAATTTTAATTGAGTCGTAATAATTAAAACATCAATTGAGTAATGTAACTGGTTTGCGTTTGAGAATAAACACCTTTTTTTATGGTGGGAAAAAATCATCCAATGACATCCCCCGCTTTTGGGCGGAGCGGGAGATAGTGTCAGACTCTTACTGACTAAAAGACCCACCCCGTTCCTTCTAGCCTTCATACCGGGGCTCGAGCTGTCTTTCGAAACTAACCCTGGCCCCAGTAGGTTTCGACCCAGCTGGGTCCCTGCTGTTGCTGACAACTCCTTGAGGCGCGCGGGAACAGTGCGCGCCGTCGACGACTTGGGCTTGGTCCGGACAGTTACCGGACGGCCGGACAGCGAGCTACCCATGTCCGCAAGCCCGCGGAGAATAAACACCTAATATTATACCAATCAACACGTGCTCGTAAGAAATTTTCGAATTTGAAATTATATATCGTACATTAATTTTCACTTGACAGATAAGTTTTTCGCACAGGACCGGTTGTTGTGGCGACGATTGGGGGAGGCCTATGTCCAACAGTGGACGTCTTTCGACTGAAATGATGATGATGAATGATGACAGAGAAGTTTGAAAGGATAAAGGGGAGGCTTTTGCTCAGCTGTGGGATATAAAAAAAAAACCACTTATATGTACATAGTTGAAGTTGTGTACGACAGAATAACAGTGTAAATGGAACAAAGTCATAAACTTGGTACAAGCAGGCGTTTACCTTACAATGACTTGGTACAGAGGCTCAGTGGTGGCGTCGTAGGCGAGCGCGACGGGCAACAGATAGGTAGGCCAACCGCTTGTCAGGTGCAGCGCCTTCCTGCCCTGTGGGTGTACAGGGCACTTGTTCTGGGACAGTCACAGCCTAAAATTAGTCAAATGGGTTCTGTATTATTGCTGAAAATTATAGAAAGCTATGTTTTACCAGTAGTTTTGCTTCCGTAGAATCTCATAAGAACCGACACAGCTTGAATCTGAACACTATGTATCCTCTTCCAGGGCTTTCTTTTTACAAACATCTCAACAAATGAACAATGTTACCACCCCACAATATTTCGTCAAGATGGCGCTCTCCTACCTAGCATGAAAACTTGTTGCAACTACTTAGTGATTTTTGCTATTTTTATTACAGGTACGTACTGTGTGGATAGACAGCTTTCAGTGTGCTTCAAACATTACAGGGTTGTTTTTTTTTTTTAACTTATGCTTACTTTGATATTTTGTAAAGTTGATTTTTAGGGTTCTGTAGCCAAATGGTAAAAAACGGAATTCGTAATGTCTGTCTGTCTGTCCGTCCATATATCACAGCCACTTTTTTTCGAAACTATAAGAGCTATACTGTTGAAACTTTGTAAGTAGATGTATTCTGTGAACCGCATTAAGATTTTCATACAAAAATAGAAAAAAAGCAATAAATTTTGGGGGTCCCCATATTTAGAACTGAAACTCAAAAATTCTTTTTTCATCAAACAAATACATGTGGGGTATTTATGTATAGGTCTTCACAAATTATATGATATGAGGTTTCTAATATCATTTTTTACTGAATAGTTTGCACGAGAGACACTTCCAAAGTGGTAAAATGTGTCCCCCCCCCTCTAACTTCTAAAATAAGAGAATGATAAAACTAAAAAAAATATATGATGTACATTTCCATACAAACTGCCAACGAAAATTGGTTTGAACGAGATCTAGTAAGTAGTTTTTTTTAATACGTCATAAATCTAAAAAAATACACTATTATTAAAACATCGATCAAAGTCACAACGAACTACAAGAACTTTTATAGTATGTTACTTGCTGCTACGGAACCCTTAATGGGCGAGTCCGACTCGCACTTGGTCGGTTTTTAAAAGAGTTATCTCGGCCTTGGAGCGCAAAACGAAACTGAAAGATCACAGGAAAAACAAAAAATATCTGATACTTCCTATCATTCCACCAAGAGCGGGAGGAGTTATTTGGTAGTTATTTTTTTGGTGAGAAAAAAACTGTGGAAACTACTTTCAGTCTTCTTACTCTCCTGGCAATCAAGCAGTCAAACATCTCAACTAAGAGAACGTCGTGAGGAAACGTGGCATGTCTCAGATTTAAAAAATCGAAGATATGTGACATACCAGTCCCTCCCATAAAGAGGAGACCTGCGCCCCAGTAGTGGGAATATTTTAGGGCTGATTATGCTTATCAATCAGTAACCAAAAACAGTTCCTGGTATATACATTATTCTATGCCTTCTGTGGATAAAGTCGTAAGGCAAAAAGTGCATTTTTTTCGGGAGTGCCGTTTTTGTTATTGTTCATAACATAAATAATAATTTGAGAAAATCCTTTTAACCGATGTATTTGCATTATTTAATCATTAATCAGTTTAAGATCACAAAAATAGACCAGACGCTGGATGTAGTAAGAAATAATAATGTATTTTTTTAAAATAATATCCATTTTCAATACACTCAGAAAGTGACTCTTATTGCACTGCACTTATGTATATAAAGGCGCTTGTTACCAAACTATGACATTTTGATTACCATTACGCACTCATGCTATTATGTAGTTAAAACCTTTTTGTTCAACCTCTTTATTCACAAAACAAATTTTGAGTACGAAAAAATTTGGCATAAGTTATTGCGTTCAATGGTAAAATTAGTGTCTTACTTACTTATTTCATGCAATTTTGATCATATTAACTACAAGTTAATTTACAAACGAATTTATTTAATTTAAAAAAATCATTTAGTAAATAAATCGTACAATTCATTTTTTTTTTTTGTGGTCTATGGCCGCTATTTTAAGATGCGCGCGGTTTTTGGCTTGATTTATTCGAGTGTAATTCAGTGGCATTAACTAAAGTTAAATACTACAAAATCAAAAGAAAATGTTACATGCGTATTCCATTGTCACTACGAAACACATTATAGTAAAAACTTTTCACGCAAAAAAACATAAACGTAAGACTAGGCAGTATAATTAAAATACCTTAGCCTTCCCCTAGGGGTAAATAAAAAAATTATGCACGCGCATATGAAAACAGATTTTTACCGCCATGTCACAAAAAAGTTATCTACTAGTTTTACTGTTATTTTCTTCACAAGTGTATTGAAAAACATCGTATGATACACGTGAGTAATTAATGATTACCGTTCTCGGCTCTCTTAAGACCCTCGCCATGGCTCGGGTCCAGATAAAGCCTCGACTGTAATCACTAACATTACACACTTACATCATAATGTACTATTATTTAACAGGTACACAATTAACTTATTAAAGAAAAGAAACCGAAAAATAGGCATATAGGTGATTTTTATTGAAACAATATTTTACAACATAATGCGCAAAATTATACACTCGTTCGCTCTCTATAAAAGTCTCATAAAATTATATACTCTTTGCCTGGGTAAAACACTGATACATCACAAAACAACAAAATCTGCAGAGTTTTGTAGTGATTGATTCATAAAATGTTGAACATTCCATACATATCTAGGTAATAATCCGGTGACTACATGACGTACGGGTAAACAAAAATGACAAAAGCCTTCACTATAGCGTATAGCATGTAAAAGGTGCCAGCAGCGACTCATCCGACGGCTTTACGTGGTCCTCCGTGTTGTGTCACTTTCCCGCTGGTGCAGGTGCCGCGGCAATACCGGATTGATGCGAAGGTATTAACTTTCCATCTCTGACAACCTGCGAGAAAACTGGGATACATGAACAGCTGATTCTAGATAGCAATAAATTGAACTTATTACCTGATAGTGTAGTGCTTATAACTACATCATGCTGCTGACCGCGGAGTCTTGGATTTGATATTTGCGTTGGAGAAGTGTTTTCCAATCTGGGCCACCTAAGACTTATATGTAGGTACTTTATTGCAAATATTTTTGTGGACATTTGCAAAAAAAAACACTTCTGCTTAACCTACCGCTTTCTGTGTTATTATCTTTATCTCAATATCTATCTGTCTGTCTATCCGTTATCTCCTCTTAAACCGCGTAGCGGATTTTGATTCGGTTGCCACTAATAGAAATAACAATACGAAGAGTGCGCGTCTCCTTTTTAAGGAAAATTTTCACCGACTGATCGACACTTTGAGTGACCAGAGGGCTGAGTCGTTCTTCGCCCAAAGAATTAGCATTGCCATTCGACGAGTCACCCAAAGGGCAATGGAAAGGCCTATGCTCAGAGTTTCTTAGCGTGATCGCATGAGGAATGAAGATATCCGCTGAAGAAACAAGGTTGCCGACATAGGATAGAATCGACAAACTAAAGTGGCAGTGGGCAGGGCACATTGCTTGTAAAACGGATGATCGATGGGGCCGAAAGGTTCTAGCATGGTGACCGCGCACCGGCAAACGCTGCGTTGGAAGGCCTCCCATAAGGTGGACCGACAACCTGGTGAGAGTTGCAGGAAAGCGGTAGATGCGAGACGCACAGGATCGGTCGTTGTGGTGACGCTTGGGGGAGGCCAAATAACAGGTCGTCTAGGCCTAGGATGGGTGGACGTACGTCAGTTTTCTCGCCATACGGCTCCCATATTTACGAAAAAGGAAAAAAGGTAAAAAAAAATTAAGTTCATCGGCTAATAGGAGCCCCTTATGTTTCTGATGTAACTGATGTAAATACGAGTATATGAGTTTAAAAACAATTGAATTCTTTTTACCTACATCCTACATTCAAGTTTCAATTTAAAAAAAAAAAAAAAACGGGAATGATTTGTTTGTATAATTTCACTTGTATTAAAAACGTCACTAGTACTGACATCAGTTTAGATTGGCATGTGCAAGAACCTACGTGTATGGGTCATGAAAAATATATGTGTGTGTATGTCTGAAATATAGTAAAAGGAAAACCTTTTGAAGGCCTTTTTTCTACTTACTAATTTCATAAAAATAAACAGGTATTTTGATATCAATGAGTTCACGCAGTAGGTTCAGCTAAGTACGTAGGTATGACTAGTTGCCGCTCGCTCGTGTAACGATAACGAAGGACAATGAACGAGTGTGTACGTACCTAACATTTGCGAACATACTCATGGTATTTGCCACTCATTCTTATCTACAATAGATACAAATTTCAAGAAAGAGTACATTCACCGTAGATACATAGACGAAATTACAAAAATTAGTTTTATTTAAAATACCACTGTGTATTCGCTTATTCTGACTTTTGTAGATTTTTCTGAAAGCTGACTAAACATAAACATTGATCACTAATGCCTTGGTCACACGTACCGAGTAAACGGGCGAGACAGTGCTCTTGGCCGAGTTCTCGGTACGTATAAACAAAGCGCCGAGTGCTCGGCCGAGCACTTAACTCTACAACTCGCTTACATCACTGTCTCAGTCGAGCAACATTTTACTGTCTCACCCTTTTACTCGGTACATGTGATCAAGGCATAATGTTTAGATGGTAGTGGCGGGTGCATAGATACACCTCTAATTTTTAATTAGTACAAATACCTATTTAAAGGTTTTATTAGAAAAGGTCTTGTTATTATTTAAGTAAAGTCTCAATAAACAATAGTCATAAACAGCACAGTTATTAAAATGTCACTCAATTTGGAAATATTGGACAGGCTATTGATTATTATGAATGAATAAACGACGATCAAAATGGAAAAAACACAGCGCGTAGTATTTTCTAGTAGCAATTGTGATGAATGATTCATTCTGTTATGAATTTAATTTACCAAGACTACAAAAATATGATTTTTGCACTAATTAAAAACTAGGGGTGTATGTGTATATGTTACCGGCAAACTGTATAATCCGGAATTCTACACAAAATCTAGACAATGTATATGTCGTGGCCAGATCTTAGAATATATCACCATGATATGGACAAATAAAACTGACCAGATCGTTTAAACGTTAGGTAACATTTAATCCTCATTTGACCATATCATTGATGTAGGATTTCAATGATAATAACAGGTCTAAAGAAAGTAGGCCAAGCGAAGATTGAAATATGATCAAAATGGTACGTTTACAATGATCTAGCCAGTTTTACTTGACCATATCATGTAGTGATCAATTTCTAATTTCTAACCACGATATATACAATACCGAATGCGTAGCCGGTAACGTGTTTAAAAGACAAGAGCAGGGAAAGATGTAACGTAATTATAGTGTACCACGACGCGGACAAGTTAGGTTAGAAGGCTAAGGTAGGAGCAGAGCTCCCACTTTAACCTTCGTGGTTAATTTTGTATGACCACACGAAAATAGAAGCCTTAGTTTTAACCCCGCTTCCGATGAATGCAAGACGCACAGGACCGTTCATTGTGGCGACACTTCGGGGAGGCCTATGTCCAACAGTGGACGTCTATTGGCTGAAATGATGATGTTGAAAAATTGTTCTGGCTACAAGTAACATAATGTACTTTGCTTACTTAACATAATGTACTTTGCTTACTTAACATAATGTACTGTACTTTACTCAGGTCCTATTTCTGTCCAAGGGGTTTACTGTAAAGCTCGCATTTCCGGCGTTTATAAAAAAATAACCACGAAATTTTGCCTTCTAACTTAACCTATCCGTGTCGAAGTGCCCTAAAATAACGTCACCTACTGAGAGTAGTCTTTTACATACATTGATTTTAAGTAATGGAACAAGTTTCATTTCCCCGCCATTTTATAATTAGGTCGGTAAACATTGATAAATATACCAAAAATAGACCAAAACTTATTTAATTTACTTTGCCGGTGGACCAGCATATAATCTATATAATCCCTAGCCATTGTAAACATATTACCCAGGTAAATTATGTAATGGACAATAATATTTGTTATATTTTATACATTGCCTGAACGCCCTAGGTATTCCATACATTATATGTATCACGTATATAATACCTGAATTATACGGATTTCCGGTAACATATACATGGATTTTATAACATACTACTTAGCTTTTAACCGCAGCTTTGCCTGTGTATATAAAATATTTACAGTCTATGTCACTCAAGAATAAAGAAGCTTTCTGTCAGTGAAAAAAAAAATAGCAATCGGACCAGTACTTACAGAGACTGTCTCCGACAAACAAAAAAACAAACTTTACCTCTTTATAATATTAGTGTAGAAGTGTAGACTAGCATCTGCAAGCAGCTTCACCCGCGTGATAGTAGAAAACGTATAGTCTGTTGACTCAGTAATAAATTAGGACTCTATTGGTGAAAGAATTTTAAAAATAGAAAAGAAAAATTAAAGTTTTTTAATTTATTTCATACAAACAAATATGCAAAAAAAAATCTTTCTTTTTTTAAATATTAGCATAGATTATTAGTATTAGTATCTAGAAACAGTTTAAATATAAGTATAGACTGTTGCGCATCGAGTTTTAGAAAATATTTGACTTAGGATTAAGCTTGTATTTCTTACCTGTGTGACAGTGTTATTAAATATATAATCGACATGTTATAATTACAGGCCAGTACAGTGTTAATACTGTATGCTTAAAACTATACAGACACACTATGACAAGACTAGTTAACTACGTATATATTTTAAAGCATGGCTCGTGAAGCTCACTAACATCATCGGCACAGTATTCCAGAAAGACAGCTCATTACTTGTAATCGGCGAGCTCAGCGGACAATTACACAACAATTACTTGCCGAGCTTCCAGCAATGATACTGCTCATTATCACATAGCACACACGTGTCAATACGTGCCTGAACATGCAGCTCGTGTGCCCCTAGAAGGTAAGCAGAACTATGCTGATTGAGTGATTCGTGAAGCCGCAACAATTACAAGAGATCCAATTTTGGCATACACTTCGAGGACGCTAAAAAAACTTTTAACCACTATAAGTAGGTAATTAAAAGCAAATACAAAATACAGGACATTTCCAAAGTATAACAAGTATATTTATTCCTTTTTCATAGCTCTGACCAACTGTATCTTAAAGACATCTGTAAAGCAAGGCAACGGTAAAATACAGCGTGTCGCCCGCGAGACGTGTCATTTTTATTGAGAGCGATACCATACAGCCCATTCATTCTGTAATAAAACGGATGCAACCAAGTATATCACTGACTTTAAAAGCAAAGCTATGCAGCTCTCTACCTTTAAAGGTTACATCCGAGGGAAGTACTCGAAACATATCCAACAGCCTCCATATTAATCTAACTGTCGCATAAAACCCATAAATAAGCTGATTTGGAGGATAAAAATAATTGAACTGCAGCTTACTGCGTGTTCCCTTCCCGCAACCCGTCACGAACGCGCAAACGAAAAACTATCATCTCCCGCAATCGTAAATACAGATTAGGAGTCATCTCCACTCGTGCATCGATTTGCAGCGCTATCAAATATTGACGCGTCCCGCCGCGCGGCACTGCTCGCCAGGGATGCATAATTCCACGAATATGGTTTACGACTCCCCTCCCTGCCCCCCTCCCTTTCAGTCCACACACCCTGTGTATCTCGCACAAGACTGTATCCCCCTGTATTGCCCTACATCTTCATAAAGTATGAATCCTCGGCGAGTCAGGTGCGATCGGTTACAGCCGCGATTTATTATCGCTTCGATATGTACCGCTACGCAATACGCATCTCTCCCCGTTTTATTTGGAACATATTATTGAATTATTGAGATGTTATGCGTTCGGTCTAGTGATATATCTGAGACTAGTTCACGGTCGACCGATACTATTTTACGTCAATTTTAATGTGTCCAGTGGCATCTTTGTTTTAGTTTAACATATTTCTAAATCGATATTTGTGTGTAGCATTAGGTGTTCTGAAACTCGCTCAAATGTCATCAATATCATTAATTTTATCAAGAGTTTCTCAACACGATTTATATTCTATGTCATTGAGCTTTCAGCAACATCTCGCAAGATCTTCCACATCAGCCGACTGTTATACAACGTTCGTTGCTTACAGATGTTCGTCTATCTAAACGTTCAATAGGTTCAGGCCCAGTTGGCGTGTCGTCGGGTGTCGGTGCACGTGTATCTACTCGCGACAACATTCCAACAGCCGTCGACCAGTCTGGTGACCGTGCCAGCGCACTGACTGAGGCATCTTCAGAAATTTTCCCAACACATTCAATATTCCACTGCTTGTATCCAGAGCGTCAATTATAATATAATGTCGAAATAAATGTCACCGTTTCTAATGGTTTTCGACGATTTGCCGTATTTTATTGCAAATTCTCTAGATCATTAAAATTATCTTAAAATAGAAGTCAAGAATACAGGATATCTTGTTTAGCAATCTTCGAATTTGAATATATTTTTAAATATATTTTGGCTAGTTTCTTTATAGACAGCTTAAAATTTGCAGAAGTCCAAGTTCTAGTTGGGTCAGTCAGGGCAATCAAAACGTTTATATTTTCTTTTGAAATAACGGTCTTTATAGTCTCTCATCTGTAAAGAATTTCTTTTTTACTTCTTTTGAATAAAGTTCTTTACAGATATTATATCAAAAAGTTCTTTAAATTTATTTATTATTATACATTTATTTATTTAATACTTTATGCACAAATGTACAGAGGCGAACTTAATACCTTAGGTACAACTAAACAGGCTTACTGAAGCCCTAGCTAGCAATATAGCCTAAGGCCTAGCTAGTAGGCCTTAGGCTCACTATATATATATGGGTAAGGAGAATAAATGTAAGATTAATAAAAAAAAACCATTATCAACTACAGTGTAATTCTACTGTAGATTAGGGAATTACCAAATCGGGTGATTACCCTACACTTTCAACCGTATATTCATTATTGACACATTCAAAACCACCCTATGATCCATGTCTCCTCAAAGTGCTTGGTGTGTGAGCCACATTTACAAAGACGCTCGAGACTGTCCCTTCTGCTCACGAGTAGCTCGGCGACGCCTAGCTCCACAAACTACAGCTCGCAACACATTATGCCAGCGATGCGTGCGACTGTGATATACTGTAATGATCGGCTTCGATTTTATACCACTATTTAATTTTTGCAAAACTGTCACATAAGTTAGGACAAAATAGACCCATTATATCCGTTACAGTAGACTAGGTTTTTAAAGTTAAGATGAGATAATATTTTATTCTCTAAGCAAAAAAATATTCTGCACTGAGACACAGTGACTAACTTATTTGTTTATCAGCACAATCTTGTCATCCTAGCTTGAAGAACTTACCTCACATGAGGCAAGCTTCCCCGAGCATTCGGATTCAGCGATTGGCATCGTAAAAAAAGATGGTACCGCTACCGCTACCACGTCTATAATGGTTCGTTGATGGGTGTACAATAAATCATTTTTCATAATTTCTGCCTAATTTGACCACGCCCAGGGAACTTGACGGTGGTCTATAAACACCCGAGACCACACGCTATTAACAATAAATCTTTAATTAATTTCACACAAATGAATTAATGAATAGTAACAAAATTAAAATAACACATAAATCTAAGTTAGACATGCGCCAAATGATCACACTGTATGAATTATAAGCGACATTTAGTGGTCCCATTGGTTATGCGATTACCAATTTTAATGATTTTTTCAGCACGCATCTTGCCAGTAATAATCAAAGGTAATAAATTGATTATCATCATATAATAGAAGATTATTATGATGTAGTTTTAAGAGAGACTGCTGCTAAAACAGTCCTCTTCATTGATTACTGTTCGATCTTAAAGATTACTATCATAATTTTATTAGTACTTACGTTTTTTTTTTTAATTTTATTCCTCAGATGTTTCGAATCAATCTTCACATTGTTGCCGGGAGGGTGATGCAAGGAGTACTCGTACTCTCCTGGTGTACAGTACCAATACACATTAAAATAATATATGTAAAGCTACGTCTTAAAGAAGTCAGTATATCCGTGGCAAGATTTTAAGATTTTCGAACTCCTTTCACTGGCTTTTGTATTATTATTTTTTGGTTCTCAAGCTTTTCTGCATAAGTCGAACAAGTTACATCCCTGTATCAATGAGCAAAAACAAAACTGCCAAAAGGTTCTACGCGCAGATTCTTTTAATACGTAACCCACGCGATCACAAAACCTGTAAACATTCTTTTAGCTGTGTCTTGAGAATAATAAGTTGCCGAGGTGCGAACAATATGTATAGCTCGAGTTTGGACCATTTGTTTCCAATTTATATTTTCCGCATATTCCGCAAAGGAACATAAATGTCAATCGCATCTTTAATTTACATACTATATCGAATAGTTCCGCTTGCCCATTTTGGCTTATTTTTATGCGTTCATTATTGAAATAGTCCATTATTATATTGAAAAAGATATTTTGCTTATGTATCAATAAAGAATTCAATACGATAAATATTTATAAACCCTGTCCAGTAGCGTTCAACGGTGTTTTATATTACTAATAATTAATTTTGGTCATTAATTATATTTGTGCAATACGACATTTTGGTTACTGGTTGGTCTGATCAATTTGCAATATTTTGCAACACTACGGGTATCTTCGAATCAATATAAGCGTTGCCTGCGATCCTCTAAATTGTAACTGTGCAAGGTATACATCAATACTCATCGGTCTACAATAATGACATCGTAACGACATTCGTTTTTATAATAGTTTTCCGACACGCTGTCCACTTTCTTTTATGGATATCTTCAGTCTACTGACGTCACTAGCTAAAGTTTCTAAAATATCGATTAATTGCTCTGTCAAACTTTGACGTCATACCTTAAAACTTGGCTAATATAAGAGAGTTAACACACAGACTTGCCGATATTATCGTTACTATAACGTCGATCTCCTCTTTCCTCATTATATTATGACAAGTGAATGCGCCGCCGATTCATTTCGCAGTTTATTTTATGTTATTGTTGGGCGCGAGCATGGCGGATTATCTTTGACAAATGTTTTAAATGTTGCTAACTTGGAGATATACAAAACTAAACTCAAATTAAATTCTAACTTTGAAGGATTTTGTGGAGGAAAACTAAAAGTGAAGAAACGAGGATGTGTTATAAATGTGTTAGCATTGAGAAAGAAGGTTATCGGTTAAATGTCAAGTGACAGAGCATTGCACAATGTTCGTAAAAATTAGTTGTGTAAATGGCAACATAATAAAGTGATCGTAAGATTTATATTCTTAAATGCTTTCTTAAAATAGTTTATTCTATTAACAGCGTTATACCCACACTCAACTTTACGTAGTAGCTTTTAAAAATATGATTTTTAATTTCATAGCGACAACCTCGGACGAAGGGCGTAGAATTAATAAAGGCGTCCTGCACTCCTAATAAGAGCGGCTCGTAAATCGCTCTCAACAACAGATCCCGAATTACGACCGAACTGTTGTTACTTTTTATATTTCACTTTCCACTTTTTACACGTACGCCGCACTGGGGACCGGCAGACCTGCGAACAGCTAGAGGGAGCAATCCTGAAATAATAGTAATTTAAGAAATAAAAAATAAATTCAAGTTTCTTAGTATAGAGTATTCTAATGGGTATATTAATTGAAACAGTATAAAAAAAACCTCTGCTAACTGAAAATAATAAATACCGTATAATATATTTTTCTAATTCCATTTTCTCCATAATAAATGTCTCATTTTGTTGAGAATTAACACGAAGAATCTTAGATTACATTGTTAAGAAATATATCTGTGATATCATGACTTGATAGAATTGTTTAAAAACATTGCTACAGAGCCGTCCCGCCCTTTCTAACGTTGCGTTAGTCTACAAACTAAACCCTTTCGCGCGGTCTGCGCCAATAATGAAATCTGGGGTGTGAAATAAAAAGAAAAACTCTCTTAATTAAATTTTCTTTTAGCAAAATTTAATAAACGTGGGGCGAGTGTGCTGGCGCCCAGTGGCGGTAGGTGGCGGTAGGTGGTGGTAGGTGGCCCCAGCAGCCACCAGCGACCAGCTGAGCCGGCCGGTACACGAGACCTACCTAACTGTGTACGCGTATTTATTTGGAAAACGAACTCGTTTTTTTTTTGGTAAATGTTTCCGGATGAAAATTGTTCTGGTTGAACAAAATAGAAATTTGAAAATAAAAAAGTACTACTAAAAAAAGCTCGCAATGAAAGCTTTCAAGTTTTAATAATAATGTAATGATGAGATATAAGTATCAGATTTTTTAAGATTTGATTTAGAAGGCGAAATGGTAACTTCTTCACATACTTTTTTACCAGACTAAACAATCTAGTTAGAATAAATAAAGTACGTTATCTATGTGGTAATATGTTCTTAACAAGTATCTAATTTTCAAACCATAGACTACTTGTAGGTTTTAGTAAAGGATTTAGGTTTAGTTTCTGTATTTTTCTTCAAAATTGAAGGCGTACGTCGGAGATACGGGGAGGGGTCCTATTTAATTTTTATTTTTTAATATCTTTTCCACTTATGATTAAAAATGATTAAAATAGCGAATTTGAAACCTGCATAATAGGTACTTAAGCTCTTTCGTTTGATTTAACGCACCATTGCACGGTTTTTGTTTTTTTTATTTTATTTTGTAATTTATCGCAATATGCCTATGCCCCATAATTAGTATATATTTATTGACGTTACATAAATGTTATGTTAAATGTGTATCAATTTTCAACACACTACTACTACTAGGCACACAGACATACGATGCGAGCGTAATCTTTATAAAAAATTCTGAAGATTTAAGATACTTTTCTATTTTATCAAACTTTCAAAAAGTGCATACTCAGTGAACTTACTGACATTAGTATCAAATCCAGAGATAGCGTCCACCGCACAGCGCTAGACACGCGATAGGCAGCGACAGGACGCGACGCGGCGCGATGGCGATATTTTTAAATAAACACTTAGCAACAATAAGCGATAAGTGTGGCTCAAACCTCGCGGTGGATACCGACCGACATACGCCGAGTACTGACTGCACAACAAGTAAAATAGAAAAATCGCTAAAAAGTCTTTGGGAAAGGATAAAGCATGGTTGAAAAAACCTGCTTGTTATTTCTCAAATACTTAGATGTTCTCAATATCAAGTAATATAAGAACAATAACAATTTTTAAGTACCAGTCATACCTACTAGTTATTTCATTCGTAGAAATCAGGTAACATAACAACTAAGGAAAATAACTCCATTTAATTATCAAGTTAGTTGCGAGTACAAAGCAACAATTTTCTTATTTGCGAGTGACACAAAAAGCCACACCATCACGTATCGCGTGTAACTAATACTTCACATTATTAATTACAAATACCAATATAATTGCAATGGCCGCTACACGTCGGCAGCCGGCACAGCGCGCTGTTCAATGTTCTTCATAAATAACTTCGAATGTATGGATTCCTCTCAAATTATTTAGCAGTATATAATGCTCATTTAGCTGATGTGAGCTCGTAAGTTCGTTCCCGTCAACTTACCGTTGCACTGCGGAATGATTGAGATCTATGGGGAAACATTCAGCTGCATTGTTGCTGCTCCTCCTTCCTATTCTTAATTATCAAAGTAATTGTTGATAAATCAAGTGTCTGTAGTTTTATTGTGATTTATATGTTTTTTGTTCACATCAACTCAATTTTCTACAGTGATTATGTTTGATGCAGTTTTAAATCAACGCACATTAATTGCTACTTACATCTTTATTTTTATAATTTAACAATATTTTGCAAAAAAATACTAGAGCACAATAAATCAGTGTGGTGGTGTTTGCTGACGCTACGGGGTGAACCTTACTCCACGTATCATAGCTCATGAATAATGCACGCCGCTCCAAATAATATACGATTACACTGTGTTCTGTAGGAAAATGCACTTTCTTTGTCTCGTGTGTTTGTCCGCCGAATTCGGGTAATGACCGCGACCAACGCAGTGCCTCCCACTGACTTATGGCCAAAGCTTACCGTTTTTATGTACAGAATTGAAGACGTCTGGCTAAGTAGCTTTGTGGAATGTACTGTATTTGACCCCTGAGTTTGTTTCGGTGTTTCTTCTCAGGGTAGTCAGATAGGAAACACCGGCCTCATCTAGCATAAACTGACGAAAAAAAAATTGACGTGTAAAAGTGTTTTTTAAACCTATTTACAAAATAAATATCATTTATCATTTATTCATTTTTATTATAACTAAGATATAGTTTAATACAAAGTTTTTTATTCTTCTCACTAAACATTATAAACATATTATTTAGTTTGTGGTTTAATAGGTTTGGATTCGGTCTTGACTTCAGTTCTTTTTCTATAATTAATATAATATTTAAAACAGTCTACTATTTTAAAATAAATAACATAGCATCGCAACATCACCGACATCGCGAACTGATAACAGTCTGGCAGACTTATATCGGTAGCAACCTTCCTGATCACTAATTATCTTTATTTTATTTATTGCTCTAATTTCAGTATTCGAGCCACCGCGTCTGGTCCAAATTAATCATCGCGATGTAGACGGCGTTGCTCGGATTTTATTGTTTTTAAACAACTTTACCCATTTACGTCATCTAGACGAGTCGCTTTGTGAACGTTATAATTTGTCTTGGATTCTTAATTTATAACAGGTGTCCCACTGAGTGATTTATTTTGTCAGACATTGTGTTTCTTTACCATCGCATCGAAAATGCAATCATGAAGTCAGTAGGTAGAAATTAGAGATACTAAACAAGTCTTTTTTGAGATTAACTTTAGATGTTTATTCACGAATCATTTGATCGTCTCATTGTTATCGAGTAAATCATGAGAAAAGACATAGTTAGTGGAGTGATTGTGTAATAAACGGTAACGCCCATCCGGCGCGGCGAGACTGTTTACTTGGTGTTGCCGGAGCTCGTGCCGCCGCTGTTATTAGCGTATCTGTTAATTGCGCTATTTGCAGCTCTCCGCCGCATGCCGCGCCACAGCACAAGCAGTAGCACCACTCAAGAACATGGATTTTACGAGTTCCTCGATATTGAATAAGACTTTTAAAGATACCTACTTATTAAAAATAACTCTACAAACTTTACTAGTACATACTCAATATTCATATACCTACAAATTAATCACATTCCGTACTGAACTGAAGCACGAGCTTTCAATTTCTCTATCACAGACTAAACCCACTGCAACCACAGTGTCAGTGACATTGTGATGTTAAATCGCTGTGAATTATTTATTTGCGTGATCAGTCAGCCCAAGGACCGAACGTGGGACAGTGACGGCTTCCCAGAAGCGATAGCATAGCATCTATTACTCGACACGCCTAACTGTGGGAACGTTCAGCCTAGCCGATGACCTAGTAATAGTGGTAGTAGACGTCCGATTCTGCGAAGAGATCGTATAGTGGTGCCAAGTTGACTCCAAGAGTTTGCACCTGTACCTCGTCAACACGTGATAACAATAAATATATAAATAATTTGATTTCATATGTGCATTATTTTAATAAAACTTAATTTCTCAAAAATGAAGCACTTATATTTGTACCTATAATACTTACCTATACATGTAACACGCTGAAAAGAGGTTAATTCTGAAAGTCACGCGTATGGAGCGTACACCCGAGCTCCTAACTAATCTCATATTAACATAGAGTTCTGACTATTCCGAAAGGATACTAAGGTACTCCATCAATCCAAATATTGAACACCGTTTCAGATTTTTTTAAGCACTTTTATTAATGAATCAAGAAATATTGACAACATTGATCGCATAATACAACTATGTACTTACATGAATACCAAAATTGTATAATTATATGAGAATAATAAAAGATACTCAGTAAGAGGACTAGTGTTCGTAATGTGGAGGTGTTATTTTATAACGACGTCGGATGTGAAGGCAAGTAAAAAATGTATGAAATTCCGCCTCGTGGTACTGGGAAATATAAACTGGAATATGCAGAGAAAGAAGGGGTAGCAATTAAAGATATGTAAGAAAAATATAAGTGCCGTTAAACAGACAAACTGACCACCTGGTGGAAGGTGGTTATTGGTGGCAAAGGACACACCTGCAGCGCCCAGGACAGGGACATCTTTTGTGTTGCTTAATGGTGAAATTTTGCAGGTTGCCTCGAACTCTCACTCTTCGAGGCATACTGTTTGGTAGATGACCATCTGCCTAATTGGTGACCTAGAAAACTTTAAAGAGCCGCGAAACCACATACCAGGGAAGCACAACACAAAAGGAAATTTATATTTAGATACTCGACAGTGCCTAAAAACAAATCTGCTAATAATGATTTTGATAAAGACTCTGATCGTACTTTTCCAGGGAAACTGTTTGACAAGGAGATCTACCACTCGGTACTTTCGCATTAAAAAGTGCATTAACGAACTAAAGGCATGTTTCTTTACGCAAGACATTTCCCTTCTCACAATGAAGCAGTGCTCAAAGAAGTGGTATTCAAAAAGTAATAATAAGGCTGTCGAAACGTACTCGTGTAAGACAGAACGATTGAAACTTAAACGTTTGTCCGCAGCAGTGAGATATGAGTCGTTACAATACAAACAGTAGAGTGTAGTCACCTCTGCGTGTATGGGAGGTACTACAGAAGGTGCACTCCATACAATCACAAAGCACGCAGTAAAAAATCTGATGACAGGATTATTGATACAATATGTCCTATGTATAATTATTCTGTATGTGTCTTTGTCACCTAACTCCTGAACGGCTTGACCGATTTGGATGAAATTTGGTGTGTTTATTTACTTTCAAAATCCTGTTCTTGGATTATTATTATTACAACTTGATCCTAAAATACCTTAGAAGGCCGAGTTGTAAAGGAACTGTATTCTCCTCATAATAACCTTCCCAATGTAATCGACAAACCTCCTTGTAAGTCAAACTTTTGAGAAAAACCTTCACTATTATGGTCTTACTCTATATGGGAAGTCCATTTATTATGAATTCCTCGAAAGGTTTTTCTTTTTGTGACAACGGCTGAGGCTTAAAGATATCTATTTCCTCACGACCATCTCCTATGCTAGTATTACTGCTTCGCAGAAGGAGGTGACCGCATTCAAGTCTCTCTTGCTACGGACCATGGCCTAAACCTGGGCTAGCTGCGAATATTCACGAGCTCCCTTCGCCTCTACAAGCACAGGGCGGTGCTCTACCCAAGCGGGTCACCCGGGCATTTCTTCTGCTCGAATCTGAAAAATGAACCTCCCGAACTGGCCGTGCTCGGACGGCTACGCACGTGAGGACACCGCGGCGCTTCTCCAGCCGTCCGTTAAAGAGAGATGATGATGTACACACATGGACACAGTCATTGTTAATACATTTTAGATATAATTGCAAAGAAACTGCTTATTGTTCGCAACTTGGTGCAGTTATTCGTTTCCATGGCCAGAAGAAATATAACTAGCCAATATAAAATATGACCACCAATTTCCGCTATCCCCTTTATAATGGTATAAGATTTCTGTGAACTTTGGAGCACTATAACTACTGTATCTTCTGTACGTAGCCGTCGTCGCTCGCACGTCGTACGTGTCGTATGCGCGTCACGCGCGCACATCTCGCCGCGCCGCGCCGTCGCCGCGCGTAGTAGCCCGTGTGCGGGGGGCCTAACACTGCCCCTCGTGACTCTGGTATTTTTAGAAGCCGCCACTCGGTTACCAGCATGTTAAGGTAATGCACTGTATTAAACTTATCTTCATTCAACTTAGCTCGACTTATGTAAAGTTGCAGGAACATATACCTACCTAAGTTGTAAGGTGACCGCATGTTATACCGCTTGAATTCCTATGCGGGCGAATTTTGTTATTAGATTACCAGTTAGCCAAAATTTATTTGTAAAAGGGTTAAAAATTAGCACTTAAGTTCTTATATTGGTATAGGAACAACACCCTTTTCTTTTGGAACCTAATTTAATGACATCGACGTACCTACAGGTAGGTACTGTTCATATGTTCAAATGGCACTACAAAAATCTGTACTAACCGATTAGGCAAACGTTGTTCTGCTATAGGTATAAATTATTATCAATTTAAAAAATAGCCTACGATCAGACCTAAATACTTATACTCATGTAAAAATCACAAAAATAGGACAAGCCGTTTCGGAGGGATTCGATAATAAACACTGTCGTATCAGATTTTTATATATTAGTTATGTCTAAAATGAACTTACTTAGATCATTTCGGACCTTTATGCGAACCTATCTACACTAATATAATAAAAAGGTAAAGTTTGTTTTCTTGTTTGAAGGAGGTAATCTCTGGAAGTACTAATCCGATTATTAAAATTTTTTTTTCACCGATGGAAAGCTGCTTTATTCCTGAGTGACATAGGCTATATTTTAGGTAGGCGGGCAAAACCGCAGGCAAAAGCTAGTTTGTTATAAGTTTCGATCGTGAACAAACAAACAGACTACAATCTTCATGCATTACGATGGCGCCCTTTGGAAGTTGTAGTAACAGTTGCATCAGGTTCGCGTCCCGTGGCTCTCCGGCGGACTCGCCAACCGGCGGCCCAGCGGCACCAGCGCTGAAGGAAGCGATGCCGTACCGCAACAACACCTGCTATTACATTGGCCAACCATAAATAACACCTTTATGCACTATTAAAACAAGGTACGCACGACACTTACGCATCACTTTGCAATCCATTACCTTACAACCACAGCCTCAACATCAATGTCTCAAAGCAAATAGAAAAGCGCCAACTATGTGCGTAATCTCACTTATAGAAATTAATACACCACTCAGACTTTATTGTTATGTTGTATGAGTGATTGCTGATTGGTATTGATAAGTATGTTATTTCTTGAAACTCCGCAGCTTTTTGCATGATAAAGTAAATATGGCGTATCCAAGCATGTCATAATATACGTGCGTTTGTCCTCGATCACTATCTCATGTCTATTTGTAAAGACAATAATTATAATCACGACATTGTAGAGACTGGGCATTATTTATTCATGGCAAGGAAAACAACAATATAGTGGGAATGTCGTAGAAATATGAGCCTGAGCATCCATTCCACGGAGTAGAGGTTCTGTGAAGGTACTTTGTCTAAACCTTCTTGACTATTATTATATTTATAGAGGTTAAACGATTCGTTTGAAGATATAATCTGTGGAAGTAGACTCTGAACTCATTACCTACAAACTATCCTTCACTGGGAAAAAGTTTAGTACCTATCACGGGGTTAAAACTGCTAATTCTTGTCAAGCAAATTCGCTGGTATGAGCTACTATCTTATAAGAACTGCTAAAATACATTTTCAATTTATTAAATCCTGACTTTATAAACTAAGTATTTTCTTAGCTTACGTCATAAGCACCAACTTTTTCATCAATCAATCGACATGTCACGATTATAATGCGACTAACTGCCGCCAGCGGCTTCTCCCGCGTGCTAGCAGAAAATATTGTCCCAAGGAATTATACATTACATCTCCATACTTTCAGGATAAAATGTATCTTGTGCTATTTCAGAACATGGTCTACCCCTACGCCCAATTTCATCGAAAACCATGCAGCTTTTCGAACGTGAAGAAGTTGTTAACATACACACACCATTACACAAACACGCGCTCACAAACTATCTCCTTTATAATATTAGCGTGTTTAGTGCGATTCAACCCGTTGTCATGGTTGTCGTTTACAAACGCGACGCATCCTCTAAACATGTCCCGTGGTGTAAACCACCAAGTGAGCGGCTGCCGACCAAACCTCTTGTCCTTGAAATAAAAGGTCCGAAGCGAAAAGTGTATTAATATTCAGTGTATCTTGAGGGAAGTTAAATAGCCGTGTATTTGTATTCATTATCCTCCGACTCTAACAGCTTACGTGTGAGCCGAATAGTTGAGCGACGCGACCTGCCCCCGTGTCCACTGTCGCACGACACGAGATTACCGACGTGATGCATGGTGCCGTCAGCATATGGAGGTTCGGTGTTGGTTTCTATCTAGAGAAGTCCGTGGCTAAGTAATACTTGGACTACTTCAATATAAAGCAGAGCTTGTTGAGACCTAACCGTGGAAGAAATATCATCTATTTTATATTATGTTTCCTCTGTGCTTTGGAACACGCTAAACCGTTGGTTCAGGCTGTCTTTTATAAATCTTTAACACTCATTTTGAATAGCCAGTAAATGTGACACTTATCTTAAGGGATATCGCAATACTCAATAACTGCGGTAAGGTGGTCGATACATGTGTCTAGCACATTTTTCAGGACGAGTGAAAAGATTTCATGACAAATGGACTACACTCTATAATGTTTTTATTCTACCTTCAGCTTCAAGTTTTTTGTAATACTTACGCAGTATCATTATCAGATAAACTTCGGATGTTATGAGCATGGCGTGTAAAAGACATAGTTTGATTGAAAATTACTAATGATGGCGAATATACCAGAAAATTTGACACCTGTCTTGCTAAGAGGTCTATTCGTTTACTATCACCACTGATACTATTATCGCCCAGTCTGTCAGTGAGCTAGACTGGAAGCCCAACATACGTAGGCAGAGGTGAGGCAGACGTTGACTACAAGTGAGTCCTGAACACGTTGACACATCTGCCACTTTAGGGCAATACCTACAGTATTTATACTACATAGGGCGCAAATTCTGAAAGTGGGAGAGTGTACCCACAAGAAGTAAATTGTGAGTGATGGTGGAGGGTGGTATGTTTGAGGCATCACATCATCATTCAGATTGAAACGTTTTTAAGGGGTTCCTTCTTACAAACATTCCATCTGGCGTATAGACGGCACTGCACGTAAGAACAACGCGGCCGCGCGCTAACATGTCGTCTGGTGTCGTTGCGGCGCATCTTGGCGGCGGCGCGCGGCTGTGTGCGGGTAGCATTAGTCCGCATTAGCCACGCCGCTGCCGCTACGTGACGCATTGTGCCGCGGCCCGGCGGTAGGTGACCAGCAGCGACAATGCGTCGCCGACGCCGTCCAACTCAAGGAGCCTTTGTTTCCAACAGGTTACGACGCTCATCCTTGTTGCTACATCGCTTTCATATTGATTTTGGAAGTGATATTTCATTTTCATCTCATCGGAAAATATGAGAGCATCGTTATAAAGAGGAGTCCGGCAGACTGACATACAGACACTATAATTATGCAACTATCGCGCTATCAATGGTTTTTTTTTTTAAGTTGGGCAATCACCAAGGAACTGATTTCGTTCTAAGTGGAGCCAGAAGGAATACCAGACTTTTCCTGATTCATATCTGCCTTTGTTCTTTCCGTTGCCCTTTGCGTTCCCGGCCCATGGTAACTCTTTGGAACAATACCGCAGCCCACGATCAATTGGGCATGCCATAATTATGGCGGTAAGTCCCCTCTTTGAGGAATGGCTGAAACGACAACAGGGCGTCCTCACCTTCCGCATGACCCAGGTCCTCACCGGACATGGTCAGTTCGGAAGGTTCCTGCACCGGATTCGTGCAGAAGTGACGCCCGGATGTCACCATTGTGTAGACCGCCCGGAGGACACGGTGGAGCATACGGTAGAGGTGTGCCTCGCCTGGGCAGACCACTGCCGTGTCCTCGTGGGGGTGATCGCTCAGCGATCTCTCGCGTCGGGCTTTGGTACAGGCCATGGATCGCAGCGAGGAGGAGTGGCAGGCGGTCACCTCCTTATGCGAAGCAGTAATGCTAGAAAAGGAGGCGGCAGCACGCGCGAGCCAATAGCCATCGCGGCCCAGCCACCGGGATTCTGATCTTGATTTCTAGCCACCGTAGGCGCGCGCGGGCTTGCGGACAGTGAACAATGGATAGCTCGCCGTCCGACCGTCCGGACCGAGCCCAAGTCGTTGATGTCACGTAGTGTACCACGTGCGCCTCAAGGAGTTGCAAGCAACCGCAGGGGCTCAGCAGGTTCAAAGCCTACTGGGGCCATAGGTGATGCGAAAAAGATCCCCGGGGCCCTGGAACAATGGCAAAGAAGGAACAGGAGTGGGTTTTTAGTCAGTAAAGGTCTGATACGCCCTCTCGCTGCGCCCAAGGGAGGCAGATGTCATTAGAAGATTTTCCCACATAAAAAAAATAGCCCACGATCAACGGCTTTCCAGCGGGATTCCATGGTAAAATGGCGACAGCGGCGATCGCAATCCAGTACTGGGTACGCCTCAAAGACATCTCAGCAAAAAAGTAGGGGCCCAGCAGGGTCGGCCTACTGGGGCCATGGCTTTGTTCTGAAATGGAAACCTAGGATCTTGATCAGTAAAAGTCTGACTCACTCTTTGGATCCCTGGACCCTCACGACATTGGATGATTTCTCATCTAAAAAAGTACAAATTAAGTTTATAATTTTTACCAAAAATGTAACTACCTCGTCTGTTGTGTGTCTATTACAATAAACAGTGTACCCAAGGGTTATGAAAAGGTTATTAGTTCATCGATCCACATTTTAGTTGATTAATCTGCCGAAGCAGCACTGGCGAAAAATATCTATAGCGTGGCTATCGCTGCTACATGACATAGTTTGTAATTGAAGAGTAATTGATTACTGCACCATTGTTTGGTTCCAACAAGAGACAAATTCATCATAGTGCAAACATATTCGTATTCATTTCATATTCAAAATCTACTAATCGTACGAGTTGATAGTGTCAGGTTGGGGGATGTACTGCTCGCTGGGGGATGTACTGCTCGCGTCCGTAGGATTTACTTATTTCTGACCACCCTACACGTGTCCCCTGGGTAGTGCTAAACGAGCAGTAAATGCGGTGGTAGGCCATAGCATCGGCTGCCGGCTTAAAAGTTACCACCCACCAGGCAAAGCCATGCCGCCAAGCGATTTGTCGTGTTCCGGCGTGATGACTGGTGAAGCCGTATGGTGGAAGATGGGTCTGAGCAGTTGTGTTGCGTTGTATAACGGGTGTGATGCGCCAGCTCTTGTTGTGTCGGACGTTTGATCGCGGAGGGTAGCGGGATCCGAAGCACGGTTCTCCGCTGGCCGACCGTAGATAGTTGGGGGCCCAAGTAGTGTGCCAGCCACACATGAAAGGCTGCCCCGCCATCTGCGAAAAATCCCAGGGTGGCCCCATCGTGCCGGTTGGCGACCGGGCGAGAGGACCCGATGGCGATCCCTGGGGGGGTTCGGGCGTCCCCGCAGTCTCCAGATCAAACCTCCAATGGCCCAGCAACTCTGGTCGTGTTGCTGGTTTTGCATCGCATCACCTCGCTCAACTGCCATTTTCCACCTAGTCTATTCACTCATAAAACCAACATGAAAGGTACTAAAAAGAAAAGTAAGTGTGTACAGCGGATGCACGTCCTCTTACTCCAAGTGCACCTCTCGAACATCCGTGGACTGCACTCCAATCTCATTGCGGTCCACCACCATCTTGAGACTGAGAAGCCCCACTTGCTTTTCTTGACGGAGACGCAGATCAGATGTCCGTTAGATGCGGCGTATCTCGACTACCCGGGATACTCCTTGGAGCATCATTTCCTGCAGCGTGCCGGGGTCTGTGTGTACGTCCGCAATGACATCTGCTGCCAGCGTCTCTGTCACCTTGAGGATCCTAATTTCTCGACGTTGTGGTTGCTGGTGGACACCGGTGTGGACAAAATTGTCTATACCTGTGTCTACCGATCGCACAGCGGTGTCCAGGAGACGACTCAATTGTTTGGCCACCTCAGTGAGGCCGCTGATAAGGCTCTACATCGGTACCCCGATGCGCAGTTTGTCGCTCTGGGGGATTTTAACGCCTGTCACCAAGACTGGCTTTTCCCGTACCAGAAGACCGACCACGCTGGGAGAGAAGCGCGAAACTTTGCGTTATCTATGGGCCTCTCCCAGATGGTAAAGCAAGCGACTAGGGTGCCTGATGTGGTGAGTCATACTGCCAATTGTCTGGACCTTCTGCTGACCACCGATCCGGACAGATGTATCGTAACAGTTTCCTCACCACTTGGAACTTCAGATCACTGTCTGGTGAAGTCTGTATCGTCCTTCTCCCCACCTGACTGCGACTCACGCGGTGAACGGCGAATGTGGCGTTACAGGTCAGCAGATTGGGATGAGATGCGGCATTTCTTTGCGTCTTATCCTTGGCAGCAGGTCTGCTTCTCTTCCGAGAATCCGTCGAGTTGTGCAGACGCTATATCCGATGTGATACGTCAAGCTATGGAGTATTTCATCCCTTATCGTGACGTACCCACCGGTGGCTCAGCTCGCCCATGGTTCAACGCCGATTGCGTTGAAGCTGAACAGCGTAAGCATTCGGCGTATCTTGCCTGGGTTGAGGCTCGTGACTGCAAAGCTCCGGATCTGAGCTCAAAGAAGAGAATCTTCAACCTTGCTGCTAAGTCCTACAAGAAGGCATTAAGGAAGGCTCGCTTCGACCGCATCACCCATATTGGCACAAAACTCTCTGCTCAGCCGTCCGGCAGCAGAGCATTCTGGTCCCTCGCCAAGTCGGTCGAAGCGAACTTCTGTCGGCCCTCACTGCCTCCGCTGGCTAAACCTGATGGAACACTGGCTCATACGGCGAGAGAGAAAGCAGATCTCTTTGCATCTCTCTTCGCCCATAATTCTCGTCTTGATACTGGCAGTGCTACTCCACCGACTCTACCTCACTGCGACACTTCGATGCCCGAGGTTCGCATAAGGAACAAAGAAGTTCTGAGAGCACTGTGTCATCTAGACGTGAACAAAGCTAGTGGACCAGATGGTATACCTGCCATTGTTCTCAAGGCTTGTGCGCCTGAGTTGTCTCCTGTTTTGACACGCTTGTATCGCCTCTCATTTAGGACTGGTTTAGTGCCCAAGTCCTGGAAGCTTGCCAACGTGCAACCCGTGCCCAAAAAGGGCAGTCGTGCCGATCCCGCCAACTATCGGCCGATTTCAATAACCTCCATACTATGCAAGATTATGGAGCGTGTATTGAACTCGCGCCTCATGGCATACCTGGAAGGTAACGATCTCCTCAGTGACCGACAGTACGGATTTCGTCGCAATCGGTCTACTGGGGACCTACTAGTGTATGCCACCCACTTGTGGGGCGAGACCCTCGAGAGGAATGGGGAAGCGATTGCCGTTTCCTTAGACGTCTCGAAGGCCTTCGACAGGGTATGGCACGCTAGCCTTTTGAGTAAGCTTCCAGCGTACGGCATTTCCCCTGGTCTGATTAACTGGGTAAAAGACTTCCTGAGTGAACGGTCTCTCCGAGTTGTTGTCGATGGATGCTCATCAGAACCCATGACGACTAATGCCGGGGTTCCTCAGGGGTCTGTTCTCTCTGCAACTCTATTCCTACTGCATATCAACGATCTGCTGATGCCCGGTATCTATGGGTATGCAGATGATAGCACAGTTGTAGAGAGATACCTGCCTAGTGCTCGGGCTAGTAAGGAGCTAATCCGATCCGAAAGAGAGGCTATGGTAGAGCGTACAAATATCTCACTTCAGGCAGTCTCCAAGTGGGGTAAAGCCAATGTGGTGGGATTTAACGCCTCCAAAACGCAAGCGTGTCTGTTCACCGCTAAAAGGAGCCCGTTCACCTTGGCTCCTACTTTTCAGAATTTATCCCTGGAGTACACCGACCGCCTTCAGCTCTTGGGGGTTGAAATTCCCTCGGACCTTAACTTTGGGCGGTTCATTGAGTCCAAAGCCAAGGTAGCTGCTAGGAAACTAGGCGTTCTTGCAAAGGTCCGGCGGTACTTCACACCGGGACAGCTTCTAATGCTATACAAAGCACAAGTCCGTTCGTGTATGGAGTACTGCAGCCACATATGGGCTGGTGCTGCAAAATGCCACCTGGCAGCTTTGGACTCTGTGGAAAGGCGTGCGAAGAGACTAATTGGCGATCCAGATCTGGTTGAGTCCAATCTACAGAGTCTTGAGCATAGGCGAAGGGTAGCCAGCCTTTCGGTGTTTTACAGGATGCACTTTGGAGAGTGTGCGCAGGAATTACATGACTTAATTCCACCATCTCACTTCTACCATCGGACAAGCCGACGAACGGCGAGTATCCACCCTAATGTTGTTGAAACCTCTACGATCCGGACCAAGCGTTTCGCTTCGTCGTTTATACCACGTACATCGAGGGACTGGAACAATTTGCCTGCTGCGGTCTTCCCGTCTGATTATAATTTAGGTGTCTTTAAGGCAAGAGTGAATAGGCTCTTAATAAACTAGTGCGCCTCACCATCAACGATTGCATCACTGCTTACCATCAGGTGGGATCGCAGTCAAGCACTAGTTTATACAAATTAAAAAAAAAAAAAAAAAAAAAGGTAGTAATGCCGCTGACAGTGGCCCGCGCCGCCACGCCACTCGGCTGACCCTATAAAGGACAACTATCAAGAATGTACATTGCTAATAGTAGCCAACCTTGAACACCGCTAACTTAGCAATAAACAATGAGATTTTACTCCAACTACTAATAAATTTCAATGCTACATAAACTTACGAGTACGAGCCGACTGCCCGAGCCCGAACTCGTGCAACACATAATCCGGCTGTAGCTATCTTACAAACAACAATATTTTAATATCCCCAATAGAAAAAGCTCCATAATCCTCGTCTCACTAAATAGGTACACTTAATCAATGAGAATCTGAGCATTAAGTCCCCCACGCGGCCGATACGTATCGAATTGGAATGACGTCTCATTCGTCCGATTTATAACGCGTGCACACTACCACCGATAGACGTATCCGACCACCCATATACAAAAAATGTTTTGAAAAAAGCGAGCAAGAAAACTGCAGTGCAAACATGAGTTTGTACTGGGCGTTGTTAGCATGTGGCGCGACAGAGTTTGGCAACAAGCGTAGTGTGTACGTAGCGTGACGCAACATTTTGCATGGCGTTCGATTCCCGCGCGGCTATAACTCATGTCGTCCGACAAGCGAACAAAGCCGGGTAACGCGCCGTGTCTTTGTGGATTTTGAGCGATTTCGGTTTATAATCATTTTTCATCCCGCTCCGCCGCCGCCGTCCGGAATTTTACGCTGATCACTGGAATATACGACCTTTGTTAGCATTGTGTACCACTCGACTTTATTTGTGTGTCATTTAGTTCTTGTACAGGCGACGTCTTGATCAATTCATTATAATCTACCAGTTATTATTAAAAAAAAATTGAGTGGTTAGATATACAATGTTAATAAATTAGATCTAAGGATCAATTTACAAAGTGCAGATTGCATGTTTGGGGTCACAAAAACATTTGCAGCTATTGATTAAACTTTCAAATGTTTAAGTAATCGCGTCAGAAGTTTTTGCTAGCGCTCGTGCATTGAGTTGTCACCGCGGGCCGGCGCGCTGCTGCCCAGTTCCCACCACTGGAACATAGAGCACGTCTCTAATTAATCATAATAGCGGTTTTTATATCAATGTAATGAGGCAATAAATTTTTGTCAATTGTTTTTAGCTGCAGCCAGTAAGTGCTGGCGTGGCGTGCTCCGCGGTGCGCCTTGACCGGCGAGCCGCGAGCATCGCGTGTCGCTAATTAGCTAAACCAAGGTTCATATGAGAGATTCGACATAAATATGGGCGTGTTAGATAATGTATTGTTTGTTTCTACAGATTAGGGTCGAAGGTGGATGCTAGTACGTCGCTACTTGTAAGGCTATGTTTCAGTTTCGTAGCTCTGCCGTAGACGATACATAAACAAGAGACTTAGGTCGGGTACAGATTTGTAACCAAGGCGCATTTGTACATTGTTGCTATAAAACCACCTCTTACTAAGTAGGTAAGTACTACAGGTGGTGGGTCAGAAAGTATTGATTTTAGTAGTAGTAGTAGTAGTTAGCCTAATAAGTCCCACTGGTGGGAGATAGCCTCCATCTCCCTTTTCCACACAGGTCTGTCCTCAGCCAGTGCAGTCCAATTCCTATGGTAGTTGTAAAGCTCATCTCTATGGTTTGGCCTGGTGCGATGTTACTGTATTATAATTATTAATATTCTCAATCCGAAATAAATAATCAACCCAGTGACTGAAAAGTTGAAAGGAAATCGTTTGTCTTGGTATGGTCATGTGAAGAGGAGAGATGAAACGCATATTATTAAAAGAGTTCTGAGTATACATGTAGATGGATGGAGAGGGAGGGAGGCCAAAGAAAAGATGGATGGATTGTGTGAGTCACTTCTCACACAATCAATATAAAAGAACAGGGAATTAGTGATAGTGTGATGAGTGACAAGACAGAATGGAAGAAAGAAAACTTGTTGCGCCGACCCCAAGCAATATTGGATAAGGGCAGAAAGAAGAAGACGAAAAAAGTTATCCTATTCCTTTAAATAAAATTAAAAAAAAAAACTGTTATAATTGGGCCACATTCACATCCCAATCACACTCAACAACGTGAATGACGCTTCAGCAGTACATCGTGGTCGCTACAAAGCGTAGCTCAGCGGCACCGGCAGTAGCCGAATAAAACAAACTCGAGTCGAGAAATCCTCAACTGACTTCTCCTGCTCTAGGGTTGAGCGAGGCAACGTGTCAAACTTTTACTGACTAAAACCCACAATGTATGTATTCCTTCATTTACCCTTTGCGGTCTAGCGCTACGGCAACTCTTTCAAACAATCCCACTCTAACAGGCATCGGTACTTAAGTTTTGCTGACATCTCTTCGAGATGTGCGTGGAACATTATGCTTTTAGTTGAAAAACGCCTTGCGAATCCTAACGCCCTAGGCGTCTCCTAAGGCAACGGCTGGGGCTTGAGGATGTTCTCTCCATCACAATCAGCCATTTCCTTATCTCGCATTACTTCTTTGCAGGAAGAACTCTAGTTCTAGTTTATAACAGATAAAAAAAAAGAGGTGACTGCTAACCTTTCCTCTTGCTCCAGACCATGACCTAAACTAAGACTAAACTCGAGAGGAAGCCGAAAATCTCCGAAGACAGCTCACGCTCCGCTAAAGTGGGCCAGATTTCAGAACCAGGCAAAAAGGACTTTGTGTTGCCTCTCGAACCTCTCATCAAAGAGAGGAGTTACCACCGCGATTGTGGTGTATCCAAGCGCAACGCTACGTTTGCGTGCTGACGTTTAAATCTAACGACGACCCTTTGCAAACATCACATAATTCTGTTGCTGCAACAACTGAGATTTCGTTTTAAAATATTCGCATTAGCTAGCAGAATGGTCAACGATTTATGGAATCTGCCCCAAGACTTTTCAGCTTAAACTCTACTGTTACTGAAAGGCAAACATTACTGAGCATGTGAAAATAGAAGAATCATTTAATAGGGTTTTTTATTATTAATAGACTCGCGTTTGATCACTATCTCACCTGATGATAAGCGGTGATGTGGTCGACGATGGAGCACGCTTGCCTAGAATTAACCTATTCACTCTTCATTTCAAAACCGCCTAGATTATAGCTATCAGGAAAAGGTTTTCAAATCATTCTACATTACATAATTATACTTATTTTGCGTAATATTAAGTACGAAGGTTCAACAACTCCTTGCTTAAACAAGTTACACCTACAACAGCTAGCTTAGTTAGTTATTACAAAGTTAAAGTAAAGGTTCACAACTTCGCAATTATCGCGACAAAACGCAGTTTAGTCGGCCGTCTGCGCGCGGACTAATGTTCGCCGCCTGATTAATGTCGGTGTGTGCGATGTCTAATGACCGAGCCAGTCGTTATTTACACCTTTACTGCAAGTTAAATCTTTAATGATCCGGTAATTAGTACTTGCTGTAAAATATCGAGATGTCCGGAAGCATTTTTGTGTCATATTAACATTGTAACAAGACCTACGTATACAGCGTACGTACGAATTTAATTATTGGAATTAATATATTATTAATTTTTTTAATCTTTATTTTTTTTAAGGGGTTTTTATCCACACGGATACGTCAACCATATTGTACTTTATACTCTATTTACACACATAAACATAAACATATTCTTATAATTATTATAAAATATGAAAAATACTACTACTGCCCTAACATCCGTAAAAAATAAATAAACTATAATACAAAACTAAACGCATAATTTGTGGTTGTAAAGTTTAGCTTTAGTAGGTTTTTTTTTTAATATATAAACTAAAACCAGTCCTATTCAAGAACTTAGCATTAATAAATTCAAAACATTTGTAAAGCGAAAACTTTGCCAAAAGGCTTTTTATACTGTAAAAGAGTATCTCGAGGATAAAACGGCTTGGGATTGATCTGCTCCAATACCTACTCACTATAATTGTTATCATTTGAATGTTTTTTTTGTTTTAACTGCCTTTTTTTATTGACGATTGTTGTTGTTTTACAATTATGATATTGTATATACAGTGAAACCTGGTTAAGTGAGACATCAAGGGACCTGCAATGTCGTTTCACTTATAGAGGTATTCCACTTACCCAGTGTCTCAGATATACAGGTATAAATAAATATCTGTCTCATTTACAGAGGGTTCCATTAATAGAGGTGAGAATACAGGTTAACAGGTGCGATCATTAAATAAAATAACGTGTTATGTATATAAATGAGTTTTAATAAAAAAAAATTAGTACTTAAAGGTAATCATACAAACAATGTTATCTCAGTTACAGAGGTTTATGCATATAAAATTTACTCGCTGTCTCAGTTATAGAGGTAACTATGATGATAAATCGAAAGAACAAATCCCAGATATAGAGGCTTACCTCGTCCCACTAACAGAGGTAATTCAGTGCCAAAGTGTTGGGACCTCAGCATGAGTTCCAGTTATGGAGGTTTCTCACTTATCCAGGTCCCACTTAACCAAGTTTCACTGTATATATATATTTTATTATTTTTTTACAATTATGACATGTTTATTTTTACTATTTGACTGAATTTTTATTTATATACTTTTTTTTTTTACAATTTGCAATATTTACACTTTTGTAAATTTTATTATTGTGAATGTGAGAACTATGTGGATTACTCTTTCCTTTTCTTTTATTTTCACATGATGTCTGGCAGTTTTGAGTATTTGATGTGGCCTACCCAAATGTCCTTTCTTTGGCATTGTTCGTCAAGTCGTTGAGCTCCTTAGTAGTCCTGAGTTGAGCTACACGCATACTGACAAATGCTTGCACTGACTGGACAGGTCCACTTAGAACTGTGTGGTTCTTTCTTCAAAAGACCATCTCAGGCTCAATCTGCACGGTTCTCATATGATTTGACCATTACATGTTTTGCTGTATGGACTTTAAAAGAGACTTTGACCCCTGAGTTTGTTTCGGTGTTTCTTCTCAGGGTAGTCAGTTAGGAAACACCGGCCTCATCTAGCATTAATTGACAAAAAAAAAATTGACGTGTAAAAGTGTTTTTATAAAACCTACTTGCAAAATAAAGATCATTTATCATTTATCATTTACTAGTGATTAACTGCGATCCCCCTGATGGTAAGCAGTGATGTAATCAGTGATGATGGATTGCACTAGCGTATTAAGAGCCTATTCACTCAAACATTGAAGACACGTAAATTATAATAGAACGGGTAGACCGCAGCAGGCACATTGTTTCAGCCCTCCGATGTACGAGGTATAAACGACGAGAAGAAACGCCTGTGTCCGGAGTCCGGACTGTAGAGGTGTCAACAGCGTAAGGCATGACAACAATGGTAGAAAGGTGATGGCTGAATCAAATCATGTAATTCCTACGCACAGTCTCCAAAATTCATCCTATAAAATACCAAAAGGCTAAACCCCAATTTCTGGTCCAGGTTTTGTAGACTGGTGTTTATAAACCAAATCGGGATCACTAATTAGTTTCTTCGCACGCCTTTCTACTGAGTCTAAAGCTGTTAGATAACTTTTTGCACCACCATCCCATAAGTGGCTACAGTACTCCACACACGAACAGACCTGTGCTTTGTATAATATTAGAAGCTGTCCCAGTAAAAATATTATGACGTTTTATTGTAAAAAGAAATCGTTTTGTACAAATCACTATTATTATTAACAATTCTTCAATTTAACAAAAAAGTAATACAATGTGATATCCCCTTCCAACAAACAACAACCCTTGCGATGGACGGTACAGTCGGCCGCGTCAATTTGTTGTGCATTTGGAAATAAATATTTTGATTCTATTGAAAATGCACTATAAACTTAGATTAATTTTAACCTTTTCGTAAAATTCCCCTTAATTGAATGAAGTTGCATAATTTTTGTTAACAACTTTAATCGATAATTTTTTAGTCTTATATTATTGGCCACTTGACCACAAAATTGTGTTACGTAACATTAAAAAAAAAAAAACTAAACTTGTATGTACTGATTTTTTATATAAATATGTAAATGAACCTCTTGCAGGGCACGGAAAGGAGCCCAAAAAACTGTGACATATTGTAACGGTTTTTTTCCTAAGCCACGAGATGAATGCAGAATCGACTAGAATTATTCAAATATCCACTTGCATGGGAATTTATTCAAATTAGTGTACTTGTGCAGAACCTGTTCTAAATGATAAGGGGTGTTTGATTCGCTCCCCTCGTGTGCGGCACCGGTCAGCCTCCGGACGGGTGCAGCGCGCAGCTACACCCGGCACTATCACAACAATGCAAGAAAAATCTTAAAAATATATCCTACTAAATAAATAAAGCTATCTAAATTATTATATCTAGGATATATTTTACCATTCGTTGGAAATCGTAAAATGCCAAAGTTCGAAAAGTCAATGCTAAGTCCAGTGACAAGAAACTGTAGCCGAGTGCCTCATCAATATACAGGTGCAAAATACTAATACGAAGTAAACTATAATAATTTAGTGTAGATGACAAAATTAATGTAAAAAACTTGTATGTGGCAGCGATAACAATTTATGTGCCGTTACAATCGTATGCAAAAATCGTCCTTGGACCGTTCACCATTAGCGATGCGTAATTAATTCAAATATATTCAAGGTGGCTTCACTTTCGGACTATGCTTAATATATGATTTTTACAAAACCATAAGGAAGTGAAGTAAAGAAACGCACGAGTCTATGTGTCGTGTCGTGTCGTGAGGTACTGCTGACGCAGGAGGGTGACACCTTTACTTAGCAGACTGTACTTACCTACAAGCCGTACAATAAATATTTGATTGGTAAGTCTGCGGTTAATGCCGATGATTTTTTTATTCATATTGATCTATAGCTAATTTCGTAATGACTCAGTGGTTAAGGCATCCGGCTCTCATACTTGAGGTAGCGGATTCGAAACCGAGCAGAGTACCTACCGATGTGAATTGTTCAATTTTTTTTTAATTGATATAAACTAGTGCTAGACTGCGATCCCACCTGATGGTAAGCAGTGATCCAATCTCAATTTATGTGTATGTACTTTCCTACGTCTATCTAGGACATCTCCGATACCCCATGTCTGGTAAAGCACGTAAGCTGTTGGTTGTCATTCGTAGATCTTTAAGAGCAGTTAAAAATAGTTAGACACCAGAAAGTCTATCCAAGGAGTTTCTAATCGTGTTGCCTAGTAACTGGGCTATAGAGACCTGATATGCAGTCACTCCAGGGAAATGATGATGAGCTTAAATAATTTAGATCAATGTCTATCATATTTATTTAAAGTACAAATGTAGAAATGAAATGGAAAGATAAGTTGCTCAATGCTATGTGTTGTTGATCTATTGTTGTTAATTTCCACTAGCAGATATTTAAATTGTAAATGTTCGTACGTCACCTAGCGTCGTACAATCGAGTAGGTACCTAACTGATGTTATATCGGTTCAGTTTTCCATTGTTGTTTTGAACTTCCCCTGCGGGAATCGTGACTGTCGTGAACTCTGCCGACAAACATCACGCCAGCAAGTTCGTATTTTCATCTTTCTGACTTATGAGAATGACACAACAAAAATCAGCAATTTTCAATAAAATAAAAATCATATTTATCAGAGTACAATCAGGAAATACTAATAACAGTAAAATAATTATTAAAAGATCAAATACTCCTATTGCTACATAATGCTGCGATCTTTTAAAATAATACTGTAGGTAGCACTGTTATTTTGATGTGTCCGCTGCTTACTTCACATCTTAACCTAAATATATTTTCAGATTGTCGTTCTCTGAGTTATTCTAAAAATATATATTTAGATCAGATCAAAAAATATCTGAGTGTCATTTTGTGCTTCAGGACATTACATGCAGATAGAATGATACTGCAAAAATCGCCACCGAGCATGCGTGAGCGACGTATGCAGCGCTTGCGCATTCTCATGGTAATCCCCAATAGTTCGTGTAGTACGATACACATTAACACATGCAAATCGCTTATTGATAAACAAATAATGGTATTATAAGTTTTATTGCGCATTGTCGGCCCTCGGAGTCGCTGACCGCTCACTCAGATTTGAATTTATAATGTTTTTATTGTTTCGCCTCCATTGTATAATATTTGTGTTACTATTATAGCAGTGTGCGGTTGTATCGTTTACGCTAAGCTGTCATAACTTTATAATCGGCCACTTATGTTAAGTATTGTTGGCTTTCATTTGAAAACTGCCACGGTAGGTTGCTCTCAAACAGAAAAATATGCTGTGTAAAATACTTTGACACATATTTGACTCGTACTAAGACAGTTCAGCTGTTTTTTTTTTAAAGATTAATTACGTATAAAATCCTACAGAAATGAAACATACGCGTAGCTCTGCATCTCTCAGAGTAGGAAGTCGTCGGCAATAGCATGCCGTAGCAAAGCATATCTCGGTGTAGCATGTCGTAGCGGAGCATACCTTGGCGTAGCGGAACATATCTCGTTGTAGCATGTCGTAGCTGCGCATAGCTTGGCGTAGCGGAACATATCGTAGCATGTCGTAACCGAGCATATCTCGGCGTAGCCTATCGTAAGTTATCACCTAGCGGTGCATAACTTGGCGTAGCATATCGTAGCCTTCAAGTATTATAAATACGTTGTAATAAATAAATGTTAAAATTGCTAGTTATATTATTTTCTACTTTTATAGATGATACCGCCTTATGTAGCACTGGACATTTGTTTACTTATCTGCTCTTTTTTCTAAAATATACAGTGCTATTTTTACGAGTCATAATGGTGTCGATATTTAGCAGTTTGAGGCGGCTCACTAACAGGTTCTAACTAAAGTAACTAATCTTAGAAACGTAGCTAATTATCGAGACGTGTCAATTAAACGCCTCGTCGCTGACAACTGACTGACATTTACACAACTGTGCAGCGTTCTGTACAATGTATTGTGAGCCCGCCATCGCGCCACACTCGCCACAACTAAATACTTCACATTGTTATATTACATTATTTGCACGTGTTTGTGCTAGCTATTGTACGTTATATTTTGACAAGTGGACGAGATTCAGAAGCAGTACATTGCAATAATGGCGTCCTTGAGACACGCGAAATCGATTATTACTTCGTGTTTTTTTCACTTTTCATCCATGTGTATAAATATGAGTAAAATTAATATACACCGCTATATTTTGATCGTTTTATTCCCGTGGAGGGTCGATCCGGTACATGAAACACTATCGATTTGTAAAGATAAAATTAAAAAATAAAGTACCTTTTTTAAAAAAAATCGTATTAATTTTACGCATGTACGAAATTAATTTCTTTAGGAAAACGTCAGCTGAGCAAGTCCAATGACCTGTATTTAGTTGTCGGCGTTGCGTATTAACTACCTACATGTCATTGGACTCGCTCAGCTGACGTTTTCTTAAAGAAATTAATTTCGTACAAGTGTAAATTAATACGAGTGTTTCATGTACCGGATCGACCCTCCACGGGATTAAAACGATCAAAATGTACCTAACTATGTAGATGCCTTCTCACTAAGTTATTATTCACAGGAATTGTTCATTGATATCAAATCATTGTCTGCAGTACTATTTGAGATGATGTGGAAAACTATGAGGATCTACATATCCCGCCGGTGTAAGATAATCACGGATGAAGACCTAAAGTCCTGTTACTTTAGGACTTCAACGAAGCTATCATTGCTCATGTCTATAAAGTAAGTACCTACTATAAGACTTCCTAAATACGTACACATGCTTACTGACTTAGATATAGACATACTTACTGACTTAGTGAATTATTTTGAATGCAAATTATGTAATACTGAGGTTGTGCTGAGGTGCTAATAATGTTCTCTTATCATTCGGATCTGGCTCATAACAGTAAAGTACAAAGTGTGTGTAACAGCCGCGTCCTCCCACACCCGCCGACTGTGCTGGGAACAGGTTGCTTGCTGGGTGCTGGTGCGCAACCACCTCCACTTCTGTTCTAAATATCACTATAAACAATATACTTCGAATGCTGTTTGGATATAATTGAAAGTATCTATAGATTCTAAGCTCTCCTTAGCTTGGGACTACACGGCGTTGTGTGATAGTTATGGAATATTATCTATATTATATTATTATTCTCTACGCAGTAGGTATGTATAAACCAACTATTCATAGTAGCTTCTTTTTAAATATAATTTTACAAGGTTCAGCCCGCGATTTCGTTCACAAAAAGTAAATGAATTTTAGATATCGTGTCGGTCCCTCCAGCCAGATTATCTCTAGCCAACCAACTACCAGCAGATTACATTTTTTGAGATGGAATTTCATCCAATAAGTTCTTTCACTCCTTTTGTCAGACTTCTACTGACTAGAACTACATTTGTATCCTTCTGTGGCCCTAATTTTCTGGGACCGCGGGTTTTCTTTCCAGTAATTCAGTACCTATATGAACCCTATACTCACTCGTACAGTAATCAGCCTATACTCATTGATACTGAGTATCTAAAATCCCTCAAAGAAACAGTTACACTTTATTTCCAACTTAATTTATAGAAAACCTCAAAAATAAAAGCGTGTGTTTTTTTGTGGTCGACTTAAAGAATAGTTCATCATCTGGTGCTGGAGGGCCCCGGCGTGGGGCAGTAACGAGATTACCGGCTAACTGGGTTACACTGACAACCGCGGAGGGGCTGCGGCGGCGTCCACTGACTTGTTGAAACACTGTCTCAATATGAAACATGCAATGCAAATAGATTCGATTTTTTTTTAATAACTTTACGGCGATCCCACCTGATGGTAAGCAGTAATGCAATCGTGCAACTCTGATAGTTCAAATAAAAAAAACTCTTTATTCATTAATCATTAAATAAAAAAACCGGCCAAGTGCGAGTCGGACTCGCCCATGAAGGGTTCCGTAGCAGCAAGTAACATAACATAAAAGTTCTTGTAGTTCGTTGTAACTTTGATCGATGTTTTAATAATAGTGTATTTTTCAGATTTATGACGTATTAAAAAAAACTACTTTCTAGATCTCGTTCAAACCAATTTTCGTTGGCGGTTTGCATGGTAATGTACATCATATATTTTTTTTAGTTTTATCATTCTCTTATTTTAGAAGTTACAGGGGACACACACATTTTACCAATTTGGAAGTGTCTCTCGCACAAACTATTCAGTTTAGAAAAAAATGATATTAGAAACCTCAATATCATTTTTGAAGACCTGTCCATAAACACCCCACCACCCCCCAAAAAAAAAATTGCAGCCTGCTGACAGACGGACAGACAAACGGACAGACAGCGGAGTCTTAGTAATATGTTCACGTTTTACTCTTTAGGTACGGAACCCTAAAAAATACTAAAACGTAGATACATTTATTTAAATTTTATCACTTTTTTAAAGAATTTGTAGTAGGTTGATAGTTCTCACCATCGGCATGATTTTTAATAACTGAACAAAGGTCTCTTCCCACTGAAATCGCAGTTAACACATGATAGTATGAATCGTACGAACGCTTGCATAAACCCGCATTGTACGTACTCAACGTACTCTAGCTTTCCAGTAATAAGCAACGTGCCCGGATCACAGGCTTCATACAGGCACCACCTTTTACTGATAATATCTCCATATCTGATAGACACTCTTCTGCTTTGGGTTGCCTGAAAGGTTAGGCAGATGTCCTCAGCATATCCAGAATTGTGCAGAATATCCAGAATTTATTATTACTATTTTTTGTTATTATTTAACTCAATTTAATTTTATTATTGATTTGAGTTTTTATTAATATTATTTTATTTTTTAACTTAATTTTATTTTACTATTGATTTGATTTTTATTATTTTTTCTTATTGTTATTATTTAATTTATTTTTATTATTTCAAATCAATTTTAATTATAGTTTTCTGTACCATTATTTATTGTACATTGGCTACTGACTGATTTATGTTGCTTATTCTATTTGGTTTGTTGCTACTGGGATCACTGACTCCTAAGCCACAGGGATATACACCTAGTTTAGGAGTCAGGGTGTTAAAACATAACTTTAATTTTTATAAGCTCTTGTATAAATATAATTGAATTTTGTAATGGAAGGCTTGTGGTGAAATAAATTATTATTATTATTATAATTTGTCTTATATATAAGCGAAGATTATAGACACTAACCTGCTAGACTTCATCTTACTACCAAGCAGTTTCTATTGAAACTCCCAAGAACTTTTTTCCGACGTGAGTGTAGAACACCAGTACCTACCTCTATGGGCACGCCACAATTATGGCGGTAAGTCCCCTCTTTGAGGCGTGGCTGCAAAGACTTGACGGCGTCCTTACCTTCCGCATGACACAGGTCCCCACCTGACATGGCACGTTCGGGAGGTACCTGTTCCGGATTCGAGCGGAAGAGACGCCCGGGTGCCGCCACTGTGCGGAACGCCCGGAGGCCACGGTGAAGCACGCAGTCGAGGTGTGTCCTGCTTGGGCGGAGCATCGCCGTGCCCTCGTGGGGGCGATCGGCGGCAGAGACCTCTCGCGCCGGGCCTTGGTTGAGGCCATGGTCCGGAGCGGAGAGCTAAATCTAAATCAATAAGTAAGATAATAGGAAATTCTAATAATAAAATAAAAGCTGTCTGGAAGGTGATAAACAAGGAAACTGGAAAGACAAGCCAACGAGATCGGAATGAATTCTCACTAAAAATTGATAATAAAATCATCTCGGATAGGTCAAAAGTAGCTGAGACGTTCGAAAACTTTTTCATCAACATCCCAATAGAAGTTACGAAATCTCTCCCTTCTTCGTCTTTGTTAGCTGAATCTTTTTTAAAAGAACATTTCACTAAGGATATACCAAACTTTGAATTTAAGCGTATTTCTGTGGATACAATAATAAAAGCATTCAAAAGTCTTAACATAAAAAACACTGAAGACTTATGGGGTATATCCGTTAAGATTCTTGGAGAAATTATTGAAACAATTGCTCCTGTCCTAACGGGCATATTTAATCAGTGTTTAGACAGTGGTACATTCCCTGATTTAATGAAACACAGTAAAGTAGTACCAATTTTTAAATCAGGTAGTAAGAGTGATCCCTCTAATTATAGACCAATATCTGTGCTTCCAGCATTGAGTAAAATCTATGAAAAGATCATGCTCGACCAGATGTTGTCTCATTTTAATTCAAATAGGATTTTGCATAGTCATCAGTTTGGTTTCACGAAAGGAAGGTCAACAACAGATGCAGGAGTGAAACTCATCAGTCACATTTTGGAATCCTGGGAGAAGTCCCAGGATGCTATTGGCATATTCTGTGACCTCTCTAAAGCATTTGACTGTGTTGACCATAATACTCTGATCTGTAAATTACATCATTACGGAATTCGTGGACGAGCTGCTAATCTTGTTTTTTCCTATTTATCTTACAGGCAGCAAAAAGTATCCATTAATGGGGTGACGTCCTCGGGGTCTTTAGTAAAGATGGGCGTGCCTCAAGGTTCAATTCTAGGCCCTTTCCTCTTTTTAGTTTATATTAATGACCTTCCCTTCATGATGGCTAATTTATCCGATATAATTCTATTTGCTGATGACACCTCTCTTATTTTTAAAGTAGACAGAAAAGATGGGGATGTCTTGCATGTCAACGAGAGTCTGGCTGTCCTTTCGAAATGGTTTGCAGCTAATAATCTCTTATTAAATGCAAATAAAACTAAATGTATAAAGTTTTCATTGCCAAATGTCCCTCAAGTTGACGTCAATCTAATTCTTGACAGCAAAAAACTGGATGTTATTACAGAAACCGTGTTTTTGGGTATAACTATCGATTCTAAACTGCAGTGGGGTGCTCATATTAGAACTCTCTCGGGAAGACTAAGCTCAGCTGCATATGCAGTAAGAAAAATAAGGCAATTGACAGATATATCCACAGCTAGGTTAGTTTACTATGCTTATTTCCACAGTATTATGTCTTATGGCATTTTACTGTGGGGACCTGCGGCTGACGTAGACTCAATTTTCATATTACAAAAGAGAGCAATCCGGGCTATTTATAAAATGGGCCCTCGCGAGTCCCTCAGAAATAAATTCAAAGAAATTGATATACTTACTCTGCCTTCTCTTTACATCTTGGAAAGCATTTTGTATGTTCGTAAAAACTTAGGACTCTTTAAAATTAGAAGCGATTTTCACAACAAAAATACACGTAGTAAACACGAAATTGTCTTACCCAAATGGAGACTAGCTAAGACTAGCAAGTCATTCTTAGTAAACAGCATTCGCTTTTATAATAAGCTGCCAAAGGCGGTAACAGAACTTAGTGAGGGAAAATTCAAATCTCATATCAAGCGTGTCCTAACCGAAAAAGCATATTACAAGGTTAAAGACTATGTCGAAGACACGCTTGTTTGGCAATGACTACCTCTGCACATGTGGCCCCCTGGTAAATCATCAATATTTTGTCTATAACTGCTCCACCTTTGTTTTAATAATTAGATATACATTTTTTTTTCTCTGACACATTGCTTTTGCAATATTTTTATTTTTTATTTATATTTCAACTGTCATAAATTCGTTAGTAATTTATTTTGTTAACATTTTATTGATAGTTGTAATCATTATATTATACCTGTTTTTTTTTATATAGCCTCTTTTTGTATTGTGAATGTGAGAACACTGTTTACTCCACGAACTCTTAGACTACTTCCTATTACGACTTACTTTGTTTTTTAGTGAGAAATTTTTTATTGTGCTTTTGTGTACAATATTTGACTGGTCTACACTGTTCTTACATAATATAATATCAATATTGTAAAAACACCCACTTTTTTAAAAGAGTAACCATGGAGTTTCTTGCCGGTTCTTCTCCATAGGAAACGACCAATTTGGAACCGTGCACTAGCTTCTGACGTTTTATAAGTGCCCATGTAGGCCTATGTGAAATAAAATATTTTTGATTTGATTTGATTTGATTTGATTTGAGAGGAGTGGCAGGCGGTCGCCGAATTCTGCGAAGCAGTAATGCTCGCAAAGGAGCAGGCTGACCGCATCAGGCAACGGCGCTCTCGCCGCTGCCGCCGGGATTTTGATCCCGATTTCCGGCCACCGAAGGCGCGGGCTTGCGGACAGTGAGCAATGGGTAGCTCGCTGTCCGGCCGTCCGGTAACTCTCCGGACCAAGCCCAAGTCGTCGACGGCGCGTTTTTTGTTCCCGCGCGCCTCAAGGAGTTGTCAGTAACAGCAGGGACCCAGCCGGTTCGAAGCCTACTGGGGCCAGGGTTATCCGAAAGGGAACTCGAGCCCCGGTATGAAGACTAGAAGGAACGGGGTGGGTCTTTTAGTCAGTAAGAGTCTGACACTATCTCCCGCTCCACCCAAGAGGGGGCTTGTCATTGGATGATTTTTCCAACCATAAAAAAAAAATACGTAACCCTAGCCAAGTTGATAATCTGCAATCGTTAACGATGGTAGAAAACATCAAATTTACGGGAATGACGTCATCTCAACGCTCAGTCACGTGGTCAGAGCAAAAGAATCGGGAGCGTCGCCAACTCGAGGCGTTCGACGCAAGAGAATCGAAACAAAACGGTTGTAACTTGGCTAGGGGGGGCAGACGTCACTCACACTCATGATTTGCTCTTGTCAATGAGTTAGTCCGTCACTCATTAGTCAATGTGTAAAGTTTCCAAGTGACTGCTGTCCGTGCAAGGAGCTTCTCATAAAGGATACTTTATATTAATTACAAGTCCTTCACTGCGCATTGATTGTAAGGGTGAGCAGAGCTTTAGCTGATTTAATTATCGGGTGGATGGGCAGGCTTGTTGCTAAATATTCGTAATTGTATTACTTTTGGTTTTTGAAATGATTTACTGTACAAATACAAATGGTATATTGAATGCCTTTAGAATTCATCGAATGAACCTAGTGGTAGGTAAAATAATAAAATGATTCAGACACATATTTGGTTTCATTGAACTTACTAATTAATAATTACTTTATGGGATGTGGTTATTCTAGTGCACACCTACCTCACATCCAGTTACTTATATTAGCAATAGCCCTGCGTAATCTGTTCACACGCTACCTATTAGCAGACACGAAAAAAAAAACAGGAATTCCAACAGCAAATCTTTTTAGTGTACAGCATTAGAAATAACCAACATACGGGAAACAAATTTAGTCTTTAACAGGACCAAACATTTATACATTTAAATGCATGTATTAAACGATAGAGCCACAAAATAATTTGATTACACTAATAACATTATCTTCTAGTCAATAAACCACGCTCGACCGTAGTCTACGAAATGCGAGTTTTGACTTTATGAGTTACCACTTCCACGTGAACACACACAAACATACCAACAACATGCAATAAATGCAGTGGTAAATCATTTCGTGCAAGTGTGGGGTCTGGCCGGGCATTGTGCTGGCTGGCCGGGTAATGTGAGTGATCAATCAGCCGACAACCATGCTTTAGGACAAATGATGCGTTTTGTGCGCCACAATCGTGTTTGTGGTTTGGGGCGATAATGACTCCTAATGTTCAGATTGTCTATTGTTAATTTGGCTAAAGTGATTTAGAACGGTGCGTGGACTTGAAAACATGTGCTATTCACATTTGCAAACTAATTGTTAGGGTCACTTCGCGTTAATATATTGCCTTCCGTAGTCGATAATTTTATGCTAAGATCGCACCATCGACTACTTTTTTCATCGATACTCGTAAAAAAGCAAACTCAGAAAAAATATCTATTGAACGGATGAATATAGGAATCGAACCATGGATGACTGCACAAATAGTAAACTTGCATCCATTGCACCGAAACCACTCAGTAACACGGAAATCTAATAGGAATAACCTTTAATCGGAATGGAGGAGAAGATGTGAAGTTATTACAATTACTTGAATGTAATGAAACAATCAACATGTGTAATATAATTAGCGCTGTGTCATCTGTTTGTACAAGTGCCGCAAATGTTTGTGATCGGAGCCTGCGGCCGCTCGCTAGCAACGAGGGAAATGTCACACTGATGGATTATCCTGAACACCTAAGTACATACTATAATGTGGACCGAACACGGCATTACTACACGAAAGAGGGAAATATTAGCGATGCCTGCCTCTTTTTTCTATTATTAAAATTGTCTTAAAAAATAATTAAATGAATTGTTAATCATCGTCCAGCGCCACCGAAGTCTTCACAAACAACATCAATATCATTACAGCTGAAAAAGGAGTCCATAGATTAACAACTCATACAAATCAAGTCGAGAGCTTATATCGATAACCACAAAATTAATCGAAGCAATGTTAACTAGTAGTTGGCGCGGCGCCGCTCGTCCATCAGAGCGATACCATCGCCTGTCAATAACATCCTCGCGTTTCATATCACTTTTATTAAACTACAACAATTTCGGTTTTGTAAAACTACCCACACAGCCACGGACCTTGGGTCGCTAGAACCGCAGAAACAATCCGAACCAGAACGAAATAACTGCAACAACTACCCTCGCCAATTTCAACTCTCAATTTTGTAAATTAGGTTCAATTCAGTTTGGCAGCCGATTCATATGTGCCTGTATTAGATATGTTTTTATATTTTGGAGTATGGTAACATCTGCCTTTATTTACGTTTTGGCTGGAAACAGCAGCACAATAGGCGCGGCGGATCGGACGCTCCACAGCGCCCCGCGGCCGCGCCCGCCGGCCGCGCCGCACTAACCGCACGCTTTTTATGGACAAATAGATGACCTTCTGTTTGTAAGATTTGCCATTTACTATTTTCTGCAGCTCGCGATACCAATACCCCGACATATCATCAGTTCCACACGATTCCTAGTGTACCTAATCGTATACTGAAAACAAAGTAATGTTGCGACCTCGTTAACACCTACTTGTATGCGCGGTGAAAAAAAACATTGACTTGCAAATTTATTAAAAATGATACACCTGAAATCCGAATTGCCCAAACAACTTACCTAACGATTACACCTTCAGTAGGCATCTACCTATTAGTGATTGGATCAGGTGCCTTTCTATTGTTTCGCTAGGGTTAATGACCAGCATGAACTTTATAGCTCATGTGGCGTCGCCATGTAGGGCGGCTGCGAGCGCTGCGGCTCGGAGGAGGAAGCCATAGCGACACAAAGTCAAGTGATGCCCCCAAACGAGACATAATGGACCAATTAAAATGCACGTGCTCGCCGCACTTATGAATTAACCGCACTCGACGCAAAACTCCTCCAGTCAGAGCCGCGAGTGACATATGGCGTCGAGGGCCGCGGCGACACCCCGCGCGGTGTGACGCCCTCCCAGAGACAAATTACTGTTTAAGAGATTGCCATCAATACGAGAAGTACAAACTGTCCGATCCATTAGGAACAAATGGCGTAACGTAGTGGCAACCCAGCGCGGTAGCTCGGCCGCAGCTCGGCCTGCAGGTCGGCCCAACACCACGCGCTGACTTACGGCCGTGCGCTAATCGAAGATCATTATCAACCGCGATTCAATCAGAAACATGATTAAAAACGATTTAGTGCATCATATCTCATCCGATACGTTCACTTTCGCGACGCGCCTCGCTGTTTTATTGGAAGCCTCTTAATATCAGTGTGTCAATCGTATTCTAAACTCCGAATTAGTGGCTCGTCAGGGACGTCATGATGACGAGATGGCAGCCGACCCGACACAGTACACGAGGAGATATGAGGACAACACCTCCCGTCTCCGACCACTTCATTATAAGTAGATATTCGTTGATAACTGCCACAATTTTTAGAAAGACCGTGATATAGGCCCACCTAGTCCTAATAAAGGGCCTCGTGTTTAGACTGTCAGAGGAAACATTAATCATTTGATTCAAACCTTTACAACCGCGATGTCAAATAGATAATGAATGGCGTCCTATAACTATGAGAACGATTGTTAGAAAGAGATTGGCCGATTTGTAATAGATTATTGAAAAGCACAAATGGAACTAAATGAATACACCTCAAGAGAGGACTCCAGTTTTTTAGTCTCTTGACTCTTTGTAAAAAACACAATCCACGCATTGTGTACCCAAACACGATAAGGGCCAACAATCGCACAAACCCTTCATCCTCCCCCCTCTCGCGCCCCCCCTTTGCGCCCCCGCACACAAATGAATTAACATAATATGATATCGGCGCGGCGCAGATGCGACACCGGCGCGTCTGCCGCAAGACTTTTACTTTTCTCGTCTCGTTCAACTTTCACCTCCACAATAATGTGATTTACATGTGTTTGGTGTAGTCTGAGGCACACGTGTCTCCTAGATGCGATGCGATCGTCGCGGATCGATCTCGGCGCGATTGTGTAAGCGACAATGCGACACAAAGCGCGTGGGTGCAGCGCATTGTGGCGACGCTAACTGCGCGCGCGCACGCTCTCGAGGGCTCCTTTGTCCATTGTCTGCCCGCCTGAGGGTGGCACTGTGACACATTTATTTTAGGCCAGTTTTTTACAGCACCCATTGTATTGGAAATTAGACATCGGCGCAGAGTTCACGAAACACGATATTATCTCAGCCCTCTGTGCTCGCATCCTCCGACGATTTCTCCCGATCCCATTGTATCTCCAGTTACAACGGATATTCCTAAACGCTCATAACCTGCCTATCTTAAAACGAGAAGACTCATGCGTTATTGAAATTTAAAAAACTGGTTAACTTTCCATTTCTATGAGAGTGAATCAAAAATTCGTTAGATGAAGCGGTCAGGGAGGCAGGACTAGTCGATCGGATCATTGATCAAAGATGGACCGTTAGTGTTGTTGAGCGGGTACTATCAGCTGATTATGCGGATTCCTTTCATCTACGCGTGATGAATGACAAGCTAACGCGGTATGAAAGGGCGGTCAGCGCTAGAGATCTCATAAAGAAGTGTGGGGCTGCTTTATAGTGTTGACCGTTTTATCGATGGCCGAGAGACGCAGCATCCGGTTTTGTGCATTAATCTGGACAATGTGGCTCCATGTGATGTCCGTTTGCTCACAAACTAGTTTGGGTAACGTTTCCCTAGGCGCGCTCTAACGCGCCCTCGGCGGTGCATAGTAATCGAATTCTTTTCATTTCAAACATCTTCGCTATTGAAATGTCAAGTTTTACATGTAACGGCAACCAAATCAACTATTTATTATTTACCGTTTCCCACGAATTATTATCTAAGTTCACGTGCTGCTCATCTAGTACTCTGCTCGCCTACGTTCCACCCGCTAGTTAATCAACTGAGTAATATCGTTTATTAATCAGTGTACTGATGACGTGTCATCACTCAATCAGTCAACATTATTGCTGAGATTTGTTATTATGTTGCTAATACGTTTTTTATGATGCGCTATAAATTATACTTTCTATAATTTGGCTCCAATATTTCACGTTATCGGCGTAAGTACGAGATCGATTTCTACGCGGACATTAGATATGTTTTTAAGTTAAAGCATTCGAATGTAAACTAGGAGGCACGCCATAAACCAAATAATTTACATAAAGCCACTAACGGATCTCACGAGAACCGGTCGCGAGCATATTAATGTTTGTGATATATTAGAAAATCGGCAACAACACGCACCAAACGGATACTCGTGTTTCTTTTTGTAACGTCTCTTTTTTATTCTAATTTCTTTTCCTATTAAGTGGAACATTCTTCCGAGAATGTTCCCCATAACAAGCACTATGTCATTTGCATATGATAACGGGGAGCCGATTACCACTGGCTAGTTCTCACTTGACTTGTATTGTCTGGGAACATCCAGGATTTCTATTTATTGCCACAATAGCATATGAAGACGTATGTACTGACAGCATTTATAATTTCTGTTTTATTCTTTTCTGTTCCGAAAGCATGGGTAATGTCATATTTTGTAAAAAAAAACTTCTAACTTTTACTGTCCCAGTTCTTGGCAAAGGCCAACTCCTTCCATACATTTTTCTGCCGCACCGTCATGGCTCAGTCCTCGTGGTACTCGTCTAGATCATCTCGCCACCTCTTATAGGCTAGCGTTGATAGCGATTTCACTCTTCAGGAGCCCACTGCAAGCAACATTTGCCTAGCAGTCACTGAGCATGCGGCTGATGAGACCCGCCCAATTCCATTTGATCTTGATATATTTTTATTAAGATCAATATACTGAACAATTTTATCAAAAAGTTGCGATGATGCTTAGCCGTTTGGGAGCCTGTTAATTGTACATAAATTAGTATACGTGTAAATATTTTTATAACTTTATTGTAACGCGGTAATAAAATTTGGTACAACTTCAAAACAAGCGCAGTATATCGGCTTACTATTGTGTCTTACAATACTAGTTGTTGCGCATTATCTGCGCGGGAGCATTCCCAGGACGCCGTTGGTTCTCATGGCGACGCATCCCTTTCGCGCGAGTCAAGTGATGAGCCCCACAATGGACCAGCTGCCGACCTCTGCCGACCAGGTGACACCACACATCGACCTGCGGAACAAAAAACAACCTTAACAATAATAACACACAGTCCATAATCTAAGGGCCCAAAATCAGGGATGAAGATACTCAAGATGCTACTGAAAAGGTTAAAATTGAACTTAAGACGGCTGCACTAGCGTTGATTTTAGAATAAAGGAATATTGATGTTGAGATGATTGCAATAGATAACAAAGCGCTCAGTGATCTGTAACTAGTTCAAAAATAAAAATAATTACGTAAGACTCCGCGGACTTGTTATGATTCGTAGAAAGACGGTACAAATGCATTACAACCATCGTTGAAATTAAACTGTTTAAGGTATTCATACATTATTTTAGCAAGAACGACATTCGCGGTTCCCCCATATGTACCGATGGCAGGTCAGAAGAAATTCTTTCGCTCGGGGACAATTGCGAAAATGGTAATTTATGCAAAGGGGAAGTGGAAGCAAAAAAATACAAATAAAGCTTATGCACCTGAGCGTCGCATGCGCCGCAATAGAAGCGCAGGTATCGTCACTCTACATATTAATTATACAAACACAAGGAGCCGGCACGCGTTGGGGACATTCTTCCCATCCTCTGCCATGGCGTACACTGCACATAGCTCACAACAGCTGCTGATGCAGAAGATGGAAACCCAATTACAAAACGTGACTGGATTTTTCTCGAGGGTGACAAATTGCGGTCGCAAAAACTTTTCTGCCCGATAATTACTGTTCATCGACACGTAAACACGGGCTTCCCTATTTGCAAGTGAATGGGGAGTCGATCGAGGATTTTACTCAAAAAATAATACACCTGAACAAAAGCTAATTATACTTTGATAAAAGCTGGGCCACAATGGGTGCTCGGAACAATCGCGCCCGAGGGCGGCGCTAGCGACGTGTTAATTAGCACATTTTCTCACCTTTCGACAATGATTATTTTTTATAGTGCACAGTAACGTGAGTGATGATTTTTTGTAATTTTTTTGCAGTTATGCTTTATCCCTATTGTTTACGTACGTTTTTGTAACGAACTTTTTGAACGGTGGTTGTTTATTTAAACCACAATACCATAAAGGAATTATTAATGCATACTAGTAAACATACGACATCGATTTTATTTTTAATTGTTTTAGCTTTTTCAAATATATTTTTTTAAAGTAAAACGAATCTTACGATACAATCATTGTCCTGACCTTTAAGTCTAACTTTTTGAACTATCTAAAACTTAATTAGTGAAGATTTATTTGCAAATGAATATTACTGATAGACTGACATTAAATAATAGTAAGCCATAGGTAATGAATGGATAAGGAGTGCTACAGAGTGCAGTGGATCTGATGGACAGTGACAGCGGCCGCAGCGCGCAAGTATTGCAAGCGGTCACCTGACCTCCACCTCTGCGCCGCATTGTTCCAGTCGCTACCTACTCCTCATTACAGGACTGAATACTACAATCATGTACTAATTGGGAAGTTACTTTAGAACTTTGAGTGTTGGAGATGTGTTAATTTCCAAGACGTAAGTACCTACTAGACTAAAATATTATTAAAATATATATATATATATATTTTTAATAAATGTTGCCCCACCCTAGGAATTACTCCTGTATTGTGGATACGTTCACGAACATATAAACTTATATACACTTATTTGATGACTACTAAATCTAGATATTGACCGTGATTAAAAAACTTGCATGACCAGACCATAGTCTAGAACCAGTACAATGTAATGGTTTTAACTTGCGTACTTGTATTAATTTCAAAATTAAAATTAAATAACATTTAACGATTTATTTCGTTCTAATACCAAAAACTAATACCACTTGTATTTTCGTGTAAACGTATTTATTTTCCATTCCGAACAAATACCAAAAACTTGAATTTAGTACAGACAGCTCAGTCAAACCTAATTGATATAATATATTAAATATGAGTTCAAACAAATACCAGTAACATAACATAGTTTTTGGTATTAAAATTGAATAAATCCATTTATCGGCACATGATTAAAATGGTAATGAAATTGATGAAATCTATGATAATATGACGTGCTGTTTTAATTCAAATGCAATAGCAAACTGTAGGCAGGTGCTGACGCGGTCACTTCGACTTTCAATAAACTTGAAAAAATCAATAAGTTTAGACAATAGACCTTTGTAACCACATTGTAATATCATCGTAAACACCTACAGGTCAATTAACAATCGTGACGCAGTGCGTCTCAAGGTAAAGCGAAGCTTTGAACCCGCAAACCTGGCGGTGGAGACTGATTCCAAAGATAATATCAACCGAGGTAAACTTATTGAGCAAACATTTTTGTACATGCTCAATGAAAAATCTCAACCCAGACATGGGTCAAAAGGCAACTTAAAATTCGTAGGTACTTAAACAACCTATTGTGAAAAAAATCACACTGAAAGCAGTTGTTGTCAAATCACAGGATCAAGGACCGCTCCCATAAAAGTTTGAGTTGAACGTTTGGCTTTGTTTAAAGAATTGCTTATGTTAATTCGACCTGGGTAATTTTTCTTAATTTCTCGCATATTTTAAGGAGGATGTTCTTAGCGCGTTCACAATGGTGTCGTGTGTTCCGGCGGTGTCAACGGGCACGCCGCACGAGTGACAGGGTGACACCGTCACCTCTGCCCCCGGCCGCTTTGTGTGCTGCTGCGAGGGAACTAACGTGCAAAAAATATCTTAAATACATACTATTATTCAACACAGTCATAATCTCGAACTTAATAGTAAGTTGGATAGATATCACTAAACCTATTCGCAATTTTTATTCACCGTTTAAAAAATATTCACCAATACTAGTGCAACCATCGACTTTTATACCGACTTTTAGATTCTAATATAAACAAGTAATTGTACGTCATAAGCTACGTAAAGTAATTTTATTGGCTGATAATATACTAAACCATATACCTACATTCAGAAATTATATAATTCACATAGGCGTCAAATTAGTGACAAAACAGACACTTCCGTGCAGTTATGTAAGTACACACACGATCAGAGATCGAAGATCACACACCATTAATAATACTGAGAGCAACTACCTAGGAAGAAAGGAAGTGAGGCATAGACAGACTAGGGAGCAAATCGTAATAACTGAATTGTATCATTGCATGTGCTGTCAGAAACCGTACGTATAATTTTAATGAGCGGGTGTGTTTTTGCCTAAACGTCTCTTCTTCAATGCAAGCAATGCATTATTGAGCGGACCCATAACAAATAGTTTTTTGAGAACGTCCTCATTCGATTGGCATTATTGTGTCCCCAAAACTAGTGACATGTCGACAATAGCGCGGTGGAGGTACAACCAACAAATCAAACAAAAATTGAAACCGGATTTCCAAAATCCCGTTCCGTCGCATCGGCGGCAAGAAGCTCTGTTTTCGATTTCTATTCCGACTGTTTGTTTTTTGGATCCATTGTTGGGTCTGTCGGGACTGCGACACGCGTACCCATTTTTGCAAAGTCTATTCCATTGTGTTAGTGAGAGGAATGACGTTTGACGGACATGCGGGAGTGACGCGCCCTGCACTGACGCGCTCCTGTGAGGTCAGATATTTTAACAGACTTCGAGCATCGTTAGTGCTGTGACAAAAAGGAAGATCTCATCTCCGCTCGTCTGAGGCTCACCTCTACAACGTTTGGCCGAGCACCGCGGGCTACGCAACGGGATTCCTGTTATCATATTGGGTCCCGTCATCATGGTCTAAATTACTTTTTGTGTGTTGTAAAAGGAACGAAAGGTTTCGTCGGTCAACCATCGCTCGGAGCAACACTCGACCAATTTTTGTTTTAAGGGTCCCGCGTACCCCTTTTCTTACCTGCACCTCAGGATGTCTTTCGTATTCATTTTTAGCTGCTGTTATTGTTCCTTTATTTAGATTGCGTCACTCCGTTCAGGCCTTAAAACCACTGCTTGTAGTAGCAGCATATTCATCACAACATAAAAGGTCATATTAACAGTATATCACAAAGCATGTTTGCATTCATTGAGTCCATTCATCGCCTTTGAAGTGGTTCACGTCAAACTTTTTTATTTTCTTTGAAACGTTGGTTTTTATGTTTCCCAATTATCAGTACTCCTACACAGCGACCGGGTAATGTTCCTCCTATGGTGACAAACTGTCCATTAATGCCCACATTCGAACAACGGAATGTATTATATGTTCGCGTCTACGTTTGGCCTATTACGTTTATAGAAATCTTGGTAGGTTGTCTGTTCTTTTGTTGTAGAGTTGGTTCCGTTACGTAGGGACGGTTATCAAACGGCGACTCGGTCTCGTTCGCAAAAAGCGCTCGCTCCTGCGCGTCCGGCGCGCCAATTATGCCTCGCGCACGCGCCTCCAAAAAAACACCCGCAGACCATCTCAACCATTTTTTAAAAGCTCCAACTTAAATAATAATGCAGTAACACGCGAGAGTATTCGCAAAATGCGATCCGCGAATTTCGTTTCCAAATTCCACCGGCTCCGGGGCTGAGCGTCGTGTTTTGTCGCGACTATTGTCTGCTTGTCTTTAGATTTGTGTTCTGCTGTTAGCGGAGCTTTGTCGGTGTGGCTGCAGAAACGTTTTCAGATTTACGTTCGCTCTGTTTCCTCTTATTGCTGTTGAGATATACATTTTATAAAACTGGTTGTTTAATTGGTTCCTGTCCTATATCGTCCTCGGCGCTGTCAAAGTTCCCCACGTCCGCCAAGCCCGCTCCAGTCACCGTAAAGGAATGCAAAATGAACTGTCTGCAGCGCGGCGCGGTGTCGGCGCGGCCTGGTGCCGACCGCGCTTTAATAATGCACACGTATAGCTATAATGAAGTGCCCAAAGTTTTTGTGTCGGCGCACGATTAGTCCCTCCCGGCGATCCGGTCGCGTACTCTGTCCCTATCATTACTAAAAACGATCCTAATAATATAATAGTCCTGTCACATCCCTTCAAGGGATCGAGTTTTAAAGGACAATTTCCTTAATAGGCGACGGAATTTAGCAGTCGTTTAGAAAATTTGATAGTTTAAACTGTCTTTCCTTCCTATGATAATATTTGATAATCGAGCGTTCGAAGGTTTAATTTGTTGTCGTTTTTGTGGGTCATAATAATAACTTATATCTAATACCTTGAGTGTTTAAACGATATAATATACCTAATAACCTATAAAGTCGTTGTACATTTTGACAAACTTAAAAATATGATGTGCGTACGTATATGATTCCAAGAAGTCAGCGGCGACCGGTTGAGATGTACCACCTGGACTTCAACAAATCGTCAACAGTTTTATTATCCACAATCCTGAGATGGATACGACAGATTGCCTGCACTTAAACGTTTATTTATTGCGCTGGAGTTAAATTATGAGTTTATAGATTCAGTAGCGAATACAAGGCTGTAAATCATGGCTGGTATCTAGCGTTACTATAGATGTGGAGGTGTATGTATACCTGTGCGGCTGTGCGTGGAGTGTTGCGCAGGGTGTCGAGCTCGGCAGGCTCGGCGGGGCTCGCCCGAGCTCGGCGGGGCCGGCAAATGGCACATTTATATTGTTCATTACGGGGCCCCGGAGGTGAGAGATGTTGGCGCTGTCGCCGCGCCGGGGGGCCCACAGGGCTGCCGCGAGCGATCCGGGAGAAGCTGCGCCTGGGAAATATGTAATAATCAATTGAAAAACCACCAAAAACTAACGTATCTTCTGCTCTAAAGAACTATTGAATAAGTTAGTTGCGCAAATGAAATGTTATGGAAATCCTATAGACGGTCAGTTACCATTTTGTATTCTGATCATAGTTTCCTAAATTCCTCAAGTAATTTTAATAGTTGTTCGGCTCCAGCTAGTCGTAGGTGTTGTGCGTGGTGGTGGCGGGCAGCCCTGGCGGCGCGGCCCCCGGGGGTCCGGTGCGGCACGTCCGAGCGCGTTGATTTGTGCGCGGACTCCCGCCGACAGTATTTGTACAGCGCACGCGTAGGCCGCGCCGCGCCGCGCCGCACCGCCCCGCGACTCGCGACACGCGACATCGCGCGACATGACGCGCGCGCGACACTCACCATCATGTTCCACCGCAACATCCCCAGCGATGTTACCATATAATTTACGTCATACTTCTCTATACCAGAAGAAGGTCGAACATAACGTTTAGATTGTTTCATTTTATACAGTCTTACCACGTCTTGGATTAAACTCAAACATAACCTAAGTCACGATACGAAAATAAATTAGTTATAGTGCTGGACATTGGACTAGGATCACTATGGCCATCATATAAATCTGAGGTTTACGTATTTTATGTTTGTGTAAATCAATTTACAGACATTTGTAAAGGATGTGGCGTCAGCAAGCAATATCCTATAGTACCTACAGTGAACATTCAACTAGTCGTTAAATAGACATGTTTATGCGAAAGTTAGAAGTTACTTTCAATGCCATAAGGTGTTTAATTAATGACTTAACAGCAGTGGCAGACAATGATCGGTAGGAATCTTAATGCGGTCGGCAGCGGCGGCGGCGATACGTGAGTGAAAACATGGCTGCGATCTCACCCGGCTGAGTTTCATTTCGAATATCTTTGTCGACGTATTTTCCAATCTAAACGAGCCGAAATTAGAAGGCTAAGACAACTTTGAAACCGGTCAACATAAACCAACTGTAGTCTCCGAGTTGCGCAAGAGTCGAGCGACCAGTTCGGCGCGGGCTGGCCGCGCGTGGGATCTATGGGTCCGCGACGCGCGGCTGCGGCCGACAGCAACAGACGTCGAGCGCGCGCTGCAGCCACCTGTACTTTCGACGTTTCACGCCGACACACAAATTATTTAGTCGGCCACTTTATTGCCGCGGATTAAGAATCTCGTTGACATAAATTATTCTGTGTGCTGTACGTAATACCTACATGGCCAGTAACTGAAACATTAACTGCAGCACAACGCGCGTGAGTAACAACTTGCAACTGCTCTCCAGTATTTGATAACAGCGATGCGATATAACAATGTTTTCACTTATTAACTCAAAAATATCGTATCCAAGATCAGTCCAGTAGGAATAATACCTTCTTACTAGTACCGACACTGTCTATTTGTCTCAGGTTCGATTTCCAGGTCAAGCAAAACATGTTTCAAATTGTGCAAACAGATCTATCGTCCTTGATCACCGCCATATTGTCAGCTGTGAGGTTATTACGCCAACTTCTTCTTTAAATTTCGTCACTTCCAAATGGACAGGCTTCTCAGCAGCAAGCCAGTAATAGCCAGTTAGCGTATTACGTTGTTGTATTGGAAAGAAAGTGGCACACTGGCAGATCCGAAACAGCCACAAGTTTAGACAAGTAGATATCTCGCGTTAATTTGCCTCCGCTAATGTAGGCATCGGTCGTGTTATCAGAGGATAACTTCATCTGCGCCTGAGTGCTGCAGCTAGGGCCTGTCACGCATGTCGGCTGTCGCGCCTGTCGGACCTGTCGGGTGTCGGGGACTGCTGACGCAGTGCGTTATGTGACTCTTATCAATCACGAATCGCTCGCCGCTAAAGCATCACATTTCTAAAGCCAATTAAGAACTAAGATATCGAAACTGGTTTTTAGTAAAACTTAATTTTGTAACAAACAGTTGCCGCGCCGCGAATCCGCCGAATGATCGTACATTATACATTTTATAAGATACCTGATGGGTATTTAGAACTTAATTCAGAATCAAGTTCGTGTCGACGCTATGAGCTGTCAACTATATCAGGATTATGGACTATTCGAACTTTTTCTCAACAACCTTTCGCTTAACGAATAGACAGCTACCATTTTGGTTGAGCTATTAAAATAACTCGTAAATCGTATTTATAGTTATTAGTTTATTTATCTGCAATAAGATATTGTTTTATGCAAATTTGAAAATGGACTGATGCCGAAATTTCACGCTTGAAATTACTGTTCGATTAATCTTTGAGGGGATCTCCGCCGCGCGCGGTCTACCAGGGATGAGCGGAGCCGCTGGGCGCGGCACACGCTGGGTGCGCGGCTGCCGACTGCTGGTACCTGGCCACTAATCAGAGAGCCGAGTAAAGCGTCGTGACCACAATTACGGTTTTATATTCCGACCATGAGAGGGTGTGCGTGGCTCTGCTATATTGATGGCGTATATTTATCATAGACAATTTAGGAACACCTGCTGTTAGTTCGGATGAGCGGTATATGTCAAATTAATACGCTCCTCGCCGAGGGTTTATAGTTTGTTGGCTTTTGACGCAGCTAATGTTTTATTTGTTCTGTCCGGGACCGATTGATGGCTCTCAAATAGATTCCCGAGCGAGCCTTTGTGTTCTCTTGCGTATTTTTATCTTTTAAAGGTCGGGAGAAGGTAGGTAATCGATTTCTATTGTTTGCTAATTGTTGCTTCGAAAATAACTCTTTTGTGTCTATTATATTTTCTGTTTGCGGTCATTTTATCCTTTTTTCTTGTTTATGTTGTGACGTTAAAATATTTAATAAAAAATTGTGACCAGAGTCATTTCCGGTTGCTCAATAATCATCACAGCCTTTAATGTTTAGTTCTGTTTTTTTTTTTTTTGTCACTGAAATATATAACAATAATATGAGGATGAGGAATGAGTTGTTCGCAACAGAGACGGCCATCTAACCTTCACGACTGCTGGTGCTGTGGCGCCTGTACATTTCCACAACAGCTTTCATTCACATGATTTTCCATTCCATAGAGCAGATTTATGGTCGACTTCAGCGATGACAGTTTCCTTGTGTCGCTCTGTGCGCTGTCGTCGTCATTGGCGGGTAAAAATAGCTGGCAGCGGGCGGCCTTGCCCCGCCAGCGCATGCGCCACCCCCGCCGCGCCCCCCGCCACCGCGCCGCCCCGACCGCGCCCGCACCCGCTGCGTCTGCGCATCACTTGCAGCAATGGAGAAATCACAGTGCTTTTACTGAACAGTGAGTCGGCGACGTGTAGTATTGTCTTTGTTTTCATAATCATCTTTGAAGATGAAGAGAGAAGCTGAAGTTTCTGCAACGTAGATAATGATGGCATTATTTTCACTTGACAGACGGAGGCAACTGTGTCGTAAACGTTTAGGAGCTTTTCTTGTCATGGGCAGAATATTCTATAAGTTCTAAAATTCCTAAGGTGTATTCAATTTTTATCATCAGTGATCTATTCGATTAATTGGCACTCAGGCACAAATATTTTGATTTACACTACCTTTGTTGCGGGCCGTGTCACTAGCAGATGCGCTTGCGCAGGTGACCGCGCACCTTATCACGCACAAAAACGCCGTATCGGTTTCAACGCCTACATACAACTTTACTTCGTGGCATTATATTAATTACGTGTGACTCTACTAACGAAATTATTCAACGTGAAGTAATTTTTAATGATCTACTATGTATCAACATTGAAAACTACTGTAATTAGATAAAACGCTCTGAAATATGCTAATGAGAAACATTTGGATGCTTTGGAAAATTGGAATTAATAAAGCTCCAGTACCTAATACTTGAGTAGTGGTGGCCGAGTGGTAATGGCTCTGACTTACGAGTTGTAGGTCGCGGGTTCAAACCTAGCCAGGCGCATTACTTTGTGTAATTTATTTCATCACCACTGCTCTCAAAACGGTGAACAAAAACATCGTGAGGGAACCGGCATATCCTAGAACCAAAAATTCGAAGACATGTGACATTCACCAATCCGCACTGGGCCCGCGTGGTGGATTACGGACCATTCCCTCTCCTAGAGAGAAGGCCGGAGTCCCAGCAGTGGGAACATTAAAAAGGCTGATGATGGTTATGATGATGATGACCTAACTACTACTACTTTAATTTAATACTTTAAGAGCAAGAGCTTTTAGTAGCAAGATCAGGGTAATTAATTTTTCACAAAACCACGACCTCATCTTGTCATGCTAGTGGTCTTATGGTGAGTGCTACTGCTGACCACGAGCTTCTACATCACCCAACTGGGTTTTTCTCTTAAGAATATCTCAATGATAGTTCCTGGGTGAAGGCAATAGACCAGAGAACTGCCATTGAGAAATGGCATGGTTGGCAATGGTGTCATAAACATCACTGGCAACAAGTTGGTGCATTTCACGTGCACCTCTGACTAACCCTTCGGGATACAGGCTGCTTGTTGTGTTATCTAACCTAACAGATTTATTTGAAATTGAAAGTTTTATAGAAAGTTCTATTTCCTTACATTTAATTTATAATTACAATTGGCACGACTGAAAAAGCTCTGGGCTTAGACAAAGTCTCAGTACGTGATGTTTTTTGTTTGAAGTCGAGCATGCGTGAAGCTAACACGGAAGAAACTTTACCCAGAATAACTATTTTGTTTTTTTTTATCGGTGCTCTGAAAATTAACAAAATATATCAAGCACTAAACAGTTGCTCAATTTAATTTGCGGATACCTAGATTAACCAGTAGTCCAAAACTATTCATTTGAATTTAGATTTGTACATAATTTTAGTATAAATAAAATACTGATGATGATATTATAATTACACTGGTTGAGCTAACTTTATAGCTGACTGAAGCTTCGCAGGACACTTACGAACGTTGCAACAAGTCAAAAGAGAAATGCTTATTAGGCCGGTGTTTCGGCAATTTCTGTGCGTTTTCATCTTTTTGCTTGCACGGTATCCTCAAAATGCAAATGACGGGGGCTGCGCACGCAGCCCGGACTCGCGCATGCGCGCCACTGTTTACGCAAATTCACGCTCATTTAAACGCTGTCAGTCGCCGAGCGCTCACGTGTTTGTTTTGCGCTCATGTAAGTGTTCAGCGAGCGTTTTGCAGTAATTGCTTTTTTAAACTTCATACTCGTATAATTACACAGCGAGATTGCTTCTGTGCTGTCTGAATTTGTAACTTTTTCTGGCTAACGTAATGTTGGGTAGAGTTTACGTACCTACGCTGCAAGTATAGAGCATTTCATTATTTTAAGCTAAAATAAATTGTAATTTACTAATGTTGAGTCACTCTTATTACCTACAGTCAAGCTGTTCTTTCTTATAGAAACATTTAAAGTAAAATTAAATGAAGCGTCTCATTTGTGTAGCCCGGGGTCGGGTCCGGGGCCGAGCGGCATGTGTGCGGTGCGCACTATCAATATCGGTTACGGATCGCCGCTGGCGCGAGATTTATCGCCAATATTTATATGAAGCCGGTGCTCACGCCGCGCTACTCATTTGTGCACATTTGTCTGCTGCGTCAGGGAGCTAGACGCTAACACTCTGATCACAGACATTATCTCTGCAGGACCAACTATGAGTATTGGAATACGGTGTAAGATTTCATCAACAAATTTTTCATTCCTCCCAGTAACACCTACTAATATTTCATGCTGTGTTGAGTATCCATATTTTATTTATGAAAAAAGAACTGATTAATTAAATAACCTAACAATTACTACTACGTAGGTCAGCAAGCACTTAACTAACTTAGTAATCAAATTCTTTAAGCGGCAAAGGACAACATCAGGAGGATTAACATAATTACTTTTTTTGACAACTTTGTATTAAGAGTCAATGAACCGTCTGTTGTGACTACATTATAAGTTTTGATTTACTTTGTTACAGATCTACTACTTCTGACACTACTGAGGGTCGGGTACACTCTCCCCTACCACTTACCTGTAAGCCGTAAGATAGTCGCGTCGTCTGGACGTCGTGTGTACGGGCCCCACGACCAGCGAAGAACGAATAGAAGAACTCCTCTTATGTTTTACAAATATGCAAGAGTCCCCATCCCTCCTTCATACAACCTTCACTGTTGTGGATTGTTGACTTCCTTTAATTATTGTCTGAAAGTGGTTGTTCATTTACCAGACGTCTAATTTGATTGATAGCCAGGTAACCAAGTAGCATTGTCTGAAAAAGTCATGGTCAGCGTCATATGTGGTGATACTTCTGCAGCTTTCTACAAAAACTTCACTTCTTAGCCTAAGTCAGCTAATTCAGTATAAGTCTTCTCAGTGAAGTGTGCAGGAGCAAGTTCTCGACAAGCTTCCGTCTGCCAACACACGCCGCCCTGAGCCCACCTTCACTTAGTGTTTCAACTACCACTTCTGCGCAGTAAGTACTGTTTAGTTTGTTTCAGTCCTTTTCGATGAACTTATGAATATCAGGTATCAAAAGTTAATGATTACAAAGCTATCGGAAAAAGAACTGAAGGTTTATACTCTATGAAGCACCTAAAGAAAACCAGCTCACACCTCAGTTACCGTAAGTGTTATGGATAATCTTGTGTTCACATCATTACTTACCTGCCAATTACCTACACTTACAGCTTAGTTTAACTTTACAGAGCAATGAATATCGAAACTAGTTTGAAAGGAGCTCGACAATCACGCGCTAAGCCGGACCGGAACAATAATTTTGATGTCAACAGCAACAAATTACTGCGTAGGCCGCCGGTGGACTCGCGCGCAACTGTCGCGGTGTCGCGCGGCTGTCGAAAGCCTGTCGCGCGGACGGGAAGGTGCCTGCTGAGTGCTCGGTGACACTGTAGTTCCGGTTTGGTTATTTATTATTGGCGACTGGTCCCAAAGCCGCAGCGCTCGATAAGCTCTTCCTCCATAAGCTAGTAGGTACACACGCACACGTTCGCCACACTCGCTGTCAATTCCTGTTGTCCTTGGACATGTTTTCCGTTCGATTGGAAACGGTTTCCTTTTTATGAGTGTGACAAAGATAAAGTTCCATGCAATGTTATGAAAGAACAACTTTTTTGCAAAAACATTTTGTTATGTCGGGCTCAAAGGCAGGTGTAACAGGATTAGGTACCTACCTACATAAATTTAATCCAACATTGGAGGAATGACCTCAATTACAGTTACGTAGTTTGGAAAAACAGCCCCACATAAGAATTTCCGACAAAATACGAGTTTTCCATAAAATTTTCTTAAACTCTGTCTGGTTTAACTAATACACTAACACTACATTAACTGAGTGAGCACTTCTGTATCTAATGTTTTAGTATCTAGCAACAAGTTCAATATTTAGGCTTATCAGCTGGCAGGGCCTATTTCCTGGTTGTAACTAAACGGCAATAAACACGCGTGTGACGCGAAGGACAAGTCGCATGTCGTCGAAATTAAGGGCCGTGACAGGCGCGCTATCGCGATCGCACGCGCGTCTGCTGCTCGCGCGCACCTGCCGCCCGCTCGCCGCTCGCCGACAATGATGTAATGCCTTTATTCAATTTTATGCCTTTTTGTCATTGATATTGTCTTGTCCCCTTTGTATTTGTTTACAGAGAACTCGTTAGGGGCATTCTTAACGGACATGTTTCATGAGTAACTCTGAACATGTACTAATTAGGTTCTAAAAGTAACTGCATTGTAACAACCATTAATTAATAATTCGCTTGTGATGAAAACATCTTAACAGCGAACATTATAGACTGCTTACTGACATTACAATCTGTTCAACGAACATTACCGACATACTAAAGCCAACGTAGCAAATTATGCCGAGTGTGTGTTATTTTAAACGTAAAGGGAAAAGCAATCAAAACCCTTTCTAATGAAAAAGTCATTATACAAATACCTAATGTTCCAGAAAAACACAAAAGAAGTTAATACAGAATTCTGTGAAACGGCACATACTTGAGGTGACATTAGGTGTAATGTGGCACGAACGTGAAACAAAGGAAGTGGCGGGTGACCTCCACACACTGGCCACACACCGGCCATGCTGTACACGGCCGTGGGCCATACATCACGCATGCCTCCTTCAGCTACTTATTTCGTGTTCGCTAATGTACTACACTCGTGAAATTTCTTCATAATTCAACATTAATAATTTTGTTTCCTTGTAACAAATTAGAGTAGGTAGCTAAGCAATGTCGCCTCGGGGTCACCGCTTATTTATTTCTATCATTAATTGAGTTTTATAGAAAACACATGTTTATATACCGACCTACATGCAAAATACTACAGCTCAATAAAACTTACAAATTAATAATCATCAAATCCATTACCTGTCGTCGACTGAAAATATGTGGAAACCTTTCAACTTACCCAGCTTTTCACAAACTAAAGTTAACATGAACTGCAAATTTTCCTACGAAAAGGGTAATGTAAACCATTATGAGCAACTAGTTAAACTAAACGTTGTATGTAGCCAGTGCGCTTGCCAGTAGGAAGTGGCAGCAGGTACTTCCTCACGGAACAATCGCGAGCGTGACCGAAGGCTGTCGCTGCGGATGTCGCCTCACTACTGAGCGTACTGTCAGTGCTGTCAGTGTGTGCGTGCACGCTCCACATGGACATTGTCTATGTGCTGGACTGACATGATTTTTATCAAATTAGTACTGAGCTTTTCTACGGAATTTGCAAACTTGTTCAAAACGCATCAAGACACCGCACCAAACAAGGTATTAAAGAAAGATTGAAGCGCTAGCCCACTCTAATTAAAGCACACTACCCATATAATTAATACTTACCATTAAGTAGACCCATGTATCTTATTATACTTATTTACACTTATGCAAGTTTTCAGGCACGTAATCCCTTCAGTTTTCAGCGTCGAGTCGCCCTCGTGTCGTCAGGTCGAAGGCGCCTCAAAACATCGTCGAGTTTCAAAAAAACGCCAGCCAGCAATTAATAGTCGTCACTATACAGCAACCACTAGTTATGTTACAGCGCAAGTAATTTGTTCGTGTGTCGTGTGCGACGCACATTACTCTCGTAATATTTGTAGAACTAATGTATGAGTGTGACCCATATATTTGCGGTGTGCGCAAAATGCGAGCCAACAGCGAGCGAGCAGAACTCCGCCTTGTGGTCGGTAAATGTGAGATATGATATGCAGAAGACCTACTTCAAGTAACAAGCATTAAAGAACTGATATAATAATAAATAGGAAAAGGTACGTCATGGAAAGTTGAGTTATTAACCATTGCAATCGCACGGGTTGGCGCTTCAGCGATAATTCTTGTGTGCGTGAGCTTTCTATCGCTGAAGTGGATCTTCTGCACATCTTTCGTGTAAGACTCTACAGCTTGCATTTTTTACAATCGTTTGGACAAATACACCATTATAGAGCCAGTGTTATCGCCAACGTTAGGTAGCCAACAATTGGCCGCGACGTGTATGTGGACTAATGTGAAGTGAGTTTGTTACGTTTTTTATAATAATGTTCGATAAACAGCGTTATTATACATACGTGCTTCGATAAAATAGTCATTTTTATTTTTTAAATCTCTTTCAAATTAAGGGTGAGTTGCACCGTTTAACTATAACGATAACCAAACCATAACCAGCCGTGAAACGGCCGCCTATTGGTCAATTCGACGATTTGACAACTGTTAACGGCTTTGTTATCGTTATAGTTAAATGGTGCAACTCATCCTAAGAAGTTAAAACCTCACGGCAGATTAAGAAATTGTCAATTAACATATTATGTCAAAGAAGCTCAAACTTATATGTGACGTCACCGCAGTTAGCGAGATGTTTTCAGTACTTTTCACTCAGTATGAGGAATAAGTGGACCGACGACCTGGCGAAGATTGCGGGAAACCAATGGATGCAAGACGCACAGGATCGTTCATAGTGTCGACACTTGGGGCAAGCCTATGTCCAGCAGTAGACGTATATCGACTGAAATGAATGAATGAGGAATACCAATATTTAAAATGCATGGCTGCTTCATTTAATTACTAATTATGATGCATATTTCAGAAAAAAAATCCTTTTTGTGTTATTTGTTGTATGTTATAGATTTCAAAAATCAAAAAAAAATATAGAATCTACACTCATATAATATAATAAAGAGCTAAAGTTTTTTTTTTTGTTTTAACGGCGGTAATCTCTGGAAGTACTGGTCCGATTGCTAAAATTTTTTCACCGATAGAAAGCTGCTTTATTCCTGAGTGATAAAGGCTACTTTTTATGTAACTACGCGGGCGAAGCCGTGTGCAAAAGTTAGTTTCAAATAAACCATTTACAGTATCTTTTGAGTTATAAAATGTCGGTCAGTCCAAAAACTGTATTGATATAAATACATATACAAAAATAAGTACAGGAGAATACTTATAGAGATTTGATTGTAGTTAACACATTATGGTTTATGGTGCTGTATTTTGAGGAAATTGCTGGAAAGCTGTTGTGGAAGGAAGTGTGCCAGGCGCGGTGCTGGAGGAAGCGCGACCAGACGCGATTGAAAGCTCGGAACAGACGATATTTCTTACAGGTGTGGTAACACTTGGCGCAAGAGGAAATTGAAACGAATCAACCCGGACGGCTCATAAATACAAGCAAACTTTTCCCACTGATAAGAAAATGGAAGTTGTTAGTAGCAGTGGTCAATGTGATGAATAGCTGGGATAGCGAGTAGGTAATGCTAACTAAACTTTAAAAGATACATGGAACAGGTAAATATAATGGCTTATCTGAAGCAATATTTTCCATTTATTAAAACGTCAATGAAAGATGTTTTTTCTGTACCAACGGTTGTAAAAAATATGATTACCTACATCGAATATTAATTTAAGTAGTTTTGTAGTTGGAAGGCCACCTTTTTTTTAAATTAATATTGATAAACTCGAATTAGACCACCATCGCACCTAAAGGAAAGTAATGATATGGTCCACGATGGAGGACTGTTACCTAAAACTAACCTATTTACTTTTGACCCCTTCCTCTCTCTTTCCACCTAATAAGAGTCCTGATTATAATAGACATAGTGTTTGCAGTGGGTTCCAGCGACACAGCCATATGACTAAGAAGTTACTTAATAAGTTTCAATGAAAGAATCATTACAGATACTATGTAACTTCTTCCTGCAATAAATAATCTTTAATGTTTTTTTAACGTAAAACCAGGTGGTTTAAATAGGTGTTTACGACCTTATCAATGTCTATACTGTCGAAACTTAGCTTGAAGGATACGATGCTTGTAGCTTTGATGTTGTTTTCAAAATGCGCATTGTATAGATAGCTTTGTTTAGACGTAGCAATTGTAACGTGATAGGTTAGCCCCTGGCACGCCCGGGTAGGCCACTGCAAACATAACTTGGAGAAAAAGGGATTTTGTAGACCCGTCGGATACCCAATGTGAGTGCGGCGGGTAGGATGATAATTGTGGTTCAGAACATGAGCCACACGTTGCAGTGCCCCAAGTGTACTACACCTCTAGTTTGAAATATTTCATGAAGGTTACCGATACTCTAAATAAGTCAAGGAGTTTATCATGGACTAGAAAAGAAGAAGAAGCGGACGTAGATGGGATGCACTAGTACTGCCTTCTAGTCTAACATACGTATCTACGAAGTCAGAGGCAACAGACAGATTCCATTGGACTAGTGCTAACAAGTCAAGTCCAGCTGCCGAGCTCATGGTCTGGATTCAATGCTAGCGCTGTGGACGTGGATATTTATGAAGAGATGTAGTTGTGTTCCATTTTAGAGAGGAAATGATAGTGCGCTGTGTTTCGGCATTGAGGAGTAATTGAGTGGCGGCAATTAAGAGAACCGGGCGAAACTCCTTCCGCGTCCGGAATCATCGACAACCTGCGCTCGTTATGTTCAGCTGGCTACAGACACGTGTCCTGGAACTTTACAATTATACAACCAGGCTAAACGATTGATTCTATGGGTAGCCCGAAAGGGAACCCCGGGGTCCTGGAACGCAAGGCAAAGAAGAAACACAGGTGAGGTCTTAGTCAGTAACAGTCTTACATGCCATCCCCCTTCGCCCTAGAGCGGGAGAATTTGTTGGATGATTTCCAACCTTAAAAAAAGGCTAAACGATTGTTTAAGAAATCACTATCACTGGAATAACATGGTAAGTTATGACTATATCAGATTGACTTCAGACTGACTTCTAATTATCATCAGGTACCTAGCTCACTGTACCTCCACCCTGACTGTACCTACGCACATACTGTTTAACCAAATTCAGCGCAATGGAACAAATGATAATGGGCCAGTGTAACAGAAATATAACATTAATAACATAGCCTTTTTGTAATGCAATTATGAAGAGTCTAACTGGGTTATTAATACACGGAGATTTTTAAGTAAAACATATGTAAATACATGTGTAGACTTAGAGCATGCTTACTCAATATTGTTAATTTGCATCAAAACACGGTCCCTATGCGTGACACTATGTACCTAGCTAGGTACGCTAGCAAATCCTTAAGACAACTATGACTCTGTCACGAGCAAATAGTGATTAATCACCGCCCGAGCATCGTCTGACTCTTTTAATTGGAGGATAACGTTTAATTGGCGCAACTTATTTCGATGGTAACTGAGTTAATGGTAATCCGAGTCCTGAGTTCCTACTCGTCGCGATCCATATGACGACCTAAACTGATGTGTTAAAGGGATGGAGCTATATAGGGTCCATCCCTCTCTCTCGCTCTCACGACTAACATTTTAACACGAGAAGAGGTGCCTTGTGGCATTCTGTCCGCCTATGTTCCACCACTGTGCATGAATTTTAAATCTACACAAATATTACAAAGAGTATTAAATGAACTCAAAAACTACTATGCCGATTTAATTAAGTTAAGTATATTTTGAAGTCTGTTATTTAATTTTGTGATAGTTTATAAACATAATATTTGTTTAAAATAATTCTAATTATTAATTTGTATAAAGTTTTTATTTTGTTTTTGTAATAGAAACAATATTTAAAAAAATAACATTTTACTGTCCATTAGGTTTAATATTTTTCTTAAAAGGAAATTTCGTGTCAAATACTGTAGTTTTGCTTACTATGAGCATCACATAACGTATTTTAATATTTGCATGCCAACTCATGGCAAAATGCGTCTGCACTATTATATTAAGTTACCATCTCCTGTACCGCATTTAATGCAAATAAATGGCTTTGACTTTGACTTTGACTTAAGAAATTCTCCTTTAAAATCTAGCTACATTCACCCTGAGTAACAAAGGCTATATTTATTGCCCGTGCGAAGTTGGGACGGGCCGCTAGTTAATAAATAAATATAAAATTAATTTCGTTTGTTTTTGTAATATAGATTGTAGTAGAAACTTATAAATAAAATATGGACTTTAATTTCAACAAGAAACCTACTCAATGAACATCACATATAATACAACGCACAGCAATTTACATAAGTGAAAAAACAGACATGATCTCTATGCTACACTAATTAAATGCATAAGTAGAATAACTTGTATTATACTCTATTTCCGTCATATGAATGACACCTTCACACATGCTAATGAAATGTGCTTATAATAATGTGCATGCACTATGTACGTGTGCAATGTCCAAAAGTATGAAGGAGACACACACACGCAGGCTGTGGTCACGACAGACGCGAATATCAATCACGTAATTAATCGATTAGCAAGGTGTGCTCCACAATATTTATATCATAAGTGTTGAATTTATTAAATTAATTATGTTAATACCGCGGGTGTGTTTACATTAGGAGCTCGTCACAACAATCAAATCATTAACAGCATTCGCCGCTAATGCCCAACTTACAACGTATTAATATTTATAACAAATTCGCATAATATCCGTGGTATGGCCAGCTCTATTTATAATAATGGATACAAATTATGATTAATATATATGATACTCAGACAACATACCTACTAAACACAGTGAGGATGTTTACATACCGCTCGTTATAAGTCGAATTTAAATACCGGGATTATAGTGAGCACATTAGACATTAATGAGAGCCGTGAGCTATCAACAAATATCGAGCGTGATTGATTCGAATCGAATTTACAACTTCCTTCGACATTACAGTTTGATGCATCGCAATCGATTCCACTGGAGCTCCAATTACAGTCCGGCTGCGGTCCTCACAATGAAAAGCTCAACCCCGCCACCAGCCCCTCCCCCCCTCGGCATGCTTGTGGAGAGACTTCGAGTCGCGAGGAAGTCGTAACGCACAACTAGTTTATTTGCATCCACTAACAATGTCATTATGTTAATCAAACGCGAGCGACTCAATCGAGACCGAGAGTGAATCGAGATCGACGTATGATCGGATAATTACTATCCCATTTTGTAACGAGTCAGCAGTCGGCACCTAGTCGGCAGTCGGCACTCGGTCACCGATGGTGTGCATTAAAGTAATGGTTCATATTAACTGGCGCGGCGGCGGCCGGTAGCGCGGCGGTGATAGGTAATAGTTGTTCGACATTATGCTGTAGGTAATTGTAGTAGGCTATACCGTATTTGTTTATAACGCTGCTAATGGAATCTCTTCTACCATTATGTTCTAAACTTATAATAATATAGATAAATATTTTAATAAAATAACAATTTATACAGGAGCATAGGCACACCTATGAAGCAAAGCAAAAAGCATCAGACAGTCTGTACGAAAACACGAAAACTAAACGATCCCATAATCTGCTGACCTGACCAATTATAATGCTTTTATCATGGTACACACCAGGGAGAATGACGAGTAGTAACATATGCCATAGGCAAGGCATGATGACATTAAACCGATGCATCGTTTGCAAGTCGCTTGACCCTTTGTTGCCCTGCTGAGAAGTGACCCCCCGACACCAGCAGCCGTGGTCGCTAGACGCCGGCTCGCCGTTGTCGTCTAGACGCTCTCAATTGCAGGATGTGCAGCCGTCACCCGGCAGCGCTGGCCTGACGGCTGCCGGCGACCATCAATCACAATTACACCACCAGACTCCTATCAATTGGCGACCAATGTCCAGGGTATGTCCATCGATCTGTTGGAGCTAGTGGTGCCTAGTGCAGGATATATCGTATCACAGAATTAAAAGTAGGATGTGCTTGTTCAACACTGTTCAGTTTCATTTAGATGTACATACTATTGTTTTAGAAGTGTGTTCAACGAATAGGCATTAGACTATCATCACTAAATTCTAAATATAAATCTAAATCTATTTACTTCAACGTTCATTTTAACCTGCTTTTAACACCACAGAATTTCAAATAATTTAAGTTTTCCTGCGAACTGTCCCCAATTTGGACCCTGTCACCACTGACCTCGTCATCAATCATCAAGCTGTCCTATCTTCAAATTTCAGTTATGATTCCGACACACAAACAATAACAATACATCTGACAGACTACCTAATTATGATAACCAGAAGTGTCTTACAATTATTATAATTATTCCATCAACATCATTATTTAATAATTGCCGGCAGGTCTTAATTTAATATAACATTTAGGTAATTATACACTCGCTTATCAACGGCTGAAGATCTACTACATGAGATTACCAACCGACTGTGTCTTTTACGTTTATGTAAAGATATTTTAATTATTCACAAAAATACCAACTGGAAGTGCGAACAACAATAGATATTTATATATTAGATAACATCGTAGTCGCCAGTCGTGATGTGACTGGACTCATACCACGTCATAGCTAATTAATTTCCATCAGAAGTGTGTCTGCAGCTATCAGCAGGCCCATCTGTTGCTGAGAATATAATGTAGGTACTCTGTGGCTCTGAGGCCACTCCAGCTAGATCAAGATAATGAATTAGCGCCCGCTAATTAACCAAAAAAAGCTGTTTATAGAGTGGCTTTATAAACTTAATACAGGTGTACCACGTAGGAAGGTAGACATGATCCTGTAGTTTCAAGCTTGTTTAATTGATACATAGCAAAGAACACACTAGAGCGCAAAAAGAGTTTCTTACTAAAACAAACGATTGACAAAAAATTGTCATTATTAGAAGTATTTAAATTACGAGTATTACCTGATAAGTTTGCAGTCTTATCAACTCATTCAAATGTAAAAGGGACATAATAGACGCATGAATAGCAAGTAATGAACTCAATTATAACATTATTCTAATATTTAGTTCTGAATAATAAACATAGCATTACCAACTGTAATAGTTTCTGATAATTTTCTGATTAGATATGTTAATTCTTGCTTGTTATTATTGCTAAAGTATAGTTTTATCGACAACTAAATAACTATACACAAACCGCAACTAGGTAATGACATGCGAAATCGTTTTAGTCAGCAATAATATCTGTAAGTCAATATCTGTATTTACCGCCGATTCATATTCATGACTACTTCGCATTGTAAACATTTTTTTTTCGTCTAATAGCTACATTTCTGTCTTACTGTCGTTTGATGTGATCACATCAACACTATAAAATTGTCTACTTTAAAAAGGCAGTTATATGAATGGTGGCTACTATCGTAGAGCCTGAAATTTCGCATGCCAGCCATTCATAACTGGGCTTGTAAAGATATAGCTACTATGTAGTGAAGTTATCCTCTCACACAGTTCGGCTGTACCTTTCAGGTCGTGGTACATCGCGAGTGTGGCGGCGTATAGCCGACTGGTGGCTAGTATGAGAGCCACGTTCAGTCGGAGTCGCTGTAAGGTTCAGCGTGTGCTATGACGTGTAGTTGTGTAGCTAGTGATGTTGCCTGAGATATGTATTTCAGCGGTGATTGGTCGGCGGGCGGGGGCGCGGGCTGGGAGGGCGCGGTTGGCGGGTGGCGGCTCCATCTAGCGACGCCCGCGGGAACCTCGGCCAGCTGCTGTAATGGCTGAGCTATGACACGTCGCGCCGGATATGTTCCAACTTGTTATGTTTCAGTGTCGTACACTGTACTCAACTACACGACGGGTAATCAGTTCTACTTGAATTATCTCAGCAGATACGCACTCAACGCGAGTGTCATTAGCCTCCGCTAAACGTTTTCAGAAAGTTTCAGGCGGCAGGTGAACTGTACAGAGATCAATAATGAAGCAGTTTTTCTACCGATATATATACCTTTTAGTTGGTTTTTGAACAGTTAATTTAGTAGCCGAAAAATAAATGAAGCATTAAGCACTGAAGGCTTTTCCTGAACTATTAAATACTTGTGATAAATTGTGAACATTAACTACAAAACCTACTTCTCTATAAACATAAAGACAGAGCACGTGTTGGCCGTGACCACAGATTTCAGTCTCGCTGACAGATTGGCATGAGAACCGTTTCCACTGAGGACTGAAGAAATTCTATGATATTGCGACTGTAGTGGTGACGTCAAAGAAAACGGTTAACTGTCGACGAGCGATCCACTGCTACTAGCTACAAACTAGTGTTTACTCGTTCAATAAACACTTTTTCAACCGTTTCACAATCACCAAATTATTATAGAGATTTGACAGAAATATTTTGAAATAAAAACGTGTCAATCAATTAACTGCAAGCTCATTAATTAGATAATTATGTTAAAGACAGTCGCTGGAGAGGCTCGTGCGTGTCGCGACATATTCAATGAAACGCCTTTATTTCTAGGTAAAAGACAACAAAAAAGGCACTCAATATACCTGAATTTACAAAAACTAACCGATTCTTAACATGGACATAATTCTTTTCGCCATCTGCCTAAGACCAAGGGCAATGTTGTTAAAATCTTTTTAAAAAGAAACAACAACACCACTTGTTGCTCAAGCTAGGCATCGAACCCTGAACCACGCGACCCTAAGCTCTATGACCGTTGGCACAGTGATCGTGAGGCTTAGTTTGATCCGTCAATGTGAGCGTGTGAAGGAATGTTGCCATCATCAGTCAGGCTTTCCTTGAGGCTGCGGCGACAGTAAGTAATGCGCGGCGTGTGTGTGGCAACACTCGGCAGTGTCGCGGAGGTAAGCGTTATTGATGGCGGATCGCGCGCCGGTCAAGGATGTGATTAGCACAAAGGTGATAGGCAGCCACCACCCTGCCGTGCTGTTACTACTATATGATAAATGTGTAATAAGGACCTATATATGTGATAATAGAGTAGGTAGGTTATATAGGCACGCTTCCTGTGAGCCATCGCCTCGCACATCAATTGGCTGCAATATTCGCACAGTTACTTTATTAAAACTATTTTGAATATTTATAAAAGTATTGGAAGAGATTTAAATCACATCGTCGACCACATCGTCACCTGCCTTTATGTAAGAGCCTATTATAGCAAAAACGCTACACCTAGTACCGACTTCTCAGCTAAACTTGTCATCAATACCTGGTCTACTAGCGTGCAGTGTAATATATTGCTTTCTAAACGTTACAAACAAGTGTGATAATGTGTAATAGTGGCAATGTATCATAACTATTCATAACGCCTGGAACATCGGCTGGTACTGCACTGGAAGACAGTACTATACTCAACTACAGCTACACCATGAATGAGCCCCGCCATTCACGCTCACACTCACGCAAAAAAATATGAAATTATGATGATATGCTCCACTCTACTACACCTGAATATATGAATGGAACACTTGCCGCCGGTTCACCATTTGTATAATTTGACCTATGGGTTTGAACTCAAGATTTTTTTTGGGACCATACCGTCACGCTTGAGTTTATACAAAGGGTAACAGACTTTTATCTAGTCTCTATTCTACTTTAACAGATGTTTGATGATGAGCTTTCTGCTACCAATGGATATACCTAGATAGTTATATGTATGAGAGCAGTGGTGGCCGAGTGGTAACGGCCCCGACTTACGAGTAGTAGGTCGCGGGTTCGAACCCAGCCAGGCGCATTACTTTGTGTAATTTATTTCATCACCACTGCTCTCAAAACGGTGAAGGAAAACATCGTGAGGAAACCGGCATGTCCTAGAACCAAAAATTCGAAGACATGTGACATTCACCAATCCGCACTGGGCCCACGTGGTGGATTATGGCCCACGTGGTGGATTATGGCCCATTCCCTCTCGTAGTGAGGAGGCTTGAATCCCAACAGTGGGAACATTAAAAAGGCTGATGATGATGATGATTATATGTATGAGAACACGTAACTAAATAATGTATTTAAATCACATATATTGCATAATTACGGAAAGGAGAGAGAAAGGCCGAAAAAAAGATGGATGGATTGTGTGAGAAGTGATATGAAAGAAAAGGGAGTTAGTGATAGTTTGACGGGATAATAAGTAAGTAATATGGGATAAGGGCAGGAAGAAGAAGATATTGCATAATTACATATAAATTCGAAACGTATTCTTTAAGTTAGTTTGTATATTGTAAAAAAATGAATTAATATTGTTACTTCCTATTACATGAAGAGCCAAGTACTGTGATCTTAAACTGATTATTATTAATTATATAACACAAAAACGTTGGTTATAAGTATTTTACAAATTCCTTTATCATTGATACTCTACTGAAAAGTGCTCTTTTTGCCTTACGACCTTATGCGTAGGAGGTATCAAAACGATCATTCATAAAAGGTGAGTAAATAAGGGAGTTATTGTTACTGAAATGCATCACCTACAAACTCTGCTTACTATTGGTCTAAGATGAATATCTCACGTAATCACTGACAAAGTTTATCTTAGCAATGAATTAAAAAAAAAAAATGTCGTTTAAAACGCAACAATGCTGTTCTCACAGTAAAGTAGCGTCACGTGTCAAGAGTATCGTCTCGTAATTAGCTGATGGCAATAAGTTGCGATATAATGATGAGGATCGCGTGATTGTCGCGCACAGGAGAGCCGCGGTGTGACCGTCACGCTGCCCACCCGCGGGTGCGAGCTGTACCTTCGCTTAGTTCTTAGGTATATGGAACAAGAACAGGAAACTAGCGGTACTACCTGCTTATATGAGAGGGGACTACTCCGATGGTTGTTCAAACGATGCAAACTTAGGTACGCCACCTGCCCATTGAGGGCACGTCATGTAATATTATAATTACCGTGATAAAACAATTTTCCAGAGCATCATATACCTAACGAGGTACAAGTATGAACAAAAGCTTGGTAGACAATTCACAGCAATTCGTAATAAGAAAATGAACAAAACTTTATTAAAGCCATAGTCGGCCTTATAATGTTCTCACACGACGCGGGCCCAGTGCAGATTGGTGGATGTTACATGTCTTCGAATTTTTGATTCTAGGACATGCCGGTTTCCTCACGATGTTATTCTTCACCACTTTGAGAGCACTAGTGATGAAATAAATGACAAAAAGTAATGCGCCTGGCAGAGTTTGAACCGGCGACCTACAACCTGTCAGGGCTGTTTCCACTCGGCCACCACTGCTCAAGAAAACTTTGCTTTACCGAATTTCGTAGCACTTTTTGTAGCGACAAAATTCACCGCAGACTTGTAGTCGGCTACATACAATGTAGCCGGACAAAGTTCCCCCAAGTGTCATATTAGTAGATAGGTACACCCACTATGAGAAGGAGCTCGCCGTCACGCATGGCCACGCGGTTTTTCTTCAGAACTTTTTCCCTGGCTACCCCAGCGCCGCCGAGCGTGAAGAACGCGCATTACATACATACTTGTAAAAACTTTGTGTTTTAATGTTACGGAGCAACTGAAGCTTTTTACTGATAACTGTCATTAGTGACAGTGTCCAGCGCGCGGCCCGGCTAGTGCGGTGGGTGGGTCACGGTGGAATAGTATGTGTACACGATAAGTTCATACTGGTGAGCACCTGCTATGTACTTCATTATATGTTGTAAGGTATGTAATGGAAATACATTCTATAAATAAATCACTTTTACAAAAGAGCGACTTCAACATCTGTCTAGCATTTTCCTTTAACGTCATTCAACAATTTGAAAACTGTGCAAATTCGAAAACTTTTACGTTTTCTTCATAGGTACTTTTAAATAAACGAAAGCAACACTTATGTCATTCGTAGAAAAATATTAGTAGGCGTAGCCGCCTAGCAACCAGCACAATGCTCGAATTATTTAATAATGAATATATAACATACATTAGTGTAAACTGTGAGAATGAATACTGTAGTAGATAAGTGCCTCGGTTCGTTCTTAAATTCCCAAAAAGACATGAATTTAATGGATGGAATGAATTTATTTGGCATTGTTTCCAAATTAAAACTGAACTTGACACCCGCCTCATGAAGTAAATTCCACATAAGGAGGCTATGTGTTGTGTAGCCAGCAGCAATAAATGAGTGGGTCATCGACCCCGGGCAAGTGCACAGCAGACTACTGGGCTGGCGGCTCGAACAGCACACGTCTCTCATAAAACTGGACAAACCAACGATTCCTACGCAGATCACTTCTACAACTAACTAGTCTTAATTACTACTTGACTTTACCGTGACTCAGATTGTTATGATGTTTGTAATGGAAGCGATAACATGGCGAAAGTACCGTTGATACAGTTCTGTCAATTACAGAGAGATTTATTTGATTTAAAAGTGTGTTGAAATGAGAGAAACAGTCATTAGTTTCAGGATTCTTTTGATAGACATTAATGACCAGGCATACTTAAAAACTTTTGGATACGTTTAAGTACTTTACAAAGTTAAAGAGAAAGTGTAGCTTAGAGATTTGTTAGTAATTATGGATTGATTGGCCGTCGGCAAAGTTATCGTGAAATAAATCAACAGCAAGTTTATAGAGGATTACGCTTGACTGAACATATCTCTACACTATAACAAATAGAGTACCTACATTAACTTACATTATGTATCTATATGTATGTGCGCGATATCCAATGCTATATCTTGTCAAACAATATCATACTGTAGCCGAAAATGTACTAAATGGCTATATGGTAATACAATTGTTTGACGAACATATGATACTCTGAGTCGATCAGTTCCGTGGGGGTCATGGGGTCAGCTCGGATGATGTGGGGTCGGCGCGCGGCCCACTGACCGCCGCCACTAATTACCGCTCAATTGACCGACACTTGACCGCCGCAATCACTGACTTCTCACTAGCGCACCCTACTCATAAGTATTTGTTTGACATTAATTATGTTATAATAAGACCTAATTATAGACGTTATTACTAAACATTCTCACAGAGAATGGATAAAGTGAGAAATGAGTACCAATATTAGAAGAAGTTTGAAAGTGGCGCCAGTGACTGAAACGTTGAAAGGAAATCGGTTGTGTTGGTATGGTCATGTGAGGAGGAGTGATGAAGCGCATATTACTAAAAGAGTTCTAAGTATACCTGTAGATGGATGGAGAGGGAGAGGAAGGCCGAATAAAAGATGGAGGATGGATTGTGTGAGGAGTGGTATGAAACAAAAGGGAGTTAGTGATAGTTAGACAGATGACAGGACAGAATGGAAGAAAAAAACGTGTTGCGCCGACCCCCAGTAATGTGGGATAAGGGCAAGAAGAAGAAGAGTTAACAGCCTCTCACGAACAAGTTAAAAGAATTGTAAACCATACAAGGTACGAGTATTTCATTTGCACATGCTCACATGAAAAGCATCAAAGTTATGTTGGCACGAAAATATATCACATACAGCATTTATATATGTAGTCCTAGAGAAAATGGTCTTTCCACAATGTGGACTTGCTATGATAATCGAATTTAATGTAAGCATTTCTTTCGATTCAATCTGAGCTGAAGAAGAGCCCTTTTTAAAAAATGAGTTTGCAAACTAAATATGTTAAATTCTGACAAATATACTGGAAAATTAGCTGAGACTGGTCGGATATGTCGCAACCGGCGGCTCCATGAGCATCAGCCAGCTGCAGACAGAACATGCGGGTGTGCACTATCCTGCTGATATAGGCTCGTGGATTTTTTTTTTTTTACCAACTTGTCAATATAAACTGCACTGAAACACTGCTGAAGTTAATTTAAATGAACGTTTAGTTAAAATTCCCTCTTGAGCTAGTTATGAACTGTATTAGAGAAGCCAGTGTATTCATACAATCACAAATAAAATCAAGAATTATTAAAATGGAAAATATTCTGACTTTTGACTTGAATTCACATTGATTGTTTGAAGGTGGAGCTGAAGTGCCTGGGCCACCCTGGTATCTAAACATCGCTACTATTTAAATCTTGTATGTTTGTCATATACATTATTATAGCAGTTATGTATGTTGGTCGAGTTACTAGATAATAAGTACCAAGCAACAACTGAACGCGACTAGTTATTTCAGGTGCAAGCTAAACTACATTATAAATGCGCTATTATTTATGATAACATAACTTATTGTGTTGAATACACACATAATGATATTATATTAACATAATAAAAGTGTAAGTTTACAAATTAAGTAGTCAAATACAAACATAACGTGGCCAATCAAACGGCAGTGAATCATCTGCGGTAAAAAGTTATGAATAATTGACGTGAGGTGGAATATTACTCGTATCAAATATAACTGGTTAGTGCAGTGGGCAGGCAGCCTAACTTAACTAATATACATTATAAATTGGTTAGGAACACTCATTATAAGCAGTGAGTGGATGTGTGCGATTGAAATGTAATTTTGTTATATGCGATACTGTTTTATAAATTTCCATTTTAAATACCTACAAAAACTTTGATTATCAAGATTTGATAATCTATAGAAGAGAGATTTTATTTTCATACATAGTTATTTTAGGTACATTAAATGTAATTTAGAGTTTTGAGTTAGAGATAGGTTAGAGAGCTAGCCTGGGTACAGTTGAGATGGCAGGTGTAGGTACCTCGACATTCAAGATTTCATCAATTAAACAAATTAATAGTGAAGCGCTCACGCATTAATATCAACTGTTTTTGCATTTAACCTACATTACATTATCAGCCCGATCTACTCTTTTTAACCGAATAGAAATACTTTTAATTTTCCGAGTCGTTGGTCCTCACGTCGGCGTAAAGGATACAACTGTAAAGTAAAGAAAATAAAAAGATAATGTTTTGCACGTCTATGGTGGTTTCTACCGACCCTGTAATGAGCAGGCACCGTGAAGGACCTCGCCATATCAGCTGCGGTACTACCTACCTGTGCAGGTAGCTACCTCCTGCACAAGTGTGACGTGGCTAGTCGCAGAGGGCTTAGCAAGCCTTGAGTACTGCCTACCTAGACCCATATTATGTCATGTAGATGGAGACAGGTCATGAAACATCTACTGAAACACCAATAATCGTTCTGCCCGAAATCAATATCCCACTTCATTACCACGCCAGCGATTTCTACCCGCAGCTGCACAGATATATTTAGGTAATTTTCTCTTCTTTAAAAGTGACTATTGGAAAAAATGGAAACCATTCCAAAAATAACTGAGTTGGACATAATATATATCTACAAATCATCGCTGTTTCCGGAAAGTTTTCTAAATGAAAACGGAATAATTTTAAAATATCGTCGCGACAATGTTTTCTCCGCGATCTCGCTGGCGGGTGTCGATGTCGCCTCGACTGGTTACGCAAGCGTTGCTGTTACACATCGAGCAGAAGTGGAGTTGGCCCTGCCGGGACACCAATAACAAGGGTTTGGGTGCACACGTGTGGCTTTAGGTACCTATTGATTCTCGGGTCCGCGGCGCGTTGTGTTCCACGAGCACCTCAAAGAGATGTCAGCAAGATTGACAGGGCCATACTTAGGACCAATGTCTACCAGAGTTGCAGATTGTTCAAAGGAGTTATCATAGGCAAAAGGCAATTGAAACAACACTGTGGGTTTTAGTCAGTAAGAACCTGCTCTGCGTGTGTTTCGATGATAGTGTTTTTAGAAAAAAACTATCGAAGCTTGTTGTAACTGGTATCGATCTGGCTTGACTACATTTAATATCGACGAGCAAATATTTTTTTACAATAAACATAATTATAAAATAAAACATCCAAGTTGTTTCAGCAAAAGCTTTCAACTGGTCCTTACGTTTCTTATAAAGATTGTGTCATAAGTAAGGGGCACAAACTTTGACACAAATACATTTATAACTGTAAACGCAAGTGATAGCATCGTTTAAAATTTTAATCATTTTATTGGTCAAAGTAATTTGTATAATTAAGAAAAGTAGTATCCCATATTGACTACAGATTTACGACTATCCAGCAAAAGCTCAACTTTCACTAATTATGGCTATCATATTAAAATCACGGGTATTATAAAATGCAAATTGATAACATTTGAAGTGTGAATAGTTTTCACTATCCAAGTATCTATACAGCTACTGGCTTTAGAGTTGTGTTTGTCTGTCCGTGAGTGGAACAAGTGCTGAGCACTGGTAGCGTTCAAGTTTGTTATGAGCGCCGCAATGTCTGCGGTGGTTTATGTTCGTAAAACTCACTGTTTTTATAAGTGAGAGAGATGGTGCGGGGGTCACGTGCCGTAGTGCTAATGAGGTGCGAGTGCAGCAGCAGCGCGGCCGTCGGCCGCGGCTCGGAGCGCCTACACTACGCGCCTACTCCACACTACGCGGAAAAAATGTAGCCGGGGCTGAAGCGGCGCGGGACCGCTCGCGGCGCTACCAAAACCGAGGAGACTATAAATTGAGTAGAACATGGCCGCTGATAAAGGTGGCCTCGCCGCCGCCGCGCACCTGCCACCGACCCGCCGTTTTTTAAATACATATTTTACGACAAAACGCAGAAAAACTGACAGGTAAGTTGGTACGAGCGCTCGTTTGCGCGACAATGTCGCCGCGCGACGTTCTTGTCGCCAGACATTCTGACACTAGTGAAATACAGATGTGAACGCACATATTAATAGCTACCTTACGTAACTCTTTTATTTAACTTGTTCTTTGTTTTAGATTCGCGGAAACAGGAACAACTCGCGGCTACAGGTACTGAATTTTAAAAAGGATCTCGCCCATTAACTTAATGAATTGTTTATTTTGATCAGTCTACAGAATTAATTACACATCTAGAAACATTGATGTTTAGCTTGAAGCAGTGATTACGATTAGATATGAGTTATTGTTATATATAATTTTGTAAAAAGAAGTAATTAAATAGAAACAAGGTGTAAGTAGTGACAGTAATACTTATATACCTAATAATGTTCTTAAGAGCATGTAGTGAATGTCATTCATAAATGAGTTTCAGTAATCCGTCGGCACGACGCGCGGCACACCGGTTACAAGTTAACAGTGCTTGTTATTGTCTGCGCCATCATTTTGTTTTGCACATTTTTGCTATTGGCCTATCTGACATTTGTCAACAGCTGCAACTCTTAAGTCACACGTGACACGGCGGTGCGCGATGTGCAACATTCTACAATAGTCCATGAAAAAATGCCTTTTGTTTGTAATATTTCTGAATACATAAGTATAATTTATTTAAAATGGAAAGTACGTCCTGAAGACCGTCATTTATTAACAAAGAGGATTGTGTTACACAAGATGATTTAGAAACGTCGCCGAAACATACGAGTACCCCGAAGTGTGTATGGTTAGATTGTGGCGTACTGTGCTGTTAATGTGCCGCTGGTGACGAGTGATCGAAGTGGCTTAACGTAGGAGGAGTCGTTCTCGCTGCGTTTCAGCGCTAGGCGCATGTTAGTGCCGCTCGTGTACGATTATGAGCGAAGGCCGAGCGGCGCGCTACGTAGGTAGGTACTACCTACCCGTGTCGCGACGCCACCGAGCCTTGAGCAGCGCACAGCCAGAACGACTTGCCACAAACATACATCCTGCATTAAACATCATTGTTCTCTAACAACAAAAAACACCTAGCTTTGAATGTTTGTCAAAAAATACTGAAGTTATAATGAAACAGCATTGAAACTCATCTACTACCTACTTAACCATCATTATAATTAAGTATTTTATTTGAGTAATATTTTGATATCTTTTTAGATTTATCTATTGAGACGCATTTAATGAGAATAGCTAGGCACAGGTTGCAATCGTTATGATAGCTATAGAAAAACGTTTTTGTATTGATGTTCAAATATGTATTACAATACTAAAGTCCATTCATTGATTCACTAGACCTAAATATTAATGAAATAAGTTCCTATTGACATTAGTTAGCATTTGTTTAGTAAAAAATATAGTACAGAAAATAAATAAATAACATTAAAATATTCTGAAATAAAATTCTGCGTTGTAAAACCGAGAAGGTGCCGCGCCGCGGCCGCGTCGCTCGCCGCGCGGCCATTCTAACAATTATTTGACAATGGTTAGACAAGCGCGGCTTTTTTGCACAACATTCTTGTTCGACGTTGGTGCAAAAAGTTTGGGGTTAACAGGCGGAAACAAACGAGCGATTGTCGTTTTAATTCTGAAAATAATCGCTAACAGAGACGCAAAAAGTTATATAGAGTGAACGTAAAAAACTGTCGCCCAAGTCGTGCGTATGTATGCGACAACGTGGCTAGGCCACCAAAATAATTACTTTTAGAAAAGAAAACTAATTTTTTTAATATAGGAAAACAGATTAAGATAATCTGAGCAGCCCGATGAACCGCAAGCTCACAATTTAGGGTGACTAAAATATGTAGTTAAACTACATATTTTAGTCACTCTAAATTGTTTATGAACGTAAAAGTCGTTTTTAATAAGTTTAACATAGTAGAAATAATTATAAAAAAATCCTACTAAATATTGACCTGAAATGGCTATTTAATTGACGTGAACAAAAACGCAAAAAGTTACGTACTTTGCTAACATATCCTTAAGTCTAAACTGTTTAAACAAAACTTATTAAAAAACTCACTGGCCCTAAAAAAGATAACTATCGGCACTTAATGTACAAATGAAGTTTCCTGAAATGTTTATGTGTTGGTTTAGAATTTTTTCAGCCGAGAAGGTTTCACTGCAGCTATAACGCTTCATTAGCCAGACGGAATGTCATTTGGTCTACTGTGGCTGGTGGCTGGTGAGTGCGATGCGACCGCGGCGCGGGTGTACACGTGAAGTTTTTGCGCGCGGCTGCGTCGCCACCGCACCGCGCTCGCGACAACCGTCAACATCCACTCCTTTACATTTTTTTATGCACGTCACTATTGACAGGAGAAAGCTATCAAACACACTCGTTAAAGCGAAAAGATTTTTTATTCGCCTTCGGCCACAGAAACAATTTTAGTTTAATTGCAGCACAGTTTGGTCGGCAAGCCGCAGATATACTTGTTTAAGTGAAAACCTGTCTAACGTTGTAATTATTCACTAGAGTGTATCTATTGAGTAATGCTCTAAGCATCACAAAAGTTATTAACTAAAAAAATAACAAAATTGTTAAATTTAAAGTTATTAGCTATTTATAATAAAGATATCTGTAGTGGGACATTCACGAATGCAGTTATAGTAAGCAGTGCATGTCGATCAATAACAAATACTTGTTTGTACTGATAGGTACTGTTTTATTAACGTCATTTAACAAAACATCGATGCAATCGATTTAGGAAATATTTTAAAACATAGTTTCAAAGAATAATAAAAGATAGGTAATTAAATAATAAGGAACAAAACTATAAAAGAAAAAGATAGTTATGTAAGACAAGATGCAGTTGTTACCAGGCCAGATTGTGAGCTGTTTAGATCAAACAGTTGATGCTTCCAGATAGGAAACATCATTCTACATGTGTAAATACTTGAATCACTCAGTAAAGATGAAATATTGTATAATGTGAAGTTGTTTGTGTGTATAGCAAGTATGTGAACAATTGTTATTGTGTTTAAATTATTGCAAATAGGGATTGATATTATTCAAAACGTTTAAATTCTCTTGAACAACAATAAAACAATGAATTGGCCAAATGTAACAGTAATGTCACTCAATTTAATTCATCTAACAAATAAATTAGAAACGTCATGCGATAACACTAGCTGCAGTCAATTTATATGTTAACAGAATCAAGTGTACAAACTTATAGATCGGACAATAAAACGTACAAAGGCATTCTTTAAGTAATATAAAAAATTATGTGCGATGTGTTTAGCTACACGATAGGATCTGCGTGTAGTTTGTCAAATCTTTGATATATGTTTTATGCTGCGCCGGCGGCGACGGGTAGTGACGACCGCACTACCTGCCCCGCTGCTTGTACCCTCATAAATAAAACAAACAACACTAAGCCGACTCACAACATTTTTTTACATTATAATTATGACCTACTGACCGGGATTTATCAATAATACTCTTTAGTAAAATATTTACTCTGTTTTATTAAATACTTAGACGATAATATAAAATATCATATCACTAAGTAATATTTACTCGCTATGTAGACTTGCATACCTAACTCCATCGTGATGCGATTATTTATTTACATTATTCATCTAATTCAACTTTAGCAAAAACATTTCACAAGTGTTACTGAGCTTCTGTTCGTTACAGTAAAACTATGCAAACAATCCCTAAAACTAAACATTCGTTGGTGTCTGACACTGACACGGCACGCGCTACACTTGAGTCCAAGACCTGTCATGTCACTATAATAAGTATAACATAACTAGCATTATGAAAACAAACAAATGTCTGTCGAGGCAGAGAGATATCAGGACATGTTCAATAAAAGTCATTTCCATATTTCAATTTCTATAAAGAACTGTTTTAATATATATCATCATATACGTCGTAGGTACATTATTTTATATAGAAAAAATACCTATTTTTACAAGTTTTAAGTACCAAGGTTGGCCACAAATACATACAAACGAAAAAAACAACAAAACAAGTAAAAAACAGGAATAAAACCATTTTGGCATCGTGTCTGCATCCTTTTAATAATAATTTTAAATAAATTATGTAGTGGGAGCTAGGTGTGCGTCGAGTGCGTGTCGGCGCTTGGTCGCGCGGGCAGGCGCGACGCGGCGCGGCTGCATCGCTCACTAACACCAACAGAGCGCGCAGCCGTGCCGCCGCGCGCCCGCCGCTGCTCTCATGACTTACTACGTACATGATTGCTCTCACATTCGGATCGTTTCATTAAACACTTAAAATAAAAATTGCACCTATTGACTCACTCGTATTCCCTTACAAAACGAAGCTTCGACCCGATTCATATTTTTTACTCTCGTCCTCGTCACTAATCATAAATTTACAGTAATAGCAACAATTTAAATTTATTCCACACCACAATGACTCCCTACTGACAGGTAGGCATGTATGAACATCGTTAATTTGTAATATCTATAAATAAATTCGATGAAATCGTCCTTTACAAAACTGAATGGTGCTGCGCACTCCTCGCCGGAGCGGCCGAGCGGCTCGCGCGACTCGCAGGTCGCGACGACGTGCGTCAAGTACGCGAGTGCGCGTCAGGTGTGTACGCGCGTATTGTGCTACATGAGTGTGTAATGTCGCCGTACTTACCGCACGACGTCTGATGCCGCGGCCGCCGGCGAGGCGCGAGCGACGCCGGGATCCACCTCCGATTTAAGCTCTTATTTATCAATTAGACTATCTAGCTAAACGTATCGGCGATCACTCCGAACCTCGGCGTTTCGATAAAGTATAAACGATTACTGGCTTCGATCTTAACATTACTCACATAATTAATCAATGACTTCACTGAAATTATAAAGAACAACTTAAACGTAGCGTTCTGTCCGTGGGGGGCTCGCGATATTTACAGAGGCGCGGGCCCCGCTCACTGTACGCCGCGGGCACGTCCGGGCGCGCGGCGCTATGTACACCAGGTATCCCGCGGGCGCGGCGCTAGTCGGCGCTAGTGAGGCTCCGAGTAGTAGGGCCGCGGCGGCGCCCACGGGGCGAACTGTTAGTGCGCGGCCAGCGTGTGCGCGCCGGGGGCGAGCCCGTGCTGGGGCGACAGGCCAGGCGGCGAGTGCGAGTGCTGCAGCGGCGAGCCGTGCACTTCGCCGTGCCCGTAGTGCCCGTGGCCCATGCCCTCCATCATCTCATTACCCAGCGTGTTCGGTGGCGTCATGCGCTTCTCTTTCTGCCGCCTGTTGCAGAACCACACGCGCACTACTTCCTTCTCCAGCTGTAGACTATCTGCCAACGATGTGATTTCCTGTGCCGATGGCTTGGGTTGCTTGTGGAAGTGCTGTTCGAGCGCGCCCTTAACTGACACTTCTATCGACGTGCGCTTCTTTCTTTTCCTTCCTTGTGCGGCTATTTTGTCGATGCTCGTGGGGCTCCCCGTGGTGGAGTCAGCCTCTTCCAGCCACTTCTGTAGGAGCGGTTTCAATTTGCACATATTTTTAAAACTGAGCTGGAGCGCCTCGAACCTGCAGATTGTCGTCTGCGAAAACACATTGCCGTAGAGCGTGCCGAGCGCCAAGCCCACGTCGGCCTGCGTGAAGCCCAACTTGATGCGGCGCTGCTTGAACTGCTTGGCGAAGGCTTCGAGGTCATCGCTCGTGGGCGTGTCCTCCTCGGGCGGGTCGCGCTCCATGGCGTGGTGGTGCAGCGGGTGCGGCGAGGGCTGGATGTCGCGCAGCATGTGGTGCTGGTGCATGGGCATGGGGTAGCCGCCGTGCAGCGCCACGGGCGAACCGGCGCCGTAGTGTGGTGACACCACGGGCGCGTGCCAGCCGCCGTGCTGCAGGTGGCGGTGCTCGTGCGGCGCGGGCGGCGGCTTCACGTCGGGCTGGTGCGCGTGCGCGTGGTGCTGGTGCATGGCCCAGGGGTCCGCGGGCGGCAGCGACGTCCAGGGGTTGAGCACGGGCGCGCCTGGAGACGGCGAGCCGCCTGCATGCAGCCCGTGCCCATACTTCATGTCGGCGGGCTCGGCGCTGCGCGGCGACGCAGCATGGTACCCGCCGATGTTGCCCAGGTCCATGTCGGCGGGCATGTACGTGGTCGCCGCCATGGCGCCGTACCTCAAATCCACGGTGGACGGCGTCTTGCCGGCTCGAAGGCTCTCGAGCCTTCAACTGGCTTACTCGGTCGCGAAACAAGCGCGTTAATCGCGCGGCGCTGCGGCAGCGGCGGGGGCCACCTCACATCACCGGGTAACACAGCGAGCGACATGCGCGTGCGTGCGCGACGGCAGCACGGAGCGGACTGGAGCGCTCGGCGGCGCTGCGCGCGCCCGCAGAGGTAGAGGGGCGGCCCCGCCCAGACGCCGCCCGCTAATGACGATGTAATTACCGCGCCCCGCCCCCCGCGCCCCGGCCCCGCGCCCCGCACGCCCCGCGCACTCGTCGCTCGCACACACTATGTGCGTCGCGTCGCTCCGCTCTCTGCGACCGCTCTGCCGACGCCGACGGACACTTTACTAGCATAAAGATCACGTTCATGACTTATTGAATGATACCAACGATAGTGATGAAAGATTTTATATTATAATTTATCTGAATCCTATAAGTAAATTAAGGTGAACTAATTGATCTTTCTCATACTACAATGCAATGACAAAACACTTCATTTTAAGAGATAAACGATGAACTTTTACCATTTTTGCCACTTTAAATGTTAAATAATTTTTAATAGAAAGTTTAACTCTTTTTAATAAATAGTTACTGTTTTTTCATAAGTTATAATAAAAACTTAATTTTTTTTTAATAATATCTACCTAATATAATTATTGGCTCCTGTATGAACACCTTCAACTCGCTAAGACAACTGTATAAATAAGTATGCATTTAGTTACTATGTTACCATTTTAATAAAACCATTAATTATGTAAATATAATAATTAGGTATTATAAATTATGTCATCTTCATATTAATAAGTCACTAACAACATTAAATACCTACATTAAACACAATGTTTATTTCTTATCTCCAAAATAAATAAACAAGAACATATTGAGTAAATATCGTAACTAATTTTTTTTTTTTTTTGCGAAAGAAATTATTGGTTTCAGCACACAGTAGGCAAACGTTGGCCCATCCAAAACTAGAAGTAACAGATGAATATTTTAAAATTAATATACTTAATGTTGTAAACAGTGATATGAAAAAAAAGGGAGTTAGTGATAGTTTGACGGGTGACAGGACAGAATGGAAGAAGAAAACGTGTTAAGCCGACCCCAAGTAATATGGGATAAGGGCAGGAAGAAGAAGAAGAAGAAGAAGAATGTTGTAAACACTACCTTGAACAAAGTGGAGTCAGCAACACCTGCTTAAAATAAGTTTAACTTTTTATAAATAGTTTAGTCCTATCTAAAGTTGCTAAATTTCTGAACTTTTTAAACCTTATTTTTAATTATTCTTTTTTTGCAATTTAGTGTGACTTTATATCATTTATTACCCATAAATCTGATTCCTGATACATAATTTTTACACTTTACAATATTCCGTAATCTATCACAATGAACACTCTACATATCTAATTACAATGTATTAAAATATTTAGCAACGTGCATCATCTATTTAACAAATTAATGTTATTAGGCAAGCTCGACTATTTGTTGCCTCGTTTTATAAAATATTGTGACAATAACTTCTCTGACTCTTACTATTACTCTTTTACTTAGATGTAATTTTAATAATAATTTTTGATTTGTAGAAAAATGTAAAAATTTTGACCAAATATATCATTTGTTCGGAACCTATTTGAGTGATACAAAACCTTTAGAACATTTGGCAACAAAGGTAACAAAATTAACTAAGTATAAATTTCCAATTTTGAAAACAATTTTTTGCGTTGCTTTTTTTTTCATTTTCTCCATATTTTTTTTTATTTATTTAGGTCGGTAACTAGGTGCTGTTGACTTTAGTTTTTTTTTTTTTTTTGTGAACAGTTAACATAAAAATATAAAAAGTCTTAAATTTCAATTAGTAGATACCATAATTACCTATTATTGTTCAAAATTTTTATAAACCCAGTTTTATTACTAATCTAAAATCTATGTATCATTAATTATTATTTCGACAACATTTTTTTCAACTACTTATTTAAAAATTATTCTGATCTATGTTCAAGTTGTGCCGGGGCCGCGCCAGTTTAACGCACCCCGAGCAGCGACCAACAGAGACTACCAGCGCCATCTATTATCGAATAGTGAGACTAAACGTAAACTGAGGCAAATAAAATTTTAATATTATGTGGTTTAGTATCCAAGATTAGGTTACATTAAACGTTAAAAAAAAGGATTTTCTTATGTACATTTCGTTTGAAAATGAGGTAGGAAATGTAAAAATTATGGGAAAACGTTCTTTGCTTGTGAAAAATTTTACCTAGGTACTATTATTAAAATATTACATGCTTAATTTAAAATTGATTAAAAGCTTTGGAAAATGTACCAAAAAATATCAGAAGCTTTTCATAATCACTGACATAGTTAAAATTCACAAACTTACATGAAATGATAAAAAAAGCAGTGAGAGCAATCTAGCGGCGGGTAGCGGAACTAACAGCAACCCTCTGGCAGGAAGCGTATAAACTTGTGAGGCGGTGTGCTTCTCAGAGGGTTGTTTACACCGACAAGTTAGACAGTGGCGCCTCTCCGCTAACTTAAATTCCTTATTGATAACCCAAATTAAAACGTTGGTAGATATCTGTTGATTTTTTTGCGTTACTGAAACTATGGTTTAAAATAAAACATTATTTAAACAAAGTCTGGAAGGCATTCTTTAATTAATAAATTAATAAGGTATTGTATGTATTATGTATGGTATATATTTATAGTTGTAAGTATGTATATATTATTTTTAGGTATATATAATTATATATGACTTTGGATTAAGACTTCACACATTTTTCTTTTGCTTCCTACACACTATGGTCTACATTTCTTTTTGACTTCTCCTTTCGCAGGTCTGCTGGAAGAAATTTCTTTGGAAATAAGCAGTACCTTTGTACTAACGTCTCTTATGTATTAAGTATCTGTTTCTGTTATTTTTGTGTGTACATAAATTGTAAAATAAATAAATAAAAATAAATAAATAAGGTACGTCTAGAATTCTGAAAATTTTAAGAATAAGTTGAGAAGGTATCGATGAAAAAACCAAACGGGCTCAATGTTCTTAAAAATTTCAAACTACAATAACATTGAGATTATTACGTTTGGACTTCTTTATTTAGACCTCATATTATCATTGTAATCCTACATCAATAATATGGCCGAATGAAGATTGACCAATCATCAAACTTTAACGTTTAAATGATCTGGCCAGTTTAAGTATCATGAAGTGATCAATTCTAAGATCTCGACACCACATATATCAACATCGAGTAGAATCTCTCTGCCTCATTGTATCCACGAGTATTATATGGTTGGTATAGTTATTCCAGTTCTACAAAAACCTTTACAATTAAAAAAAAAAACATACGTAAGTAATAAGTTTATTAAATGTAAAAAGTTTTCAATTTCTTTAAATTATTTGCATGAAATTACTTACTTTTTCTATTTTAACATACAATTTAGGTACCTACCTGTATTTTATATGCCTAACTCAATTTTTCTATTTTTGTATAGATTTTCTTATTGGATAATTAATTTAAAACAATTTTGATGATTTTAATCAAAAGATAAAACTCATATACTAATCACATGGTTAAAGTATCATATAGGAGTAACAGGGCTATTGGTTTATTATCTTTAATTCGTATTTATTTGCACAAAAGAAATTCTATCGGCAAAATATCAATATCTAGTGTAACATTGTGGAAATCACTGCATTTTAGTGTTAAAATATATTGTAATTTGTAGTTTATATAGGAATAATTTTCTGATTAAAAAATATTATTATTATTGCATCTTTTTATATGTAGAAAATAGGCGAATATTATCCAGGCGATATTGCTTTTACGCAACAATGCCGTGTTTGAAATTTTAATTTGACGGTATTGTTCTCAATTATATTTGTCCTGTGTTATGAGTAATAATTATGAGTAGTAACAAAATAGATACCCAGCTTTTATTTCCTTTCACTTTTCTCAATAATGAGGTGGTTTACTGAGTTCTTGGCATTAATAAATGATGTTAAAACCTATACAATAGCAGCTCAAACAAAATTATGTTACGTAGCGAAATATTCGTCAGACTGCTGGCGGCCAAACGAAGTTGCTTACTTGTTAAATTTTAACTTTACGAGACTTTTATTGGGCTTGTGCAATCGTAGGAGATATTGTAACAAGAGTGCGGCGATCAAACAGGGGTGCAACATATGAGTAGCTCGACGGACGCTCAACAAACACGGGCCGCGCGCGCAGCTGTTGACTCTACACTTCACGAACTGATATTGTGACGTACGACGAGGCACTGAAATCGCACCACTTGGAATAAACTTGAAGTTTTTGAATAATTTTATTAGTAGTTTGTAATTTTATACAATAAGTTCTAGGGTGAAAAAGTAAAGTTTGAGGGCTACTGTAGACATAATAGATTAGTAAAATTATAAAATGGTTATTTTAGCAATTATCAAATCAATATTATCAGAATCTATCACAGTGACCGCTACTCACAACAGCCTGCAACACAATTTTATTGTCTTACAATTCAACAATTCAAAATATTTAGGATTACTTCGTTGTCCGTTTGTCACATAAAGGTATTAAGCTAAAAATGTTTTTTTATAATGTTTGTTTGTTTATTCTATTCTATTCTGTTCTGTTCTATTATATTCTATTCTATTCTTTTCTATTCTATTCTATTCTATTCTATTCTATTCTATTCTATTCTATTCTATTCTATCTTATTCTATTCTATCTTATTCTATTCTATTCTATTCTATTCTATTCTGTTCTATTCTATTCTATTCTATTCTATTCTATTCTATTCTATTCTATTCTATTCTATTCTATTCTACCAAATGAAAATTCAAACTTTTAAGTGAATGCATCCTAAAGATTCTGTTTATACTTCTTTTAGGCGCATATTTTATTTAACACTTGAAGGACATCAAAACCTATTACTTTCCGTTCACTCAGAATCTTGAAATTTGGTAAGAACTCATAGTACAAGTAAAAAAAAACCGGCCAAGTGCGAGTCGGACTCGCCCATGAAGGGTTCCGTAGCAGCAAGTAACATAATATAAAAGTTCTTGTATTAATGTGTTGTAACTTTGATCGATGTTTTAATAATGGTGTATTTTTTTCGATTAATGACGCATTAAAAAAAAAACTACTTACTAGATTTCGTTCAAACCAATTTTCGTTGGCAGTTTTTATAGTAATGTACATCATATATTTTTTTTAGTTTTATCATTCTCTTATTTTAGAAGTTAGAGGGGGGGGGGGGACACACATTTTACCACTTTGGAAGTGTCTCTCGCGCAAACTATTCAGTTTAGAAAAAAATGATCTTAGAAACCTCAGTATCATTTTTGAAGACCTATCCATAGATACCCCACACGTATGGGTTTGATGAAAAAAAAAATTTTTGAGTTTCAGTTCTAAGTATGGGGACCCCCAAAATTTATTGCTTTTTTTCTATTTTTGTGTGAAAATCTTAATGCGGTTCACAGAATACATCTACTTACAAAGTTTCAACAGTATAGCTCTTATAGTTTCGGAAAAAAGTGGCTGTGACATACGGACGGACAGACAGACAGACAGACATGACGAATCTATAAGGGTTCCGTTTTTTGCCATTTGGCTACGGAACCCTAAAAAGGCTGAAAACCATTTTGTAATTACGTCACAAAATAATTAGGTACTTATTTGAGATTCGGAAAAATTTCGAGACTCGATTCGGAAATCGAACTATTTTGTAAGTTTGTGCGGAATCCTCGATGCACGAGTCGACTCGCCTTTGACTAGTTTTTATGGTTTTTAAACATTACTCTGTACTGGTACTTAGCTAAGTTCGCAAAAGCTAGGATTCATTTGAAGTTTTTGGCAGACGTTTTGGATAGACAAACATAGGAAAACCTGATACCAGTCTTACCAAGGAACACTGTGGTGCCCAGTTACTGGGTTGTGGAGCCCAGTGAGCCAGTCCACCGCGGTCCCCAACTGCATCCCGTGAGGCTGGGTGCCAACCCTGATATAGTAAGAGTTAGAAAAGCTAGGCAGATGGATTATTCAATCAATCTGTGCATTTGACGTGTTTTTATAAACTTTAAAATCTTTGAAAAATATTGATCACCAAGAAAGCATTCAGTGGAATGACATTATTACAGCTTATATTGGCACAAGCAATATTCTTGTATTTTTTAGAGACAGCAAATGATCGTATAACTCAGGCTTTTGCCGACTATAAGCCACCCCGTGTTCCTTCAGTTGCTGTTTGCATTTCCAGGCCGCGGTAACTGTTTCAAACACTCCCGCAGCCAGTTCATGCAGCAGCTAAGGTATTTTCACAACTCATGCCAGCTGAATACTACATCTTCTTCTTCTTTGTCCGTACTTGATCCCAGGACAGTGTGTCCTGGGTTGTCAATTTTGGCAATTGGGCTTTCTTGAGGTCTCAATCGATGTTAGACCACCAGGTTAATGTCGGCTGAATACCACATAATTTAAATTCTCTATCGCAGTGTTCTCTGACATTAAACTAAATTATAAATTAAGCTCGTCTGTGTAGGTACATGCATTTTCCTAATAAACACAATTTTGAGAGCATTTGCCAATCTCAGATCCTTTCAGTAAAATTATGAAAACCATTAATAGAAATACGTAGGTACCTACTTATGTCATATTTCTACTTATAGAACTACTGTGTTAATGAACTACTGAAAAAAGATCTTATTTGAATAAGTCTACAGCACCCACACCACAGCATTAAGCGTATAGTAGATAATTAAGAAGTACGCATTAGTCTGGGAACATCACATGTAGGTATAGGAGTCACTATACCGGCGACTGCACCACACACAATAGTTGATACTGCAATAACACTACTTTGGCTAAACGACGGTTTCCTATTCACGAGTTTTTAATAAAGAACCTACCTAAGTAATCATTTTAATAGGAACATTAAATATCATTAAATCATGTTATTTTTTTTGTTCACAAGGCCTTTTCGTTGCAGTTTCTAAGAAATCTAAGTATATACTACTTATTTTTACGAAAAAAAAAACATATAACTTTATCAAAAATATAATGAGTTAGGATCCCGGCTGCGGTCGCCGTCCCAGCTTCAACCCGCGGACAAACCGCCCGGGGCCACACAGAAATCTTACCTTGCAGATTTATAACTTGCCTAAGATATCAAGTTTTTTTTGTCAGATTTTAAAGTATTATACATGGTTATTCTTAGTAGAAATCAATTTAAACATCCTTTACAAGTTATCGACGACATTGAAGTTACTTATATAAAGCTATTAACCTACTTTGTTACATGCTGTTGTAGGCCTATTAACAATCTTATAAAAGGCAATAATTACAGGCACCAGATATAATAGTAGCTCTACTGTAACCGCACACAAACTTGACGCTGATAAAGAGTTAATATTAATATTCTGTTAAACCATTCAGGTTACGTTTATTTCAAACAAAGCTTCCGACAATTGTTTTTTTTATTGTTAATATGTTCTTGTTGTTGTGTCATTCCAGCGCTTTAACTACAGACTTCAACTTATAAATATTTGCTCAACTACTTAACACAAGGCAGTAAATATATTATAATCTAAACCATTCAAATCGCTGCACATTCAGTAATTGTGTTTATTTTGGCGTTTGTAGAAGAAATAAATTATATTTTGGTTTTAAAAGTAAAACAAAGGCTTTATTCAGGTAGAGTTTTGTGAGGAGTCATGAGGTACCACCAGTGCATGTTTCTTGCACGCTCTTCTCCATAGAAATCTACGCTTTGGAACTGCAATTTCGCTTCACTTTTTTTGGACTGACCGACATTTGACTACTCAAAAGTGCCTGCAAATGGTCTATTTGTAATAAATGAAATAATTTAGGATTTTTTTTTATTTTTGCAATGCATTAGCGGGAGGATGGTTGTCCAAGATGTTTTCAATTTGCTGGTGTTTGTGGCTCGCGGGCCGGGCGCGCGGGCGTGGCAGATCGATTCGTTCCGTCGCCGCCGCGCGCGCAGATACCATCACCCATTCGATTTTACCCACATTTTTACAACATCAAACTTTTTGCCTTATATTATATGTATTGTTTAAAACTTTAAATTACTGTAATTTGCATCGAAGAGCTTTTAATATAGTGACGGCATCGAAAATAGAAATTCAATTCTTTCCGCGGATACAAGTTTTCCAACAAGACAATAGAAGCTCAAATAATATAATCTATTACTGCCATAGTCTAATCTACTAGAAGATTAGATTTTTTGGTATGTGAGCACTGCTGGGCCTCCTCTTAGAGAGGAGGCCCAGCAGTGGGAACATTAAAAGACTGATTAAGCTATTATTAAGTCAGCACAACTGCTTTTCATCAGCTGTGCTCGAAACAAAAGTCGTTAGAAACTATTACCTAAACAAGTTCCAACAGCATTGCTCTATCTCAGCTCATCACATCACATGTTCTGTAAAACTCTAATTGATCTCGACTTCAGATTACAATCGGCGAGATCTACTGAAGACTACTATTATAATAATAATCAGGGATATTAATAGACCTAGGTATCTTACATTACAGTCTAAAAGTAAATTCAAATAAATTATTTATTTTTTCAGTAAAAGACTTTCGCCTGACTTTAAAAAATCACCTTTTTGGTTTTTCATTAAGCTACCTACCTACCTAAGTGATCTGTCCTCTCTGTCACTAAATTATCAGCATGTAGATGCTGTATATGTATGTATACCTACATTCTGGTTTGGATATTAAGTCCTTTAAGCCATATCTTCACGTGAATACAGTTACTTTATCATTAGAATACGGATTTAATGAATCCTAAGGTTTCTATAGCACCTATTGGCAGAAAATATATCGGGTCGGCCGAAGCGAAGCGAAACTTGCCAAGAAGACAAGCTTCACTGAGACAGTCAATACTACAATCAAATTTTTAACTCCATTTTACCGAGATCACTCCTGTTACAATGATTTCACGTGTTGTGTAATTGTTTCCTTCCAAACAACCTGCAATATTTTTTTTTAATTTTCCTCCCTCTTAATTTTATGTTCAGTTCTGCAAGTTCTCCGAATGCGACGAGTTACTATTGGTATGGTCAGAGTATGAACTTAAATCGAATTCTTAAATAGGATTGGTAAGCTCCGCAGCCACTCAGGTAAACATAACGAATTTCATGACGCGTACTTGCGGTGCTCGCCGTGCCCAAATATAGAAGCACAGAAGCTGCTGCCTGCTACGGCGTAGCAATACTTTCAACACTTCCAAGTCGGAAAAATTTTAATAACTACACGTGCCATTAAAAAGAAAAAATAAAAGTAAAAGTTTCTTCTAATCGGATTTTTAATGCTTAGTAATATTACCTATGATAATTTTATTATATAGTAGGTAAACTAAGTGCCTAATTCCGAATAATTTGTATGTGTTAGTGTTTAATTTTTTTTGTTTGGTTAGTTTATATCAACAATAATGTTTTTTTTTATAATTTGAATAATATTTTTTTAATACCATTATGTTCTCTGAATTTTAGATGTAGGTAATTCTATGTCATTATGTGTCTCAATTGTATAGAAATGTTAAGTAAATTAGCAACTTAGGCAATGTAATAAATTAATTAAATAATTTTTCAAAATGTATAGGGACTCTCCATAAATTAACACCATATCTGTTACCTGCATTATTGGCAAAAAATAAATGATTTCTATTTCTATTTCCATTTTATCTGATTGACTGGTAGTAATTGTTAAAAAGATTTAGCCTTCCATGACGCCTTTGAGCTTAAAATATTAATAACTAAATCTATCAAATTAAATAGAATACTCGTATTATCAAATGGAAAAACAAATGCACTAATTTAAATACGTTTAAATTATAATAAACTGAATTGAATAAATTAAATTATATTAATTATTCTTGTTCTTATACTAATTAATGGTAATAAATTATTTCGTACATAAAACTATAGCAAAAAGCTCTATATTCTGTAGAGCCACAGTCCTTCACTCCTGTTAATCTTTGTTAAGACGTGGACTTTGGAGTAGATTACATACTTATGCTTCTAGTTTTAAGGATTCCTTGTATTTTATTTATATCCCAATAAATAAAAAAATAGAGACAAAACCTAAAGTTGTGTATTTGACATCAGTCACCTGGTAGGCACTATGCATTATCTGCTTTTGCGGCCAGATTATCTTGACATGATGTCATCGCGTTATTATTGTCTTATTAGGTAACGGTGCGGTCGGCCCCGGCGGCCGGCGGCTCTGCGGCCGCGTCGCCGCAAGCGCACCGCGAATCAATTTCATGTGAATTGAACGCGCGACGAAACGGTTCTAAACGGTTCTGTCACAAATAACGGTTTTCAAAAATATGGAACCGTCTAAACCGTTTTAGAAGGACACAGTGAGTTCCTAACTACACCTAAAAAGAGTTCAACATATTGTTGCAAACTGCTTAGTTAGTAAATACTTCCAAGTATGTCGTTATAAGGTGGACCAATGCCCTAGTGAAGGTTGCAGAAAACCGATGGATGCGAGACGCACAGGATCGTTCATTGTGGCAACACTTTGGGCAGGCCTGGGACCAACAGTGGACTTATATCGCCAGAAATGATGATGATGATGTTGTTATACGACAGTATTAACCGGGTTCCGCCGGAGGAGGTGGCCACACAGTCGTTGTGGAACTTATGTTATCGGAATTCATCAGTTCCCAACCAAGGCTAACTCTAAGACTAAACATGCTTTTGCTAAACGATTTTATTTATTTTTAGGACCCTACTTATACAACCAGTTTAACAGAATACTAAAGATTTATAGTTTAAGTTACAATAGGTGTAATTTACTAGTTCAGGAATATTTGGCAAAACACAATTATGCAGACACGGAAAAACTTCTAGAAATTGTAAAATAAACTTTATCTAATCTAAATCACTTTCTTTACCTAATTAATAGTCTGCACTTTATCTGCATTATTATTATTCGTTTATTTTGTTAAACATAATATATCGTAACTAATCTAGTTTTAAAATATTTTTACTCTAATGGTTTATTTTTAAGTAATTGAAATTATTGTCTTCGTTTTAATTTAGCTTTCATTTCTATTGTTGTTTTTCATTTTTAAATGTTTGATGTAAACGGTGGATGGCCTGAAACACAGGTTTTCATTAACCTAGATCAGGCAGATCTATAGGTACCTACTACAGTTTGAATTAAATTTATGTCGATTGTAATTAATGTAAATTATAATGTCGCTTAACTTTTACCTGAATAAAGAATTATTATATTATTATTATCTCCTTTATTTTTCTTATAATACATATTTTGATATTTTTAATTGTTTTTTATAACAAATATATATATATAAAAAAAAAACATTTAAAAATATAAAAACAGTAGTCCACCGATGTCAGGAGCAGGGTCCAAGCTACCGGTGGTTAGGGCTCCAGAGGCAGGAACTTCCTCACAATGCGAGCCGTATCGAGGAGTACTGCCTTCTGTATCTGGCCCTTGATCCAACCGCGCAACGACCGCTTCGACAGATGGTCGTCGAAGCTTTTATTATTAAGGATTTTTTAGGCCGGTCGATACATCGATGATGTGTTGTGCGCTGACCTGCCTGGTCCGCACATCGCCCGCGGCGGCGTGACCCCACACGACGTCCAGTGAAGAGTCGTCTCTAGCTGTTACTGCACGCTGCTCAACTTTACGTCATCTCTAAGCCCACCAGTCTCTCAGCATTCCAGTCGATGCGGTCATCGCGGGTCTGCCGGGGTCTGGGGTCGCGAATCAATTCGCGAGGAGTGCACGCTGCAGCGCCCGCGGCGCCGTGACCCCACACGAAGCCTTCGCTTGTTATTAGTACCTATTAGTGCTATTTGTTGCTAAATGTAGGATTACATCAGCTGCAGCTCAATGTAGCTGATGTTTATAGATGATATTTGAAGGTAGGGTATATAAACGCATGATCGACTAGATTAACTCGAAAAAGAGCTTTGACTTAAACAAATGCGAAGAGATATACTGCTTTTTCTTCTTGCCTGAATATATAATATTGATAAGAGCAACACGACAAAATCTCAAGCTGTGTTTAAATAGTAATCAGCAAGGTTCTTAGCGGGTGTGAGTGTCAGAGGGTTGTAGTGCCAGACGTCACTCACCTACCTGTACATCTTAGCTTGTGGAAGCGATGTTAAAACATCCCAAATTTGGCTTGAAAGAATATGAAAATACTTGTAAGATATTTTCTTGTCTAGTATTAAAAGTAGATCACCAGTGAAATTTCGGTAGTTATAAAAGTAGTATTGTTAGTATCTTGTATAGTGGCGAGAGTCCTACCGAGGCTAGTACTACGTGTAAGAAATCTGTAATAAGGAGTCTGAGGTTCTACATATTGTTAACTTGTAAAATCTAACAATTTGAGAAAGGAAGATATAAAGTTTATTTTCTCGATAAATGTGGAAAAGGTTCCGAAGATACTTAATTCTATTTTTTTTATATGTTTATGAACTTTTGTTTAATAGGTAAACCGATTCCGCATCGTCTTTTGTGTTATCTTCAGGTTTATGGCTTTAAATGAATATCTCTTATCTTACCTTACCTACCTACATATTACTATCAACTAGGTGTTGTACCAGTCTGTTAATTACAGTCGAGCTGAGTAGGTACCGAGTATACCGAGCCCGTCGAGTGCGCGGACATGATACTCGCGGTACCGGCGACACGGCGGCGGCGCGCGCGCAGGGGCGGGGTCGGCGCCGCCCACGCGACATCCATCTTGCGATTGTGTCGCATCGCGTCGCACCCACGGCTGCATCTGCACTATGTCAATATCCACCGAGATAACTATTATTTATACATTTCATCCCGATTGCTGCTGTCAAGTTGATCACCAGGAAGTGGAGACGGGCTTTACGTAAAACTTTAAAACGCGTGAGCGAAGGGTTGGCTTTTACCTCGGACAGAGGATAAGCATTGCCATACAGCGTGGCCATAAAGACTGGCGGCATTCCAGTCTTTTGGGCACATTACCAGTCGACAGCGATGTGGAAGAGTTTTTTAACGCCATATTTTAGTTTGATTTTAGTTAGTTGTAATTAACGTAGGGTTTTATTTTTTTATTATTATTTTACTGTAATTATAGTTAGATAAGCATTTTTCAAATGTAAATTACTCGTTTTTAATTTAAAGAAAAACACAATAATGGAACAGAAGTAAAACTTTAAAGTTCAAGAAGTGCTGACTCTTTATCTAACCTGAATATATTTTTGATCAAGTCTATTGAGTTCTTAAAGTTATTAATATTATTGTGGCACAAAAGCCAAGTGTTACATGTATGATTGTCTTTGCCATCCTCATGTTCCCGAAATCCCGACGCAAAACAGTAATATTAAATAACGTACGATTATGTTTAAATTTACCTTCCATGTTTATCTCGAACTTGTGCTTACTAAAGCTCACCCTTGGACTGGACAGTTCAAACTACTGTCCTTTAGTTTATTATTAGCTAGGTATTAATACATTCCGGTAGTTAACGAAATTTCAGATAGACGTAAGAAATTTTTAAAAATGTGTCAAGGGCCCTGATCCCGACCGATTCCAAGATACGATTCCTAAAATGTCACAGACTAGTTATCATATCACTTAGGCGATTCACGTCAGCTAAATCTGAATAACCAACAGAGCCTTAGGTCTCGAAAATAGAGAACCATCCAAGCCACAGAAAATCGAGAAACTCACAGAGCACTTCCTTTCATTATTGACATAATATTAGTATATATAGTATGTATTAGGATTTATAATATAATTAGGTATATATTAGACTTATGTGTATTATACTTAATTATATATTAGAATTAGTTATGTAGGTTTATATTGTGCACTAGATCCTACCCTCAAATATGTTCTCTCTCTTTTACTCAAAGGTTTGCTGGGAGAAAACTCATTGCTGAGTTAAGCTCGCCTTTGTACGTGAACTGTCTGTATCTCTACATGTTATGTAGTCTCTTTGTGTACAATAAAGAATTAAGAAACTCAAACCTGCGGGAACTTCTGCCAAGTGCTCTAAACTACATCACATTAATGTAGCACATATCAGCGAAGTCGTGCATCGGAGTGTAGCTCGCTCGAGCTATACTTAGATGCGCCGGCGCCGAGTGCCACTAGTGCGGTTTACAGCACAGTGACCGGGGCCTCGTAGAATTATAATTCATTGCTCTACGTCTGCACCCGGCTCCACTCGCGACACACCGCTATAAAAACACTCGCTCAGCCTGCTACAGTCGTCCAACTGCCTGGCATTTCCTTTAAGCTCTACTCGAAGATATATGAGCTGTCAACACCTTCGTTGTCATGGTTGAGATTGAAAGTGATACGCTTAAGGCGTTGAAGAGTGACCCAGGAATAGTGTTCCAACACTCGTTATGAACTCCTGAATTGGACACCACCACTAAATGTGACTTTACAGGCAGATATCTTTGTAATTGTGAGTAGCTACTCATGCCACGGGAAAGGAGTAGGTGCAGTAGGTACTATTTCTACACTATATTTATTAACAAAAACCTAGTCATTATTTGTGAAGGTGTATGTACTTAGATAAAATGTTATAAAAACGTAGTACGAGTATCTAAGTACTAGGTACTGCATAGTTGCAGTTCATATCCACGTCGTTTAGCATTTAGTCTCTCGGACCATAAACAAGTGTTTGTATCGACATTTGAAAAAGCATAGTTGTGGCAGCCAGGAATGTCGTCAACGTGCAGATTATATTATGTGTATCATAACGAGAGGCGGCCGCACTGATCTTATCGTAGGAAGATTTTCTTCATCGTAATTGCGCAAAGGCATGTGGTCGCATGTCGCTGCCGCATGTTCGTAATTAACCGAATGCTGGTCCCGCGCTACCTTCTGCAGCCTCTGATCAGCCGCGCGCTGTAATCGTGACGGTTGTGCCTTCAGCTCATACAACTACAATGATTTATGTTCGACAGCGAGTTCGTTAGACGACGGCGATCACAAAATCAGGAGACAGCTATATACTTCTTGTCTATTTATAGATTAGAGCCGTACAAGATGGGCGGACGATATTTCAAAAACAGTTGATTCTAAGCCAGATACAAACAGCCCACTAGAATAAGATAGATAGATATTCAAATGTGGAGAGGCACAATTTTTAATTTTAATTATTATTTTTGTTTTTCAAAATGTTCATGCTTTAGTTTTTAAGTTACTTTGATCTCCTTTTAACTTGTTTTAATCTTAGATTTTTTTTTACGAGTGTTTATATTCTTTTTAGGGACCTTTTGTTACATTATCTTTAGTGGAAAACAGAAGTTTTACATTTTTAACTCCGGTCCCCAAGATACAGGCGCCGCCTAGTTTGGGGACCACCGTATATTACATAACTGAAGCTCGCAAATAGTTACAGACCTAGGTATAATACGTTACGATTATTTAATTTAAGGCACAATTTGTAACAATGGTTCAGTAAATTTATTCTTATTCTTATTCTATTCTTTTTGCAAAATAACAAAATTGCGAAAAAACTTCAAATTGTTTTTGAAATAATTCATTTACTCCTTATTAGAATTTAAATTAATTTTAAACTGTACAACGAAATTAATAGCGTTAAGTTTAGTTTTACTCACTTTGTTTTTTTTTTTTTTGCAAAAATTAAAAAGACTTTTTTATTTAGATATTTATTTACCTATTATAGATTTACCTACAACGTTGTAGCTGATCGATCACATCTTCGTACACGAAATAAAATCTTTCGCACAAAATTAAACCAAAAATAGCACATACCCAACGAGAGTAAATCGTCCCCCGAGTTGCGAACGGTAAAGCGGGAATGCAAAACATGTTCCTTGCATCCGACAAGTTTATTTTAAGAAAAAATCGATTGACAGCGTCGTGATGCAATCGCTTTCCGCGGACACATTTCCAACAATTTGTACCCGCAACAGTTGCCACGTGCAACACTGGAATTATAAGTGATCGTGAAATAATCTTACATTCGCGGCGACGACTCATACTTATGGAGATATATTATAGCTCAAGTTATCACTTACTCAATTTTGAGCAATTGTTCCAAACCCGAGTTCGCTAATAGAATACTAACACGGTCGCGGTGAGGGAGGGTCACTAATTTGACGCAGTTTTGTCACCGCGCCACGACGAGTGAGTGCCGACTTGCCAACTACTGCGGCTTTAATGTTTAATTTTCAAGTTGGACAGCTTTACAGGAAACTGTGACGAATTCTAATGTGTTCGCTATTGCATGTGGAATTGTCGAAGGATGGCTGTGTCGACAGCATAAACATAATGAAATGTTTTAGTGCAGTCCGTTGTGTAAGCGGCGCAAGTGATAGCTGTCGGAGCATGACATTACATCGATGCCTGTTCAGCGACACACATTACTGTGTCCACTTGTAATGTTAATTTTCAGTATTTACATCGTTTGAGTGTATGGTGGTTGGGGAGGCTAGTTTTTCACAATTGTCGACAAACAGTATTAATGTTTAAAAGGCGAGTGTTGTGACGTCGTGGGGACAGCTGTCGCGTTAGCTTCGGAATTCCAACTGGAAATGGGTGGAACTAGTTATAATAACGACTGGCTGCATTTTGTTTTCCCGTCGGTGCAGTTCTACGCTCGTTCTAACAGCAGTTTCCTTCGTATCTTGTGTTTCAATATAAATTCTTTCAGGTCAGCTTCCGTCCCAAACAATCTTCTCTCAAAATAATACCTGGAAATCAGCTACTGATTTCAAATTTTCTTAGTGGATCTCAGAAAGTCATTTCCATTTAAAAAATGCACTCGTCGTAATGAAACAATTAGCTGTGTTATACAGCTAATTCAGCTAATCAGTGCGATTAATATTTCGAGCGCGTGCTGGTTGTGTTACAAGCCGCATGTCCATTGCTCACCAGTTATTATATTAGGTCACGGAGCAGACTTCGTGGACATCTGTTACTGTGACCTCAGTACCAGTAAAGCATCTGTAATAGGTAGATCTTTAAAGAAAATGAAAAGGCTTATCTGTTGATTTTTAGGATGACTGTCAGGCCCTGGTCAGGCAGGCGCCAACAGGTGAACGAGGATGAGCAGGTTAGGGAGGCATGAGAGGTGCAACCACTTCTAGTATGTACATGTATTATGTTTAGTACTTAATGAGAAGCGGAGCACGTCCAGCATCTCGCACTATACCTGACTCAACTCCGCCACAAGATTTACATTTACATTTTATTTGCATCCACATTGCATATAATATTATATGTATGTCTATTTTGTTTATATATATACATTTGTACCCTTATTTTTCTTAATAATCCATTTTTTTTTGTTTTTTTTTTTGTGTACCTGCCATGTTTTCTCTTCACCACCCTAGGTTGACTGGTAGAGAATGCCTAAGGCATTAAGTCCGCCGTTGTACCTGTGTGTTGCATGAAGTTTTAATAAATAAATAAATTGCAGCCACTTCTAAACGCAATATCTAATGGTATTCGCTTTAACACTGCCTACCTTCTGAAACACTTAGTAGGTACTTTTACCCACCTCCAAAGAGACATTTCTTCTAACTAAGGAGGTCTCTTGCCATATTAGACAAATTATAACATCATTATCCAACCCTAAGCCAAAAGTTATGTCGGTAGAAAAGCGTGCGGAGAGGCTAATTGGTGATCCAGATTTGTCCAATCTTCACAGCCTTGAGCACAAACGTAAGGCAACCAGCCTTTCGATGTTTTACAGGTTGCATTTTAGAGAGTTTGTTATTGTATTCCGCCATCTCATTTCCATCATCGTGACTGATGGTGGAAACTTACGGCGAGCGACTTACCCGACTTACGGCGAGTACCTTATGTTATTGAAACCTCTACGGTCCGGACTAAGCGTTTCGCCTCGTCGTTTATACCGCTTACATCGAAGGACTGGAACAATTTGCCTGCTGCGGTCTTCCCGTCCGATTATAATTTGGGTGATTTCAAGGTTAGAGTGAATAGGCTCTTAATAAACTAGTGCGCCTCACCATCAACGATTGCATCACTACTTACCATTAGGTGGGATCGCAGTCAAACCACAGATTACTAAATAGTTACTGTCAAACACTAATTTATGTCAGATAAAAAGAAAAAAAAAATTAAATAGATGTGCTATGTGAAGTGCTTTAAACGATAATTTCTGTGAATATTAAAGAAAATAGATTTGGAGCAGTATGTGTGTGTGTGTGGGTTTTTGGAATCTTCAAGTGACCTGACTTGATAATCACCTGCTGCTGGACAAGTAGACCAGCATGCCTATTGAATAAGGCAGTTCCATCGTTCATCATCATGGGTGAGAATAATATTGAACCTAAACCAGACAAGTCTTGAAAGCTCGTAATGGCTTGTCAAGAAAAAAAAGTGTTCATATAAAAGTATCGCCTTGAGCAGTGTCCAATAAATTGTGCTCCAACACTATTACCTCACGCGTCCTTCCTGATGACTGTCGTGCCGTGGTAGGCGGTGCTCGGCACATGACTGAGCGAATCCTTGGTTCCTTCCAACTGCTAACACAGTGCAGCCATTCCAAAACATCACTGCTCCAACTCCTAACACAACACGACACTGTGTTGCGGTGTATAAGGAGATGGTTACAGGATCTGGTATCAGATGGAACGGCTAATGCAATACATATTGGGCATTAATATCGCGCATCGATGCGTCACGATTAATGGCCGCCATTTTGCAGTGTCGACTCATACGGCTGCACGCTGCAAGGTAGCCGGGGACTGTTAATGTATGACGTTCACTCGTTCAGTTGAGCCCTTTTCATGGACTAATACTTAGTATGTCCACTTCGATCCATCAATAATCTTTGAGAACCAGAGCGTTATTTTGGTCTATCACAGTAAGCTTAACATCTCATTTCACGTACTTAATTTGATACAGGTAGTTATGTTCTTGTCTATAAGCAAGCCGTGTTCCTCCCCGGCATCTATTCTAACAGCGCAGTGATTACATTGATTACGCGCAGCTCGTCGACTGCTGTATTACGGACGATCATGTTCTAATGGAACACTCTCTGGAATCCGTCTGCGCCACAACTTATACAGCTACTGTATCATCTCGAGCCGGTGACGCTACAATCTTCTCATGAAAATGAAACTCAAAATAAACTCTGGTTCTAAAACTCAACGTCTATTTTGGGTTGTCCGTCGCGCCACGTTGTGACGTTTTGATCCGGAGCGTGGTTGAGTTAAATGCAGAGTTTATTTCATAAGAATATAATTAGTGGGTGGAGTTCAATCAAATAGTTGTTGTCCGGCTGCCGACCGCGAAATAAATCGAGGCCCGCCGCGCCGCCCGGCGGAATCCGGGATGCGCGGGCGCACACACTCACACGATTTAGTACAAGTTTTATTAAGTTTTTGTTATTAGTAACAAAGTTAACTATGCAATCAATGAAACATTTTGTGTTCATAATACGAGTATGAACACACGATATTATCATAAATATTGACACAGGCACAACTATTTTGTGTGATTGAAGTTGAACCTAAGAGTAGGTTCAACTTCATCATGATGATGATGATGAAGTTGAACCTACTCTTAGGTTCTCGTTGGTTGATTATATGTATTTAGAATCATGAAAGGCCAATATTTTGTTTTTTAGTTTTTCTTCACTGTATTTCGTATAATTTTATTAAATATTAAAAAGTTTTCTATTATACTTAGTTAAATAAATATCTAGTATCTGCAATGATTTCGTAGGTAAATTCTAGTAAATGTAGTTCTCCTGCAAGTGTCACGTGTCCGTGGTTCTATTAACTGCGACAGTAATAAATCACGCAGGCATCAGTTATTGCAGTATGTAGTGAACAGAACTAGTAATTGAGTACCTACGGCTACTGGAACAAGCTGACATAGGAACTCGCGGTGTTGCGAGAGTACCTACCTAGAGTAGTCAGTCCTACGCAACTGTGGATATCTGCGAGTAGTAAGTTAATGGTATATCGACGATAAATTAAAATCGCTCCATTTATCCTCTTAGAAGCAGCAGGCCGGCAGCGGGGCGGCGGCGGCGGGGCGAGGGGGAGGCGGGCGCGACAGGAGGTAATCGGCGGTTCATTATGGGCGCTGGTCGCGACCATGTCGCGCTAAATTGGCCGCTACCCGTCTTACCCGCACTATGATTTAGGAATATTAAGGCTCATCCCACGCGCAGCGTAATTGCGACGTGACACGACGCCGACACGACACCGACACGACTCCAACAATTACTTATCTACGTCGCCGTCGTCGCTGCGTTTAGATGTTACGCGTTTTTGTAGCGAGTCATTATCTATCATTTGTAATGGAACTGTATGAACAATGGAATGAATAGCTCATTACTGCGCTGTATCCGGCTGCGAGGTTTTTGTTAATGGCAGACCAGCAATATAACATCCGACACTCGTATATAACGCAATATGCTCGGAAGGTCGCGATAACATTGAAATTCATATTGTTGTGCCAATTCATTTTGTCAACATAAAGACTTGCTGACAACTGTGTCAGCTTCACTGCTAATAAAAAATAAAATAAATACAAATCCCAATAAATATCACACCATTTATCACAGGAATATACTCTACAAAACACTGTACTGGTATACGGCTGATGACTACATGAACAAGAAAAAAATAAACAGACAGTGGTGAAAGATCCCAGTAACATACGTCTTATGTGTAGTAGGTAGCAGGAACATAGCAGGTATTTAAAAAATGTGCATTCTCAATTTGTAAGCCCATATGTACCCGCAGCCGCCCAAAACTGCAAGCCACATACTTGCCTGCAATAGATCAGCTCCCGGCTCACTAGGCCAACAGGCTGTTATCTACGGCTGCGGTAAAAAACCTAGCTCTGTGAGCTGTGTCCCGCATGCACTCGCGCCGCATTACACCGCCGCCGGCATTCGGCGCATACCACCAGTGTTACCACATGGCACATCGCATGCAGCCCGCTGTAGGGATGTCCAACTAACAACTATCGATAAACTTATTAGGAAAATGAAAGGTAATACCTATATTACCCTATAGTTGATATGTTTTAAGAGAGACGTTAGAGATTGTGACATTCTACCGATTAAGAATGTCGAAAAACTAAAAGTAAAGGAGTAGTTCGTAGCTCTTGACAAACCCTTTTCAAAATTGATAAACTGTCGTTGATTAGCGGCTTCATCCGCGTGAAATTCAATAATTAACACGGTGAATCTAAAAATTATCCATCATCATCATCTTCCTGCCCTTGTCCCGTGTTATTTAGGGTCGGTGCGGTGCGACACGTTTTGTTTTTTCATTCTGGCCTGACACCCATCACGTTGTCACTCCCTTTTCTTTCATAGCACACAATCCATCGCTAATTTTTTTGGCGTCTCTCCCTTTCCATCCATTCACATGTATACTCACAACTTATTTAGTAACTTGTGTTTCATTCCTCCTCTTCACATGATCAAACCAAGGCAAACGATTAATCACTGGCGTCAGTTTCAAACTTCCTTTAACTTACTCATTTCTCACTTTATCCATTCTCATCACATCATACATCTATCTCAACTCAACTTTAAAATCGCGCCAAAAAATTAAATAGTGTGACTAGCTTAGTATAGATTAAGGCCCGTTTAAGGGTGGAGCCGGGCCCTCAAAAGAGGTGATTATGGACATCCAAAAATTGGCCCAGTGCAATTCGACATCAGACTCGGTCAAGCTTATTTATTGATCGGAATGCTATATATATTCCTAAAGTTGAGATGTTTACAAAATGTTTGTTATCACTGCCGAGATTTTGTTCAGTATTAAGTACACGCCGGCAAAGCTGCGGGGCAAACGGTAGTTAATTAATCTTTTAATATAGGTAATTATAAAAATATCCGATTTTTATGTAATGTCTTGTGTATATTTGGTAGGTCTATAAATAGTATCTACGTAACCTATTTTTTACCCACATAACCCCACCCCTTATTTTTTTCATTGATAATTAATTTATATGATAAAACAAAGTCGGGGCCCGGATCAGATAATAAACCTATAAGAATATTGTTCTACTCAAAAACATACATGGTACATGGTGGACATCCCACCTATACGTACAAAGCGTTTTGGGAGTAGGTTCATTATGCGTACAGCTAAGGAATGGAATTCCCTGCCGGAGTCTGTGTTTCCTGATAGCTATAACCTAGGGGTCTTTAAGTCAAGAGTGAATAGATTGCTTCTAGGCAAACGTGTTCCATCGTCGGCCACATCATCGCTTACCATCAGGTGAGATTGTGGCCATACGCGAGCCTATCCATTATAAAAAAAAAAGATAAAAGCAAACATGTCAAGGAAATATGCACAAAACAATTTCACACTTCAAACCATTAACCGATTATCATCAAAATATTGGGTGGGTGCAGCTGAAGACGCATGTTTAAACCAAAGTGATATTCTGTAAGCATCTCACCGTGAAAACTTAGGTGAGTTGAGCTTGAAGTGAGCTGTCAGTCTATATACGTCACGAAGCATGATTCTTCTCAATCACTTCACCTAAGTTATCGCGATGGCATTTTACCAGAACAGACTGGCTAACTTAGTTTAAATCTGGTGATTTAACATTGATTCTGGTATTTATGTGTTATTAACATAACAAAACCAAGTTAATAGTATGTTTTTACGAAAACGATAATTTAATCAGCAATAGTAGCTATTCAGATAGTTTTAGCATCCTGTGTCGGGTGAATTTTATTTCACTGCTCTAACAGAACAGTACCTAAACCCAGAATTCTGATTTGAAATTGAGTATTTTCAAATTTTATTTTAAAGTGCAAATCTAATGAAATTTGGCTTTAAAATAGGAATTGGGACTTTTTCAACTCAAAATACCCAATTCAAAAACTTGCCCATGATATCAGTTATTTTGTTGACTCGTGAAGCGAACTCGAAAATTGTAGCATCCGGTTTCGAGGCGGTTAGATATTCTTTTGACAGCCATGAAGTTACGAGGTGACAGTTACGGGATGGAAGCAATGAGGAAATTTTGAAAACTGTAAGTGCTAGAAAGGCACTTGGGTGTTTCATAAGGCCTCTCCTTTTAATGCATTGGACGATTGACCCCAATTAGAGTTTTAGGGGTGCTCACGGTGCGCACAACCGAGCTCTTTCAAAAAAACTTGGGGTATGGATAGAAATTCACTAATTTCTTAATCCCGACAAAAAATTGTTAAAATATCTTAATGAAAAATACCTAGTCTCCTGAAATTGTCAATATGTTTACAAAACTACATCGCGTAGATGTTATTATATCGATATGTTTGTTGTATGTGCCCACGGCAGACCGAATGATCGAACAGTTTGGCGAGCCAGACGCGCCTGCGCCGCAGGCTGCACTTTTGCGCAACGTCACCACACACCGTCGCCTGGACACCGACCGGATGATCTATTACTTTATCCATGTTTACTCTGCGGAGTTGGTGATGGTCCTTCCAGCCTCCGCACGCAATATTACTTCTGTGAGTGAAGAGGAATGTTATCGCATCGTATATAGGTTCAGACTCATAATTATTAATTTAACTATCAAACGACCGTTTCCCAGCTAATAGAATGATTCTTCATCATTCTATTAGCTGGGAAACGGTCGTTTGACGTTTGATGGTTGTTCGCTAACCTGCATGGTTCTCATGATATGATTCAACCATTACTTTTGTGCTGCATGGACTTTTAAAAGTGACTTTGATACCTGAGACTGTTTCGGTGTTTCTTCTCAGGGTAGGTAGTCATCTAGAAAACACCGGCCTCATCTAGTTTAAACTGATGAAAAAATTGACATGGAAAAATAGGTATTTTTAAAACCTATTGCAAAACAAATATCATTTATTAGTTTTACCACTGTGCTCTAACCTAACCTAAGCTGACTCACGCAGCAAGAAAAACAACGACATTTTTATAATTTGCGCGTAATAGCTGGACGACGTTGGTTAACGACCGCTTTGACTTGTTTTGTTCCCAAATCTCTAATTTCCCTGAAAGCTAACCACGGGTTCCTACGGGAGCTCAGCATTACAACATAATGACATGATTACGTGGCAGTTTAGTGCAGCCTGTCCGCTCTTCTCGCTTCGATCGCTCCTATTACGCTCGCTTCGGAAATTGATAGGAATTATAAAATGGCGGAGCGGAATGCAGCCGCGATTAGCGATGCCTGCTGAATTGGAGCAAGCAGCCTGCCCTGACATGTGCACACTCTCTCAAGGACTCTTAACCTTACCTCATTATGTTATTATCTACTTACAGTATTTCTGATAGAATCTAAACTGCTCGTACGTACGGGCCTCACAGAAGTTTCACGCAAACACAATTTATTGTTGAAAGACTTTTCAGAAAGGTTAGTAGGTCCTCTTGCACTAACTTAACAGAGTTACTCTTCACATGTTATTTTAATGCGCTTTGCATTCTACTTATATAGGTACAAGTACCATTAAAAAATCTAATGCAATAGTGTAGGCAGAAAATACACATTACAATAACAAGTTAACTCACCAATCAAGTCAATTACAATACAAAGCAATAAATTAATCAATATCAGACAATAGAATTAATAAAACCATACAATCAATAACAATTATTTCATTTAATCAATTGTTTATGGCTAGATAATTTCAATTTCATTTATTCAGTTAATGAGGGTTAATTTCCATAGAAGAACAAAAACTTGCAACTACTTGTTAGTAGTGTGAAATTAGCTAAACCAAACATTACATGCAGTGAATGCGTTATCACACACGTACAATTTGCCACTCAGAATGCCAAGCGGTATCAAAAATCCTGAGGGCGTAACCAAGTAGATAATCTACAATCGTTTAGGCTAGTAGAAAACTTCAAATGTATGAAAATGACGCCATCTCAACGCTCAGTCACGAGGTCAGAGCAAAGGAATTGGAGGTGTTGACGACTCGAGACAAGCGACGAAAGAGAATCGAAACGTAATGACGCCGCCTCTCCTCCGGGCTCCTGGTGGCAGCACATCGCTACAACATAATGCGCAGTAATCGCTTTTTTTAGGAAGTTAGACGCGCATTATGATTATTAAGACACACAGTTAACATAACACAAGCCTTGCTCATGGTAATCAGTTGGGTTTTGTACCGTAAGATCTTGACGAAAAAGTAATTCTAATCGAACTTAGTCAGAGTGGTCAGAGTGTATTACGTAGATATGACGATACTACCTAGGTCAGCCTAAGTAAGTTTTTGAAACGAAGTTCCTTATCGCGCGTTGTGAAAGGGGGCTAGACGGAAAAAATTCTCACGAAAAATTGTACCGACACTTTTACTGTCAAAATATAAATCCAAGATGGCGGCTGCAAGAAATTATCAAATTTTTCGTCATGGGTGTCGTTTTCATGGTTTTCGAGGGTGTTGAAACCGATGATACTGTCAAAATATAAATCCAAAATGGCGGCTGCAAGAAATTATCAAATTTTCCGTCATGGGTGTCGTTTTCATGGTTTTCGAGGATGTTGAAACCGATGGTACTGTCAAAATATAAATCCAAGATGGCGGCTGCAAGAAATTATAAAATTTTTCGTCATGGGTGTCGTTTTCATGGTTTTCGAGGGTGTTGAAACCGATAGTACTGTCAAAATGTAAATCCAAGATGGCGGCTGCAAGAAATTATCAACTTTTTCGTCATGGGTGTCGTTTTCATGGTTTTCGAGGGTGTTGAAACTGATGGTACTGTCAAAATATAAATCCAAGAAGGCGGCTGCAAGAAATTATCAAATTTTTCGTCATGGGTGTCGTTTTCATGGTTTTCAAGGGTGTTGAAACCGATAGTACTGTCAAAATGTAAATCCAAGATGGCGGCTGCAAGAAATTATCAACTTTTTCGTTATGGGTGTCGTTTTCATGGTTTTCGAGGGTGTTGAGACCGATAGTACTATCAAAATGTAAATCCAAGATGGCGGCTGCAAGAAATTGTTAACTTTTCCGTCATGGGTGTCGTTTTCATGGTTTTCGAGGGTGTTGAAACCGATAGTACTGTCAAAATATAAATCCAAGATGGCGGCTGCAAGAAATTATTAACTTTTTCGTCATGGGTGTCGTTTTCATGGTTTTCGAGGGTGTTGAAACCGATAGTACTGTCAAAATGTAAATCCAAGATGGCGGCTGCAAGAAATTATTAACTTTTCCGTCATGGGTGTCGTTTTCATGGTTTTCGAGGGTGTTGAAACCGATAGTACTGTCAGAATATAAATCCAAGATGGCGGCTGCAAGAAATTATCAACTTTTTCGTCATGGGTGTCGTTTTCGTGGTTTTCGAGGGTGTTGAAACCGATTGTACTGTCAAAATGTAAATCTAAGATGGCGGCTGCAATAAATTATCAACTTTTTCGATATGGGTGTCTTTTTCATGGTTTTCGAGGTTGTTGAAGCCGATAGTGCTGTCAAAATGTAAATCTAAGATGGCGGCTGTCAGAAATTATCAACTTTTTCGTCATGAGTGTCGTTTTCATGGTTTCGAAGATGTTGAAATAGTGCTGTCAAAATGTACATAAAATAGGATAGTATTTTTTAGTTATCTTGTATTGGCTAGACGGAAAAAATTCTCACGAAAAGTTGTAACGATACTTTTTGCTATAGTAAGCTATTGTAAGCCGTGCGGCTTGCGCATGTTTCTCTGTCTGTCTCTCACTCTCTCTCTTATAGAAAGCAAGCCAGAACGGAACTTCGTTCTATCCGGGTGTCCCTTGACACCTCAGTCGTTTTTTTTTTTTATTGTTATAAACTATAGCGCTTGACTTCGATCCCACCTGATGGTAAATAGTGGTGCAATCGTTGATTTTGATTTTTGCGCACTAGTTTATTAAGAGCCAATTCACTCTAGCCTTGAAGACACCTAACACCACCACCACCCTCGATGGGTGAGCAAAGACAACTGTGGTCATCTTGCTTGCTGTGATTCCAGAGAACACGGTGGCACAATGATCACACGCTGCCGTGATCACTGTGCCAGTCACTGTGGCTCAGAAGTGACCACTACACCGTCTCCTCGGGGATGTGCCGTAAAAACTTTTTCCAGCTTGAGAGTATATGTAACCTCATGAGGGTTCTATACACAAGCGCTGGTTTCAAGTTTGCACCGAACTAAATTATTAAACAGAAGCTTTATAACTGCTTGATTTTTAAAATCTTGACTGTGCCGCAAAATAAATCCTACACGTCTAAATGATTCTTTAGCCAGGCTTATTATGTGCGTATGGAAACTTAGTTTGGTGTCAAATTGGACACCGAGATCTTTTACAGTCAAGACTCTGGTTATAAGATCATTGTTTGTCCTGTAGTCGTACTGTTTTTTACTCTTTTTGCGGCCAAAGTTCATTACTTGGCATTTGGAGATGTTAAATTCTACCTTGTTGGTGGTGGCCCATTCACTCAGGGCATCTATATCATGCTGGAGAGCTATACAGTCAGACTCAGAACTAACATTAGTAAAAATCTTTACGTCGTCAACATAAAGTAAACATTTTGCATGTTTTATTATTTTTGGGAGATCGTTAATCATAATCAAAAATAGCATGGGTCCTAAAATGGAACTCCGACTCACGCCTGATCGTGTATGGTAAGCGTGCGAGTTGTATGAGCCAAGACGAACAAATTGCTGGCGGTCCCGAAGAAAGTCAGAAATAAAAAGAAGTAAACTCGGTGAAAATCCTATAACATTTAGCTTACGTAGCAAGATATCATTAGTAATTCTATCAAAGGCCTTGCGGAAATCAAAATACAGCACATCCATTCATGTTTTACTGCACAGAAAACTTTCAGGTAAGAAAACGATTACTCTGAAAAATTCAAACAAACATGCAAAGTAACAAACGCCAAATATTGCAAAGCACTAGTTTTATACATAGATATTGTAACTAGGTAGATATTCGTACATGATACCTACCAATGAAGTGGCAACAGCCAGGCGCCACGCATCACATACATTACTCGTGAGTGTCAAGCTAAACGGATTCCGACTACCGTGGTGACCGAGCACACAACTATAGTGGACCGTCACCCTGCTCCAAGTTTAGTAACTTAAAACAATATTCAGCATTAATAACATACTAATAGTATAGCCATGACATTGAAATGAATAAATTTAAACATTTGTGTTCTATGTAATTTTATGACAAAACTTACCTATTCGAACTTAATGAAATGTGGTGCACACTCATTGTGTGTAGAGTGAGTCAACTGATCGGCGCGCCTCCGGCACTACTGCATCACCCCGCGGCGGCTCTTGCCTCGCAACAGCATTACGTTATTAAAATAAAAATATTTTCATAATTTCTGTTTTGCTACGGCGGGTCCGCCACGCCAATAATATAATATATAGTTCATTATTTATGACCTTAATTAACAGTTTAAGTACCAAGTATCGACACAACGTGAAACTTAATTTATAAGTTCGCAAGTACCTTCCCATCAAATGTGCCCGACCGCGCAGCCCTCAGCGTCGGCGCAACTACGGTAAAATCCACGTTATTGAAACGCTTAAACTAAACATTACAATAATTTGAAATCACTTTGAACAACATCGACCTGAATGTTCAAAACCCAGAGATTACCAAGAACAATCAAATTAGCGAGCTTGTAATCTCATCAGATGCAATTGGGGCAGCTGTTGTGCCGCATTAACCGGGCATTAAGCGGCGGCGAGCATTCGCGAGCGAAGCCGCCGAGCAATATTATACCGCCGCGATACATATCGAGCGAATGCTACCGGCGACGCCACTACTGCGCCGACACAAAACGTCGCTGCGCCGAACTGCGTGCTGGGGACTTACGACTTTCTGCTGCCGAGCTACAGAAATAATTTAATTCGAGTACAGCCCGTTAATCTGGCGGATCACGGAGAAATGCGCCGGCGCTCGCCGCACACGAATTTATTGTTTATGAAATTGTTTTTGCATGTTCTAGATTAGCTCAGTTTAATGTAACATTGTGTGGCAAACGTACGTCAGCTACATTCTTAACTACTACAGATATTATGGCGCGCTTACGCTGTCCGCTTAGATAGCGTAGTGGACGGCAACAGAATCGTAGATCAACACGAGATCTGTGAGACAGAAGCATACAAGCAACAGACGCTCGAAATAATTAAGTACATGTAACTAACTATAACGTTCCTTGTTGCTTAAAAGTCCCTATAATAAGAACTATAGATAATTCTACTTCATTTGAAGTCATGTCATTGTCTCTGAATTTAGTACAGCTTATAACATTTGCCAACGGTGAATAAAGTACAATGATTAATTGCTGACATGTCGGATACGTTCCTACGATAGCGCGACGCATGCGAACAGAACTCAAAAACAAGAGCCGAGCGTATGACGATGACGTGTTCTCCGCTGTTACTTGAGGTAAACAAGTCATGGAAAAAAAGTCTAAATAAGCGCCGCGGCCTCCTCAAAGAGCAGAGGACGCGAATATACGATCACGTACGGTTCAATTACGTGAAGCGCTATAAAAATACACGATTTGCATGAGACGGTGCGGTGCGGCAGCGGCGCGGCGGCGGTGCGGCGGCGTGGCGCCACCGCGATGTGCAGCGATAACCACGACGTGACCCGCTCGCTACACCACACGCGTACGTCGCACACTCACTAGACCCGTCTGTACGAGTCTACTGAACTGCCCGTGTGAGCAGTGACACAACTGAACTGAAGCGAGCTGATGTACAGCTTGAGGCGGAACACACATAAGCAACAGCACAAGTCGCCAGGATCAGGCTTCTAGTGAAAACAGAAAGCTAATATGCTGCCGTCCACCATCATTTCCGAATTATTACTGATCATCCTTTGACCTTACTTTACAAGATAGATTTTAGATTCCTATGTTGGATTCAAATTCAGCAAGTTCACATATTTGAAGAATCCTTCGAAATACTCCATAATATTATCAGCCGCATAGGTTATATGGACACGGTTCCTAACGAACAGGCATTCAAAGAGCTCTCCTAAAGCCCAGACAGGCTGCCAACAAACCCTGATATTACCACATACCACAGCGACAGTTCTACAGAAAAATAGCTTCCAAATTCGCATGAATTAGACAAAGGAAAAAGCAACGCGAGTCGTCGAGCACGCACTAGCCTGTCTGTCAATCATCGTAGACTACAGGAATGGATCACTTGACGCTCATAGTCCGTCAGTCGCGTCCATTCTAATTCCAGCAACGCGTCATTCATTTGCGAGTTGAGCTCCTAGCCGACCTACTGCATGTGCTGCACAGTCACACACGCGCCTATCTGCTAGTATCACAACATGACCACTACTTATTACTGCTGATTAGCTGATTATGTCATCATTTGACAGGCCTGTTGGTCTAGTGGTTAGTGACCCTGACTGCTATGCCGGAGGTCGTGAGTTCGATTCCCACCCAGGACAAATGTTTGTGTGATGAGCACGATCATTTGTTCTGTGTCTGGGTGTAATTTATCTATAATATGTATGTATTTAGAAATATATAAGTATGTTTGTCAGTTGTCTAGTACCCATAACACAAGCTCTGCTTAGCTTGGGACTAGACGGCGTTGTGTGATAGTTGTGGAATATTATTATTATTATTATTTTCCGTCACCTAAATTATTCTCTGGAGTCGTAAGTAAGCAAATGGAGTGAGATAAGGCGATTGATTGTTGGCTGCAACTTACAATACAGAAATGTTTAGTGAAACTATTAAAGTGGCAACAAGAATCAAAATATGACCCGGCTGATGTATTTATCAGCAAAGCAGGCAGTTTGAATGCTTTCCACTTTATTTAACCACAAAATATAAACAGTGGTTTTTGTGTTTGATTATATCTAACAAAGCCCGCAGTACGAAAGTAACTAAATAACGAGCTGACCTGTAGGTAACCTACGATGTAGACCAATCTAGACATACTGAACATGCCGTTGTATTTAGGTCTTATCATTAGAATTATAGAAAGGCAGATGTTATGAAATCCAACTTAGACGATAACAAATATGGCAACTGTCCATAAGTTGCTCGCAACAGAAGGATCACCAAATTATTACGATGACGATCTGGACCGAATATAGAACCCTGTGGAACCTTGTTACGATAATCTTTCGGCGATCGTCACTGTTTGCAATATACGTCCAAGACTCCATTTGGTAGATTTTAAGATAGCTACAGATATGATTCATGTTGTTACTTATCCTAAACATACATACTCAGGCGTTTGAGGTCCTTACACACACAATAGCTCGGAGTCACGTCGTCGTAGCTTTCCAGTTGAATTACGTTACCTACAGTTTCATCTCAATTCGTGAAATAGTACTGAAAATAGAATGGGCTGGTGATAGTTGAGTATCCGGAACAGTTATTTCGTTGGGTCCGCAGCTCAAGTACCGTCACTTCAGCGATGGTAGGTGTCGGCACAGTCGGTGCCTGCCGGTACATACGCGCACGTAGCTACAGGAGCGAGGCACGTACACTCGAAGTTTTCTAACATTGTGAAGCCTCACGGAGGCACTAAAGCGTCCAGCTGCTATGTATGCGGTGCGCGCGCGCATGCCCGCGGAATCACAATCGACGCTCGCGGTAATAACTCGTCGAACGAAGCCGCGCCGGAATCACAAGCAGCCGCAGCCGTGCGCTGGCGGCGACCAGCGCTCCAGCGCTTTGCCCAGCAGGACCTTGGACGCGAAGGTCACCACATCATGGACATTACCCACTCAGCGATCACGAATATTTATAAATGTTAACACGTCATTATCGCCCAGTAAACGCCAAGAATTATAAATATTGAAGCTGTACCTACATGTCCGCAGAAGTCGACGACGAATCAAGTGCATTCAAATCAAAACCTAAATTAATGAGTAGGCTTCTGTTACATGAAACACTGAGCAATTTTTTACAAAAGTGCCTAAATGTAAATAAAGCAAGGTGTCACATTGTTGTGTTGACCATCAATATACAAAACGATTCCATTCAATGCTTTTTCATAAAATCAAAGCAATTTATTTCGGAGCAAAGTTGACACAAAGCTAATGACAATTATAATAGCATTTCTTGCAAATGATGTCTAAAAAAGTAAAACAAAAAATAAGAAGAACAAACATCGTTTGATATTCATGCGATTCATGGAAATGTTGGGCAGGCGACGCGCAGTATTCAGATGCGATCGAGCGCGTCAATCATTCCTCACCTCGGATCGCAGATCCATCACGCGGCGATCGCGCACGCTAATACCGACCTTAATTACACAACCTAAGATACATATTTATAACACTAACATAATTCGGATGTAAAGACTAAAGGTAATATTTAATAGGTCCATAGTAATGAGGCAGTCGGTGACGAAGGAAACTCCGCATGACATGTATTTATTTAAATTTATGAGGATTGGTATAAGAATAAGCTCCGTGCACACTGCGAGTCCAAGACTACAGCCCCCAACTCGTGTCTATTTCGATGGTAGATCTATTTTTATGAATTAAACGTTCGTCCCTTACCCTGTAGCTCATAAGCTCGAAGCTGGCTGGCTCGGTGGCCGTGGTAACAATGATTCATTGATTCAGTCATTGTTGGCTATTTTATACAAATTTAAGGCAACGTAGGCTTTTGTTGGGCGACTTTTTAAATGTATTTTTTTATATGTTAATATTTAAAAATGTAAATTAAATATTAATAGGTTATTAATTTACGTAGGCTTTTGTTGGGCGACTTTTTAAATGTATTTTTTTATATGTTAATATTTAAAAATGTAAATTAAATATTAATAGGTTAAATAAAGGAAATAAAATTTAATAACACTGCTATTTATTTCAAAGTAATTGCATTTTTTTTTATTCATTATAACAAATATACACAATCTACCTAATACGTATAAATGCTACTTACGTAGGCAGATTGTGGTATATTTGATGAAATTCGTTCTTTATCAGATCATTTCCCATCTCAGTCGACATTAGTAATCGCATTATTTCTAATTAACAATATTAATGTGCGTTCACCGCAATCGGTCTACTAAATTACACACAAAATGTTTCTAGAATAAAAACCGTTTTGTTGATTAAGTGCATTAATTGTTAATTAATTCAGCTATTAACTAAATTGTTACAAAAACTTCCACAGCGGCGGGCGCGGTGTGGCCGCGGGTTTAGCAACTCCCGCGCACTACCGCTCCGAACGTGCGCGCGCGCATACGCTACATAATTCATTAATTTACGTCGTTATCACTGGAATATGTGTGTTTTTATCATTCGTTTACTGACGGCCCTCCCCTCTGCATCACTATACATGCAAATATGTCCGCTCGTCCAGGTGTTGACGCAAAACATCTAACCGTACGTTTAATATCACATCGGAGCAAGTCAAATAAATCTTAGTTATGATTGATTTACGTTTCACTGGTTGCAGCTTTGGGAGAGGCATGTCAACTGAATGTGCAGCACACATCGTTTCTGTTCTGTATGCAGTGCTAGGTTCAGAACTTTCACGCACACTAGGCCTATCGCTAATGTACGTTTTTCGTTCAACTTGTTACTGATCTTCCAAATCACTTCTTAAATGCATTAATTTCTTTGAAAACACACCCCAATCATTTTTTTGTTATTTGTAAGTTGAGAAGTATTTCCTCATACGCGAGATCTCAACACTATCCCATTGATATGCACCACGGATTCTGTATTTCCGACTCGGCCCGTGGGAGCATTGTTTTTTTACAAAAACTCCTGTTTATGTTTCCTTTTCATACATTAGGTGGAGACGCCGTAATAACAACGTGTATCGCTGCTATGTCCACATATTAACCTTTTGCATTCGTCAATCAGTCGGAAATTAACATGATGCAGCCAAAACTTCTGGTTGCTTTATAATTATGACAATAAACTTTACTTATCTCCCGAAAAATCGATTGTAATTAAATAATACAAACATTCAACAGCGTGCGCCCTTCCACGAGGGTGTGTGCTGTTTCTCTTGAACGCTCTCAGTATTGTGTCCAGTAGCCTGATTCACGTAAAATCAAACATGCCAAATACCGAAGTTTTATAGTCGTTCGATCGAAGTCCTATCCAAAAGCGGTATTCACGATCTATCGACTTATTTCAAGTTAAATTAATAAGTATTCTACCAGAGTAATGTAATACAGATTTATTTTTAAATCGGCCAATTTCAAAAGACTTTAAAATCGGTGTCGTTAGAATAGGATAGAATAGAATAGAATAGAATAGAATAGAATAGAATAGAATAGAATAGAATAGAATAGAATAGAATAGAATAGAATAGAATAGAATAGAATAGAATAGAATAGAATAGAATAGAATAGAATAGAATAGAATAGAATAGAATAGAATAGAATAGAATAGGACTTTATTTGCTAAGAATGCAGGTACATACAAATAGGATCGAAAATAACATAATAATGAACAGTGTACATTCTGCCTTGTTGGCATGCAAATACAATACTTATTATACAACTAAGTTGAAAAAGGCAAATAAGTAGTTATATTGTATCATTTAGGAAAGTTCAAACTCGATTAATGGATGTGAATACGGAAATGGTCTAAACGACTAAATTGCTACGTTTTCATTACGTGAATCAGGCTACGTGTACTGTTCTGCAAAATTACTACTTCTCCTAAACGCCCCTAGTATTGTGTTCTGTTCTGCAAATTTGCTGCTTATCTTGACTGTATCTAATATTGTGCCCAGTCCTATAAAATTGATGCCTTTAGATACGCTTCTAGTATTACTCCTGTCCTGCAAAATTGCTGTTTATCTAGGACGCTATTAGTATTGTGTACTTCTATGACATTGCTGTTTATCTAGAACGCTCCTAGTATTATCTCCTGTCCAACGAAGTTGTTGTTGTTTATCTTGACTGCTACTAGTATTGCTTCCTGTCCTGTGAGCCCTTCTAGGAGGCACACCCTACTATTGAGGCAGTGCGGGCGCAGGAAGCCACGTCGAGTATCGTACGTGCTCCAGCACGCACCGGCGCACTGCGGCCCGACGTGCAGGAAGGAACCGCGCAGACGACGCGTCCTAACTTACTGCTGTTGCTCAAACTGTTCAAACAACCAGGAAAATTAATCTTCTTCGATAACGTAGGAACAGCCTGAACTGCTCCGTCCAGAAGTATACAATTCTGCACAATGGTTTCCTGTGTATGGAAGTAAATTATACTAAGGCAAAAGTAGTGAAAATTATGATAAGCCAAAATATTTTCTGTGTAGGCCGCGACGGAGCAACGCAAGCTAATTCGGTTTTAATAATATATAAATACTATTACAGTACTGAAAACTTTGTATCTATACTTTAACAGCCGCAAATATAACATGAGGATTCCAATACATGGTTAGTATACTAAACTAACCTATTTCCACAGAGTCCGGCAATTTTTTCATAAAATTCTAAGACTGTTACATTGAAGGTAAAATAAACATAGGTATTGCAGAAAACTTTTTGTTAAATCACCACGTCAGTACTTGGACATTGCAACATTACTTTATTTTTCTAGAATAATAGTAGCCTATGTTACTCCTTATTTCATCAGCTACCTGCCGATAAAGTCCCGTCAAAATCGGTCCAGCCATTTCAGAGATTAGCCCAAACAAACAGACAGATAGACAGGCAGACAAAAAAAATTATTTTGGTGTATGTACCGTATATTTATATTCATATGCATGTAGCAAAAAACGGTTATTCCAATATTACAAACAGACACTCCAATTTTATTTATATGTATAGATGTATAGATTATATCGACGGGTCCTACGTATACTGGTGTAACCCGCAAAACAGTGAAATACGATTTTTTGCACCAAAAGCCTTAAAATTACCTTAACTTTATATCCTGTAAGAATTATATTAAATTATCAAGTAATTTCAAAGATACAAACTTGTAAACTAATATAAGTGACATCATTTTCAGCCACACGACCATCTACACTGATGTAAGTCACTTGCACCAGTATAGGTAGTCGCGTGCGAAGCGACACGTCAGCACAAGTGTCATTTACTCTAGTATGCGCGCGGCGACGGAGCCGGGATCACATTGAACACTGGTATAACTGGGATCCGTTTTAATTTACTTATTCATTTGTTAAAAACTACTCAGATTTGGTTTTTATTGAGTAATTAATGGTAAGAAGTCACAACAATGAAGCGCTCACGAGGTCAATTAATGATAGATTTATTAGAATATAAGTATAGTAAAATAAACATTCCAGAAAATTAAGAAGGTAAGTATTTATTGATATTTTAAATAGTATAATGATATACTTTGTATTGTTTTATCAAATGTAAAATTAAAAAAAATAATAATTACGAGTTGTTTATTTGTATTTTCACTTGTACCAGTATACAAGGTTTATAGTGGTTACTCGCGTACTTTGTATAGTGGTTTTAATAAGTTTTGACGATTATTTGTAAATATATTTAAAAATGAATTAACACATTAATTTAAATTTATTTTAGATCGGCCGACAGTACCATCACGCGAAATACGAGAAGAATTAGACCAAACTTTGAAAATGTGTAACGGGACGGATTAGGCGCACAATGCCACATTCGCAAAATGACATATTGACGCAAAATGCCACATTCGAAAAATGTCATATTCTCAAAATGTCATATTCTCAAAATGCCATATCGCAAAACGCCACATTAGCAAAATGCCATCTTCGCAAAATGCCATATTCGCAAACTGACTTTTCGCAAAATGCCACTTTCGCATAATGCCAATATGTCATTTCGAACTCAGTATTTTTTTTATTTGGACGTTAGTACGTTTTTATGAAAAAAGCCCACTGCAAGAAGTAAATAAGTAATTTTAACAATTTTTTTTATTTTAATTTACGTAAATCGCACATTATGCGATAATTACGATTTTTTTAGAATGTGTCATTTTGAGAATGTGTCATTTTGATAATGTGGTATTTTGCTAATGTGACATTTTGAGAAAAGTCATTTTGCGAATGTGGCATTTTGCTAATGTGGCATTTTGCTAGTGTGGCATATTGCGAAATGTCATTTTGCGAATGTGGCATTTTGCGTCAATATGTCATTTTGCGAATGTGGCATTGTGCGCCTAATCCAACGGGACCACGGATCCCACCGAATTAATTGAAAAAAAATTGTTTCACAAATGAAAGTTTAGAAAAGCCAGGTAAACATACTGAAGAAAATTAATGAAATGTGATTTTATAATTCATGTTTTTTTTTTTCAATAAATGCACTTGTATCAGTATACAAAGTCACATCTGATTTTTGTTTTGTTTTTGTGATGTTGTTAACTGATATAAGTTACAGTATTTTAATAATAATATCTATTTACTAATAAAATCAATCGAAAAGCTATTTTTAATACGTTTTAGCAACAATTGTAAAATGAATGGTACCGCTCAGGAATCACATTGGACTTGCAAAGATATTGAAGATCTTTAATTTTTTTTTTGTCAATTGGTAACAAACTCTTGTAAGCTACATCTAATCTGTAAAGTTTTTTGGAACACTTTGTATACTAACATGTGTATTACTTCTCAAACATTCAATAGTTTTGTAAGCTCCTTCTTTAAACGCATACTTATAATTAAACATAAATAAATCTTTGGCTTGAACATTAATTTCGCAAACCTCACTCCACATTAGTCCACATAAGAAGTTCTCCCATGGAATTCTTTTTTCAGTTGTCAAAAAAGGGAAGGCAAGACTTAAAATTAATTCACTGCACAATTATTTTTTATATAGGATGTATTGCGATCATATTTCTTATGTATACAGGGTGTAAGGCACAGCCCTCCACAAACTTTAAGAGCTTGCTCAGTAGACAAAACTGTACAGCCTTCCACAAGAATTTTTTTCATTAAACGAAAAAAAAATCAGCCTCACCATACAAAATTAAAAACGTAATTGGACAGTTTGTATGGAGGGGCCGATTTTTCTTTTTTGTTTCCGGAAAAAAAATATTGTGGAAGGTTGATCAGTTTTGTCTACTGAGCAAGTCCTTAAAGTTTGTGGAGGGCTGTCCCTTACACCCTGTATGTATTGCGCTTGGAAATTTAACGTGAACATAACCCTTAGATTTCTTTTTGTTAGTCATACTGAAAATGAGGGTGATAGCATTCACTCAGTAATTGAAAGGAAAAACAGATTTTTTTTTCCAGAACATTGAATCCTAGCTTTTAAAATGGCGACAGCTAATGCAAAACCGAATATTGTTCGAGAAGTAACTCAATCTTTCGTCTTTTATTTTAAGTCTTGCCTTCCCTTTTTTGACAACTGGAAAAAGAATTCCATGGGGGAACTTGTTATGTGTAGTAAGGTTTGCGAAGTTAATATTCAAGCCAAAGATTTATTTATGCTTAATTATAACTATGCGTTTGAAGAAGGAGCTTACAAAACTATTCAATATTTGAGAAGTAATACACATGTTAGTATAGAAAGTGTTCCAAAAAACTTTACAGATTAGATTTAGCTTACAAGAGTTTGTTACCAATTGACAAGAAAAAAATTAAAGATCTTCTAGATCTTTGCAAGTCCAATGTTATTCCTGAGCGGTACCATCACGTCAATTTTTTTTTATTAATACTATGAGATATAATACCATTGCGGTACCATTCATTTTACAATAAGTTGAGGATACGGACTGATAACACTGAGGATTCTCTGACTAGGTTATATTCTTAAAAAGCTTAGTTATCTTTTCCAACATGTTGTTTCTCTTTTTTATTGGGTTTTGTATGCCATTATCTACTGTAATTATTTTTACGATAAATAACAATGTGACATATTGCCAATGTCTGAAAGACTGATTATGCAGTACGTAAGACTGATTATAAGTACTAATGAAAATATAAATAAACAATTAATATAATTAACGAAAGTTCCTAAAAATTTTACATTTTTTAGTTTTATTATTTTTAAGATGGCGAGACCATTGATTTGGTTTTTCATAAAGAGTGCTATAATTAATATTAACATCATAATAATAACACCTATTAAGCATAGGTCTGGAAAAGTCATTTATTTGAAATAAACTTTTATTTTGTATTTTTAATGTTTCTATTTCATTTCCTGTCACACCCTTTCAAATATTTAAGGTTAATAACAATGCAGAAAACTGTTGCAAGTAGTTTTCCAGTACTGAGTAAACTGCTGTAAGTGTTTAAAAGTCGATAAAAGAAGATGTTATTGTTAATGTTATAACCTCATATTGATCAATAGATTGAAAATAGCACGTTATAAGAGTAAAATCCTTCAATTTTCCTTTATTATAAGTATAAGCAAGTACACTATATACTGGTATAAGTGGCCACTTGTATCAGTTTACAGGTTTTGCCATAGTAAACAAAACAAGCTACATCAATGCAAGTGATGCTATTTTCCAAAGTATAAAAAAATAAGAAAAACCAATAATGCAGTCTTTTTCCTTAGATATTCAAATACAACATATCAAAATTTCAAGCATTTCCATTGATACATGACAAAATTACAAGATTTAGAACCTTTAAACCGCTCTCCTGAACAGTTGTGTTTTTGCACTTATACTAGTATACGTAGGACCCGTCGATATGTTAAGATAACACACTTGGCATAATCTTATTTAATCAAATATTTGCAAAGCATAAAAAATATATATACTATTGTTATATATTTTTTATGCAATAATATACTATTGTTTGGCAAAATATTTACGTGACCGAATTCACAATGGCATACTTTTATCATGGCAGAACTTTGTTTCGCATTATTACCTTTGCCATAATTAATATTACTTACGCATAATTTTGTTTAGCATAATGTTTATTTAGAAATACGATTATTTGGTATGAGTACATATTTAACTCTTTGAATGTCGTAATTAGAGACACAATAGAAAGACAATTACCTTATGTCGGACTGTGTAACTTAAGACATTCGAAAGGTTAATCATCAAAAATTAAAATACATGTACACACAAAGCTTCTTGTTAAAAGTCAATATTATGTTGTGCTACAAAATGTACTGACATAAACAAATCGCTGCAAAACCGACTTTATGCAGACGGGTCTACCTTTTATAGCAGAACTTTTTACGTCATAATATTGTTTTGCATAACAACGGATAGCATAAACTTCATTTCGCAGAAAATCATTTCGCATACACTCAGTTGTCATACATTCAAAACTCATAATTTTGTTAGTCAGAATCATCTTTAGGCATAATGTTTATATCCATAATAATTAAAAAGTAGAACCATCATATCGCAGAAAATTCACAGTCAGAATCGTCTTTTGGCATACATTTTATATCGATAGTCATTAAAAGGCAGAACTGATTTGGATGCATGTAGCATGCAAACAGGCATACAACATGCAAGCAGGCATGCAACATGCAGCATGCATGCAGCATGCATGTAGCATGCAAGCAGGCATGCAACATGCAGCATGCATGCAGCATGCAAGCAGGCATGCAACATGCAGCAGGCATGCAGCATGCAAGCAGGCATGCAACATGCAGCAAGCATTGTTTCTGTCACGGCTCCGGCGCTGCGGGGTTTGGGCGGCGCCACGCGAGCTTATCGTCACAGATAGTTTTAACGCTCACCACCGCAGCTTCGGCTTGCTGGCCGGCTTCGCCGGCCAGCCTCAGCCGCGGTGGCGGGCCTTCAAACCACCTGCTCCTCAGCTCGCGGGCCGCCCTACCCCTCCGCGCCTACGCGGGTTTAAATTACACTCTAGGGGTAGGGCAGACAAGACTGCGTAAAGTCGGTTTCGCAGCGATTCGTTTCTGTCACAAAATTTTTTGATGTTCAAATATGCACCCATACCAAATAATCGTATCTCTAAATAATTGTTATGCTAAACAAAATTATGCATAATATTAAATATGGCAAAGGTAATTATGCGAAACAAAATTCTGCCAAGATAAAAGTATGCCATTGTAAATTCGGACACGTAAATATTCTGCCAAACAAAAGTTATGCTAAATAATTTTTATGCCTTAAAAATATTCGATTAAATAAGATTATGCCATGTGAGTTATGCCAAATAAAAATCGGAGTATCAAGATTCTGCCAAATAGAAGGAACCCTATGCAGACTTGTCTACCCTACCCCTAGAGTGTAATTCAATTCTGCGTAGGCGCGGAGGGGTAGGGCGGCCCGCGAGCTGAGGAGCAGGTGGTTTGAAGGCCCACCGTCGTGGCTGAGGCTACAACCACGAACAAGCCGCAGCTGCGGTAGTGAGAGTTAAAATCATCTGCGACGATAAGCTCGCGTGGGGCCACTCAAACCCTGCAGCGCCGGAGCCGTGATAGAAACAATGCTGGCTGCATGTTGCATGGCTGCCTGCACGCTGCATGCCTGCTTGCGTGTCTGCTTGCGTGTCTGCTTTCATGCCTGCTTGCATGCCTGCTTGCATGCCTGCTTGCTCGCCTGCTTGCATGCCTGCTTGCATGCCTGCTTGCATGCCTGCTTGCATGCCTGCTTGCATGCCTGCTTGCATGCCTGCTTGCATGCCTGCTTGCATGCCTGCTTGCATGCCTGCTTGCATGCCTGCTTGCATGCCTGCTTGCATGCCTGCTTGCTCGCCTGCTTTCATGCCTGCTTGCATGCCTGCTTGCATGCCTGCTTGCGTGCCTGTTTTCATGCTTGCTTGCATACCTTCTTGCATACCTGGTTTCATGCCTGCTTGCATGCCTGCTTGCATACCTGCTTGCTTGCCTACTTGCACGCCTGCTTGCATGCTGCATGCTTGCTGCATATTGCAAGCCTGTTTCAAGGCTGCAAGCATGCTAGCATGCTACATGCCTTCTTGCATGCTGCATGTCTGCTTGCATGCTGCATGTCTCTTTGCATGCTACATGCCTACTAGCCACTTTGGTTATTTTTTTATTACCACCCAGAAATAGGAGGACCTGCATGGGGCCTTCGTCGACCCTATGTAAACCAACAGTGTTTTGTAATTAAGACGTTTCTGACTGTGAATTTTCTGCTTTTTAATTGTTACGATTATGGACATTATGCCAAAAGATGATTCTGACTAATAAAATTATGAGTTTTGAATGTATGACAAATGAGTGTATGCGAAATGATTTTCTGCGAAATGAAGTTTATGCTATCCGTTGTTAAGCAAAATAATATTATGACATAAAAAGTTCTGCTATAAAAGGTAGACCCCATAAACTTTCAAAGAAGTGTAAACGGTTACCTACCTCAATATATTATATTCAATGTATAAACTATATGTGTTATAATCTGTAAAACTATCTGTATTAGAATCTAGAATAATCGTGGTATTCAAGCTACAAGTGTGTATTTGATTAACAAGTGTTAGTTTCCTAGAACCCACGGAGCAGAGAACCTCGGTAGTGCGGCGCACGTCTCGTGGTCGGCCGCCGCCGCCGCCGAAGACGTAAAAATGTGATTTCCGGTGACGTGAGCGTGACGCGGCGATAAGGGTCGCCTCCTCCCCCCTCCCCCCACATAATGCCGCCTCACGTACTTACCACGGGGCACTAATAAACTGTGTAGTGGTAGTCTTCTCAAGGAAACCAAGGAAATTAACGTTAAACAGATGAATCAAGCAGTACCTAGTCTTTGCAGCTTTCATCTTCTCCGGAATCGGTTTACTTGTTCTTTCTGTAGAGCTCCTGAGGCTATATCTTCCGCAGAACCCACAACAGCTTCTATTCATTTTAATAAAGCTTATTTCTTCACAGAATCAAGCAATTGATTATAACCCTTATCACACTAGCTTTTGCCCGCAGCTTTGCTCGTACATAAAATATAGCCTATGTCACTCAAGAATAAAGCAACTTTCTATTGGTGAAAAAAATTTTAGCAATCGGACCAGTACTTCCAAAGATTTCTCCTAAAAAACTTTACTTTTTTATTATTATTATTTTTGGGATCGCAGTCAAACACTAGTCTAAAACAATTTTTAAAAAAATAGTGTAGATGTAGATTACAAGATGAATTGTATCACCCAACAGACAGAATTGCGATACTTAAAGTTATCTCAGCACAAAGTAAAAAAAAAACGTTTTGTTCCGTTTTAATACCACTCATCTAATATCACTGGTATTTGTTTGAACGCAATTTTATTACCTTATCTGAATCGAGACTACTCTTTAAATAATTTAATTTAATGTACGAACCCATACCAGTGACTTGAATTTAGTACAGTCAGGTCAAGTCAAACCTAATAAAATTTTGGTTTCCTAATATTTTTATACGATCGTAATATACAAAAACTTTCACTAACTAATCACTTTTTTTAGTTATGTCTGAGGAAGCTATAATTAACCCTCAACATCTTGGGGGAAAACAGAAACCTTGACTTGCATAAAAAAAATGGTGGCTTGTTGTTATTTAGAGCAGGTTTGCAGTACCCAATTTATCATTAAACTAGATATTTGTTATCCTATACAAAGCATTATGGCTGACTGTACTTTAGATCCTTGAATTCCTTTTAGTATTAGTTGGAGCAACGGTATCCATTCGGAATAGACAATTAACACAGGTTCAAACAAATACCAGTAGTATTAGATGAGTGGTATTAAAACGGAACAAATAAAAAAAATAAGTTTTCTGTAATAGTTTTACCTCTTCTTTATTAAACACCGACTTTCGAAATTAAAGTTATTTTGAATTTTTAGTGTTTTTTTTTTACATTGAAGTCGATTGTATTTTATTTGTAAAAAGTTGTTTTTGTTAATAGTAAGTTGTGGTACCACAACTGAAAAGTACACTTCAGGCTAAAATTTAATATTGTACAAGTTCTATATATCACCTATAGAATTTGATCATTAAAACTTTGCATGACAACTCCATTGTGCCAAGCCACGGCTAGGAGACGTTGTTTTATTACGGAGTTTATGTCCCTACCTTCCATCATCAGATTAACTCAATGGTACCTAAACACGGTTAGGTTACATTGATTTATTACAGAGTTCCGGTACCTACCTTCCGGCTTCATCATCAGATCAGTTATTATCTCCATCGATATATCTCCTCCCCCTCTTCCTTCAGTCAGACATCGACTAAACGTATTAATAAAGCAATTTTACTTGTTACAATAGCTCTGTTATGGTCCTAGGAGTTCCGTTTCATATATTTGAAGTTCATTATAAGAGCATTTCAATAAAAAATACTAATTTCCAAAATCGGTCCACAATTTACCGTGAAATTCGGTGAACATACATTAAAAAATTACATACAGCCGAACATATAACCTCCTTATTTTGAAGTCGGTTAAAATGACCCCGACTGATTTATCAGTACCAAGCAGCATTAGCGAGCCAGTGAGAACCGACATGATGATTACTGTAAAGTAATGTGTCAACTACACGATCAACATTCAGTTCCAGCGCGCACCACATGCGCTCCCTTAGCGTCGCTCCTTCTAAGTTCTGACAAACTGCTAAATAAACACCAACCAACATAAATGGACTTCTAATGCATATGATGTCAAATCATTCAGTACATAAAACTTACACACATACCTAATTATTATACAAATGCTTTTAGACCATAGGCGTGGTACAGTTAAACGTATTCAGAGTTCGTGTTCGAACCAATAAAATAGCACCTGCGAAATATAGCACAAAAAATGTATGTCGCCGCTCGTAAACGCCATAAAGCAGTCTTTCATCGATCAAGAGTACGAACGAGCCATACATATAGGCTCATAACATGACGCCAGGAGCGACGAGAGGAGCGAGAGCAGAACAGAGCGGAGCGGAGCGGAAGCGGTGCACGGAGCAACGCGGGCACAACATTCTTATCAAAACCTCACCCCGCTTTCTGACCAACACGTTAATTAGACAATTTGCGTATCCACTTCCAGACGCTGGGCTCGAGCGACGTCGTAACGAGCGCGCACCGCGCCGCCCGGATCACGCCTCAATCGCAACATCTTAGAACAGATAATCGCGGGATCTCCACGCACTTGACAGTGGCATCGAAGACGTCGGCGGAATAGCTGATTTCTATTGTAATGTATGCTAAGCGGGTGTGACCGCGGCAATTAGGCTAGGATGTGCGGGCCACGGCCGCGGTCGTGTCTCCATCGTCACGCTGAATTGCGATCAGCAATTAGTGGCTCATCGCTGCATTGGCGACGTCTTTATTTAATCACGAGCGCATGAATAATGTGCGCGCGCAGACGACGCGACGCACTGCAAGTTAAGCGCGAGGAACGGGACGAGACGTGGGACACTGCCACTAAGGAGGGCTGTGGAGCTGTGGGGCTGGTGAGGGACCCAACACCCACGTTGGCCAGCACGGGGGAGGCGGAGCAGGCGCAGCGGTCACAGCTCATAACGCAATATTTACTGAATCTCCAATTCAAGCCACGTTATTAATAAGGAGAGAGGTCGGGGCTCGTGATCGGCTCCTACGCCGCGGACACGAACAAAATAGTCGAAAAAGGTAAGCGCGCGGTCGTGACGGGAATGTCGCTGATGTTATGTATTTCAGGTCGCACTCATTGTATTTTAAACCGCTATTGTTTCGTATTTCGCGCCTGCGCACAGAATGCTGCGCTTGCGCCTCGACTCGCGCCGTTTTTCACGGTCCGACGTCACTCACCCATGCTGGATACTCCATAAATAGTGGTTACTTTATAGCAGCGATGGTCAGGAGGCTGTCACACCACCGTCTCCTGGAGCCAGCACTCGTTATGACAGGCGCGCGGAGTGCGGAGGGTGCAGGCGGGGCGGCGTCGCACGTGGCGCATGGCTCCCACGCTCGGCGATTGATTAACGGTGCGGTTCGCGCTAGCCGGCGACGCGACGTGAGAACACTCGCGCTAATGTGTGCACGCAACATTCGGGCCGTGTCGCCGCCGCGTGACAGAACTGCAAGCGACGCCACCGCACGACGCAGTGCCGTCGCAGCGAATACCACTCAAATACTGTGCCGCCAGCCCACGACATGTATCTACACTACGACTCCACGAAGCCTACCTAATTGCACGCACTCGGACTTGCAAGGACTAACTCAACCATTTAGTTCTTAGGTGCTTCTTTAAGTAAGGATGTGTTTCGGCATCTTCCTATTTGGGTAATTACAAACTATTAAATAATCTCAAAAAACAAACGAGTTATCACCTAGAGTCTGGTTTGTAGCTTCGCCATTCTGGATCGCCTACCAAGTCAACATAACTTCTAAATTGCCAATTATTAAATTTCCTGCAATAGTTGCTGTACAGGTAAGTCTCCGAGTTTTTAAATCTTGGATGTTGTCAGAGATGAGTAGCGTCCTAAAAACTACGAACAGTTCAGTTAGAGCATAGATAGCATCATCGATAGTCGGTGAGGCAGGGCGCAACGCGGCGGTGATGCGGGCGTGATAGTACACGCGCGTCTGGGAACCGACATTACTACTCACACAACCACTTCAACTGCACCGGGCGCTCCAACATAAGGCAAGGAACAGCTATTAAGCTTCAAAAGCTTGTCTTATCCTTTAGTGTTAAAGTATCCAGGGCAAACCTGTTCATGAAAAGTCAGTTACTGAATTGCTCTTTGAAAGTTGTTCCGGAAGAACATAATATAAAGTTGTAAGAATCTCGAGAACACGGCTAGTAACCGAGGGCGCACGGAGTTCAAAAGACCTCAGCGCAGAGTCCAATGGTCCGCAAGCCGACTGGCATACGCTTATCATGATAGGTACAGTCTGCCACACTATGACCCTGACTAACGCTGTGCTGGCTGGGATAGTTCGAAAAAGTCACCGCAACCCTGGAAGGCAAAGGGCAAATGAAAACACAAACGGACCAGCGTTTTAAACAGTAAAGTTCGAGCACAATTCGCTCGCTACTCTTCTTATTTGGTTCTGAAGTCTTTTTCCATAATGTCAACATACTTACTGGTTATATCTGAATGAATGAACGAAAAAAAAATTAAGACTTTTGAAACAAGCACTTGGCTACACTTGACTGACTTGTTTAGCACTTTTGCGTTTTTCTTCGTTAGTCGTTAGTCAGGAATTTACGAACTCGCCTCGCTCTCTCTTCAACTCTCGTCTTGACTTCTCAAATTTGATTTGAGAGGAGTTGATAAATGTTCGAGCTTCTTTCACTCGCTCTTGATTCCGTTGTCTTCTGCTTTCAATGTTTTGTACATAAGTCGACAAAGTTTTTTACGTTTAAGTCTATAAAGTCATACACAATATGAGTGAGAAAAAAAAAATCTATTTTTTTAAGTTTTTTTTTTGCCCGACTAACATGATCTACTTCTTGTCTAAGTATAAATTACCAAAAGAAAACTGACTTCCGTACCCCGGCGCCTAAATTAAAACTAATCAAAACGACTTGTGAGCTTGTCAGTTTGATCTTAAAGAAGGACATAGCTGAAACAATTGACTAACGGAAAAAAAATCAACTTTGGACAAAATCAAGGCTTTTGATATAACAAATAGTATAGTTTAAGTCAATACAAATTATACTCCTTCTTTTTTTGCTATAAGATGAATTTTCGTAAATGGGTAAGTCCAAAGCTAAGTACGAGGAATATCGTAAAATACTCAAAGGAGCCTTGAGTATGATCTTGATGTAAACTAAAATCTGCGTCAATGGTATTACTCCAAAATCCATTCAGCCTTTTGAACGTGAAGGAATAACATACATAAAACATATACACACACATATATATAAAAAAAATCGCCTTTATAAAAGAAAAACGGTGAGGAAATTGTTAATGAAATTATTAAGTGTCTGCTTATATAAGTACTTCCTTGTTTATGTTACTTCTTTAGCTTTTGGGTAAATTGAATGTTTAATGTTGCTAGTAATATAAATCTTTTTCAAGTAACATAATATGCTATGTACACTTTGATATTATAAATAGGTAAAGTTTATTTTTTTGTCTTTTTGTTTGTAGTGTTTGTAGGAGTTAATATCTGGAAGTAGTGGTCCGATTGCTAAAATTTCTTCACTAATATAAAGCTGCTTTATTCCTGAGTGACATAGGCTATATTTTATATACGCGGGCGACGCTGCGGACAAAAGCTAGCGCTTTATGTATTGATAATAAATAATTCGGAAATACATTTCCGCATTATATAATAAAAATTAAAATAAATGTTTGTGCTTGGAATATAGTGGCTAAAATGACAGAATATATAGAATAGAATAGAATAGAATAGAATAGAATAGAATAGAATAGAATAGAATAGAATATAATAGAATATAATATAATATAATATAATGTATATGTCATATATGTAAAAAAAAAATCAGCTGCTCAGTACATTTATGTTTGCCTAATGTACTTAACAGCTGATAATTTTTTCGCGATTTCGGCTTTGCTCTCATAGTAAAAATTGTTTGTTATCATGAGCACAATCACGTGTTTAAGTATCGTACAATAATTGCCATTCACCCTATATGCTATATAATTATGATGTTGTCACAACAATAAATACAATATCGAGAATCACATAACCAGATAAAGCCTGGCACATTTCAACAGCCATCCAGCTTATAGACATAGAGAAAAAGAAAACATAACATTTGACGTGACATCTTGTCGTTCGTTCAAAAATGCGTTTTTAAAATTCATAAGGAGGTACGTAGGTAATTATTGACATAATATACGTAATGTCACCAACTTTAAACTGGAATATCTTTATTACTTGGTATCTCTAAAACTTACTAAAAACAAAAGTAATGTCTAAAACAAAATTATTAAGAAATTTAATCTGTATACTTTTGTATATTTTTCATCATAAGACGCTGAAAAAGTATGGTAGCAAAATTTTGTTCGGGACTTCGCCATGATTATTCTTTGTGTCAAAAGACATCAAAACACTCTAATTTTTAATTAATTTAACCCACTTAGTTGTTTTATTTAGTTACGAATTCTGTCAAAAAGACGCCGTTCTCGTTTTCCGCCTAGGGTTACTGAGGTTTCAAAAGCCACACTCCGACAGACACTGAGAATTTCCACTCTTTCAACCAAGGATCAGATTAACTATGATTGCGAATGCAAGCCGTTTCTCAAAGTTTATCTACAGTTAATTACACAATTCATACAACAATAATTGCAATGTGGCAGCCTCTGATTACTACACGATAAGGTGTGGTGCGACGTATCCACGTATTAATAAACGAGTGATTGTCACATGCGGGACACAGGTACCTACACCTCCCTGCTTAAGCAGGGTAAGCATTCTGACAAGGTAAGAGTTTTAACAGAACAAACCATTATGAATACTTATACAATATTTATTGAAAAGTGACATCTAAAATTATTCACGTTTGATGTAAGTTACAACGATATATCTACTTGATACTATCATACTGCAGGAAGTAAAAGGGTAGGACGAAGTCCGGCGGCGCGCGGGCTGTAATGATTACGTGAGATTAGCGCAACGCAGCGAGACCAACCCCGCATGCAGCCATTGTCACACCCGCAACACTTCTCTCTCCGACTACTGTAGTAACAGTAACAACTGGGAGTATACTTAGGAGTATTGGAAGAAGTCTTGCCCTTATACGCCCTTATTGGCAACAAGTCTGTAATGTTCCTAGATGACAGATTTGTTGAAGTGCACATAAGTGAAAAAGTTTAAACTAAAATTAGTACTACTGTAATAATTAATTAAATGTACATTGTCACTTCTACACTGTGTCTTGGTAGTGCGATGTAATTTGAGATCGATGTTCTAAGCTGAATGAGAATGTGAACCACTTCAGATTCTGTTCACACCTGTCGGCGATGAACTGGAACTAATTAATATTCTTTTGTGCGACATCTACAACGCTTCTTGTCTGGCCTGTGTTTGTCTGATGCGGTGCTCTCGGCCAGATTAGGAAACGTGTCTGCGTACGCTGATGATGAGATGAGGATTATCGCCTACTGCAAAAAAAGTTTGTTTACTTTTTACCGCCTGTGCTAAGTAACAACTAAGAAACCTAGAGAATTATGTACTGCAAGGCATAATAAGCCAGACTATCATATCAGTGATCTCTTTGGTAATAGGTTCTGAAGTCTAAATTTGGAAAACCATCAGTTCAGTGTGGTGGAGCAGCGAGTGACGTCACGCGAGGAGAATGCCGAACCGCGCTGATTAGGGAAAGCCTCGTCTAGTCTCCGCAGAATAATGATGAACTCGCTTTCAAATCACTTTCCTCGAGGTACGTACCCGAGGAGAAATGCGACAATGTTGCACACACTAGAAAGTCTAAGAAGATGACAGCCTTCGACTTTGATATCTGTTCCGCTTCGAATCTGCTATTTACCTGCACATTATGGCTCATTACGTACATTATATATATTGTAAACTTTAGGTTAGGTAGGTGAACATGTTATGGCAATCTTAGCGCGAAGTCTTGAGACCGCTGACAAAATATATTACATTCTTCTCTAATTGAGATTTTTTATCGAAATGCTGACATTCACGCGTTCAGTCGGAGCCTGAAAGAAGGTGTAAATACATTTTTATTCCTTACAGACTTCAGTACATAAGTTCAAAAAACCAAATTCCCAGACGTATTCGTAGAAGTCTGTGCGGAAAGTAAACCATCGTGGGATTTGAGGGCGCTGCTGTAGATAAATATCGTTTTTGTTATGTAAGCAACATTGTGACGTCATTATAGTGCGACTGTTAAATCTTGATATTTTGAAACTATGTTAGACTAGCTTCTTCCAGCGGCTTCACCCTATAATAAAAATTATCCTATTGGCTGAAGTTGCTCACCTAGTGAAACTGCAAAGTTATAGCTTATGTGCTATATTATTGCAATGTTTATGATTAGGTTCATCTGTCTAGTAGTTTTTCCGCGACACATCCATACATACGACTACCTCAATCCATCTTCACAAACTTTCGCATTTATAATATTAGTAGCCTATTGAACTTAGCAAAAATATAGGTTATAAGCTATACGTTAACGTTTATCATTAAATTCATCCGTTTATAAGTTTTTGCGTAATGCCGTTAATTGTGGCGACACCTGGGGGAGGCCTATGTCGAACAGTGGACGTCTTTCGATTGTAATGATGATGAACATTTAAATGCAAAACACGAATCGGTATAGGAAAATAGCGTGAAGAAACTGCTGTACTGCCTATCTAGGTAGGTTCCACCAACGACCACTTACCCAGTTCCAACGAAAATGGTTGTATCACTTTGACTGGGATCGGTCTATTGTCACTGACTGGAATATTGTAGCTAGCAGCAAGTTTATGTTTACCCTATTTAAACATAAAGGTAAAATTCGGAAACACTACCACTTTCTCGTTGTCTTCCTCAGTACATTTTTCCCTTTTGCTAATCAATGAAAAATATGAAGTTAATGACTATGAAAATAAAGTACATTTCAGAATTTGTAATTTTGCTTTGTAAAAAATCTATTTAGCCTATAAGGGACCATCTCGCATATAAGCTCCTTAGGATCACTTGGTTGTCCGTCTGTTTATCTGTTAAGACCCTTTAACTCGAGAACGCTTGGAGGTATCGAGTTAAAATTAAAACCATACACTCAAGTCTGCGGTCTTTTGAAGTTGTGAAAAACTTCTGAGTTAGCGAAAAAAAAAAGATACGGCTGTTTATGTCGCAAAAAAACATATATTTCGATACTCAAGGGAATCAAAGTTCATAGGGTGAATCGCGTTGACCTAGAATCCTGAAATTTGGCATAAATCAAGGTCTCGTAGAACAAGTACAGGGAAAAATCTGAAAATTATAAATTGATAGATCCGCAATTTGGAAAAATCTTCGTAACTCAATTCGGGAATTGATTTCATAGGTAAATTTGTACAGAATCTTCAGTGCGCGAGTCCGACTCGCACTTGCCCTTTTTTATTTTAGTTACTGTATCCTTACTCAAGCCTGAAAAGAAATATTCTAAGTTAGTCGAAATGCGTTATAAATTTAAAGTATCAATACTCTTTATACTAGCCATCGAAAATATTGACCAAAACAAAATAAACAAATATCGTCATGTTTAAATGAATTTCCGTTTAATTTATATATATTTGGAGATAACAGGGACAGGAGTTCACCTAGGAAGTCTAAAAACATTAAAATAAAAGTGTTACGTACCAAAAACACAGCATACCAATGTTTCCCAAGTTTGTGACTTTGTTTTGATCAATAATGGTGTGATTTGCCATTTCTTATCTTTGGCAAAACTGTAATATATTAAAAATTATTTCCCTTGCAGCTCAGTAAATTTTTTTATCACATTTCTGAAGATTTCAATTAAAAATCACAATAAAATAACATAGTAAACAAACTTTCTGTCAACATACTATGACGTTTGGCATTTGACGGATAGCTGGGTTGGGTTGCTACTTAAAATCTTTAATGTTGTTTTCACTTTACGCCACGACGGTTCTTTTATCGCACAGACAATAACACCGCTAAATACCAGGTAAAAAGTTTTATTAAAAAAAAAAAACAATTGCAAACAAGGCAAAACAATAGTTTGTACGTATTCAGAGTAACATCATTTAATAGAGTGGCGCCAAAATTGCCGACGGTGGCCATAAAAGTAACGGTGAGGCGACCTCTGGCGTCACGAGCCCGCCTTCTGACATGTGCCAGTCACAAAGGCCTCACAGAAGGTTCACTATACAGGATTAGTTGACTCTGCTAAAGCTCATCGTCAACCTGACCTGATCCAAATGTATTGGAGTTGGCTGCCACTCTAACTGGGTGCAACTGAATACCAGTTTTGTACATGGAGCGAGCGCATGTCGGATCTCCTCAACCCAGTGAGTGGGCAGCAGGACAGACACTTGCGTATCTTGTGTATCTGAGACCACAAGATACGCGAGTATCTGTCCTGTCCCGCTAGCAGAAAACTTCAATAGTACGCGAATGACGTCATCTCAACGCTTAGTTACATGGTCAGATAAAAAAGGGTCGAGGGCGTGGCCAACTCGAGGCGCTCGACGCAAGAGAAACGGTTGTTACTTGGCTAGGGGGGCTGTTGCCCAGTGTGTCCGGTAAAATGGGTATGACTTGTTCATAATCTGGGGCTTCTGACTGCCCGAAAAAACTGTCAAAGAACTTTGGGGTCGCAGTACGAGTATGTAGTGGATTAATACCTATCTACGGACTGAATCCGGTAAACATAATCCCATGTGAAACTAAGTATTACTTAGCTCCGAGCGTCTCCAAAGCAGAACATTAAAAATGAAAACCCAGTATCAGCGCAGTTTCTTCTCAAAGCACCTCCATTCTGTTTTATTGACATTAAAGTGTAACTTCTGCTGCGGCCGTCAGTCGTGAGAGCGCCTCATGCTATTTATAATCATAACATCATCATTGTCTAGCTCGGTGGAAGTCAGCCTCGTTGTAGACAACTGTTCACTATCTCTTGTTATGAGGAGGACAAAACGTGTAGCAAGCTTTCACTATTGTTAGGACTTCATTATTAAAAAACTTTATCTGAGACAAACAAGCCAAATACGTTAGCTAAATGTGCTGTAAACCAAAAACCATGCTCAAATACCGACAGAACATCTTAGACGACATGAGCGTGAAGGAAACAGTCATTTCACTGAATCGACAGCCCACTTCAAGCTAACTTCAGCCAAGTTTTCACGCTGAAATGTTTCCAAAATAGCACTACAAGTTCATTGCATGGCAACGAAAAGGCTATCGGCTTGGACATATCGAACGTATATCTGCACGACGCGGTGACGTATCGTGCCATAGTCTGATGCCGTACCGTTTCACGTGTGGTAATTTTGCCAGCCCCTATGACCGATCCCTGCGTCGTCAGGAGTCGGGAAGTTACGTGACGCCCGCCAGAGTCCCGAGTCCGACTGGCTGCTGCGCGACAAACAACTTCGTGTACTTAGCCGCGCGGCTGCTACGCTTGTTAACATGTAGCGCTGCGTCGTGCGCGGGCGCACTGTTGACTTGCGGTCTCTTTGACTACGACAAACATCGCCCAAACAAAGCTCTGCATATAGAACAAGAGACGAACAAACACACGGTTCCTGGTACCAGCACCCGTCGCCGCCACCGCACCGCACTCGGCTGGTAGCGCAGCGCGCCAACATCGTGTCTGTTTGTCTATACCTGCTTCCTAAACTACATCTTAAGGAATTACGAAACTCAAGTAAGTACATGCGACAAAACGTTCGACCGTTTTAGGAATCAATCCGTATCTCGTTAATTTCCAAGTTTTTAGAAAACAAAGAGAGAGTTGTGTTTATAAATTCGATGTATGAGAGACGATATTATCTCCTAAAGACGCATTTAATGAAATATAGCGAACGTAGCTCTTTAAAAAATGTCCGCGACATCGAGAACGACGAAATCCTTCAAAAACAAAAGCCGTCCGGACTCATCATTTAAGGGCAGGACAGACGAATCGTATCAATACGCTGATGGAACTTTTAGGGACGTATAAAATACGAAGTCATTGTCTTTTTTGCGCGTTCGGTTTGCGCGCGCGACGCACCGCGGAATACCAACAAGGTGCGCGGGCGCAGAGGAATGCGCGCGCGCGGGACCCGCGGACGTCTGTCACACGTCGCTCGCATCGCGACGCCGCACGCACACCACCACACTACCAACTCCTTCGAAGACCGAGCACTACGGACTGACTGATGCACAATCTTTTCAAAACTAACGCGAACTCAGGAAAAAACTGTCATTCAAAACCACGTCCCACTACAGCACCTTCAACTAAAGACTTTAAGATCACGACCATAGAGTTCAGTTTAGATCACATCTCAGGCATGAATTGTGAATGCTGACGGTCTTTGTACGAGTTTCGGACATGGATTTGCTTAGATAACAATCGCGCTTCGAATGGATCTGAAATGTTGATTTCTTTATCAATTTCTTTTGTTCAGAACGTTGTCGAGATCTCCGCGACTAACGTATGGCGCTCTGAGATTTTATCGCGACTAATTAATTGGGTCCATTAATGTTTACGACGTTTTATACCGTTTCTTTAAAAAATTATTATATTCGAACCCGTTGTTTTCAGCAGAGTTTAGGCAATGCACGCAGCAATATTGTAGCATAGCAACATACTTACCCTACCCTACCCTATAACTGACGTGTGGAACACAATCAAAGTTCTTTCTATTTATCCATTCCTAGATAATCATTCAAATTAAATTTTTATACATAATTATAATACTTACATAAATAAAATGACAGTTACAGAATGAATACGAAACATAACGCCGTAATATGGTAAGTACTTAAGGCAAGAGCTAACAAAGTGATAGTAAAAGCTTGCAGAGCTTACAATACAATAGTTGAGCTTACAGTGCAATCAATAGAGCTTAAAGTGCGATGACGGGAGTTTACAGAGCGATGGTAAGAGCTCGATGGTAAGATCTAACAAAGTAAAAGGTAAAAGCTTACAGAGCTTACAATGTAATAGTTGAGCTTACAGTGCGATAGTAAGAGCTTACGGTGCGGCGGTAAGACCTTACAGTACGATGGTAAAAGCTTACAGTGCCATAGTAAGGCCTTACAGTGTGGTGGTAACAGCTTACGTTTCGATGGAAGGACTTTACAGAGCGATAATGAAAGCTTAGCTTGAGCTCACAGTGAAGTGGTGAGAGCTTATAGTGCGATAGTAAGACCTTACAGTTTAGTGGTGAGAACTTACAGTGTGGTGGTGAGAGCTTACAGTGCAGTGGTGAGAGCTTATAGTCCGATAGTAAGACTTTACAGTTTAGTGGTGAGAACTTACAGTGCGGTGGTGAGAGCTTACAGTGCAGTGGTGAGAGCTTATAGTGCGATAGTAAGACTTTACATTTTAGTGGTGAGAACTTACAGTGCGGTGGTGAGAGGTTACTGTGCAGTGGTGAGAGCTTATAGTCCGATAGTAAGACCTTACAGTTTAGTGGTGAGAACTTACAGTGTGGTGGTGAGAGCTTACAATTTGGAGGTGATAGCTTACAGTCCATAGAGCCTACGGTGCTAAGCGTGAACAAAATCTTCCACACGCAGCACGCCGTGCGGGCGCCAGTCACCGCACATCACCTGTCCCGGCGCCTGCGCACCTCTGCTCATAAACACAACCTATTTTACGAGGCGCACGTAAAGCTGCCTGGAAAGTTTGAAGAGCGCTCCAGCGACAAGAAAATGCACCTCATTAGTCATTCTGAGCTCGTCTATACAATATTTATGTCAGTCAGGTGTGTTTTTAGAGCTGTGTCGTCGTCTCACATTTGCGCGGCCCTCTCGGGGCTCGGGTTAGTGCTCGGGCACTCGTCGTTGCCCGTGAGCCAGGCGAACCAGCCGGTGGACGATCTTCTAAATTGATATCACAACGGTTTAAGCACACTTTTTACCATATAGGTAGTATTTTTGTTTTTTCATATACGTTGTGATGGTTTTCATGCATCTTACACTTTTAAAGATACACGCGAATATTATGAGTTACCTGCCTAATAAGATCTTGTAGGCCAATAGGTATTGATGTAAGCAGAACGATTTACAGAGTACCTAAATCATATTGTTAATATAATCTATAAAGTCGCTGTAATATGACCGATGTGTAATATGTTTGGCAATTCTTCGTGCTGTGTCGGCCACCTTATCTTAGTTCTCCTGCGGATATCTTCATTTTTTATTCGGTCACATAAGGAAACCCCGAGCATAGCCCTTTCCCTCTTTTGCCTTGTGTCATCACTGGTAACACGCACTGGTCATAGACTTTCGTCTTGAGACACTGTGGTATGTTGGACGAGAAGATACCGCGTAGCTTCCCGAACGCTGCCCAACTGAGTTGGATTCGACGGTTGACCTCTTTCTCGAAATTACCAACTGGATTGTCTGTCCGGGGTAGACGTAATCGTTCACAACTTCGAGTGTAGAGTCTTCGACCTTGACAGGAGTGGGCGCTACATGAAGTACTGGTCCGATTTCTAAAATTCGTTCACCGGTTGAAAGCTGCTTTCCTGAGTGACATAGGCTATATTTTATGTACGCAGGCGAAGCTGCGGGCAAAAGCTAATTATTCATATAATCTCAACTCAGGGCAAGAATAGAGTAGGTAGATAGAATATATCTTTTAATAGCTACTTTAACTAAGGCATTCAAAATACTGTTTATATAATGTTACCATAATAATAATATGCTTAGGATTACTGAGGAGTCTAACAAAGCCTCAACTATTTGACAAACAATACCAAAGAAACAACATTAATGTCGAATTAACGACTTTACTCAAACTGCAAGACACGACTGCAAAAAGAAAGAATTCAGATAGTTCCCACGTTCACAATAATAAAAGACAAAAATCACAAATGTCAAAGTGTATAAAATAAAAAACAAAAGAAAAACTAGCCAAGTGCGAGCCAGACTCGCACATGACAGGTTCCGTACAAACTTTCATGTGCGAGTTTAAGTCGCACATACTACTAATAATAATATCGAGCAAAAACGCCGACAAAATAATGTCTCTTATATGGGATTTATTCCATTTTAATACCACTCATCTAATACCACTGGTATTTGATGTTATAATTATTCTGAACGGAGGGTAGTCTTTAAATAATTTAATTTAATGTACGAACCCATACCAGTGACTTGAATTTATTTTATTTCAATTAAAGATCCTATACAAAGTATTTTGTCTGACTGTACTTTAGATCCTTGAATTTCTTTTAGTATTAGTTGGAGCGGAATAGACAATTAACACGGGCTCAAACAAATACCAGTGGTATTAGATAAGTGGTATTATATTAAAACGGCATAAATTTTGTATGGTGACTACGCTCAGTGTTGACGTTATTCTAACCAGGCGGTGGTAAGTATTCTAATAAGGCTATATAATATTACCACTGCTGGGACTCAGGCTTGCTCTATGGCCGTAATCCACCCACCGTGTAGCACAGTGCGAGATGGTGGATGTCACATGTTTTCAAATTTTTAGTTCTAGGACATGCCGGTTTCCTCACGATGTTTTCTATAATGTACGGTTTGTTTATCACAATGAAGTCTTTTTCGTTTGAGTGAAAACTATCACATGACAACCAAGTCTATGTTAGTTTTTTGAATTTTCGAAAAAGTGTGTCAGATAGTTTTTAACCGACTTCAAAAAGATGAAGGTTCTATGTTCGGCTGATTGTATTTTTTTTTTGTATGTTCACCGGTTTTTCGGTCAATTGTGGACCGATTTTGAATTATACATTTTTTTAATGAAAGGAATATGCTTTCAATTTCGAAGATATGAAACGGAACTAAAACACAGTAGAATTGTCGTAACAAGTTAAATTGGTTTGTTTTTACGTGCAGTCGATAACTGACTGACAGAAGAGGGGAGATATATATCGAACTGATCTGATGATGAAGCCGGAAGGTAGGTCAGGCTTGGCTTACTGGAATTGTTATGCAATGTTTTAATGATTAAATTCTATAGGTACCTTACTATAGAACTTGCACACTATTTAAGGTTGGCTGAGGGGTACTTTTTAGTGGTGGTACCACAACTAAAAAGCGTAAAATAAAAACCTTTTTACAAAAAAATTACAAAAAGGTTTGCTGGGAGAAAACTCATTGTTGAGTTAAGCTCGCCTTTGTACATGAATTGTCAATTATGAATGTATTAAGGTTAAGTTTTTTGTGTGTACAATAAAGAATTAAGAATTAAGAAAAAGAATACAACCGAGTTCAATGCAAAATAACTTTAATTTCGGAAGACGGTGTTAAATCAGGAATTTTTATCTCATTTCGTAATCACTTGTAGATCTCTTTTGTCGAGTGTTATATAAAAGTGTTCATCTATGAATCATGAATCAATAATATTTTTACAAATCAAGCCACGGAGTCTAGTTTACACTTGCACAAAACACCCCCACCATCCTAGTGTCCACTGCATCGACTTAGACTAGACACACCTATACTGAAAAGGCTACGCAGATTATGATGATGATATTATTTGTCAGAAGCTGGTTCCATTCCAGAAGAACGTGTCAGACACTTGAAGGCCTATTTCTAACAATGGACGATATGGTGGTGCTTGATGATTAACTACAGGACAAAAACCTCATCTCGTACAGAGAAAGTACGAAACATCACCACAGTTGCCCAATTATTGGCGGTTTCAGTTCTTTCATTCTTCACCCCACGATGTGCACACATATAGGCATATGAGTACCACCCCCGCTCGTGTCATGACAAGCCTGTGTTTCTTCACATACTATTCATGAGTTGAGTACTGCAAAAGAAACACCATTTTGTTATTTTCTGTAAGTACTTACACAAGAAAATCTAAATAAATTAATAATTAATGTTTAAGTCCTTTTCTTTTTTTTTATGGTGGGAAAATATCATGCATTGACATCCCCCGCTCTTGGGCGGAGCGGGAGATAGTGTCAGACTCTTACTGACTAAAAGACCCACACCGTTCCTTCTAGCCTTCATACCGGGGCTCGAGCGCCCTTTCGGATAACCCTGGCCCCAGTAGGCTTCGACCCGGCTGGGTCCCTGCTGTTGCTGACAACTCCTTGAGGCGCGCGAGAACAGTGCGCGCCGTCGACGACTTGGGCTTAGTCCGGACAGTAACCGGACGGCCGGACAGTGAGCTACCCATCGCTCACTGTCCGCAAGCCCGCGCCTACGGTGGCCGGAAATCGGGATCAGAATCCCGGCGGCGGCGGCGGCGATAACGTCGTTGCCTGATGCGTTCGGCCTCCTCCTTTGCGAGCATTACTGCTTCGCAGAAGTCGGCGACCGCCTGCCACGCCGCCGACTGTTTAAGTCCTTGCATTCTATCATATTATCGTACAGACTAAGGGGCTGTGAACACCAGGTTTTTTAAACGCGCCGGTTTGACGCACGTTTAAAAACCGTGGTGTGCTCAGGCCCTGAAATGTTGTTTGCAAATATTTGTATATAGCGGATAATTGTTAAAGCATTTTTCTAAACTTCTAGAGTTCCGAAGGCATTGAAAGTCTACAAACAGCTCACGCGGTACTGAAAAAATACAAAAACAGAACTTAAAATATCGTTTGCAAAGGAAGTGGCAAGTGGACGGAAGAGCCTTTTGTCCTGTAGAGAACCAAGACAATTTAGTACAGATCGTCTCAAGACATAGTCGTTACTTACAAATTAAATGTGGTGTGGAGATCAGATATGATAATAATTTAGGCAGTCGTGGCATGAAAAATACTGTTAACCAGCTGCTTGCGGTTGGACTAGGAACTGACAGAGTTGAAAAAGGTGAGACAAATTGATCAAGCATAATCATCAATAAATCGAGCTGAAATGGAGACTCCACCTTTCCGAGAGATTTTCTTTAGAACTGCATTTTAGGAACGTGATGACATTACTGATCGCATTCAATAAAACTTACGGGCAACAGGCAGACAATTTTGCAAGTTTCATAAATTTTCTGCTTTAAAGAAATACGTAGGGTAGCCAGCCTTCCGGTATTTACAGGATGTATTTTGGAGAGTGTACGCGGGAATTGCATAATTTGATTCCGCCATCTCCTTTCTACCATCGGACAACTCGTCGAACGGTGAATATCCGCCCTAACATGGTTGAAACATCTACGGTTCGGACTAAGCGTTACGCTTCGTCGTTTATACCGCTTACATCGAAGGACTGGAACAATTTGCCTGCTGCGGTCTTCCCGTCTAATTATAATTTAAGTGTCTTCAAGGCTAGAGTGTATTTGTAGGCTCTTAATAAACTAGTGCGCTTCACCATCAACGATTGCAGCACTGCTTACCTTCAGGTGGGATCCCAGTCAAGCACTGGTTTATATCATTTAAAAAAAAATGTTTTATTGTCACTTCTGGGTCAGGAATATCTTATTTTAGACCACACAATATGATCACATATTGTAAATTTAACAAATTTTAGGACGAGGCATAAGTCAACGCAATCACCCCTGGAATATCACAGAGTTGCGAGGGACGCTCCGCTCAGGGGACCTCTGATGATGGCACTCCATCCTTGGCACAAGAGGCATGCTCTGAAACAGATTAACATAAAGAAGCTAACTAGATACTGGTGGTGGTGATATGCATCTTTTTACCCAAGTATCCAAGGTTTCTCTGAACTAAACACGAAACGTCATCGATCAAGGAACATTCATTTTCAAGCTCACTTTATAAGAGAACCTTCCTACCTACCTTACATAATACAATAATGAGCTAATATTCTATAACTGAATGGGTATGACTGGTATGAATAATAATGAAACATGATCAAATGCTGAAGTACGAGTATGTAATGTTAAAATAGTATCAAAATAAATGTATTGCATTATCTGTGGTTACAATGTATGTACCAGACCTTAAGTAAAAAATAAATATAAAATGTGTGTTTAAACTGTGACTGTGTTTCATTATGTAATAGTTGTTGTAGTTACTGGCTGCGTGGCGAGCGCTCGGCGCACGGCAGGCCCGCCACCTATTGTGCGTACGCCGCACCAGCAGCAGCACGCACACACCGCGCGCGCATCCATCCGTCCTCCACACTAGCGTGTCACTCTGTGACATCACTTTACTTTCAACGTATACTACATTGAACAAGATGACGGCCAGCCGGCCCCAGCACGCTGGGCTGCCCCGTCTCCCGCGCGCCGAGCCGGCCGGGCAAGCGCGGGGGGCGGCCGTGAGCGCAGCCGGCTCATGTTACATCGGACGTCGCACAATGAGCAGGCTCGAGTGCTGCCCGTGCAAGTGAGTGCCATTGTTTTTCCTGTGGCGCGTTTTTTCCTCGCGTTTCGGCGGCAATCGTCGTCCAATAGCGTGAGCGCGGCGCGCTCATTGGCGGAGCGCGCGTGGGCGGGCCGCACTCGCCAATTCTTCGCGCCTTTTCGCGATCTACTCGCGACGTTCCTCTGTTTGTTTCTAGAATACGTCCCATTTTCAAAAATATTATAATGGCTTCATCACTCAAAGACATGTTACACGAGCTTGTGCCTACGACACATTCAACATCAAAACTGACTGATTGATAAGTTAGAAAATAGCTAGATTCTAATACTGACTAATACCAAGTTCTAAATCGAGTGGTAAATATATTTTTATATCTTAGTTGAACATGCGAGTATCTGTTCAACTAAGATGTAAATAGTACAATATGATATAAGTGTGTAATGTTAGTGATTACCGTCGAGGCGGTATTTAGACCCGAGCCGTGGCGAGGGTCTTAAGAGAGCCGAGAAAGGTAATCATTAATTACTCACGTAATACGACGTTTTTCAATACACTCATTGAAATGAATAAACGGGGTTTGACCGGTGACTCGTGGGGGACGATCTGCGCCCGTCCTGATACGATAATGTAATATAATTATGGCGGGGGAGAGGTTGAACAATAATGTTTTAACTACATTATAGCACTAGTGCGTAATGGTAATCAAAATGTCGCAGTTTGGTAACAAGGGCCATTATGTACCTAAGTGCAGTGCAATAAGAGTCACTTTCTGAGCAAGTGTATTGAAAATTATATTTTCGATACTATAAGGTAAGCAAGTAAATATTAACGAAAGATATCGAGATAGCGGTTACGTTTGCAAATTTGATTAAGAAGTGCTGTACTACCAGATGTAGCCGGCTCCTAGTAGGTGATCGGTTGTATAATTTCCTTAATCCTTCTTTTTCAAAAGTAGATCAGATAAATCAGTCTAAGAGATTAATTCTTTACTAGAACTACTAATTAGTATTATTTGTATCACAACATAAAACCAATGACTAATCAAGACAGCACAACACTGCACTGAGCGTTGCCAGGCGTCCGGATGAAGCCGGACACAGTCAGGCTTTTTAGTTACGAGCCCGGTCAAATTAGTAAGACTTTTTAAATTTGATCATTTTATTTAGAATTGTCATTTGAGTTCTGCCTTACCTTGTATCGCTAGCACTAAGCAGAGCGGATATTAATAATATAATAGTATAGCAATTATTATCACATAATTTTATTGCTTTTTCATTAGAATTTAAAAAGATTTTATGATTTCTATTGTTATTAAACTTTAAAAAAATGTCGGTCTTTTTGACCAAATGTCCAGCTAAATAGGATAGTCTGTCCGGTTTTTCGGTTTCAAGACCTGGCAACCCTAACTCCACTGCTTTGACAAGCCTCAAATGTGCATATAATGTAAGTACTTAAGAGCGGCCAACGCGAGATAAGTACATTATACATATACAAGCGCTCTTCTTACTTGATTATGGCGTTATTACACATCTTTCTCTAGATATTTTGTAAACACGAATATCTTGTGGATTATCTAGGTATCTATTGAAATCAAATCATTTTGTGTAAAACTAATTCAGTCAAAGAGACCTCTGAAAATCTGCTGTTTTTTGCATCGTCGATTTCCAGTAGCTAAGATAGCGATCAAGCGCTAAGTTTCATTTTATTTTTATTGTTGATAGGCTCACAATAAAAAGAAAAACTTAGCCATATAATACACTAGAAAATCTGTTACCAGCCTGACTCTATACATGTCGAAGTATAATCTAAATCTAAAATCCAATTATGTGCAGATAAGCCGACAGTCCGATGGGGTTCTTATCGGCAACGAACATTCGACAAAACTGTGCGCTAACCTAAATTTTGTATAAACGATTCCAGTACTCAATAATGAATTTGAAAATAAGGAAGAATTTTTGAAAAGGTTTCTTAAAGTACAGTACAGAGAGAGAGAGAACATTCTCTATGTTTGAAAGGAAGTTCAAAATGATTGGCAGAGAAATCCCTTCAGATACATAGCACAAAATACTATTTCTGCACCGGCCCCTGGCTAATTCAGCATCCGTGAAGGTAACAGGCTGTTTACAATGGTCTGTGTTCGACTTATTCTGTCACCTCGGTGACGCGGAGACCACACGTAATGCGGCAGGAAGCATCTCACCGATACGATCGCTCGTAAAGATAGCGCAGGCGGAACCAGAGGACGTCGTGATGCGCGGCGCACGACTGCTGGCACATGTACGCCGGCGCAGCGGTTCCCAGAGCGAGGCGGCGCCTGCTCGCATGGAGCTACGTGGACAAAGCGCAGGTATGTACTGCGACACACAGACCGTGTCAAGTTTGGGTTCAATCACGTTTGCTTCCTTGTTACGGCTGTCTCTAGTAGTGCAGGCACTAGGTGTATTAGGTACTGTTTGACCTCTGCAGCTCTGAAAGCTATAAATTGAAAAGAAATCATAGATCTGTTAGCTATAAGCTAGGGTAAAAACCAAAAGTTTTTAATTGACATAATAAGTAACAAAGCCGCAGAGGCGCTTAAAACTCGGTTCCCAATGCCTCGCCATAGGCGCCACCAGCCAAGGGTGACACGTCACGATGATCTCTTTATTCCTACATTTCTGTAGGAATAAAGAGATCATCGCTAGAACTTTATTTACATGCCATATTTGCGTGCTTACTATCTTCCGGTACGATTATAATTTAGGTGTTTTCAAGGCTAGAGTGAAGCTCAAGGCTCTTAATAAACTAGTGCGCCTTACCACCAATTATTGCATCTCTGCTTACCATCAGGTAGGATCGAATTATAAAAATAAATTGATTTGAGTTAACCAGTTATCCTTATTAGGTAAAAATTCAGCCAAACTGACGGGCTTAAGCGAGAAGTACGGAACCAATAAGAAAGTCCATCAAATTACCGATTATAAACGGTAAAAAAACTGACTAAAAATACAAAAATAATTAATAATTATTAATTATTTTTGTATTTTTAGTCAGTTTTTTTTTTGACATTGGACAGGCCTTTGATAAAGTATGGCATGATGAACTATTGCTGCTCTACAAAATTAAACAGCTGCTTCCTCATTCATTGTTTCATATACTGAAATTGTACTTAAGCGACCGCTGAACTAACTTTAGAAATTTGTAAAACTCTTTCCGGCGTGCCACAAGAAAGCCTCCTTGTTTTACAAGTAAGATTCCTTGTGGCACGCCCACAACTGGTACTATTCCTACTTTTCATAGCTGACCGACCCACACATCTTAATAACAGCAACATTTACGCAAACGACGCAGCTCACTTATAGTACACGAAGACAAATACCCACAATTAGCACCTAATAACAAGCACACTTATCAAAAAATAAAATATGGCTAAACAAATGGCGCATAAAAGCAAACCAAAACCAGTCAGTGCATGTTACCTTTACACTAAGAAGAAAGATCGGTCCGCCAATTAAACACTACATAAGGAAATCAAAACAAAAAACAAGCTAAGTACTTGGGTATGTATCAGGACCACCGACCTACGTGATAAAAACATATTAGACTACACGAAAACAACTGGATTCCAGAGTTAGACTCATAATCATATCTGAGGTGGGATATCATCCAATGACTAAAATCCACTCGTATATTCCTTTTTTGCCTCACGTTCCGGGGGGTTCATTTTCACTTAACCCATGGCCCCAGTAAGTAGGCTTCGACCCTGCTGTGCCCCTACGATTGGCTGACGTCTCCCTGAGGCGCGTGAGAAACACTACGCGCCATCGACGACTAGGGGTCAGTCCGAACAGTTACCGAAAAGCGGATGGCTGGACGGCGTGCTACCTATTGCTCGCCAACCGCCTACAGTGGCTGAAAATCTGATTCGGGATCCCGGCGGCTGTATTTGGCCCGTACTAGGGCCCAGCGCGAGAGGTCATTGCCTCCGATCGCCCCCACAAGGACACGGCGGTGCTCTGCCCAAGCTGGGCACACCTTTACTCTATGGTCCACCGTGTCCTCCTGGCGGTCCACACAATGGTATCACCCGGACATTTCTTCCGCACGAATCCAGTGCAGGAACCTGCCGAGCAATGCAAACACTTGTGTGTATCTCTTCATTCCAAATACTACATAACTAAAGATGTGAAGCTTTTAAAAAATAGAAAAACTTCAGCTTTACAAAGGACTGCAATACGAGTGTTTCGCATTTAAATCAGCGTCACCCTTCGTGAAATCATGACACAAAACAAACTTAATATCGCGCGAGGGTCCTCAGCGCCACCCCGAGCCCTCGGAACTGCCTCAACCCCCTCCTCCACGAGCACAGGTCAGGGGGCGCTCATTATCCAGCGCAGGCGGTGCGAGCCACTCGACACCTGTACCCTGTACCGTGTAATTGTCTCGTCGCGTCGACGGTACTCCGGCACTCCGGTGAGTGAGGAACCCTGCCACAGCCACAAACCTGCTCTTACTTAATGGTATTTATTTTGTTAAAGTCATAGGTATGACGTTACTTTATATGATTGAAGGGTTCCATGAAGATTTTCATAACACTTTGCTTAGGTACAGTTCTAACGGATTTCTGCAACAACAAAATACTAACAAGGCAGTGGACTGGTGTTGTCACACTAATTTTTTATCGTTCTCGTGAACCTTATAGGAAAGCATGTCATATAAACACTCAGTAGATCAGCAAAAAACAAATGAGCTACCTACAAGAAGCAGTCTAGTGTTCGTTAACATTTATCAGTGACTGCGTACAAAGCAAGTGATTTAAGTACTTGGAGTCGTCGCGTTCAATTGTCAATTAATGTTATTAAAACAATCACGTGGCGTGTTTGTGATGCTAATGTCGGAGACCTGACCCCTCCTCCCTGTCTCACCTCCCCGCCACCCCCGCACACCGACGCGCCCGCGCTCAGATCAACACTCTTACAGCGATGAGACGCACTTCAACACAACACAAGCACATTGTGATGGACGCGTTAATTGGCAGACAGCCAAATAGAATCCTTTTGTCTGCAATAGAATTTAATTTCAACTGCTACCTCCGCGTAGCTGTAGCTGTAGGACAGCAGAAAATAGCACCTATAGAAGACGACAGTCACACGTCTCATTAACGTCTCTTGTAATATAGTCCGTATTTATATATATAAAAGGAGAAACTGACTAACTGACTGACATATCAATGCACAGACAAAAGTATTGGGACCAGGAGCGTGAAAGAACAACGGCGAGAAAATTGTTGATGAAATTATTAAGCGTCTACATAATTGATTTAAAGAACCCATATATCACCATGATATAGTTGCGAGATAATTTACTACGTATTTTCAAATCTTGTTAATAGCCAGTTTGGGCAGTGCAAAAATATCGTCATAATTTGAAACTGAATTGACTAGATTTTTTACGACAGTAAATAATCATGACCTAGCATTTTTTTTTTCTGGATTAACTCCATGGCTTTTGGTTAAAGTAAACTTTTAATGTTGTCACTAATATAAATCTTGGTCAAGTAACATAATATGCTTTGTATTATGTATTGATAATAAATACTTAGGAAATACATTTCCGCATTAAATAATAAACATAAAAATAAAAATAACTGTTTGTACTTAAAATATAGTGGCTAAAATGACACAATGTGACATTGTCACTACAATAAATATAATATCGAGAATCACATCTGATGTAAAAAGTTTTTAAATTCTTAGGAGGTTACGTTGATAGAGTCTGTCTAATAAGTTAAACGACTTGGGTAATTATTAGGATTTAATGAAATCTGATGTAGTCAACACGGGTTCAATAATCAAGGTTGATTAAGAGATAGAGATCATTGTTTACTAACAGGAGAACCTTATGAAAAGTATCGAATATAAGTATTTTTTAAATGATTAAATATTATACAAAATTCCCAAGTCGGTTGATTTATTAGACAGACTTATATTATTGACATAATATACGTAATCTCATTAACAGTTTAAAACTGGAATATCTTTAAAATAAGGATTCTTTTAATAGTAATATCTGAGAAAAAAAATTGTTTAGAAATTTTATCGTATGCTTTTGTATATTTTTCATCTGTTGACGCTAAAAAATATGCCAGCAAAATTTTGTTCGGGACTTCGCCATGATCCTTTGCACAAAGCTTCCATGTAAATACTATAGTACTGGCCTCCAAAACTTAGTAGGTACCACACTTTTGAAGTTCACAAGATAGTTAAAATAAAAGATATAAGAAAGAGAATGCTTATTCTGAGAGACTGAGGTAGAAGCCAGCCACAGTACGCTGAAGACCTATGTATACTCAACGCAGCTGAAAAACCGGACCACGCTACGCGCCGAGCAGAGTGGGCCGCCATCGACATAATTGACTATTCCAAAAAATGGGGCCTGAAATGTAATGTCGATAAGACAGAATGCATAATGTTCTCGCAGAAAAGACCAAGACTCAACAACTTAAATACAGGGTATCGCAATTATGTTCAAATACGTGATGAACGCATTGCATTCAAACCAGAAATAAAATACCTCGGAGTCTGGCTGGACAAAAGGCTTTCGATGAATAAGCATGCCAAAGAAAATATTGAAAAGGCCAAGAGAGTCAGAGGAGCACTACATTCAATTATTGGCTACCGCTCCAAGCTAAGCGTCGATGTCAAGCTACTTGTCATTCAAGCATGCTTACTGCCAGTGATAGACTACGGAGTAATACAATTACTACCGAGGTACAGCAAAACAAACCTGCTCAAGCTTGAGAGGCAATATAAAATGGCATTGAAGAGCGCCGCACAGTTACCCAGACGCACTGACACTGATCTACTCTGGGAAATCTTACAACAAGACCCGTGGCACATTCGTGCGCATGATCTCCACGGCGACATGTTAGAACGTCTAAAATCTCTGTCGATCGAGGGGCTACAAGAACAAGGCCCGGTGTACACGCGCTATGGACAGCGCAATCCCTTTCTTTTCGCTACTAGAGTAGGTGACATCCAGTACATCAATAAAAAAGATAGGGACAAGCCACTCTTTAAACGACTGGCCCCCTTCCGACAGCGTAGGCTCTGACTGTAGAGTCACTTAATACAGTAATAAGCGGCTTGCCGCTGGGGCTAATCCCCACTGCTTTATTGTTATCCTCACGTAAAATTATATAAGCACTAGAAATAGAGGAAATGACCAGGATAGGTTTCAAAAGCTCCTACTCTACGGACAAAATGAAACACGTTATTGTAAAAATGAAATATTTTAAGTGAAATGTAATATAAAACTAGAGAAATAAATAAATTCTGATTCTGATTCTGTAGAAGCCAGCCCTTGAAGAGTCAACTAAGCGTTTTGATAATTCTTTAAAAAGCATAACTATGAGCACTCGGACCCCACGGCCCAAAAATATAACTGCCGACGAGGCTGTTATATTTCCGCCGCTTGAGGTTCTCTGCAGCTGTTGACAACTTCGCCACAGTGGCAGCGATGAGGAGAACAACAAGGAGCACCTAGACGTAGGGCAACAGCTAAGCGGAAAGTAGTATCGTCGAACAAGGTGCCAATATTCGACGACGGCAGTGCATGAAGCCAGCCTTTTGGGCACACTTCCAGTCGACAGCGATGCGGAGGAGGTTTATGACGTCATATTTAGCCAGGCATTTAGTGTATATATTATTTTAAATTATTTAAGTTTATTTTATTGTTTATTTTGTTTAATTATTGTTAACTAATTTAAGTATTTTTAAATAAAATACAGTGATTTTCAGAAAGAAAATCTATTTTTTTAATGTAAACTTAACACCTTATTTATAGAAGGTCTGAAATAAACTATAAACAAAAACATTTCTTTTCAAGTCGCTCTTACTTTTGATGTTTTTGTTTTCAAATATTTCTCTACCGATATATTTTTTTTCTCATTTATTTCTTAATAGATGAATTTTGATTCAAAATCCAAAGTTTCCACATCACACAAACTTTATATATCTTGCCTTTCTCAGCTGTATTTTGTGCAAAAATCAGAATGCATCGCACTACAAGTAAGTCAAAGTCAAAACGTTTATTGCAAACCAAGTATACAATGGTGACATTATATTATTTTAGTGCTTATGACTTAGCAGCCTTTTTCAAGCATTGCAGTAATTTATGATACGCCTGCCCTCATGGCAGGCGTATCCCATTTAGCATGCATTAAAAATGAGGTACTTTCACTTAATTATTTTATATTATTACAATTAAATTTAAAAAAAAAACAAATAGTCAGCTCAAAGCGGCCATAGAAGGCAAAGCGAGCACGCTTTGTATTTCGGTTATTTGTAATGGCAGAGCAATGTTGCCGCTCTGGCGCATAGTAAACATCCCGCCCCGCCCTGCGCAGTGATGCGATGGCGGTCAGTGGAGGCGGAAGGTTGCAGTGACAAAAATTCTGTTATTGCACGTTTTGTTAAAAAAATACGAGGTAAGTTGAACTTGATTTGATTAATCTCTTAAATATTTAAAGGTTACTATTGTGTCGGTTTAAATACTTTTCTACTTAGCTTTGTTTGTGAAATGATTCTGATTCTGTACTATTATTTCCGGACTTTGATAAAAAATGTAAGAGCAACTAATTTTTAAAACAAAATGGTACGGCTTTGCCCTTAATTAAAATATTTACTAATAACGTAGTTATGACTTTATTATTACCTAGTGTTTGCCTTTGAGTTTGTCTGCGTGATCTAGGTAGTTATAAGAATCGTGCATTTTATTCATTTTTCCGGAATAATGGTAGATAAATCTCAAGACTTTTTTCGATTTATTAATTAAGTATCTCAATATACGCATGTGATTTTGTTTCATTGCTGTGTGTAAACTATATAAATAAATGCACCAAAAAATGCACAAAACTCATTTATATAATATGTAAGTATATGTTATATAATTGTTTTGTTTTAGATAGTCAACAAATATGAGAGGACAACTAACCAGGCATCATGGGACGAGGCCACTATGGCACGAGCTATCAAAGAATTTAAAAAATTGACACCTAGTTCAAACTAATTGTTTTATTTTTTATAAATTACATACAATACATTTTTAGCACTTTTATTTCATCAAATGTGATGTTTATGTTACTGGAAATTATGCAATTCATGTGAATGTTTGTGCTGGCCGTGTTGCCCTATGGCCGCTTTAGGGGGGCCCTCGGGCAAAGCGGGTTTTTGACAGGTTGTCGTAAAAACCAAATCGTATAATCATTTTAAGGTTTAGGCAGATTTTAATTACACAAAACAGAAATTTAATAAATTCTCTACCTAGTAGTACATTATTTTCGTAGAAAATATAATATTTATTGAGACTTTTTTTGAACTCAAAGTTAAGGTGGCCGCTTTGAGCTGACTTCCCCTACTCACGTCTAAATTAAATGTCAAAAATAATGGATTAATTATTTGTTACAATTAATGTCAACTAGTATCATGAGTGTAACATTAAAAACGACGCGAAAGTGAAGCGAAGGTACGAGGGAACTGGAAATCGTCTGAGGATGCTTTGCAATGGCAGACCCATATGCAATAGTACGTACCCGAGAAAACCGCTATATTGTTGTCTCTGTCTTAAGAAATCACCACCTCAATGTAGTTGGAATCCAGCGACAGCTTCTTCAGACCCCAAGAGACTACATTAGTCACGTTTAGTGAGAATGGGACTTGTTGATGCAAACCTGAAGCCCCAAAGCGTAACAAGTGGCCCCAAACTCGAGATAGTAGTCAAGTAGAAAGACTCCACTACTTTCCGAGAACACATATAATGATGTAAATCGAATGAAATAGAATTTTGTTCACAGGCGAGCCACGTACTCACTACATACTTCCGATGCAAGGCGACGGAGGTGAGCGATATACTCATGCCTATTTAGCAGAACCACTGCACTGTATTGACAGGGCCCTGAAACAGACCCTGAAGAAAAAATGCAAGAATATTCTCCAACATTACCTCGTGTTTAGTATGTGAAACTATCTTAAATCAGCGCCCGAGCAGGCCAATAACAGTAACAAGAATGTAAATAGGGTGTAAAATCTTCTAATAAATTATGTTCAATTTTTTTGCTAGTAAGTTAAAAACAGAATATTTTAAAGGTGTGGTAATAAATTTTGAAGGCCAGTGTATTGCAAAATTATAAAATCGATAGACAAAGATATGACGGAATTATCGGAAACTAGATAATTTTTTTATGATAACGTTTGGCGTAGACCGTAGACGTTTTGTAGCAATCGTAGCACTTGCTACGCCGTAGTATTAACACTGCATTGTGCAACTACTAAAAAAACAAACGATATCATTAGTTTTGTCAACATCCTAACCGTCGCTTCAGTCGTACAATACCGACATTATACAATACAAGCTTTGAACAACAGAGTTCTCGAGACAAAGACCAAGAACCTCCTTGTTCTACGATACACGGCGCGAATTAAGGGCGAATTTACTGTAAAGAGTTTTGAGTGAAATATTTCCAATAAACAGTATTGAACGGTGGTGTGTGCACAGTAGGGGTGTCAATCAGTCGCCATTCGTTCGCGGTGTTGCACAAAGTCGCGTGGCGGCCGGCGTCGTCGGCGCACCAATTGTTTGCACAATATTGCACAGAGTAAACAAACACAGCGCCACATCATAGGCAGCTGCAGAAGATCCTCTACAAACAAGGCACCAAAAACGTGTGAAACACGCGTCTCTATAAATAATTTTTAAGTCTACTTAACAATGCAGCACGCCGAGACTGCTAATAAGTCACTGCTGTAACAAATAGTGATGATCCAAGTTCATAAGAGATAATGTGAGCAATCAGTAAAGCAATAAATACTTAATAAATAAAGAAAACTAAGCAGTAAAATCAATTCAAAAGACTACGAGCACGTTGTTCAGGTTTACCTAAACAATGTGCACATTTGTGTGTGTTGGAGAGGATGTGTATTCATAAGCATGTAAATCATTTCATACGTAAGTAGGGGTTTCATAAGTGTATTGCGATCACAACATACAGTACCATGGCTCTACTGAGTGACACTAGTCGTTGTAGCGCGAGAGGTCGTCGTGTGCCAGTGGGCCTGTCCTCACAATGCCCCCGCGGGGCGCCCGCAGCACTGCGATCAAAGGGCAGCACTAATGCCATTAAACTGATCCTAATGATCGTTATACGTCAATATTCATAAAGATTGGCGCGCGGTGTATTGACGCGACGATTGTTTGCAAACCCCTTCCTCTTTGTTCTCAAATTACAATTATATCGACAAAAGGGTATTGGTACTTGACCAAGTATTTATAAATATTATTAATTATTTGTATTTTAGTTGCACGAAATATTTTAGTCGTGATCTATACAAATAAATAGTCCAGTTCCTCTACGGTCCGGACTAAGCGTTTCGCCTCGTCGTTTATACCGCGTACGTCGAAGGACTGGAACAGTCTGCCTGCTGCGGTCTTCCCGTCCGATTATAATTTGGGTGTCTTCAAGGCTAGAGTGAATAGGCTCTTAATAAACTAGTGCGCCTCACCATCAAAGATTGCATCGCTACTTACCATCAGGTGGGATCGCAGTCAAGCACTAGTTTAACTCAATAAAAAAAAAAAAAAAAAAAGTTACGAGGACAGAGCAGATTCTAGCAACACTCCTCTAACACTATCTTACCTTTACTTATTATCTTTCTTGCAGACCTCATTAATAATAATAATAATAATAATAATTTATTGTTTCCAAAACATAATACAACACCTTAAAATTATTGTTGACATTTGAGTTGCACATTAAATTAAAGCTAGTGAGGAACATCTGTGTCTGAACTAGATAAAAAATCTGTATTTCAGACATCAGCGCTCTAACTTAAGTCTATACAATATTTTTAAAATACCTAATAAAACAAGCCTTTGTGATAAAACTAAAACTTATATGAAAAGAAATTAAAAATATCCAAAAAATTAAATAAATAACATTAAAATCAAATTAGTTAGACTATAGAAATAAAATTAAAATATGTATTTAAAAAAAAAACAATCAAATGAATCACTCAATATTTAAATCATGTAGATTAGAAATTAATTTATAAAATAAAATATCAAAAAATAAATTAAAAAAGACATAACATAAATTCATGAATACGATTGGACTATTACGATATAAAAATATATGTAAAAAAGTGAGAAAGGCCTCCTGTGTGTAGTGTGTGACTGAGTGAGTGTGTGAGGGAGGGTGTGTAGTGTGTGACTGAGTGAGTGTGTGAGGGAGGTTGAGTAGGTAAGTTACTGTACTATTGAAAATAGGTTTCCGGTTTCTTCGTAATTTAGTTTGTGAATGTAGTTAATTAAAGTATTTTTACATTTTTTTCCATTTAAAGGATAAACGTCAATTTTCTTATTTATTTTCTCATTCAAAAAGGGATTAATGAATGCTTCCTGAACGTACACCTTCATGAACTCAAAACACACATTCTCACTTACCATTACTATCTAATTCAAGTCTCGATCGAATCAAAGGCTCTGTCATAGTCCACAAACGCTAAGCAGAGAGGCAGATTATACTCCTTGGTCTTCTGCTCAACTTATTGCAGCTTATTTATGGATCTACGATGCTGAAGCTTTTCCGAAATCCGGTTTATTCGGGAGGATGAAAGTCATCGTGAATGCGCGCGAAACGGATCGTGATAATTCTTTAAAACAACTTGTGGGCATGAATCAGAAGTGTGATGGACCTGTTTTTCTTAAGCAGGACATTGTCGCTCATCTTAAAGAAAAGTACCACCACACCTCTGCTCCATACCTGTGGCTTTTAATTCCCAAATGACTACTGAAGGACCGGTTCTGAAAGAAAAGAAAGAAAATACGTTTATTTGGCACACAGGTACACGCAATGATATAAAAATGTATTATAGTATGGGATCTTAAACTTAAAATATATCTACATTGTATGTCCCACGGCTGCGCCAAATAGGTCTAGTTCAGCATGATGCCAGGCCACTTCGTAGCAGTTGCCTGACGCTGGTTTTCAACTGAACCTTGCTAGGAGTCTACGGATGTTAATGAGTTGTTAGGTGTGAGATAAATAAATATATGTATATTATTATATGTAGGTATAAATTAGTGTGTAGTAAATGATAAATAATAGGAAGGTGTTATGTGATAGATATATAAGAAAAAGAAGAAAAAAAATAACATATACTAAGAATGAATAAGTCATCATCAAAACTATACGTAAATTCAATCACACAGTCCTTACGGCAAACAAAAAAAAACCGGTCCTAAGCGATTCAAATTACCGTAGTTCGTGTTACGTAACAATTTATCAGTGTGCCTTGGGTAGCTGAGCGCAACAGACAACTTGTCTGTTGCGCTCAGCTACCCAAATATATTATATTTATAATAGAGAAGTAAACTTCGTGTATTAGAAAAAAAAAAAACAAAATACCTATATTACGATCTGATTATAGTTGTCAGTGAAACCAAAATAATGTAACAGTGAAACCCAAAATAGTAATAACCATTTAAATGTTTGAGTAAGTAATGCATGTACGTATATATCACTTTTTTAATTGCAGGTCATAATGACTTTGTCATGTCACCAAAAAGACGATTATTGCAATTCAAGGAGAATGAAAGGCGAAGCCGTAACCGATTGCAAGTACCTGCTGCAAGTAGGCCAGGCCCATAAGGTAAGTGAACATACACGCAAATCGCATGACAGAAATGGCAAAAATGTAAAATTAAAAAAAAAAACAATATATATATATTATATGTTACTATAAAAGCTCGAACTATGGTAAATCTTAAGACCTTCCAGTAAAACCTAAGATTTACCGACATGGGTTGGTAAATGTAAGTATTTATTATAATGGGGCGAGTTTTTCGTGTTTTTACCATTCCAATTCAGTACATGCTAGGTTTTACCAATGTGGACTGGTAAATGTTCGTTTTAGGAATAAAACAATGATTACTTAATTCTACGTCATTTATTTCAAGGATGTATTAGTTAAAAACTTAAATGTAATCCTAACCTATTTAAATTATTTTAATTAAGGAATTGTATTAATAAAATTAGGAACAAGTATTTTTTATATATTTGAAATACTTCCTAAGCAATAAAAAATAACACAAGTAAAATTATCTTCTCACAAACATAACGCTTTACCTTGAATAATCTAACTGAATCTGTATTTTTCTTCTTATTTGGATTTAATAAACAAAAACAATCTTAATGGTTGTATTAACTAGTCTAATTGAATTATTATTTTTCTTATTATTTGGTTTTACGGTGCGCAGGTAGCGGGGGTGGCTGACTGCCCACGAGTACGAGTTGATGCGCTTTACATCTTATGACATGATTCTTTTTCAACATATACCGGGCCTTTAATGTAAATCCTAAGATTTACCAAGTGAATGGTAGTAAAAGTTCGAATCGCAAACTTTTATGAACATTTACCATTAGTAATTGGTAAATCTTAGATTTTACTGGAAATTCTTATGATTTACCGTAGTTCTAGCTTTTACAGTAACATTTATATATTAACGCATCCTTCGTTTTATGCAGGTCTCAAAAATATTCGGGAACGCAGGTGATATAGTAGACACGTCAAAAATCCCTCGCAACGGGCGAAAGGAGACGAGGCAGCTATAAGAGACAAACGGCATGCAGAAAAAATAAAACCCTAACCACCCACATAATTGTAACTATGTAAACCCTGTTTTATACAGGGTGGCCAGAACATTGACGTCCAAAAATAAAATTTAGGTCCCTCGTATCTTGGGGTATCCGAATCACCCCCATGTATGTTCCGCGACTTTTCATAGTTTTCGAGTTATGAATTTTTTTCTGATTTTTTGAGAATGATCGACCAGACCAATCTAAAATTTTTTTTTTTTAAAGAGTACATGATTTTGTCGAGATTTTTTTTTTGCAACTGAATCATCATGAGTTGTACTTTTATGCATAGAATAATCAGCTTCGTAACTGTGATGGAAGTTATAAAAAAATTGGTCTAAAGTGAAAAATTTACGTTCGTGAAATTATGACTTAGCTAGTCAACTTTAAATAAAAAATTTAAACAGGAGATTTCATGGTTCCTAAGTAGGCTTCAAAAATGCGCCAGACTCTCAACTTTCAGAATCATAAAAATAATAGCACTTAATAGGGCTACTTTGGCTTAAATCGGCCTTCAAAAACTGCAAGGTAGAAAATTCTTAAAATTAGCCATATGACGTTTTTTTGCCTATTTTCTCGTTCCTAAGGTTAATTTATGAAAACAACCGAGAGTGAGAGAGATAGCAATAATTCGGTCTCTTATCCTCTCAGCCCATTGTTATTGCAGGTAAAGGAGTAGCGCCTTCGTTTACAAACCATGGTGCACGAGAAAAGATCGCGCAAAGTTTTTGAATCTTAGCTTTCCTTCAAAAACTGCGAGGTAGAAAATTCTTCTGCACTGGATTCATGCGGAAGTGACGCCCGGGTGTCGCCACTGTGCGGAACGCTCGGAGGACATGGTGGAGCACACAGTCGAGATGTGCCTTGCTTGGGCGGAGCATCGCCGTGCCCTCGTGGGGGCGATCGGCGGCGGAGACGTCTCGCGCCAGGCCTTGGTTGAGGCCATGATCCGGAGCGAGAAGGAGTGGCAGGCGGTCGCCGACTTCTGCGAAGCAGTAATGCTCGCAAAGGAGGAGGCCGAACGCATCAGGCAACGGCGTTATCGCCGCCGCCGCCACCGGGATTTTGATCCCGATTTCCGGCCATCGTAGGCGCGGGCTTGCGGACAGTGAGCAATGGGTAGCTCACTGTCCGGCCGTCCGGTAACTGTCCGGACCAAGCCCAAGTCGTCGACGGCGCGGACTGTTCCCGCGCGCCTCAAGGAGTTGTCAGCAACAGCAGGGACCCAGCCGGGTCGAAGCCTACTGGGGCCAGGGTTATCCGAAAGGGCGCTCGAGCCCCGGTATGAAGGCTAGAAGGAACGGAGTGGGTCTTTTAGTCAGTAAGAGTCTGACACTATCTCCCGCTCCGCCCAAGGGCGGGGCAATCAATGCATGATTTTTTCCCACCATAAAAAAAGGTAGTAAATTCTTAAAATTAGCCATCTGACGAATACTTTGCTAACCAAAAATGACTGCAAGAAAAGCTAAGATTCAAAAACTTCACGCGATCTTTTCTCGTGCACCATGGGTTGTAAACGAATGCGCTACTCTTTTACCTGCAATAACAATGGGCTGAGAGGATAAGAGACCGAATTGTTGCTATCTCTCTCACTCTCGGTTGTTTTCATAAATTAACCTTAGGAACGAGAAAATAGGCAAAAAAAAAATCGTCATATGGCTAATTTTAAGAATTTTCTACGTCACAGTTTTTGAAGGCCGATTTAAGCCAAAGTAGCCTTATTAAGTGCTATTTTTTTTTATGATTCTGAAAGCTGAAAGTCTGGCGCATTCTTGAAGCCTACTTAGGAACCATGCAGTCTCCTGTTTAATTTTTTTTTTTAAAGTTGAAAATCTAAGTCATAATTTCACGAACGTAAATTTTTCACTTTAGACCAATTTTTTCATAACTTCCATCACAGTTACGAAGCTGATTATTTTATGCATAAAAGTACTACTCATGAAGATTCAGTTACAAAAAAAAATCTCGACAAAGCCATAAACTTTTTTTTTTAATTTTTTTTAGATTGGTCTGGTCGATCATTCTCAAAAAATCAAAAAAAAAATTCATAACTCGAAAACTATGAAAAGTCGCGGAACATACATGGGGGTGATTCGGATACCCCACGATACGAGGGACCTAAATTTTATTTTTGGACGTCAATGTTCTGGCCACCCTGTATTATAGTGAAACATATTTATTAATTAATATTATGACCAAAGACAAATTATATTAAAAAATGGCACGTATATTAATTATTAACGAAACGTTTAAATTAGTTAGGTTTAACTTTCGCTGCGCATCGATCAAAATCAAACGTCTTCTAAACGTACTAATCGTGTTTATTGTTCTAATAGGCGGTGGCAAATTATTCCATACTTTACTATCCGCGTAACGGAAACTGCCTCTAAATGTTGCTGAACTATGGCGCTGCGATGAGAGTTGTTGCAAGCATTGCCTTCTTCCGCATTCACGTCTACTAGTGATCCAACTCAGCTTATTGTAAAGGTAGTCTGGTTTTTGGTATTTAATTGCACCGAATAGAAGGCACGCCAAGTGTAGATTCGATTCAATTTTTAGGGTAAAGTGCTTGTTAAGGAATGGCGTTATGGGAGGAATTTTATAACAAAAACGAGCACACGCGTTTTGAACCCTTTGAATAAGCCGGTCTGTACGAGCCAGTAGGCGTGGGCCGTACACTGTGTCTGCATAATTCAATCTGGACAAAACCAGACTTTCCACAAGCTGCTCCCGAAGTGTTTCGGATAGGTAAGGCCTCATTTTATACAGAACTTTTAGGCGATAAAAGCAGTTTCTTACCGATTCGGCGACATGCTTTTCGAAACGAAGGTCTTTGTCCATAATAAGACCAAGGTTCCTTGCTTCATATACTCTGTCTATCGGTTTGCCCATCAATTCGAGTGAAAACGTAGCAGGTAGTTTAGCTAATTGTTGTTTAGAGCCAAGTATCATGAATTTGGTTTTGGTTGGGTTTAGCAACAAGCAATGTTCCTCGGACCAGGTTGCAATTCTGCGAAGATCGTCGTTTATGGCATTATGATACTCGTCGGGATAAAAAGATATGTAAAGCTGGACATCATCAGCGTATATATGATACTTGTACTTCTGCAGGCATTTAATAATATCCGCGCAATACAAGATAAAGAGTATTGGACCTAAAATAGAACCCTGCTGCACTCCTCTCTCTATAAAACTACGTGCCGATTTCAGAGTGGTGCCATCCCCCAAACGTAAATTCACAAATTGCTTCCTATCACTGAGGTAGCTCCGAAACCATTCCACAGCGCCAGAGTCGAAACCATAATATCTTAACTACGATAATAATAGTGGTATATTAAGTGCGTCAAAGGCTCGGGAAAAATCGAGCAAAACCAGATACGTACACATTCCCTTATCTTGGGCAAACAACACATTGTCAGTAACATCCAGTAAAGCAGTAGCGGTACTTCGCTGCTTTCTGAATCCCGATTGCAAGTCTGGTAATATGCTATTCTGCTGCAAAAAAAGGGTTAATTGGTCACACACGACCCTCTCCAGTATCTTAGACAGACATGGCAAAATGCTAATAGGTCGGAAGTCCTTTAGCTCAACCGGATTTGAATTTTTGGGTAAGGGCTTGACAGACACAATCTTCCATTCTTCGGGGAATTTTGAAGTCATTATTGAGCAGTTTATTATGGCCGTAATAGCATTTAGCGTGTGAGGTAGGGTCATAACAATCATGTCCAGGGTAATGTGATCATAACCCTCGGCATTACTTTTAAGGTTGGACATAATGCGAGAGATGTCAGTCTGCTCCGTTGGAACAATTGAAAAAATTGCCTCACCGTGTTTTTGGTTATCGTAATCAGTCAACAGTGACACGCTTGCCATCTTGCTGCCAGGAACTGTCAAAAAGTTATTATTAATTAGATCATGATCTGTGAAGTGCGACGGTAGGTCTTGTCTCTACCTGCTTTCAGGAGTTCGGCCGTAATTCCATCATCTCAAGGCGTATCATCATCAAAATAACAAGGCGTGGGTCCTTGTTATTTCAAGCTGCTTCAGAACCATCCTAATCTCCGGGTTATCTTCAGAATAGTGTCGGGTCAATCTAGCTCTTGGGTCGTTTGCTAGATTCGCAGAGAGTTTGATTAGTTGACGTGCACAACTGTCAATCCATTTCTCCATAAACAACATACGCTTTTATAACAAGTTGCTAAAGTTGCTCACGGAATTATGCGATGGAAAGTTCAAAATCCACATCAAGCGTCTCCTTGTCAAGAAAGCTATATTTTTTTTAAATTAAATTTATCTAGTGCTTGACTGCGATTAAAGACTACATTGAAGATTGCTTATATTTGGGTTCCCTGGTTCCATCATTCCCGCATCTAATCCGCGCGACGAACCATCATCCCAAAGATGGTGGGATGAGCCCCTCTGCAAAGTAGTTCAGGAAAACCTGATTGCAACATTTACTGTTCCTGCAGAGCGAGCGCGCCTGCTGGCTGTGGGACAGTGGGAGTCGGGGGCTTCACGCACTACCATCGTCGAACATTAGCACCTTGTTCGATGATAATACTTTCCACCTCACTGTTACCTTACGTCTAGGTGCTCTCTGCTGTTCTCCTCATCGCTGTGGCGAAGTCGTCAACAGCCTCGGACACCACGGTCTGTCATGCAGCCGTAGTGCGGGTCGCATAGCGCGACACGCGAATATCAACGACATCATCAGATGCGCTCTTGTCACCATCAGCGTTCCAGCCGTATTAGAACCCCATGGCCTGGCACGCGACGATGGCAAGAGACCGGACGGCATGTCGTTATTCCCTTGGAAGATGGAAAGGCCTTTAGTATGGGACGCTACATGTGTCGATACTCTTGCGCCTTCACATCTTCCTAGCTCGTCGTGTCGTGCTGGTGCTGCCGCTGCGGAGAACCTCAAGCGGCGGAAATATAACAACCTTGTTGGAAGTTATTTTTTCGAACCGTTTGGGGTTGAAACTCTCGGATCGTGGGGTCCGAGTACTCACAAGTTGTTTAAAGATGTGTCGAAACGTCTAGTTGACACTTCGCGTGACCCAAGGGCTGGCTTTCACCTCGGACAGAGGGTAAGCATTGCCATACAGCGTGGCAATGCCGCCAGCCTTTTGGGCACATTACCAGTCGACTGCGATGTGGAAGAGTTTTTTGACACCATATTTTAGTTTGATTTTAGTTAGTTGGAATTAGCGTAGGGTTTTATTATTATAGACTATGTCGAAGATAAGCTTGTTTGGCAATGACTACCTCTGCACATGTGGCCCCCTGGTAACTCATTAATATTGTGTCTATTAACTGCTCCATTTTGTTTTAATATTTACTTTTTTTTTGTTTTCTAACATATTGCTTTTGCAATATTTTTTAAATTATTTAGACTTCAACTATCTTAAATTCGTTGGTAATTTATTTTGTTAACATTTTATTGATAGTTGTAATTATTTATATTTTTAGATTACTTCTTATTACAACTCACTTTTTTTATTATGATGTTATTTTGTGCTTTTGGGTATAATATTGACTGATCTACACTGTTCTTACATAATATCTATTAATACTGTAATATGGAAATATTGTATCAACAAACCACTTTTTTAAAAGAGTAATCATGGAGTTTCTTGCCGGTTCCTCTCCATAGGAAACGACCAATTTGGAACCGTTCACTAGCTTCTGACGTTTTATAAGTGCCCATGTAGGCCCATAGGCCTATTCAAAAAATCATCATCATTTTTAGGGTTACTTACCCAAACGGTAAAAACGTGTGTCAGTCACCAAGCTGTATATCTGCCATGGCCGGTCTTCACACCATCTACTCTGCCCAATCAACATCTCTTGCCTTGGAGCCGTTATTCGGCAGTCCATGGGACTAGCACAAATAATACGGCAAATAAGTTCAAATCAGTAACTTAATAACGTAGGGTTGACTCGTTCAATCGTCTCAGTTTTTAATTTGTCCAGAGCGGCCGGCCGGGCGAGTGAGGCGCGGGGGGGGTTGTACGGCGGGGTGATCCCGGCCGGCAATAAGCCCGGATCAACCGCTCTAATGAAAACTGTCGCCGACAAACAAGCCCGATAGATGTTGCCGCTAAATTAAACTATTTCGCGAATACATTAACTGAGCCCGTTCGGACATGCGGCTCCTACTCAGACATTTATTACTTTCAGCCCATCGCACATGTTACCCTACACATTTTTATTAGCATAGAATTCAAGGCTTACTTTTTGTTCAAAATCTAATTTCCGATCATTTATTTCCAGTTGTGACTGAGCATGCTAGATAGTGCCGAATAAATGATGTTAGATAGGTACCAACTACTTTCGTTTCGTACATTTCGTTACAGAAAACTTAATAGTATTATAATTCGATTCGCAAATACAACTCAATTCAAACATGATTACTTTACTAATTTTTATTGTCTTACTTGTAAATAGAGTTCTCAGAACGACTTACAATTTGCATATAAAATCTGTTAGCTCCATCACATCAGGGAAACATCGAAAGCTTATAAAAATGTTTTGTATGATGCGTGTGCAGACGTGATGGCAGATAATTGAGAGATAACCCTCGACGCGCGACAATGGAAGTGGCGCGGCGCGGGCGGCGCGGTGCGGTGCTGTAATTAAAACGCGACGAGGCGCGAGCTGTCCTCACGTCACACACACGCGCGGGACACTTACGTCTCGTTAGGATCGCCTCGCAGCACACCATTTTCTCTCCCAATTTTACTAATCAAACATTTTATATAAGTAAGTTGAACGCTAATAAAATAATTCAATTCAATTTAATCATTTCTATATTATGAGAGCGCAGTGTAGACCAGTCACCTGGTACTAGACATGGGCAATCCACCCACCCGGGTTTATTCCCAAGTAGGAAAATACCGGGTGTTTTGGGGAAAATACCAGATAAACACCTAAAGTTTTGGTTTTATTTTTATTTTTAAACTTAAATTATGCTTTTTTTCGACCAGACCAAATGTATGCTCCACAGTGGAGATAAAAAACAAGGAAAGTCCGTAATCCCTTATCTCTTAGTCTGTCTAAAAAGTCAAACAACTTGAGAATTTTTTAACTATATTACTTAAATTATTTAAAAAAAAATCTTATATTTGATACGTTATACTCGTATTAGTAAACAATGATCAAGACCTCTTAATCAACCCTTATTATTCAACCAGTGTTGGCTATAAATCAGATTTCATTGTATCCTAATAATAAACCCAAGTCGTTCGGCTTTTTAGATAGACTATACGTACCTACCTACTAAATTCCATTTAATAATAATAGTGGTAAGTACTTATGGCGACCCTTTCTAGAACTTGCCAGGCCTCTGTACGTACTTCCATTCTAGAAGCTTCGCACAGCAATGCGTTTTAATTGTTTTAGCTTCAAACTAGCAACCACTCTTACAAGAGCTCTTGATTTCATCGAAGATATGGCGTGTTCAAGTTTCGCTGTAACAATATTATCATCCCCAGATTATCGTCGTTTCCAGAGTCATCACGAACCGTTTCGCACTCAGGTTCGCCTTTTTCCAGCCTCCCGAACAAGCCGGATTCCGAAAAAGCTTTAGTACCGTGGACCACATACATACGCTGTGACAGTTTATACAGAAGACTGAGGAGTATAATCAGCCTCTCTGCTTAGCGTTTGTGGATACGAGAAAGCCTTTGATTCGGTCGAGACCTGGGCTGTACTGCAGTCTCTCCAACGGTGCCAGATTGACTCTCGGTACATCGAAGTGCTGAACTTTTTTTCAGAAACGCCACCATTTCAGTCCGACTTCAAAGTCAGACATCGAAACTTATCCTCCTTGCAGCGAGGTCTGAGGCAGGGAGACGTCATTTCTTCGAAACTGTTCACGGCCGCTATGGAGGATGTCTTCAAGGTTAGGTTATCAGGATATTAGGCGTGTACATATAGTACATAGTACACACCTTCGGTTTGCCGGCGACATAGTAGTCATGGCTAAGACTACGGCGGAGCTCAGTACAATGCTCAATGACCTTAGTAGAGCTTCCGAAAGAGTGGGACTTAAAATGAACATAGCCAAAACCAAAGTCATGGTAAACAACCATGTAGCACTCACTCCCGTTTTCTTTAGCCTACTAACTCACCAAATCTGCTATTACATTAAACAAATTTAAGTCTTGGCTTAAATTGTAGATAAACTCCATACCCGTATGTACCGATGGCTTGGAGGCAAGTTAGCGTGCAACCCGTACCCAAGGAAGACAGTAGGGCTGACCCTGCTAATTACAGACCTATCTCGGTGACGTCCATTCTCTGTAAGTGTATGGAACGAGTGATCAATAATAAGCTCCTGGCATACCTGGAAGCTAATCTAATGACATCCTCAGTGATCGCCAATACGGCTTTCGCCGAAATCGATCAACTGCGCTTTGGGATCTTCTAGCGTATGCCACTCACATCTGGAGCGAGGCCATCGAGAAGCATGGGAAAGCCCTTGCAATCTCCCTTGATATCTCGAAGGCTTTCGACAGGGTCTGGCATGATAGCCTTATTGCTAAGCTTCCTTCCTTCGGTCTGCCCACTGGTCTGTGTGACTGGATCGCAGACTTCTTGAGGGGGTGATCCATCCAATGTGTTATTGATGGCTGCTCGTCCGGTCAAATAGATATTAATGCCGGGGTCCCTCAGGGGTTGGTGCTCTCTGCAACACTGTTCTTGTTGCACATAAACGACCTACTTAAACTCGGTACCTTTGGATATGCAGACGATAGTACTGTTGTTGAGAGTTACGTGTCCGATGCACGTACTAGTGGGTTATAAATCCAGTCTTTCCGAGAAGCTATGGTTGAGCGCTTGAATTTGTCCTTGGAGGCAGTATCCGATTGGGATAGCCCCAATCGGATACTGCCTCCAAGGACAAGTTGATCAAGTTCAATGCTGCTAGAACCCAGGCGTATCTTTTTTCCGCCAAACGGAGCCAATTCTACCCGGCTCCATCTTTCCAGGGTGTAACCGTGTCGATAACCGATAGCCTTTAGCTTCTTGGGGTAACGTTATCGTCTACCCTCAATTTCGGCTCTTACATCGAGGCAAAAGCACAACAGGCTGCCAAAAAACTGGGGATCTTAGCTAAGGTGCAACAACAGCTCCTCAACCTATACCAAGCGCAAGTTCAATCGTATAAGGAGTACTGCTTTCATCTTTGGGATGAGTCTACCAAGTATCAGCTTGATGCTCTGGAGTCGATTGAGAAGCAAGCCAAGAGGATCATCGGTGATGATGTGTTTGTCGAATCAAAGCTCCAAAACCTTGAGCATCGACGCAGAGTTGCTGGCCAGACGGTTTTCTATCGATTACATTTCGGGGAGTGTGCGTTGAAATTGCACAATTTAATTCCACCAAGTCCGTTCCATCATCGGACCACTAGACGTACGGCGTTGCGCCATCGGTACACGTTGAATATCCCACCCATTCGTACAAAGCGTTTTGGAAATACATTCATTATGCGTACAGCTAAGGAGTGGAATTCCCTGCCGGAGTCTGTGTTTCCTGATAGCTTCTTTAAGTCAAGAGTGAATTGGTTACTTCTAGGCAAGCGTGCTCCATCGTCGGCCACATTATCACTTACCATCACCACTACCATCACCATAGGTGAGATAGCGGTCAAAGGCGAGCTTGTCAATAATAATAAAAAAAACCCTGAAGTTCTTCCTTTTGTGTAAGTTCGAGTCCTAGAGCGTGCTGCATGCACGGCGTTCTCACTTCAAATTCATCAACAAAAAGAGAAAGGTACTTAACAATACCACTTTTTATAATTATTGATTTTTCTATCCCAAATAAACATCTTGCAGTCGCCTAGAATTAAATTAACGGTTCTGTAAATTATCCACAAGATCATAAGAATATATAAAAATAACATTTAAAACTTGTTTTTAATATTTCTTAGTTATTTGCAGAAAACAAAATAAAACCCATTTTTTGGGTGTTTATGGGTGTTTTCGGGAGTTTATTGGGTGCTTATCAAAGCACCGGGAATAAACCCGGTGCTTTGCCCATCACTGCCTGGTACAAATTTTTAAGTTGAACGAAATCGAAAATGAACTCGAAGTTAATTTTCGATTTCGTTCAACTTAAAAATCTCTCTGTCTCTCAGTCTTCAGAATCTACAGTTTTCTGACATTTATTTATTTATTTAAGGATCATCAAAATCAGGATCAGGAAAAAAAAACTTAAGAAATAGAAATTGGTACACGTAACCTGGTTCTATAATGAACACTCAATTATAGGCAACCACAGCTTAAGATTATAGGCAACCACAGCTTAAGGAGAAAAGAAGAAAATACATTCACATTATATAGAATAAAAGACTGCCGGATGAGGACTGTCGTCATAGGATCTAAAGACAAAAGTCCTTACAGGCATGCACTGTTTGCGCATAGAGATGCCACGTCGGGGTGAAACTCTATAGCGGACAGAGTTCTAGCGGGCCCTTATGGCGATATGGCGCTATAATCATTACAGTAAATCCCTTTTTTCAGGAGTGGTGTTCCGTGTCTTGGTACAGGTCATGGTCTCGAGCAAGGAGTACTGGCAGGTGATCGCCTCTTTCGTCAGAGTCACAGCACAAATCATTCAAATGTTCCTAAATTAAACGATTGCATCACTGCTTACCATCAAGTGGGATCGCAGTCAAGCACTAGTTTATATCAATTTAAAAAAAAATCAAAGTTGTACGTAAACTCACACTACCTATTCCTATTTATTTCACAACTGAGTTGTTTTTTTATGTATTAGTATCTAGTGATTTTTAAGGGTTTCACATCTCAGTTAGCAAAAACGGAACCCTTTTAAAACCAATTTGTTGCAAGTTTGTCTGTAAATACCGTTTTCTTTCAGGATCGCATAGAGGTATAAAGCTGAAATTAGTGTCAAGTACTGTGCAGTGACAAAATCAAACTTCTAAGTCAACGCAACCCAAATATAAGGCTTTGCTCCGTTTATGACGCATATATTGACGCTTGCAAGATCAAAACCTATAGGAAACTTCTTGTTAACCTTATTATAAGTTTGCCAAGAAGCATAAGTATTTACGAAAAAATCGGAAAACCTTATATTTATGCTACTACTATACTATACTACTACAGCTACCATACAAAATACTATTTGTGATTAGAAGCTTAAGTTTGTACTAATCCTTTGGTACCAAAGTACAACTCGCACTGGACAGGTTTATTTTTATTTCAACACAATGACAAAGGATCGTTTGACATCACATACTAGAGCACTAAAGCCCCGCGTGAAACGAAATTATTCTTGAAAGCGCAACTTTAAAGTTCTATAAATGATTTGTTGAGATATTTTAATGATTCTTTCATATTGATTAAAATACTTTAATTTTTAAATGAAAACATCTCCAACGAGACATTTTACTTACATTCCACCATTGACTTCAAGTAGTCATCACATCTCAGTCACAGCATCCAACTATTGCGAAAGTAAGCATACAATGAGTCTCACGATGAACACCGAGACTCTTGATCATCGTTAATCTCTTCAGAAACACAAAAAACAAGCAAACACCGAAACCCATCAGCAGCATCTGCTTGATATACTGTTACTGATATCCTCTGTACAGGTGATGAATCCTCTGTTATGCAGGTGAGAGGCTGCCACCAGTGCACCATAAAATATGCAACTACTAATTAAATTTACCACATCATACATTTCCTACCCATACTCCTTTCTATCCAAGCCGTGTTCCTATTTGCTGCAGACTGTAGGGATCGGTATTACCACTTCTAGTAAATCAACAGATACTGCGTGATCCGAAGTGTCGCAGTACGCACATAGGTATGCAATAAATCTGCGCGGGGTCGACAAATAGTGCGCGCTGGACCCGCTCACAACGACATGCACGTGTTAATAGACATCGAACCCCGCCGATGTTATCAGTTCTATAGAAACGGTTGCGACTCGCAGCTCATAGAGACGTGCACCTGTGTCTTTGTGTGTCCTCTTAAATCATATCGTGTCGCAGGAACCCTTTGCTCGATTCTCCACGGACGCCACAGGCCAGGCTGCTCCGGCTGAACGCATTGTTCTATGATTTATGTGGGACACGGAGCTGATACAATGCTAGAAAGGTGTTAGAAATAAGTTCACGGTGTTAATTAGCTGCAAGAAACACCAATCTGTAGGAGCGGCACGACTCATTCAGACTCCTTTGTATTTAGAATGGATCTGGGCTTATTCCGGAACGAAATAGACTAAGCATTAGGAGCACTGGCATCTTATTAGCCCACTTATTACTGAATAGCTGGAAGGCATTCATTATGTAGTATGATGAGGTACCTATATGGTGAGTTTGCACGATCACCCTCAGAATAATATATCTTTATTCTGGGTGATTGTATTTTTAACATTTAAACGAGATTCATCTATGTATATGAAACGACGTAAACTATAGTTCATTTGTTCGTTGTTTGTAACACAATCAATGTTTATGACCAATATGTAAATCCACTATGTAATGTTTAGAACCATATCGATCAATTTTTTATAAAAAGTTTTACCCTTATTTCGATAGATGGCGTTGGGATCAAATTAGATCGCGCTATCGTTTTGTTACACGAGTTTAATAAGGTGTTTCGTCAAATATAAAATAAACCCGCTTTTTTGAACCAGCAGATCAGAGCACAATAGTCGTTTCATTTCGAACCCTATTAGTGATCCCATTAGATCATTTATTGCCAAGCCCGGCAATAAACATTGGTCCATCGACCCTGGATATCAGACCCGGAACAGTCTGACTTTTTGGTGTTAAGCGGAGCCAGCTTTGGTCCGCACCCCAAGTACTCGCAGTGGATTGCTGCGGCAAAGTACTGGGCATCCCGCATAAGCTGCGACAGCTTCGCCCAACTTGTTGGACGGCTCAGCCTGTGGTGAGATTAGTAGTTCAACGAGACGCCACAGAGGGCGCTACGAGTAGTACATTTCAAGATCAGTCTTCGAGTTGAGGAGACAGCTTCGTTCAGCAAGGTGGACGAGGACGGCGATAGCAGCCGGGAGTTCAAGTTCAAAGTGACGCTACAGGGGGCGCCACTAGTACCTACCCAGTTCAACCAACCTACGTGTTTGTGTGAGTGAAGTGCAATCGTGAGTACAATTCAATTAATTAAACAGTAGCAGTGATAATTAATAAACAAAGAATCAGTCAAGCAAATCTGAACTTTATTTCAAGGAAGATTTTAACTTGAACATTTTACAAGAGTGATTTAATGTCAAGCAATTTTCAACTTTATTTCTATGAACATTTTAACTTAAGGATTTAGTAATATATTTTAACTTAGTTTTAAGAGTGTGCATGTTAGGACTTAGAATAGTTTTATAAAAAACGAGGGAACGGGGAACCCATGCCCGATTTCTGCCAGAGTCGATTTGTTTCTCAAACACTTGTAAAATTTTTCGTATTTTTTGAGACTTAGAAATATTTCATCAACCATTTAGAACACTTGTTATATTTTACATTTCTACGATATGCCTAGTGGTTTTATTCTATTGTTGTTTATTTGTTTACCTTTGACAACCTTGATTAATTGAACTATAGCTTGGTTATTACATTTTATTGTTTTTATTTATTAGGAACTTTAGTTAAATCAAATTTTAATATTTATGTTTTTTATCTTATACACTTGTTACTTTACACTTGTTGTTGTTTGTTTGTTATCTAAAATGGAAGGCAAAATTAATATATTAAAAGACTTTCAAACCGTAATTCAAAAAGCTTTAACTAATTTTAAAAAGAGTCCAAAAGACAGACTTACAGTAGAATATATTCATACAAGACTTGAATTACTTGAAAATGATTGGTCTTCATTTAAAAGTACTAAGACTCAACTTTATGGTCAATATAAATTAGAAGATATAATAGGTCAAAAGGTTGGGGATATCTATGATTCAACCGAAGATACTTATATTACCTGCAAATGTCTAATGAAATCTACACTTAACAGGATCAATATTAGTGAGTCGCAAATACAAAATAGTGGTCCTAACAATAATACTAGTAGTTCAAAATCATCTAATTCGTTCGTAAAGTTACCGAAAATCACAATCCCTACTTTTTCTGGTAAATACAGTGAATGGACAACTTTTCACGATTTGTTTGTTTCTTTAGTCCACAATAACACATCGTTAGATAATGTACAAAAACTGCACTATCTTAAGAGCCACCTCACGGGTGAAGCTGAGCAGTTGATTAGACACACCCCAATCACAGACGCTAACTACAGTGAATGTTGGTCGCAATTAGAAAGGCGTTATGCTAATAAGAAGTACCTAACCAATTGTATTTTGAAAAGATTGTTCGGCCAAAAACGTTTAAATGTTGAATCAGCTAGCTCATTAAAAGAATTGTTAGATACTACAAGTGACTGTTTAAGTGCTTTAAAAAATCTTAACATCGATGTGAGTACATGGGACGTTATCATCATTCATATCGTAACGTTCAAGTTGGATAATGAGACTCGTAAGCAGTGGGAGTTAAGTATTTCCAACGACTCCAGCAACGAATTGCCCACCTTTGAGCAGTTTAAAGTATTTATTGAAAGTCGGTTTCGCGCGCTGGAATGTATCGAGCCCAGGAAAACTGTGGTTCACCAGGTCAATCATAGTTCACACGTTCATAGCTCTAAAGCGATGTTAGCCACGAAGTCATCAAATATACGTTGCGAATACTGTTCGGAACCCCACAAGCTCTGCTTCTGTAAACAATTTGCTAAGCAGTCCACAGACAGCAGGCGCGAGTTTGTAGCAAAGAATAAAATCTGCTTTAATTGTTTAGGCGGCAACCATACCGTATACGACTGTAAAAAACAAACTTTCTGTCGAGTATGCAAAAAGCGCCACCATTCATTGCTGCACCCAAATGCAGAGAAAGATGGCCAAGATACGGCAGCAAAGTCTACTATTGATAACGCTAGTGCTTCAACTAGTGATAATCAGATAGTGGCATGCTTGTCTACGCGCAAAATCCCAAAACCGAGCCAGGTTTTATTAGCCACCGCGCTAATAAAAGCCGAGAATAGGATGGGTGAATTTCAAACAGTTCGAGCCTTGCTGGATCAAGGTTCGCAAGCTTGTTTTATAACCGAGGCCACTGCTCAATTTCTTCGATTGAAGAAAATTCCAGTCCGAGGTATCGTCTCAGGTTTGGGAGACAAGAGACCAACCATTTCTAAGTATATGGTTAATTTAACTATTAAGTCCACAGTTGATCACGAGTTTCAACTTAACATTAATGCTTATGTTTTGACTAATATAACGTCATACTTACCGGAACGAAGTGTGAGTACTAGTTCAATAGATTGGATCAATATTAACAATCTATGTTTAGCGGATCCTTATTTTAGTACACCCAATAAAATAGATGTGTTATTGGGAGCGGATGCTTACTGCTGCATTATGAAGGAAGGTATAGTGAAGAGTCCAACCCGTAATCTTATAGCACAGAACACCACTCTAGGGTGGGTCCTTTCTGGTGTAGTCAGTACAAACAAGGAAAGTTTAAACTTACATACAAATAATATAAGCGTACATTGCGCACAGTTCAACGAAGATCACCTTCTGAAAAAATTTTGGGAGATAGAAGAGCAAACCAGTACAAAGAAAATTTTAAGTCCAGAAGAGCAAAAATGCGAAGAACTATATATTAAAACTACTAAGCGAGATGATACAGGAAGATACATAGTACACTTACCGTTCCGTGATAATAATCCTGCATGTAAGGCCGGAGGTTCTCGTGAAATAGCTGAAATAAGATTTAAATCGTTAGAAAAAAGATTAAATAAGAACACAGATTTGAAACAAAATTATACAGAAGTAAATAATGAGTATTTACAGTTAGGACATTTAAGAGCTGTAAAGAGAGACGATAATAAAAAGAATGAAGCGGTTTACTTACCTCATCACGCGGTTATTAGAAAAGATAAGATCACGACGAAGGTCCGTGTTGTGTTTAACGCATCTGAAAAAAATAAAAAGGGAGTATCGCTCAACGACACTCTGATGGTCGGGCCGACACTACAAGCGGACTTGAGGCATACGATTCTGCGATGGAGAGTACACGCTATTGGTATTGTGGCGGACATAATTAAAATGTACCGTCAAGTTAGAGTAGCCGACGAGGATGCGGTCTACCAGAGAATACTCTGGCGAGATGATCCCAAAAAACCAATAGAAGATTATGAGCTGGTTACGGTGACTTTTGGGACAGCCTCTGCACCGTATCAGGCAGTTCGAACACTCCATCAAGTCGCATACGATGAAGGAGACAAGTATCCTCTTGCAGCTGCTAAAGTCTTAAATAGTTTTTATATGGACGATTTAATGACTGGAAGTAATAGTATAGAAGAAGGCGTAGAAATCTGTAAACAAATGATAAAATTATTGGAAAGGGGAGGATTTGTTTTACAGAAGTGGAACAGTAACAATCAGCAATTGTTAGATAGAATAAGTTCAATGCAGAGAAATGAAGTAGTACAGCAATTAGATCAAACGCAATTAAAAAAGGAAGTTAAGAATAAAGACCACCAGGATATCATAAATAAGGATAGGAAAACAGAAGAGAAGGACATAGAAATTAAGCTGGATAGTACAATAAAAATCCTAGGACTTACCTGGAACCGCCGCGAAGACTGCTTCCAATACTCCGTCAACCTTCCGCCGCCGACCACCACACCTGTAACAAAAAGATCTATTGTATCAGACATAGCTCGTTTATTCGATCCGTTAGGATGGTTAGCTCCTAGCGTGGTAGTAGCAAAAATGTTTATACAAAAATTATGGCTCGCAGGGGTGAGTTGGGATGAGGAACTAACTACCGAATTAAAAACAGAGTGGAGTACTTACCGTGGAGAATTAACCTTACTTGCCAAGATCCAGGTACCTCGCTGGCTTAGGACAAGTTCAAATGATGAACTCGAGTTACATGGCTTTAGTGACGCCTCGAAAGCAGCGTATTCAGCCGTTGTTTATTTGAGAACAATAGACACGGCAGGTAACATTAAGGTCTCTTTGTTGGTGGCTAAAACAAGAGTAGCTCCCATCAAACAGATCAGCATTCCTAGATTGGAGCTATGTGGCGCAGTACTCTTGTCAAAGTTGTTGGGAGAAACAGCTGAGGTCTTAAATATTCCAGAGATAAGGATCTTTGCATGGACGGATTCCACCGTAGTGCTATCGTGGCTTAGCAGCCATCCTAGCAGGTGGAAAACTTTCGTAGCGAACCGTACCTCGGAAATATTGGGCACTGTGAGTTCAACTCAGTGGTTTCATGTGTCTACCAAGCATAATCCTGCTGACTGCGCCTCAAGGGGATTACTACCTAGTTCACTTGTTGGTAATGAGTTATGGTTTTCCGGTCCATCTTTTTTAAAGAATAAATTAATCGAGTTCAATAGGCCAAAGAATCTTAAAACAGACTTAGAACAATCGATAAAGGTACATACAACGGCAGTTGCCCCGATAGAAAATTCATTTTTCGATAATTATTCTAGTTTACGTAAACTAGTTAGAGTTGTGGCGTATTGTCGACGATTTTTAAAAAAGGGCAAACATGATAGTAAATATTTAAAAAACCATGAAATAGATGCAGCACTACAAACCTGTATAAGGGTGACACAAATAACTGCATTTAAAAATGAATACATAGAATTAAAAGGAAAAGGTGATTTAAATTCTAGGTCAAGTAAATTAAAATCACTGTGTCCTTTTCTTGACAAACTGGGAATTATGAGAGTTCGTGGTCGGCTCGAAAAGTCACAGATGGATGAGCAAGCAAAACATCCAATAGTCTTACCGCACTCAAGTCATCTCACTCATCTCATCGTTGCAGACGCCCACGAACGAACTCTCCATGGTGGTCCCCAGTTAATGTTGAACTTTTTGAGGTCAGCCTATTGGATAATAGGTGCTAGATCTTTAGTTCAGCAATATGTACGCAAATGCGTAACTTGCGTCAAACAGAGAGCTAGCGTCAGGAACCAAATAATGGGTGATCTCCCATCAGTTCGTTGCACCCCTGCCAGACCATTCTTACACAGTGGCGTGGACTATGCTGGGTCCATCAGTATTAGGACAACTAAAGGACGCGGACATCACGCTTACAAGGGCTACATTTGCCTTTTTGTATGTATGTCCACTCGCGCCATTCACTTAGAAGTAGTTAGTGATATGAGTACACAGGCATTTTTGGCAGCTTTCCGACGTTTTGTGTCTCGTCGCGGTCACTGTGTTAAATTATGGAGCGATAACGGCACTAATTTTGTAGGTGCCTCCAGAGAACTACAAGAGCTGGCTTCCATTCAACCAGCTATAATAGAACACTTGGAAGCAAATAACACTGAGTGGCATTTTATCCCGCCTCACGCTCCCAATTTCGGTGGTCTTTGGGAAGCGGGGGTAAAATCCACCAAGTTTCACTTAAAAAGAGTGATTGGGAACTCCACCCTGACTTACGAGGAGCTTACCACATTCCTCAATCAAGTGGAAGCGTGCTTAAATTCGCGACCCATGAGCGTTATTAACTTTACTGATCCTGGTGAACCACTTCCTTTAACTCCTGGACATTTTCTTATAGGAGAACCATTAGTTAATGTACCAGACAAAAATTTCGAGAGTTCCAATGTGAATTACTTGACTCGGTGGCAATTTGTTCAACGAATGTTGCAGTCCTTCTGGAAAAGATGGTCATATGAGTATTTATCTAATCTCATGAATAGATACAAATGGGCCTCACAAGTTCCAGAACCCAATATCGGTGACGTTGTATTAATTAAAGAGGACGATTTACCACCTAGTCGTTGGTTATTGGGTCGTGTTATTGAGAAACACCCCGGTGCTGATAGCGTAACCCGTGTAGTCACATTGCGCACAAAATCATCCGTAATTAAGAGGCCAACATCAAAATTATGCGTTTTACCCATAACAGATCAATGAATTGTTTTTTTTTTATTATAAATTTAAGGTCAATTTTATTTTTTATGTTAAGTTTTTTTTTTACTAGATCAAATATTTGTTTTTAATTTTATTTTAGATTTTAGATCAAATGTTATCTTTATATATGTTAAAAGGTTGTCAGTCAATATTAAGGACAATTATGTGTGCAAAGTGTGTAAGCTTGTTATTAGGACTTATTGCAAGTTACAAAGTTCAACTTTTAGTTTTAAGTGCAACTTTTGAAGGCCATTCTTTCACTAAATGGCCTTGTTGGGCGGTATGTTTATGACCAATATGTAAATCCACTATGTAATGTTTAGAACCATATCGATCAATTTGTTATAAAAAGTTTTACCCTTATTTCGATAGATGGCGTTGGGATCAAATTAGATCGCGCTATCGTTTTGTTACACGAGTTTAATAAGGTGTTTCGTCAAATATAAAATAAACCCGCTTTTTTGAACCAGCAGATCAGAGCACAATAGTCGTTTCATTTCGAACCCTATTAGTGATCCCATTAGATCATTTATTTCCAAGCCCGGCAATAAACAATCAAAATGGTATAAACCAGAGCGCGGGCGCAGGCGACTGAGGTTACCGGTCGCGAGGGAGGGGGATTCACAACTCATCAATATTTGATCTGATCTGCCTTGTAGATGCTCTGACGCCCGCGCCGGTCACCGCAGCATCCCTCCTCTCATTGATATTCTTGTTTGTCAAATTAACTCTCCAGATATCTACCTACCGTACCTACTCTCTGATACTCTGTTACTATCACTTCTACGTTTCAAAGAGCAATACTTATTGAATACTGCCCTCCAGAATGATTTAATAGCACACGGTCCAAACATTTCTATATTCTTATCAACCATCACGACATCTATAGCTCATAATATTTCACCAATTCGAGCGCTTCTCTAAACTTTCTTAACTTTAAATTAAGTTTGGTCTTGGTTTAGCCTTTGAATCAGTCAGTCAGCGCCAGCAAAGGCTGACATTGACCCGCAACACACCGGCCAGGCGGCATCGCGGCAGTGCACAGCATTATGCAAATATCACCCCGAATTATAACTTCACCTACCTACTGAAACCTCTGAACATTGTACCGAGCTTTCGTAGCGACCACTGGATGTGAAGTACTCCATTATGGATAAATGGATATATTTTTCCTGTATAGTTTAAATTTTATAAATAGCTGTCGTTGAATATTTTTGCGACACATAATAATCGTTCTCAGCTTCTCTGCTTTCAAAAACGTCTATTGGCCTACTGCACTGCGAACATTAGTGAAGTTGCACTTGAAACTGGCTATGTGAAAATGTATTATATTTTTTTATGTATAAATTCTATTTACGGGACAAACTAGACCGATTTCGTCAATACTTGTAGGAGGAAACATGAGCCCGCGAAAGATGAAAAGAATGGAATCTTATAATAATTAATTATTATTGAACTAAATGTAGACACATTTTTAGTTCTAAAGTTTGCTCTGTACAACGCCTTGGATTCCCTAATTTGTAATGTTGTGCATGTATTGTGAATAAATGTATCGTTGTATTACTCGTCAGAGTCGTAACTCTAGCTTGTGGTTCTGCACCTATAACTCTATGCCTTGTTCTCCGATTCTTCATTGAATTTGTACTACTTTATTTACGAATGCTTAAACTAATTTTATTTTTTGTACCTCAGTTTCTCATTCTTTATATTGCTTAATTAATGTGTCATGCACTCAGATTCTTGAAAGCTTTCAGAGTATTTTATTATGTCTTTGTTTTTACTCGTAGTATTATTTTTTACAGCAATGGATGACCAATTTCTTACTATTTATTACCAGAACTGTAGAGGTATCCGCACCAAACTGCATATGTTATACGTGAATATATTGGATTATTGATACGATGCCATTGTACTAACGGAAACCTGGCTGACACCGGAGATATTCGACTCGGAAATCATTGATGAACGCTATACAGTATACAGGTGCGATCGGGATCGTGATGCTACTGGTAAGAGGGAAGGAGGTAGAACCCTGGTGGCGGTTTTAAAAACATTACACTCTGTTAAAATAACTCCCCTCAACACTCTTCATGCGTGCGTTGAACATGTTATTATACTGATACTCAGCATGAATAAGGGCAAATCGCATATATACCTCCAAAATCCCCAGAATGTGTCTACAGTACCTACTTTGAAATACTGGATGCTTGTCTTGAGGATATAAATATTGAGCGATTCTATCTGCTTGGTGATTTCAATTTGCTTTCTCTGGACTGGGACGAAAACAGCAATAGCCACTCAATGATTTTTTGTCTACACATAATGCTACCCAATACAACACCATTAAAAATACGCGTGATAGAGTATTGGATCTCTTTATCAGTAACAGTGATTGCACGATAGTATATACAGATAGAGCTAATTACGATAATATTAACAAAGATTTATCAGAAATAGACTGAGGCTCTTTGCTCTATAATTGCTCTGTGGTTGAAGCCTTGAACGTTTTCTACAACTTACTTTTCCAAATAATTAAAACACATATACCTTTAACAACGATACGGTCATCGAAATTCCCAGTTTGGTTTTCGCCGGCTCTCATACACATATTTAAGAACAAGTCTAAGGCTTGGACAAAATGGAAAAAGTATCAAAATTTATCAGATTATTGTGATGTATGAGGACTAAAGTACCTGCATAATACTATTTATAAGTTATGTTACACATTCTGTGGGTAAACCAACATAGTGTTAAGTCTTTTGTTCAACCGATCAGTCGCAATATACGTGTACCCGGACTCAGCTGTTTTATTCCCTGGCTCCGTATATCCCGGCATTCCCAAGTGTTCCAATTATGAACAATTTTCGCTTTTTAGATCCCGTTATCGTGCAGAGTGTAAAAATTGTTTTGACCGGTATATAAACTCAGTCGAAGATAGCATTAAACTCAATATTAACTATTTTTGGAAATTTATCGCAAAGCGCAAGTCATCTAATGGTATCCCCACAACAGTACGCTACAAAAACCAATCTTCATGCAGCCCTAGCGATATTTGTAATCTTTTCTCGGATTATTTCAAGTCAGTATATGAGTCGTCTACCGTGTCCAGTGAATCTTGTACAGGCTGGGAATGTTCCGAGGAATACTCTGTGGTGAATACTATTCAATTTACTACTCAGCAGGTATTGAGGCACCTTGAATCCCTAGACATTTCAAAGGGACCAGGTCCTGACACGCTTCCTGTAGTATTTCTTATAAAAACTGCAAAAAATATATGCGTTGCACTACAAATTATTTTTAACCGATCCTTATCTGAAGAAATCTTCCCTGATGTTTGGAAGCAAGCTAACATAATGCCAGTTTATAAATCGGGCCATAAAGATGACGTTGAAAACTATCGCCCAATATCGATATTGTTGGCCTTGTCGAAGGTTTTTGAGAGACTTGTGCACGATGAACTTTATCCCTTACTTCATAGTACTATTGCTCCACAACAGCACGGTTTTGTTAAAAAAAGATGTACTGTAACTAACCTTTAAGAATATTTTGAACATATTTTTAACACTATGGATACTGGTGTTCAAGTGGACTCGGTTTATACTGATTTTCAGAAGGCTTTCGACAGGGTCGACCACGACCTGTTGCTGAGAAAGATTGCGTTCAATGGTATGCGTGGCAACTTGTTAAGATGGTTCTCGTCATATGTTTCCAAAAGAACGCAGCGCGTAGTGATAAACGGCTATCAATCTGCCAGTATACTCGTGACGTCAGGTGTTTCGCAAGGATCAATTTTGGGACCCCTGTTATTTTCATTATTTATAAACGACATAGTTACATGTTTTCAAAATTCAAAATTTCTATTGTAGGCAGACGATTTGAAAATATTTAGGCCGATTAAAAACATCCATGACTGTCTTGCTTTACTATATGATTTAAATAGATTATCTGAATACTGTGTGCGTAACAAACTTAAACTTAGCGTTCCCAAATGTTGTTACATAAGTATCACCAAAAATAAAAACGTTTACAGGTGCTGTTACTCCCTAAATGATACTACACTTAAAAGAGTCTGCGAGGTGCGTGATCTAGGTGTAGTGATTGATGATAAGCTCCATCTGGATACACATGTCTACACAATTGTTAGCAGGGCCTGGCGAATGTATGGTTTCGTTATGCGTTCAGCCACTAATTTCGTTCGCCCCCAAACCTACTTACTTCTATACAAAGCCTTAATTATATCTCAACTAGAGTACGCAGTCGCGGTGTGGAACCCCCTCTACAACAAATATTCTGCGTGTTTGGAAAGGGTACAAAAGAAATTTTTAAAATCAATGAATTATAAATGCCTTTATTCCTCTACGTCGTATGATAACTTATTGAGGAGATACAATCTTGTAAGCCTTGCTAGTCGGCGAACATTTCTGGAGACTATGTTTCTATATGACTTCTGCAATAATGCTTATGACTGCTCCGATATTTGCAACAGGATTTGTTATTTAGTTCCCCGAAAAGTACAGATGCGTGCGGCGCGTAAGCAGTCATTTTTTGCAGTAAAATCTTGTCGAACGAATGCTGGTGTGTGAGCACCACTGCGCCGACTTACCGACAATTATAATAAGTATTTTCTCCAAATCGACTTGTTCTGTATGCCCCCCAGACGATTTAGAAATTCGACACCTTATCAAATCTGTAGAAGAAGTTGTTGTTGTTGTTATTGTCACAAGTAATTTGTGCTTCATACTTTTTTAATTTAATTCATTAAACCCCAAGCGAACGCCGGCGTTCGCGCACCTATTGTCTTTCTATTGTGTCTGTAATTTCCACGATTGAAAGGTTGTATTTAATAATAATAGTGTGTTTATTGAAACGCAATTTAATGTTATAATTATGCTAATCTTAACTTTATTCAATTTCATCTAAAGTTTTAAATTTTAATATCGAATTGTGTTGTAATTACCTAATTTGTCTGAATTGATTTTACTATAACATGTTTTATGATATTGCAACCAATTATAATCTAATTTTGTTAAATTTATTTTATTATATGTAAATCTTGTTATTGTCAATTTTTGATCAAAAGCGTGATTTTTAAGGGTAGTATATAAACGAGTGACTGTAAATTAAAATTTTAAGTGACAAAAATAATTATTTTGGGTTATAGAAATAATAAGTGAGCGACTGACTGCGAGTGACGAGAAATCAATAGAACAGCGACTTACAAACTTTAATTTGAGTTACTTAAAATACAAAATGAGAAGCTTCATAATATTTGAGTGACCTAATATTTGTTTGAGTGTCAATGTTTTGTCCTGCATTTTTTTCCAGATTTGGCCAATGATTTATTTATACTGAGCGGCAATTTATCTTAAATGAAGTGTTTCGAATGTCCTAAATATAAATGTACACAGTATCGAATGTCCTAAATACCGATATTTATGTATTATGTATGTCACAAGGTAATTTGATAATCCGGATATTGCGAAAACCCGAATAATTAAAAAATGGTGAAATAAAATCTGCGAGCAACTTGGTCGTAGCGTTCGCCGGCCGCTGCCGCGGCACCACGGCTCACGCGCGGTATGTCACAGTTCTAACCTAACCTAACCTATTTCACCCAGTTCAAATGATGAATCTACCTGCGACTAGATAATTAGACAATGATGAAAACATTTGCTAGCGTAAATTCCTTATTTAAAACCTCATTTTTATTTCTAGTCGCTCACTTATTATTTTAGTCGCTCACATACTAATTTAATCGTTTAACTAGGATTTCAATAACCCACTTTTAGTAAGCTCGTTCTGGATTTTATTGTTAATCAATACTTGTTGTTAGTTTAGTTAATGTGTCGCTTACTCAAATTCATACCGCTCAAGTTATTAAAACAGTATCTCATCATCAGTCGCTAAGTTTTTTTTTTAGTCGCTCGTTTTATAATTCCCCCAAATATATATGATTGTTGCAAATAACGCTGTTGATTACATGGTTGTTAATTTTAAGATTTATTATTGTATTTTCTATTATGTAGGTAATTGTTTGTTATTCCAAATAAATAAATAAATGGGCTTGCTAATGATGATGATCCTAGGAACACGAGAAGCTCATTCGAAGATTTATGTTTATATCATTCCACTTCCAATTTGTTTGTCAATCTGATTTACCAGCAGAACAATATATTGCAGATTCCCACGCTATCCACTATAAAGATTAGTTCTAAGAATGGCATTGTTTACAACGTTGAGAAATTACAGTTATTACGGAAACGAATGACTATGTCATCGGCACATGGAGGGTGCGCAGATTCGGGGAAGCGCCAACCTTCAGGTGAGCCAGTAAAAAACGCGAAGAGCCCCGAGCAGGTAGGGCTCTCGAGCAGCCAGGCGCAGGGTACCTGGCACACTGCCAGGCTCCGCGCCGCCGCTGCACGTGTTATCTGATGTTTACTCGTGTTTTTACCATGATACAGTATATCATCTACAGTTAGACAGGTTTTGTGCACTTTCTGTAGCGTGACTGTTGTGTGGAAAGCATCCGGGAGTGTGCCTACACGTAGTACGTTTAAATGATGATAAATTAAGTTGATGGTTTGTCGGCAGTTCATTTAAACTTGCCAGTCCGTCTATCGTTCATTTTTTTATTATTTCCTTCTCAACAAAAGTGTTCGACTCGCGTGTGAGCGCGGCGTAGCGGACAGCCCGCAGGCAACACCGGCACCATACAAAACACTCGCACAATAGCTGACCCGACCTCGTCTCACGCTACCTCAAAAAATCAACAAATTATGTTTTAGGAAAAAAACCAGTTGGAAATATGTGACAGGAGTAATTTCTTTAAGTTCTCCATATAAAAGGATCGCAGCGTGATATATGGCGGACAGTCACTGTGATTTATACACACTACCGCGCACTTCATAACGCGGGATGAGGCAGTGGGCAACATGGCAGGTCCTAGGGGCGCTCCCATGCCGCACCATGACGTAAAATATGCCTAAGAACTATCCTAGTCTATTGTGATGGTCAATAAGTTTACAAGCTATGTATAATCAAGATTTTTTTCTACTGTGTTTACTGCTTCTGAACGATAATGCTAAATTGATTCATTCGTTATTATGATATTTTATCTTGACGTAGCTTTAGTTCTTGTCCGTTTTTGCATCTAACCTGAAAGCAATTGCGTTCATAAAATTAGAATAATTGCATTATATAATCTTATAACTGATTCTGTCAGAAATGTCTCGTGATCACGGCAGATAAGATTAGTTAGTAATGCGTGGCAGGTTTACAGCGTCATCATTCGGTAATAACTTGTAGTGCACAGTGATTGGACGTAATCACCGGCGCCGCACATACGTCCCACATATACATTCAGACATACAGCACGATATCTAGCGTGTTATGATTAGGCGGGATCCAGTAAATCAATGTTGTCTTACGTATTGCTCATCTCGATCTGTGATTACATTAGCTGACTACAGCTGAATATGTTCATAGAGTTGAGTCATGTCGTGTGCGTACGGTGGCTGCACTCAGCCTTGCGGGTTAATATTTTTTTTAAGAAAACTTTTCGTCCTGTTTGTATGCTTAGTAGAATATACCTAATATACGGAGCTATACAGCGTAGACAGGGACTTGGCGTTCGGCAAAGGAGCATTGCTTTACTTAGGGTGAGTTGCACCATTTAACTATATCAATAACAAAGTCGTTAACAGTTGTCAAATCGTCGAATTGACCAATAGGCGACCGTTTCACGGCTGGTTATGGTTTGGTTATCGTTATAGTTAAATGGGGCAACTCACCCTTAGAGTTTTTACAAACAATTTATTGTTGAAATCTATTTATTTTTTACACACATAAGATATAGCCTATGCCACTCAAGAATAAAGCAGATGTCTATCGGTGAAAAAATTATAGCAATTGGACCAGTATGTATCTACTTTTAGAGATTACCTAAGTACCTCCTAAAAACAACAAAACAAAAAAAAAACTTTACCTCTTTATAACATGTGTGGGTAGACTACATTTGATTGTCTTCAAGTCTTTCGGTTTCTGAGAGTTGTGTCCCTTCCTCATTACAAAAGAGTGGTGACAGCATCTCTGGTAAGTTCCTGCCGCGCGGTAGTTAGCCGCGCCACATCTGTCATCCTGCCGTGGGAGGGGGAGGGCACGGGGGGGGGAGTGTAGTTACTGCCTAACTAACTATAAATTACAAGGTCACCAATTAAGATAACGCTCCGCACGCACAGCAGACACACTGCAACACGCGACGTCACGGGAAGTATCCGCTGAACTCGCACCTGCTTTATACAGTCTCCTCAAGGAAGATAACAATATCGTTGTGTGGAGACCACTTCACCACAAAAAGGACGTCGACAGCAGCGTGGAAGTTAAAATATACCCTGGAAGGTATGAGTGAACAATCGACAATACCTTGGATTTAAAACAAAAACATGAGTTATATGAACAAAACGGTCGGCGTTCATTGTGCGGGTGGTTCGGGAGCCATAAGTTACATGCGTATGAGCGGCGCATCGTTACAGGAAATAAAAGAGAAGCGGCGGAACAATAGCGCGGTCAATACGGTAGCGCGCATTAGCATATCGCGCATCGGGCCCCGCGCCGCCCCGAGCCGCCGCACGCCGCCACCAGGGCTGCGCGCGCCGGCCTCTGCGCACTGCCACCAGCTGCCGGAGCAACACACGACACTTCGCCACTCCACAGCGCGGCATCGTCGGTACTGATGACATGGTGACAGCATACTCAGATTGCGTATTTTGGATCACAACTCTGCACCCTCGCCCTGTGTAGGTACCAAAAAAAAAAATAGCTCGAACGAAATTGGACAGCACATGTTAGCGGCTTATAAAGTGATCGCTGGACAAGAGTCAACACAATGGTTTTCTGCACGAGGATTGGTGGCGCGGGAGAAGAATGTGTGGAAGGACTTGGAAAAATCCTTTACCCAGCAATGGGACAGTAAGGGTTTGAAAACAAAAGGCAGAGGAACCGCCGGCAACGTAGAGGGCACCTGCTATCAAAGATTTGGGACGAGCACAACACTGTTACTGCAAGTGCTTTGTCGGGCATTACCTGACAAAGCAATTGCGGTATATGTTGTCACGTCTAAGAAAGAAGATCGACCGCAAGGGAAGGAATCCCTTGCGGTCGGTTTTCTTTCTTTCTCAAGAAAGAATAAGAACTGTTTGGGTTTTAGTTAAAAACTAATTTCACGTAGGCGCGTAGCACACAAATCTTCTGGATTCGACTTACACTGGTAGCACATCATTTTATCTATTAAAAATTCGATAACACAGCAAATTACAACACTCTGATAAACTGGTAGGTATAATAGATAGTTATCTAGTTTTTGAGTGAGTTCTAACTGGATGACCAATTCGGCCGTAAGTCACTAACGACGTCGCGGTTATCCGTAGTGAAGCTGAAGTTGATCTGATCATATTTGCGGGGTAACTTGACCTTGGGTTATTTCAACGTCACCGTGCGAGCCGGGCCGCGCCAGCCCTGTCGGCGCGCGCAAATACAACAATACTTGTTTATCGTATCGTAGCGCACACGATATTCTCACTAACTTTGTTCGCGAACTTATTTGTAGTACTTTTTATTAGGCTCAGCATCTGAGCGCAAATAAAATGTACTTATTTATCGATTACCAACTTAAAGTACCTACATCCCTTCCACAAACATAAGGTCCGACTTTTACAGCTACACAACAGCATTACCTGAGTGCTTATGACCTGTGGGACACAACACACACAGACAAGAAAAGAGAGAGTGTTTTGTGCGACAGAAGAATTATAAATAAATAAAAAATAAATATGCATCTATCAAACAGGGAAGGAATGTAATGAAACTTGTGCTGAAACTTCAGTTTTTTGGCCAAAACTTGCCGAACCCGAAATCGAACGTGCGGTCACTAAACGTCACTCTCAAGCTTCGTTCTCGATATTAGCATAAACACACATGTAGTTTCACTTACAGACTCGCCATTTCGCAATAATTTTAGGAGAAAAACAAATAATTTAAAACTATAAATATCAATCTAATGTAAGGTCGATTTAAAATTTGGTTCTTGTCAATGACATTTTCACCTAGCCAGCTCATTCACGTTTCAGTGCTTCGCTGTTTCGCACCGTCTTTTTGTCTTTCAAAGTATTTCAAATACGTTTTTAAATTTAAACCATAAATTGCTAAAAAGAAAGAGCTATTTATTTAAGTAGAAAACTAAGAAATTCAATATTACTGAGTGACGCATCGTCATCGGATGGTATTTTTTCTAAAGCTTATAACCGGCATCAGGGTGAGTCCTTGATCTATTTATTTTTTTGTTTTCATTTTAATTATATACCTATTTCTAGAATCACAACCACGTGGCTTCTCACATTTAAAAATCGTTACGTAATTTTGTACGTTTCCGTTTTATGAATTTAAAACATGTTATATTTAATTTTGTTATACGAAAAATCGGGTTGACCGTTGGGGGCCCTTCCCCGCCTAAGTAGTACCTTCTTGCTTCTCGGATCTACCTGTGAGGTATTTAATATGGAAAATCGGATTGTCCTTTGGAGGCCTTCCAATTCCTAAATAAATAAAGTACCTACGGGCTGCTCGGATCTACCTATGAGGTTTTTTAATACGGAAAATCGGATTGTTCTTTGGGGGCCTTCCAATTCCTAAATAAAGTACTTGCTGCTCGGATCTACCTGTGACGTTTTTAATATGAAAAATCGGATTGTCCTTTGAGGGCCTTCCAATTCCTAAATAAAGTATTTGCTGTTCGGATCTACCTGTGGGGTTTTTCTATAGCATGTACATAGGACTTCCCACCAAATAAATATTCACAACCGATGACCTGAATGTCCGTACTGGCGACCAGCTCTAGTGGAATAAAGTGTATAATATAGAAAGTGTATGTAAATAAATTTATTATTATCGTTTATTCAGATATATGTACATATAAATTGTATTTTTAAATATTCGATACAAAATAAAAAAACATTTAAAATATAAAAAATAGTAGCCCACCGGTATCGGGAACAGGGTCCAAGCTACCAGCGGTCAGGGCTCCAGAGAAAGGAACCTCCTGACTATACGAGCCGTGTCCAGCAATACTGCTTTCTGAATCAAGCCCTTGATCCAGTCGCCTAACGAGAGCCTCCTAAGGTGTTGGTCGAGGCTCTTGGCTATAAAGCCATTGGCTGAAACAACTATCGGTACAATGATCGCTGAATCCACTTCCCACATGTCGACAACCTCGCGAGCCAAGTCAATATACTTGATTTGTTTATCTTTTTCGGCTTTCACGAGGTTCTCGTCATGCAGAACGGATATTATTACTATTATTATCACACAGTCACCTGCCACCGACAACACCATAGCACAAGTACATAATTATACTGCAGCCGAGCTCCCCTACTGCCATGGTACTACCCCTGTGTAAGTACTTTATGTGCCTGCCATGCAGTTTACTAGCGTACCTCTAAAGAGGGCGAGTGAACCGGAGGCTCCTACTCCTCGCCAAAACGTTCTTGGATTAGATCGAGACTTGGGTTTTGCAAATATTGGTTGAAGACCCCATCTTGACTAAAAGCCTATGGCAAAATTCAAAAGAATTTGATAGGTAATTATATGATTTTATAGTCTGACCTCTGCCCTCTCTAAAGAGAACCGCAGGGAGTTAAAACACAGATTTTGGGTACCGGTGAATAGCAAGTTTAAAAAAAAAACTGCCTACCCTCAATCCAGAAATTCAAATTTCTCTAATAGAAACTCAAGTAAAGCGAATGAAGGGAGTAGAAGGTAAGCAGGTACTAACATTCTTGTGCTTTGACCTCCACGAGCGCAGTCAATACCGCGCTGCTTTTTTATCAGCATCTGCCTAGGCATTTTCCCAACTAACTTGGTAAATGATAAATGATCTTTATTTTGCAAGTAGGTTTTATAAAAACACTTTTACACGTCATTTTTTTTTTTTGTCAATTAATGCTAGATGAGGCCGGTGTTTCCTAACCGACTACCCTGAGAAGAAACACCGAAACAAACTCAGGGGTCAAAGTCTCTTTTAAAGTCCATACAGCAAAACATGTAATGGTCAAATCATATGAGAACCGTGCAGATTGAGCCTGAGGTGGTCTTTTGAAGAAAGAACCACACAGTTCTAAGTGGACCTGTCCAGTCAGTGCAAGCATTTGTCAGTATGCGTGTAGCTCAACTCAAGACTACTAAGGAGCTCAACGACTTGACGAACAATGCCAAAGAAAGGACATTTGGGTAGGCCACATCAAATACTCAAAACTGCCAGACATTATGTGAAATTAAAAGAAAAGGAAAGAGTAATCCACATAGTTCTCACATTCACAATAATAAAATTTACAAAAGTGTAAATATTGCAAATTGTAAAGAAATAATAATATATATGTAATGAAATGACCTCCTTGGAAATGACATTTCATTTTTTTAATTTTTAAGCTGTGGATACGGGGTGACGTATCATTCAATGACAGATGATGTTTAGATTAATTTGTGCATTTTATTGTTATAAAAACTTGTAGAGAGATAATTAAAGGGATATAATTGAGGAGGCGATATTATTAAACTTTAAATGTCGTTTCTTTGTTTTCAGGTGAGATAAAAGTGTAATTTTAGTTAAACGATAATTGTTATTCTGTAAAAGCATGTTGAATAAAACAAATCTTTGTTTTCAGAGAAACAATTTGTGGTTTATTTCGAAAATCCTCAATAATATACCTTATAAAACGACATTTTTGTTAACTAAAAGAAGATGGCCCGGCTGCAATTTGAGTTTACGATGATAGCTTCAAATGATGGCAAATCAAATGTATTAGCCATAACCTCAATATCTACAGAAGAAGGAAAATGTTATGTTTTACCTGATGAGCTGAAGCCGGTTATTCATCATACATATATTGTCAAAATGAAAACTTTCTCAAAAATAAAAAATAGTATAAAGAAAAGGCATCAACGTAGAAAAATATGGATAAAATTGGATGAAGATCTTAAGAAAACATATAGAGATGAGGAAGGTAATATGCAATTTTTAGATCAATATTTAGAAGAAATAAGCACAAAACAACCAATAGACAAAAACGACAATTTGCAACATATCTTGGAAAAATTAATAGAAACTACTACAAAGAAAGAAAATCAACATAACCTAAAACATATTTCAGAGAAATTTATTATTGAAAAATTCACAAGCAAGAACCCTAATGCAATGCAATGGATTGAGAATTTTGAAAAGGAGTGTGAGCGCTTTAATATATCAAAAGATGAAACAAAAATAGATATATTGAGATTGTTTTTAGAAAACTCTTGTTTGGATTGGTATAGCTCGATGGCCATAAAACTAACAATAAAGGCTGAATGGAATGAATGGAAAGACAAATTTTTAGAAACTTTTAAAAACCGAGGATGGGACATAGTTACATATGCTCTCGCATTTAGATATAAAGAAGGACTACTAATTGATTACGCTATTAGAAAAGAAAGGCTTATGCTAGACATAAACAAATCGATAGACTCCAAAACAATGATAGATCTTATTGCAACAGGTTTACCTGGGTTTATCTTAAATAGGTTAAACAGAGATGAACTCAATGACACTACTCATTTGTTCAATGAGATAAGAAAATATGAAGGTATGATGTACAAGAAAAACTCAAGTACAATAAAGAGTTGTACATTCCTATATACAAATAAAACTAATGAGAAGAAGCCATGTAACACTTGTGAATCTTTGAACAAAGGAATTAGATATCATCCGGAAGACTCATGTTGGTTCAAGAAAAATAAAAAAGAATCTGAAAAAGTTTTTAAACCCAGAAATGTAAATAACAACTCCATTATTGAAGTAGATATAAATACTGAGAAAAAAAACTTGTAAGTACACCATTAATCAAAATCAAGCTCTTATTAGAAAATAAACTAGAAGTGAGCGGCATTTATGATTCAGGCTCACAGATCTCTTTAATAAATTCAAGACTGATTAAAATAAAAGAAAAAAAGGACAATGAGAATATAGCATATATGAAAACGGTTAATGGTGTGAAAAAAACAGATGGCTTGATAACAATAAAAATAAAAATATTTGATTTAGAAGAAGAGGTGGATGTATACATAGTAGAAAATGAATATTTTGATGATTTTATAATCGGATTGGATATGATAAAGAAATTCAAACTAACCCAAAACGAGGACTTGCGGATAGAACAAAAGATAAGAACAAATAAAATAGATGAAATGTCTAAAGAAAACAGAAATGAAGAAAAGAATATTTAACATTAGCAATAAATTTTAATGAACATATAGAAACAGAAGAGTTTCTAAGTATGACAGACCATTTAGATAATAAAAAGAAAATTGAGATCGAGAAAATAATAAAGGAATATAAAACAATTTTTGCAAAGGACAAGTATGATATAGGAACAGTTAGAGATTATGAAGCTCACATAGATTTACTAGTAAATAGATACTGTAGTAAAAGACCATACAGATGTACAATAGAAGATAAATTAGAAATTGAAAAGCAAATATCCATGTTACTAAAGAATAATTTAATAGAAGAATTCTACAGTCCTTTCGCTGCTCCAGTGACATTGGCATTTAAAAAGGGTGAAAATAGGAAATCCCGCTTGTGTATAGATTTCAGGGAACTAAATAAAATTGTTGTTCCACAAGCTCAACCTTTTCCGTTAATAGATGATTTGATTGTTAAAACTAGAAATTGTAAGTATTTTACTACACTGGATATAAATTCAGCATTCTGGGCGATACCATTACGGGTGGAAGATAGATATAAAACAGGATTTGTCACACAAGATGGCCACTTCCAGTGGACATGCCTTCCCTTTGGCTTGAAAACATCACCAGCAATTTTCCAGAGAATTTTAAGCAATATTCTAAGAAAGCACAATCTCACAGGATACTCCGTAAACTATATTGATGATATTCTGATATACTCGAACACCTTTGAAGAACATATAAAACACATAAGAAATGTATTAGAGGCAATAATACAAGAAGGCTTTAGATTGAAGTTTACGAAATGTAACTTTGCTTCAGACTCAGTAAAGTACCTCGGCCATGTAATTCAGAACAATTCAGTAAGACCACTAAAAGACAATTTGATCTCGATAAGACATTTTCCAACTCCTAAGACACAAAAGAATATCAGACAATTTTTGGGAAAAATTAACTTCTACCATGAATACATACCAAGAAGTGCAATTATTTTAGACCCATTACATAATTTATTAAGAAAAAATGAAAAGTTTGTGTGGTCAGAGAAGTGTGAAGAATCATTTAATCAAATAAAAAGATATTTATGTTCTCAACCTGTGTTGGAAATATTCGACAAAGACTTACCAATAAAAATCTTTACAGATGCATCTTTAGAGGGTATCGGGGCAATATTAAAACAGACTCAACTAGACGGTAAAGACAAACCGGTGGCATATTTTTCAAAAAAACTAAACGAATCTCAAAAACGAAAAAAGGCCATATATTTGGAATGTATTGCTATGAAAGAAGCAGTTAAATACTGGCAACACTGGCTAATTGGAAAACATTTCACTATTTACACAGACCACAAACCTCTAGAGAACATGAATATTAAATGCAGGACAGATGAAGAATTGGGTGACCTCACATATTACCTATCTCAATATGACTTTACAGTAAAATATATACCTGGTAAAGAAAATATAGAAGCAGACTGTTTGAGCCGAAACCCTGTATTAGAATCAGAAGATAACAAGGAGGAACTATTAAAAATAGTTAATCTAATACAAATAAAAGATATAGTTGAAGACCAAGAAAAAAATGAAACAATAAAAGAAAAGAAACAAAATCTACTACATAAAAATAAAATCTATTATAAAAAAATAAAGAAACATGAAAAGATTATACTCACAGAAGAATTTAGTAAAAAAATTATAAAAAAGGTGCATGAAGATTTATGCCATATTGGAATCAGACAATTACAGAAAAAAATAAGTCCACTATATACAGCTAAAAACCTAACAAAAAATATCATAAATATTTGTAAAACATGCGAAATATGCATAAAAAATAAATCAAGATGTCAAGGAAAATTTGGGTTAATGTCACAACTGGGACCAGCAACAAAACCATTTGAGATAATGTCAATGGATACTATAGGTGGCTTTGGAGGATCTAGGTCAACAAAAAAATACTTACACCTTGTAGTAGACCACTACACAAGATATGCGTTTATTGTGACTTCAAAAACACAGAACGCAAGTGACTTTATAAAACTAACAAAGAAAGTACTCGAGACAGATGAGATTGGAATAATTCTAACAGACCAATATCCAGGCATCAATTCAAAAGAATTTAAACAGTATTTGCAGGAGAATAACATCAAACTAATATTTACAGCTGTGAATACGCCATTTTCGAACGGCTTGAACGAAAGATTAAACCAAACAATAGTAAATAAAATAAGATGTAAAATAAATGAGAAAAATAATAAGAGAACATGGACAACAGTAGCAAGAGAATGTGTACAGAAATATAATGAAACAGACCATTCTGTTACAGGTTTTGCACCAAAATATTTACTGGATGGTACAAATGTCAGTATTTTACCAAATGAAATTAAAACAATAGAAAAGGAAGACAAGTGGATTGCTGATAGAAGATTAGCATTAGAGAATACAATAAAATCTCACAAGTACAACAAGAAAATATTTGATAGAAATAGGAAAATACAAGAGTTCGAGATAGGAGACAGTGTATATGTAGAAAATGGAAATAGACTGAACAGGAAAAAATTAGACGAATTAAAAATAGGCCCTTTCAAGATAATAGAGAAAATATCGAACTCCATTTATAAGATTGACACTGGCAACAGAAAAACAGAATCAACTTTATTCCACATAACAAAATTACAACCTGTTACGGCAGAAGATGAAGTAGAAGAAAACGAATAGGTATAAAGATAGCTTGCAGGTGCATTGTTTGTATTATATTATTTAGAATTTTCGTTCCTATGTTATAATATATATATAATAATTATCGTTTAACTAAAATTACACTTTTATCTCACCTGAAAACAAAGAAACGACATTTAAAGTTTAATAATATCGCCTCCTCAATTATATCCCTTTAATTATCTCTCTACAAGTTTTTATAACAATAAAATGCACAAATTAATCTAAACATCATCTGTCATTGAATGATACGTCACCCCGTATCCACAGCTTAAAAATTAAAAAAATGAAATGTCATTTCCAAGGAGGTCATTTCATTACATCTCCCCCCCATAGGAACGAAAATTCTAAATAATATAATACAAACAATGCACCTGCAAGTTATCTTTATATCTATTCGTTTTCTTCTACTTCATCTTCTGCCGTAACAGGTTGTAATTTTGTTATGTGGAATAAAGTTGATTCTGTTTTTCTGTTGCCAGTGTCAATCTTATAAATGGAGTTCGATATTTTCTCTATTGTCTTGAAAGGGCCTATTTTTAATTCGTCTAATTTTTTCCTGTTCAGTCTATTTCCATTTTCTACATATACACTGTCTCCTATCTCGAACTCTTGTATTTTCCTATTTCTATCAAATATTTTCTTGTTGTACTTGTGAGATTTTATTGTATTCTCTAATGCTAATCTTCTATCAGCAATCCACTTGTCTTCCTTTTCTATTGTTTTAATTTCATTTGGTAAAATACTGACATTTGTACCATCCAGTAAATATTTTGGTGCAAAACCTGTAACAGAATGGTCTGTTTCATTATATTTCTGTACACATTCTCTTGCTACTGTTGTCCATGTTCTCTTATTATTTTTCTCATTTATTTTACATCTTATTTTATTTACTATTGTTTGGTTTAATCTTTCGTTCAAGCCGTTCGAAAATGGCGTATTCACAGCTGTAAATATTAGTTTGATGTTATTCTCCTGCAAATACTGTTTAAATTCTTTTGAATTGATGCCTGGATATTGGTCTGTCAGAATTATTCCAATCTCATCTGTCTCGAGTACTTTCTTTGTTAGTTTTATAAAGTCACTTGCGTTCTGTGTTTTTGAAGTCACAATAAACGCATATCTTGTGTAGTGGTCTACTAAAAGGTGTAAGTATTTTTTTGTTGACCTAGATCCTCCAAAGCCACCTATAGTATCCATTGACATTATCTCAAATGGTTTTGTTGCTGGTCCCAGTTGTGACATTAACCCAAATTTTCCTTGACATCTTGATTTATTTTTTATGCATATTTCGCATGTTTTACAAATATTTATTATATTTTTTGTTAGGTTTTTAGCTGTATATAGTGGACTTATTTTTTTCTGTAATTGTCTGATTCCAATATGGCATAAATCTTCATGCACCTTTTTTATAATTTTTTTACTAAATTCTTCTGAGAGTATAATCTTTTCAAGTTTCTTTATTTTTTTATAATAGATTTTATTTTTATGTAGTAGATTTTGTTTCTTTTCTTTTATTGTTTCCTTTTTTTCTTGGTCTTCAACTATATCTTTTATTTGTATTAAATTAACTATTTTTAATAGTTCCTCCTTGTTATCTTCTGATTCTAATACAGGGTTTCGGCTCAAACAGTCTGCTTCTATATTTTCTTTACCAGGTATATATTTTACTGTAAAGTCATATTGAGATAGGTAATATGTGAGGTCACCCAATTCTTCATCTGTCCTGCATTTAATATTCATGTTCTCTAGAGGTTTGTGGTCTGTGTAAATAGTGAAATGTTTTCCAATTAGCCAGTGTTGCCAGTATTTAACTGCTTCTTTCATAGCAATACATTCCAAATATATGGCCTTTTTTCGTTTTTGAGATTCGTTTAGTTTTTTTGAAAAATATGCCACCGGTTTGTCTTTACCGTCTAGTTGAGTCTGTTTTAATATTGCCCCGATACCCTCTAAAGACGCATCTGTAAAGATTTTTATTGGTAAGTCTTTGTCGAATATTTCCAACACAGGTTGAGAACATAAATATCTTTTTATTTGATTAAATGATTCTTCACACTTCTCTGACCACACAAACTTTTCATTTTTTCTTAATAAATTATGTAATGGGTCTAAAATAATTGCACTTCTTGGTATGTATTCATGGTAGAAGTTAATTTTTCCCAAAAATTGTCTGATATTCTTTTGTGTCTTAGGAGTTGGAAAATGTCTTATCGAGATCAAATTGTCTTTTAGTGGTCTTACCGAATTGTTCTGAATTACATGGCCGAGGTACTTTACTGAGTCTGAAGCAAAGTTACATTTCGTAAACTTCAATCTAAAGCCTTCTTGTATTATTGCCTCTAATACATTTCTTATGTGTTTTATATGTTCTTCAAAGGTGTTCGAGTATATCAGAATATCATCAATATAGTTTACGGAGTATCCTGTGAGATTGTGCTTTCTTAGAATATTGCTTAAAATTCTCTGGAAAATTGCTGGTGATGTTTTCAAGCCAAAGGGAAGGCAGGTCCACTGGAAGTGGCCATCTTGTGTGACAAATCCTGTTTTATATCTATCTTCCACCCGTAATGGTATCGCCCAGAATGCTGAATTTATATCCAGTGTAGTAAAATACTTACAATTTCTAGTTTTAACAATCAAATCATCTATTAACGGAAAAGGTTGAGCTTGTGGAACAACAATTTTATTTAGTTCCCTGAAATCTATACACAAGCGGGATTTCCTATTTTCACCCTTTTTAAATGCCAATGTCACTGGAGCAGCGAAAGGACTGTAGGATTCTTCTATTAAATTATTCTTTAGTAACATGGATATTTGCTTTTCAATTTCTAATTTATCTTCTATTGTACATCTGTATGGTCTTTTACTACAGTATCTATTTACTAGTAAATCTATGTGAGCTTCATAATCTCTAACTGTTCCTATATCATACTTGTCCTTTGCAAAAATTGTTTTATATTCCTTTATTATTTTCTCGATCTCAATTTTCTTTTCACTATCTAAATGGTCTGTCATACTTACAAACTCTTCTGTTTCTATATGTTCATTAAAATTTATTGCTAATGTTAAATATTCTTTTCTTCATTTCTGTTTTCTTTAGACATTTCATCTATTTTATTTGTTCTTATCTTTTGTTCTATCCGCAAGTCCTCGTTTTGGGTTAGTTTGAATTTCTTTATCATCCAATCCGATTATAAAATCATCAAAATATTCATTTTCTACTATGTATACATCCACCTCTTCTTCTAAATCAAATATTTTTATTTTTATTGTTATCAAGCCATCTGTTTTTTTCACACCATTAACCGTTTTCATATATGCTATATTCTCATTGTTCTTTTTTTCTTTTATTTTAATCAGTCTTGAATTTATTAAAGAGATCTGTGAGCCTGAATCATAAATGCCGCTCACTTCTAGTTTATTTTCTAATAAGAGCTTGATTTTGATTAATGGTGTACTTACTCGTTTTTTTTCTCAGTATTTATATCTACTTCAATAATGGAGTTGTTATTTACATTTCTGGGTTTAAAAACTTTTTCAGATTCTTTTTTATTTTTCTTGAACCAACATGACTCTTCCGGATGATATCTTATTCCTTTGTTCAAAGATTCACAAGTGTTACATGGCTTCTTCTCATTAGTTTTATTTTTATAAAGGAATGTACAACTCTTTATTGTACTTGAGTTTTTCTTGTACATCATACCTTCATATTTTCTTATCTCATTGAACAAATCAGTAGTGTCATTGAGTTCATCTCTGTTTAACCTATTTAAGATAAACCCAGGTAAACCTGTTGCAATAAGATCTATCATTGTTTTGGAGTCTATCGATTTGTTTATGTCTAGCATAAGCCTTTCTTTTCTAATAGCGTAATCAATTAGTAGTCCTTCTTTATATCTAAATGCGAGAGCATATGTAACTATGTCCCATCCTCGGTTTTTAAAAGTTTCTAAAAATTTGTCTTTCCATTCATTCCATTCAGCCTTTATTGTTAGTTTTATGGCCATCGAGCTATACCAATCCAAACAAGATTTTCCTAAAAATAATCTCAATATATCTATTTTTGTTTCATCTTTTAATATATTAAAGCGCTCACACTCCTTTTCAAAATTCTCAATCCATTGCATTGCATTAGGGTTCTTGCTTGTGAATTTTTCAATAATAAATTTCTCTGAAATATGTTTTAGGTTATGTTGATTTTCTTTCTTTGTAGTAGTTTCTATTAATTTTTCCAAGATATGTTGCAAATTGTCGTTTTTGTCTATTGGTTGTTTTGTGCTTATTTCTTCTAAATATTGATCTAAAAATTGCATATTACCTTCCTCATCTCTATATGTTTTCTTAAGATCTTCATCCAATTTTATCCATATTTTTCTACTTTGATGCCTTTTCTTTATACTATTTTTTATTTTTGAGAAAGTATTCATTTTGACAATATATGTATGATGAATCACCGGCTTCAGCTCATCAGGTAAAACATAACATTTTCCTTCTTCTGTAGATATTGAGGTTATGGCTAATACATTTGATTTGCCATCATTTGAAGCTATCATCGTAAACTCAAATTGCAGCCGGTCCATCTTCTTTTAGTTAACAAAAATGTCGTTTTATAATGGTTTTTATTGAGGATTTTCGAAATAAACCACAAATTGTTTCTCTGAAAACAAAGATTTGTTTTATTCAACATGCTTTTACAGTATAACAATTATCGTTTAACTAAAATTACACTTTTATCTCACCTGAAAACAAAGAAACGACATTTAAAGTTCACTAATATCGCCTCCTCAATTATATCCCTTTAATTATCTCTCTACAAGTTTTTATAACAATAAAATGCACAAAATAATCTAAACATCATCTGTCATTGAATCATACGTCACCCCGTATTCACAGCTTAAAAATTAAATTAATGAAATGTCATTTCCAAGGAGGTCATTTCATTACATATATATACAATATCATAATTGTAAAACAACAACAATCGTCAATAAAAAAAAGGCAGTTAAAACAAAAAAACATTCAAATGATAACAATTATAGTGAGTAGGTAATGGAGCAGGTATTGGGGTAGGCTTCTAGTCTAACCGGATGCGGCTGAATACCCGTGTTTGACATGGAGCACCTGCCTGTCACACCTCCAAGCCCAGTTACTGGGCAACACGATACTCGTTAGATAGACTGATGGTCACACTTTCTGGCACCTGTAACGACGGTCGAAACTCTAATAGTGATAACAAGGACCAATGACTGCGTAGTTTCCGAGACACGGAGTGTCTGTTATGTGCTAGATAAACTTAAAAAAGTATACATATGAATTCAAAAATTCACATCGGTAACTATCCGCTTTCAAACCTGTAACGGCCCCTCTGGCGGTGGTGGTGGGAATTGTGCAGAAATCGAAGGTGATGCAAAACCCTTCCAAGGCATCGTCACGTCAGCAATTACTCGTTGTTATGCATGACGTTACAGCCGTTACCGACGCGACGTTAGAACTAGTAATCTCCGCAGGTCGCCTTTCCTGTTAACAAGCCTATTATACTATCTTGTAAATGTTGTTATAAAATCATATATTGCCCGGTTATACGAAATAACCATTCCATCACAGCCTATTTATTCGCAATCCGATTACAAGATGTTTAAAGTTTCGAATACAAAATCTTTTTAGCACTGGGGCAGTGCTCATGTGTCAGCCATGGGTAGGAACTGTTTACTGTTCCGTGGGAAGGACTAACCATATCCAGTATATTACTTGTTCCTTAAGGCTTATAGTCCCTTGAACCATCTGACCGAAATTATGTGAACGCGACTCTCGCACTCGCCTAGGCGGCAGTATGAAATTCTGTGCATTTATTTGCGACCAGCAGTGCCCGGAAAGCACTTTAAATCCATTTTCTTTGCGAAATATTGATTGATTTACATTTGCAATGTTCACTTTGAAGAATATTTAACCACCAATTTTTATGTGTAAAAATGTTTGTAAAGGTCCAAGCCGTTTCGAAGGAGTAGGGAAAAGTTGCGAAAATGCTAAATTTTTTTTTTTAGACAAAATTATTAATAGCACGAAAAAATTAAATGTTAGTAATGTTGTTCATGAATCTTTAATAAACATATATTTTTTTCAAACCTAATAACCTGGCCGTTACCGAGGAGTAGGCTTCAGAAAGTCACTGTTATATGGCACTTTTCGGGCGCTTGGGCCTTAACCGAAAGATATAGAACGTTTTATATTAAATCTAAAACAGTTCAATAAATTATACTAACCGAAACTTTTTAACTTGAAGATTTAAGGACAGCTTAAAAAGTTTATGCAAACAACTGTTTTACGTCATCAAATGATATAAAAAAAGTCAAGTTTTTTTATAAGTATGCATCAGCTCAGCTCAAAAAATAATTACGTTCCTGACAATTAATGCACGTTTGACGTGTTACCTGCTTAAACATACTTAATGACAAATATGTTCTCGTTACTTAGATAACTGACGGCACTATTGGTGCAGTGGCTGAGCGATTGGCTGTTGGTATGCATGCTGCAGGCTTGACTCCCGCACGAAAGAATTATTTGTATTTCCTACAGATAGGTATTCCGAGTCTGGGTGCCTTGATGTGAGTTGACATGTTTGTGAACTCACCCACAATACAGGAATAATTCCTGGTATCTAGTGTGGGGCAACGTTATTTGAAAACAAAACGAAAACATATCTACATCTTATTTGGATAATTTGCTTTTTGGTTGGTCAGTCGACTTTACACATTTTATTAAAATCGTTAAGATTTATCATCAACACAGAAAAAGATTCTGTCCTGTTGAAATTAGACTACCTGTTGACAAAATAAAGAACATTGACACAGAATTGATAAGAACTAGCTTCTGCCAGCGGCTTAGCCCGCGTGTAAATAGAGAATATATGCATATTTTACTCAGTGTTAATGTATGGTAATATATGGTGAAAGAGTTTTTAAAAACCAGTCCAGAAGTTTTTGAGTTTATTCATTTTAAACAAGTAACAATTTTTTTCTGCTCTATAATTAACTTATATTAGGGAGTTCAAACCACCCAAAATATGAGATTTTACTCGGTTCCTCCGCCTTTCAATATTTGCAGGTCAGGCCATGGACTATGGACTCGATGGTGTAAATATCTGCACCTCAAAGATTATGACCTAACCAACTGAGTTGTCCCCTTGTCATATTTTTGACTGGTGTCTTATTGTGATAAACTAATCAGTATGTCAAGTTAAGTTTGACATAATTATATTCTTTAGAGATATTTAGTGATGTCTCAACAAAGGGATGGGCGCCGCCTGTGGTGATGTGACTGCTGGTGGACCCTGGAGTCAGCATGACAATTCCTTATATCAATTATTTGGAGAAACTTCCCACTTTTAGCTTAAACTTAAATAGTTTACAGAAGATTTAAAAAACTGATGAATTTCGTTACGTGTAGACAATACAAAGACCGTACATTGGCGGAATTGATGGCATACAATTTCCCCATTTAACCGATATTATAATACAAGCGTATAATAAATATCAGGTATCATAGTTGCAATTGGCGGAATTGATGGCATACAATTTCCCCATTTAACCGATATTATAATACAAGCGTGTAATAAATATCAGATATCATAGTTGCAGACATTGAAACAAGAAGTACACTTTGAAATGTAATTTCTCAAATTGATTTTGACAAAATAACGCAACAATCCAGTGTTCCCTTTCTATTGACTTATTCACAAACAGAATAAATCATAAGGGCGTTATTCATGTCTCTTGGCTTTCTTAGCATAAAGACCCTGACACTTATATAAAAAAAAACCGGCCAAGTGCGAGTCGGACTCGCCCATGAAGGGTTCCGTAGCAGCAAGTAACATAATATAAAAGTTCTTGTAATGTGTTGTAACTTTGATCGATGTTTTAATAATAGTGTATTTTTTTCGATTTATGACGCATTAAAAAAAAAACTACTAACTAGATTTCGTTCAAACCAATTTTCGTTGGCAGTTTTTATAGTAATGTACATCATATATTTTTTTTAGTTTTATCATTCTCTTATTTTAGAAGTTAGAGGGGGGGGGGACACACATTTTACCACTTTGGAAGTGTCTCTCGGGCAAACTATTTAGTTTAGAAGAAAATGATATTAGAAACCTCAGTATCATTTTTGAAGACCTATCCATAGATACCCCACACGCATGGGTTTGATGAAAAAAAAATTTTTGAGTTTCAGTTCTAAGTATGGGGACCCCCAAAACTTTATTGCTTTTTTTCTATTTTTGTGTGAAAATCTTAATGCGGTTCACAGAACACATCTACTTACAAAGTTTCAACAGTATAGCTCTTATAGTTTCGGAAAAAAGTGGCTGTGACATACGGACGGACAGACGGACAGACAGACAGACAGACAGACAGACAGACAGACAGACAGACAGACAGACAGACAGACATGACGAATCTATAAGGGTTCCGTTTTTTGCCATTTGGCTACGGAACCCTAATAAAAAATGCGTTCACACGTAAAAGTTAAAAAAAAACCGGCCAAGTGCGAGTCGGACTCGCCCATGAAGGGTTCCGTAGCAGCAAGTAACATAATATAAAAGTTCTTGTAATGTGTTGTAACTTTGATCGATGTTTTAATAATAGTGTATTTTTTTCGATTTATGACGCATTAAAAAAAAACTACTAACTAGATTTTGTTCAAACCAATTTTCGTTGGCAGTTTTTATAGTAATGTGCATCATATATTTTTTTTAGTTTTATTATTCTCTTATTTTAGAAGTTAGAGGGGGGGGACACACATTTTACCACTTTGGAAGTGTCTCTCGCGCAAACTATTCAGTTTAGAAAAAAATAATATTAGAAACCTCAGTATCATTTTTAAAGACCTATCCATAGATACCCCACACGTATGGGTTTGACGAAAAAAAAATTTTTGAGTTTCAGTTCTAAGTATGGGGACCCCCAAAATTTATTGCTTTTTTTCTATTTTTGTGTGAAAAATCTTAATGCGGTTCACAGAATACATCTACTAACAAAGTTTCAACAGTATAGCTCTTATAGTTTCGGAAAAAAGTGGCTGTGACATACGGACGGACAGACAGACAGACAGACAGACAGACAGACAGACATGACGAATCTATAAGGGTTCCGTTTTTTGCCATTTGGCTACGGAACCCTAAAAATGTCCTTAACTTTTACGTGTTTAAAAGACTATTTTAAACTCTCCTCCCCTCCTCACATCCAAATCCTAAAGTCAGAGCGTGACTTAATTAGGTACATTTGTTGTAACGAACGTGCAATTCACCAGAAAATTACTCTGTTTACTATCGCAACTTTTTAATACCGAAGCTCGTATGTCTTAAATACTCGTAGCTCGCAATCCAGTTTATCATCGCTACTTAAACTCAAGTCTGTCTAATAAGTTAAACGACTTGGATAATTATTAGGATTTAGTGAAATCTGATGTAGTCAACACGGGTTCAATAATCAAGATTGATTAAGAGATATAGACCATTGTTTACTAACAGAAGAACCTTATGAAAAGTATCGAATATCAGTATTTTTTAAATGATTAAATATTATACAAAATTCCCAAGTCGGTTGACTTATTAGACAGACTATATCAATAAATTTATGAAGAACAGAGAAATTTGTTGGTTGCGGCCCACAATTCCTAGATATATATTTTAATATGAAATAATGATCAAGTTTTAAATTATTTGACAAAATTATACCCTAACGAAAACTTAAGTCTCTAAAAACGGAGTAAAAAGTTAGTGACCCTTCTAGCTCTAGTAACAGCTCATAGAATGCAAACTTTATTAAAAGTCTATGGTGAAAAAATTGTGAAATCCGACTTTAGGCTTATAATTAAAATAGCCGAATTAATTTATTTTCCATTTTCCAATGGCCAGAAATAGACCCTACTTGTATTCTTCAAGTTAATCTTGATAGAAACAATCAGATACGTCAAAACCATAAATCATTATTTTTTAATTTCGAACCAACCTGACCAGTAAAGTCGCAGACTTTGACCAATGGGTGAAAAGTGACAAACCATTGACATCATGATATTTCGCTGTTCGATGCTCATAGCATCTGGCAAGCAGCCCCTTCTAAAGTTTATAGTATGTATAAGCGTTAGTCTGGACGTTATACGTAAATAAATCTGCCGAGTTCAAATTTTACTTTATCTGCTAAATATTATAACTATTGAAAGAATATTAGATGTTATGTCTACTTAAAGTGACCATGTTCCAAGTGTGTTAAATAGATATCTTACTATCGTAATTATTGAAAAGCAATTCAATTCCGTGGTTGACTTAACTATAGTTATAAAATATCGTGGATATTTATTTATTTCCTTCACTCAAACATCCTAAGCATAGAAGCTATACGTTTCTATGTAATTGAGTATATTTCATAACTAGTAACTCTAAACATCTACATGTGTGTTTATGCTAATATCGAGAACAAAGCTTGAGAGTAATTGATGATTAAATGAACTTACCTGTACGTGAAGTTCAATCACAATTACTCAAAGAGCTTCGTTCGATGCTATTAGCATCCTTCCCTCCCAGTCATGCTGAACCCCTTCTCGTGAAATAAAAAACAGCTCAGCAAATCTCTAAAAATGAGCTGGCTAGGTGAAAATGTCATTGACAAGAACAAAATTTTAAATCTACCTTACATATATTTATAGTTTTAAATTATTTGTTTTTCTCCTAAAATCAGTGCAAAATGGCGAGTCTGTAAGTGAAACTACATGTGTGTTTATGCTAATATCTTTGTACGAAGCTCTTCGAATAATTGTGATTGAACTTCACGTAGGTACAGGTAAGTTCGTTTAATCATCAATTATCCTTAATAATGTGAGGTAAGACGTTTATACAGGGTTATTTGTGAAACACTGGCAACCTCTCAGGACCATGTTACTAACATCATACATAACAACTTTTGTTCTATGACTTTTAAAAATGTATCATATATTTTGGTTCATCAGATTTCCATACAAAAATAAAAATATTTAAATTGAACGTCCTATTTATTACAAAGTGTATGCAAGCGATAGTACAATAGTGGAGGGGAGCGGAGGGGATGCTTGATGCGCTTGCGTTGCGTCATACAAACGTAGGTAGGTATAGCAAATTACAGAGTTGAAATGTGTTAGATAGAATAACGATGTTTTGGTTAATGAATTATGTTTTGTAAAAAGTCATAGAACAAAAGTGGTTGTAATACAGTCCTGCAAGGTTGATGGTTGGTGTATACATAAGCAACAAAATGGGCAAAGAGTTGCGCCACACACACATCACACATCGTGGCTGTCCCCCGAGATCACTACTACAGATCCGAAGTTACTACAGATATGACGTTATTTTCATTGTCGACTGACTTCAAAAAAAACCAGTTGAATTCCGCAATTGAGTTACGAACAAAGATTTTATATATCTTACGAATACTTTTCCGAATTGCATTTGTTTTTTTGCGACGTTTCCAGAAATTACAGTTTTCAGATTTTTTCCTATACTTGTGCTATGACACCTTGCTTCATACCAAATTACAGAATTATAGGTCAACGGGCAGTATCCTTTGAATTTTGTTTCCTTGAAACTGTCGAAACATACGTTTTCTGCGACTTAGAGGGCCGTATCTTTTTTAGGGTTCCGTAGTCAACTAGGAACCCTTATAGTTTCGCCATGTCTGTCTGTCCGTCTGTCTGTCTGTCCGTCCTCGCTTAATCTCTGGGACCGTTAGCACTAGAAAGCTGAAATTTGGTACCAATATGTATATCAATCACGCCGACAAAGTGGTAAAATAAAAATTGGAAAAAATGTTTTATTAGGGTAGCCCCCCTATATGTAAAGTAGGAAGATATTTTTTTTTTTAATTTCAACCCTAACGTGTGATATATTGTTGGATAGGTATTTAAAAATGAATAAGGGTTTACCAAAATCATTTTTTGATAATGTCAATAATTTCGGAAATAATCGCAAAAAAAAACAAAAAACAATGTGTGTCCCCCCTCTAACTTTTGAAACGTAAGTTTATAAAATATGAAAAAATTCTGAAAAGTAGAACTTTATAAGGACTTTCTAGGAAAATTATTTTGAACTTGATGGAAAGAACAGTTTTTGTACAAAAAAGACAAAAAGGTTGTACAAAATAATTTCTGGACTAAGTTTGTAGTATAATCGTATATGTAAGCATTTTTTTAAACTCATTAGTGGGTACACTTATTTTGACGGATGGGAAACTACGGAACCCTACACTGAGCGTGGCCCGACACGCTCTTGGCCGGTTTTTTTTGTTTACTCAGAAGTTTGGTTTTCTACAGCTTCAATAGACCGCAGACTCGAGTATATGGTTTTAATTTCAACTCGATACCTCCACGAGTTCCCGAGATAAAGGGTCTTGACCGACAGACAGATGGACAATAAAATTATCCTTTGTAGGGTTCCGTACCTCAAAAGGAAAAAACAAAACCCTTATAGGATCACTTTGTTGCCAGTCCGACTGTCTGTCTGTTTGTCTGAAAACAGTAAATTTGTTGTTACGTCACAAAAAAAAAGTTTTTTGCGTTTTTGAAAAATCTTTAAGACTTCATTCGGGAATTGAACTATTTACGGAACCCTCAGGGTGCGATTTCGATTTGCACTTGACCAGTTATTTTCCTTTTCAGGTACGGAACTCTAAAAACAAGCCTGGCCCCACACTAGCGTGGGTACGTTCACAAACATGTAAACTTACATGACACAAGACATACAGACCCGTAACAACGATCTGTAAGCCATACAAATATTGGTTCCCTGCGGGAGTCGAACTCGCGACACGCCGCGTCTGCACAGTAGCAAATCATAAACAGTATGTACCTACTCTATAGGTAATTAGAATATCTATATTAAGAGTCAAAGTCCAGGCAGGAGATTCGGATCCAGTTATGGTGTAGTTTCCTGATTAATGTTTCATGAAGAACGCAGTCGAATGCCTTGTATAAATCATAAAAAATGACCAGGACCCGCATTTGCAATCCTATGCATTATAAATGTCTTAAAAGTAAAACACGTATGTTGAACGACGCGGCGGTTTGTAAAGCCTAACTGTTTGGTATCTGATAGCTTCTCAATATTTTAAAAAATTTGGGTGGCACTGAAATAAGTATATCAAGGTAGTGGTGTTAAAGGTACTAGCAACCCTAAACCATTACATATAGGTCTTTAAGTTGGTCGGCTGCCAACCTAATCGAATACTGCTGAAATACCAGGTTTTAAGAAGTGATTGCCTGTTCGATCCCGATGGATGACCCAGCGACAGTGGTAAGATAGAACTTGCAGACTTCAGAAAAACTGTCCTGACTTTCAGAGTTTGTATGTATGTAAAGGATGTCAGATGGCTGCCTATCCACGCGCTGACTGAGCCCTAGGTTACAGTAGAGTAGCTTTTCGATGTACATTATTATAGCTGCCAACCCTTTAACTAAGCAGTTTACCTTTTCCCGAGACGCATAACAAATAAACGTATTGCGAACTTTGACTAAACATTGAAGCAGGCAGTAAGAGTTGTCTGATTCTAAAACTGTTCGGTACCTAATCGTGATCATGTCTGCAAGACGAAACACAAGTCAATCGTAGGTAGGTCGCTGGAAGCTACTGCCATGGGGCTGTTAGACCAGCTATCAATGAAAAATAACGCGTGTTGGCGTCACGTGCGCCAACGTGACCTATTACCATGTATTAGACTTGAGTGACAGCGGCCGGAGATTTCCAGAATAATCCATAATGTTCCATAGGCATGAGGCGAGTCCTTCAGGCACCCGCTACGTGCCCTACTTGTAGGGTACCTACCTCGCCACGTGACACACCGCCGTGACGTATGGCTAGTGCGTAATCAGGGTACTGGTGGAACGTGGAACCAAAAGATAGTTACATCTATTCGCAACTTTTCAGATCCAATATACCCAGACATATTTCTTAATACCAACTACAGAAAAATGTCTTCATAATATCATGTTATATTTTATGTAATAAATAAAATATAAAAAAAAATACCAGGTACCTACTTATAGAACTTTTAAGCCCACTCATGTGCCTTCGTCCTTAGTGACAACTAATAGCATGAATTGTCGTGACGGGACTCCCACGAGTCCCACGTCCTTTCCACCGATACCGGACATACCTAGTATTTCGCCAGTGGGATTGTTGGCGAGGTCGAATCAGATGTTACAGCAATCAACTTGAAGGGAGGATTACAAGGGAGCCGGCGACGACCTCTGGGCCCGACGTCAGCCCATAACCAGGAAAAAAGAAGGTCCTGAAGAGACTAGGACATAATTATGTACCTACGTAATTGAAGCATAATTAATATGTATAATAGGATACGCGCCGGCCTCATAGACTTAGATACAAACGACTAATTAATATTAGATAAAAATCCATACATGGAGAACATTAGTATTTACTTAATGTGATGTGATGATGAATTTTAACAAAAACCATGGATCTAGTTACAATATTGTGTCGTAAGAACAACTAATTCAGTTGATATCGGCGGCAATCAGAAAATTGCTGCGTCGTGGAGAGCGTCGCGCGGGATCTTTTTGCCGGCCGTGGCCCCGAGTAATTCCCAAAATGGCCCCCTACTCTAATGTATAATTCAATCGATTTCATTAGTTGAAGTTTTTCAACGTCGCCGGGTCACCATAACAATACATACATATGTATGGGCCGCTCTAATAAATTGGTCGGAGCCGAGTTTTTAGCGCGTCGTCTGGTCCGCGGTGCGGCGCTTCCCGCGCCGCCGCGCCGCTGTACCCGTATGATCTCTCGGCATCCGAGGCTCATCATGGCGGCTGTAATTAATCAGCTCACTTCTTGCAGCACTCACGCAGCCTCGCAGCCAGCCCGCATGTGCCTCACGCACAGACCGTTTACTAATTACGATGCTAAGAATAACTTTAAACATGTAAAAACGTAAATACTATCGGTCTCAGATGATAGAGTCCTTATTATAACTAATTATGATTATAACATTGTTTCCTGAAGAATATTCATTCAGCCCGAGTCAGTGACAAAGACGGCCAGCCCGACGGCCTGACCGCCGACGACCTAACGGAAAGCCTGATTGGATATGAACAATATGAGGGAAACAAGAAATTGTTTAATAAAAATCTTCCTCTTGTTTGTACCTACTCGTTTCAAGGGTTCTTGTAGTATAAAGGATGAGAGCAGGCGTGTAACGCTCATCACCCTAGTCAACATCAATGTCAAGTTCCTTCTAAAATCTGACAACGATAATTTTTTCGCAAACGAAAAAAAAATATGTATACTCGTAGATGTAGTCGTGTTAGACCGCTGCCACGAATTGTATGTTACTGCGCTACTGTTGCAGGACTGTGCTCAATGAGCAGTTAGATGTAGTATATAGGCTAGTTGCCGTAAAAAATGTAATTAGTCCGTCTTTTAGATTATTCAAAAATAAGGGACACGTATTTTTTTATTTGCAAATTAAACGAAAAATTACAAAGATATTGCCTATTAAAGTTACGTACGTTACGTAACGTCACGCCGTGCTGTATTTTTTCGCACGGGGTGACGTCCCACGTAACTTTAATGGGCTATATCTTTGTTATTTTTTATTTAATCGGAAAAAGAAAAAATACGTGTCCAATATTTTTTTATAATCTAAAATACGGACTAAATAAAATGTTATTATTTTGACCCTGGACACTACCCTATTGACACATAATTAGTTATCATGAAGTAGGAACTTGGGTAGATGTAGATCCAAAGCTGGAAATTACGTTAAACTTTCTACTACATTCAGTAAAACGTACGTAGTAGTCCGTAGCGTTCCCATAACATGTTGATAAAAAGCTCACATAATACAAACATTAAGAGATACCCAAACGGAAAACAGCAATCCGAGTCACGCGACCGACGGATGATCCGGCGACTTTTTTACGACAACAAAACATTGCGGAAGCTATGTTTCAAGGGCATTACGCACAGATCATTAAACTCCATTCTCCTCTCCTAAGTGAAAGCGCGACTATATTTATTGCTGTACGCTTTGACAACCCTGTCCGGCGGCGGAGCAGTGCCGCGGCTCCCCCGTGCCTCGCCGCGCGACGCACTCTCGACCACAACATCGCAGCGTTACAGTCGCTTGTTCACTGTCACGCTAGGCGTCGAGGCGACACACTCGCGGAGGGTTGTCGATCCAAACAGTCATCTCGTGAAAAGTTATATTGTCATTATTTTATGACGTCTTCATCGAGGACCGTATCGGTCACGGCGCGCGCGCCACCGAGCAAGAACTTGTAATTCATAGTAGAGCAGTTTCAAAGAGGGCAGAACGCCGTTATTGCTTGTTCTGTCGTGCTAATGCTATAAAATAAAGTTCACGAGCTGAGGCGATTTATTTGAAACTAATGTCGGTATGTTGTTCTAATGTTGTTATTTACATTATTTGCTTTATCTGTAGATAGGGACCTACAGTGCGTTTCATTTACGGAGTTCCTTTGCCGTAATGTTGGCAATACGGAAAAACAGTGTTGCTATATTTTGAGCAATGAAATTACTTAAAATTAGGGAGATTAACTGATACGGTGGAGCACAGTCGAGGTGTGTCGAGGTGTGTTTGGGCGGAGCATCGCCTTGCCCTCGTGGGCGATCGGCGGCGGAGACCTCTCGCGCCGGGCCTTGGTTGAGGCCATTGTCCGGAGTGAGGAGGAGTAGCAGGCGGTCGCCGACTTCTGCAAAGCAGTATTGCTTCAAGGAGTTGTCAGCAACAGCAGGGGCCCAACCGGGTCGAAGCCTACTGGGGCCAGGGTTATCCTAAAGGGCGCTCGAGCCCCGGTATGAAGGCTTGAAGGAACGGGCTGGATTTTTTTAGTCAGTAAGAGTCTGACACTATCTCCCGCTCCGCCCAAGAGCGGGGGTTGTCATTGGATGATTATCCCCACCGAAAAAAAAATGAGATTAACTAATATTTCCTTACTTTTAACAACTGTCTTCCAAGTTTCTTTTTTTTTCTTTTGGAAACTCAAAGCCTTGAGCACAGGCGTAGGGTAGCCAGCCTTTCGGTGTTTTACAGATTGCATTTTGGAGAGTGTGCGCAGGAATTGCATGACTTGATTCCGCCTTCTCATTTCTACCATCGGACAAACCGATGCACGGCGAGTATCCACCGTTACGTTGTTGAAACATCTACGGTCCGGACTAAGCGTTTTGCCTCGTCATTTATACCGCGTACATCGAAGGACTGGAACAATTTGCCTGATGCTGCGGTCTTCCCGTCTGACTATAATTTAGGTGTCTTTAAGGCTAGAGTGAATAGGCTCTTAATAAACTAGTGCGCCTCACCATCAACGATTGCATCTCTGCTTACCATCAGGCGGGATTGCTGTCAAGTACTAGTTTATAAAAGATAAAAAAAAAAGAAAAAAACCTCTTAAGTGAAACGCACTGTGCCCGACATTGGTTACACACAAATAAAAAACAGTAAACCTCATGACCTGTAAGCGATTAAGAAGAATGGGGTGCGACTTCTTCGCTTTAGAAAAAATTACATTCTACTTCCGAAATTAAAGTTATGTTACAAGTTTTAGTGTTTTTTCTTCAAAGTCAATTGTATTTTTTGTTATCAAGCTTTTATTTACAACTTTTTAGTTATGTAAAGTGAATCAGATTTATGGCAAGGTGTATAATGAATCAAAGAACACATTGGTGCTGTCTATGAAATGAGAGTGTATCATGATAAACTGCGCTTATACATCTGCATATCCTTTCAGTGCGTACCGAGGTGATGTTACTTATATTATGAATGGAATAAACTATAAACAGTAATTGAATTGCAGCAATCCTGAAGATTTGCTGTAATTTATTGAAGAGCTTCATTGTCTATCTCCGAAGTTCTTCATCAAAGTTTCATAATATATTTTTTACACCACCTGCTCGATAATGTCGTTTTATACGTCATACAAACCTCACTTAAAGCAAGTAATTCTATCTCTAGGGAGATAATGCAGTATGGCCGATCCCTAGGGAATAATGAGATTTGAATTTGGAAAATCAAAAATCGTCAACATTGTGAATTAAAATGTACGTGCATCGAACAAGTTGACTCGAAATTCAAACTGGCCACTGACAAAAAAAAGAAAATAGAATAAAACCTGCAAATATTTCCGTCAGTAAGATGGGAACATTATAGAAAATTAAAACTATGGAATCTTGGAGTAGTGAATTTTGTTTGTTTGATGAACTTTTTGGATGTGTGAGACGAGAATGGATAAAGTGAGAAATGAGTATATTATGGGAAGTTTGAAAGTGGCGCCAGTGACTGAATAGTTGAAAGGGAATCGTTTGTCTTGGTATGGTCATGTGAAAAGGAGGGATGAAACGCATGTTGCTAAAAAAGTTATGAGTTTACATGTGGATGGATGGAGGGGAAGAGGGAGGTCAAAGAAAAGATGGATGGATTGTGTGAGAAGCGATATGAAAGAAAAGGGAGTTAGTGATAGCGTGACGAGTGACAGGACAGAATGGAAGAAAAAGACGTGTTGCGCCGACCCCAAATAAAACGGGACTAGGGCAGAAAGACGATGATGAACTTGTAAATATAATACTTATATTTCTCCAATATATGATTTGGTCGACTAAATTGTCTTTTAATTATCTCACAGATGGTGTAAAAAGTAGAGTATGCAACACGGGGATAAAGCTGTCTTTGTCTTGGGCGGCTTAAATTCCTCACTTCACTCAGGTTTCTTTATTATCTCCCTCGCAATGCTCGCGAGTTAATTTTATAAATCCCTCACTGTCGTTCGAGATTAAAATCAGCAACCTTCGTTTCGTTCGGAATTCAACATGCCGCCCGCGACTTAAAGACACTGCTTTATCCCCTAGTCACATAATCTACTATTACACCTTTGAATTCACTAGATCGAGTTTTGCAAGTTCTAATTTCTTGTACGTGTCCCATGTACACACTTTTTTTTTCAGTCTATTTAAACCTAGAATTGCCAATGCGGTTTATTAGCCCAAACTCCATCCTCAATACTGTTACTGGTCCTTCGGTAGAAGTAACAGATCGCCACCTGCTGCGATGCTTACAAACTCCTTCTGCTTCGTCTACGTTCATACATCAGGTGGCACTCGCGCGCCGATTGACTCTTCTGAAAAACATCAGCAAAAAGACCTGTAAGTCCTCCTCGGGCGTCCCATATCGGTGGTTCCACTCACATCTGCCTTGCTAGTTCCTTTCATTCACTCTCTCAGCATATTCTTATTCTATTAGTGATGATTTGTTCGACCTATCTGTAACTTTTGTGGTACCTAATATCTTGTATCAATTTTGAGAAAGGTCGTGATAGCCGCGTATTTAAGGCACCCGACCCTCATGCGTGAAATTGCGGTTTAAAAAACGAGTTAGTACCAATGTGAATTTTGAATTCGTGTGCGGGTACTTGTCTTTATCTAAAACATTAGTGTCACCCCGTGCCTCGGAAAGCACCTAAGGCCTTTGGTCGCGGTTGTCACACGTGTAGATCTTTGACAGTCGTTACAGGTAGTCAGACACCATAAAGTGTGACCAACAGTCTATCCAAGAGTATCGTGGGGCCCAGTAACTGGGTTGTGGAGGTCTGATAGGTAGTGGCTCCATGCCAATTCGGGTATTTAGCCGCCTTCAGTTGTGTTGTTGTGGAACTGTTGGAAGCCGACACCGAGCTTTTTTTTTATTGTTGATAGGTTCGCGCTTGACCGCTATCTCACCTGATGGAAAGCGACGATGCGGTCGACGCTGGAACGCGCTTACCTAGAAGAAACCTATTCACTCTCGATTTAAAGATTCCCGGGTTGTAGCTATCAGGAAACACAGACTCCGGCAAGGAATTCCACTCCCTAGCCGCACGCACAATGAATGTGTTCCCAAAACGTTTTTTGCGTGTAGGTGGGATATCCACCATATACCGGTGGCGCATAGCCGTATGTCTGGTGGATAATGGAACGGGCTAGGCGGAATTAGGTTATGCAATTCCGACGCACACTCCCCGAAATGCAACTGGTAGAAAACCGACAGGCTAGCAACTCTGCTCGATGCTCAAGACTTTGAACTTTGCTAGTTGATAAAAGATTTATCAACCACCCTACTTTACTAAAAAATTAGCGTCCCATAGGAAAATTTTACACCCGACAGTGGAAAACCGCAAAAACTTCAAATTTTCAGGAACAAAAACTATGGATGTTCCGACCGAGCTGGTGAAACAGCTTATGGAGAACCTCCAACAGCACAATCAGGCGTTGGAGGAATGCCAACAGCACACACGGGCTCTGTCGGAACAACTTAAGCAGGCTCCCCGCTTCGTAGCTGACCATGGGCTAACTTTTGCTGGCCCGAAGCAACAGATCAGAGAGAGCCTCTTCATTCGGTGGTAAATGAAAAAGACACCGGTGAGGAGGTTATTGAAAAGCTTAGAGTAGCGGTCGATGCAAGGAAGGAGGGCACAAGGGTAGAACGGCTGAGAAAAGCGAGAGATCAGAAAGTTGTGGTTGGATTTGGATCCCGGGAGGAGATGGTTAAGGTGACAGAGAGGATAAAAAAGGCAGGCAATCTAGTGGTGGAGAAGGTTAAAAATAAAGATTCACTCGTCATTATCAAACACGTGCTCTCTTGCCATTCGGACGAGGAAGTAATTGATGCCCTGAAGCGCCAAAACGGCTATCTAATGGGTGACATTCCTGTAGGAGATGTAAGGGCCACAGTCAAGTACCGCCGCAGGATGAGGAACTCTCACTTATGCCACATCATCCTGCAGGTGTCCCCATCGTTGTGGTGGAGGCTAACGACTGCGGGTCGAATGCACATTGACCTGCAGAGAGAGAGTGCATGTACTGAATCAGTCACCGTTGATTCAGTGCACCCGCTGTTTGCGTTACGGACACAGCCGTAAGTTGTGCGGACCTTTGTATCCACTGTGGCGAGCCGCACCTGCAAGCGGATTGCCCCTCGCGGTTGGCGGCTGGCGTGCCAACGTGCCGAAACTGCCTGTCAGCGAAATAGGCAAAAACTGACCACACTGCTTTTGACAGCGAGTGCCCTATTCGCGTTAAGTGGTATGCTTTGGCGCGCCTGTCCGTAGCGTATTGCTGAGGTGGTCCCTGTGGCTGCCCCCGAGTATAAGATATTCAAAGCCAACCAGCAACGGAGTCAGCTAGTCACAAACGAGCTGCTGCTAGAAGCAGAGAAACAGAAAGTCACCATAGCATTGCTCCAGGAGTCTTATGTAGGTGGAGTAAGGAGAATGAAGGACTACCGAGGCGTAAGGGTCTTCCAGTGCTCTGAGGGAGGAGAAGCAAACGTAAAGGCGGCAATTGTAGTCTTTGACCAAAAATTGGACATATTACAGTACCCGCAACTTACCACAAACAACATCGTTGTGGTGGGAGTCCAAACCAGAGCCTGGACGATCACGCTGGTGTCCTTCTATTTCGAACCCGACAAGCCGTTAGGGCCATACCTGAAGCATCTCGAACGAATAGAGCGAGAGATGGGCTCTTGCAGGTTGGTCGTTGGAGGAGATGTTAACGCTAAGAGTCGTTGGTGGGGTAGCAGCAGCGAGGACCCAAGAGGGGAGCAGGTGAGCGGAGCACTGGGCGAAATGGGTCTGCAAATCCTCAATACCGGCTATATCCCGACCTTTGATACTGTGAGAGGAGGAGTAAAGTACAGTAGCCACGTGGACGTAACGGCCTGTTCGGCGCACATACTGGGACTGGCTGGCGAATACTGGAGGGTCTCACGAGTTCCGACCATAACGGCATCACTTTTGGCATTCAATTAATTAAATCAAAAGGTATACACATTAAGCGCACCACAAGAAAATATATTACAAAAAAGGCAGATTGGAGACAGTTTCATGAGAAACTGTCTCAAATTATGTCAGATAGAAATGTAACAATTACAGCAATCGCAAATATAAATAACTAGCTGTACCCGCGCGGCTTCGCTCCCGCTCTTCCCTACTTCAGCCTACTATACCCTACTCTGCCCTACTATACCCTACTCTACCCTACTCTACCCTACCCTACTCTACTCTACTCTACCCTACTCTACCCTACTCTACCCTACTCTACCCTACTCTACCCTACTCTACCCTACTCTACCCTACTCTACCCTACCCTACTCTACTCTACCCTACCCTACTCTACCCTGCTCTACCTTACTCTACCCTACTCTACCCTACTCTACCCTACCCTACTCTACTCTACCCTACTCTACCCTCCTCTACCTTACTCTGCCCTACACTACCCTACACTACCCTAATTTTCATTTTTTTTTTCATAAGAATCTTCTCCTCATAATAACGAACACAACAAAAAAAAAATTAGCTAAATCGGTCCAGGCGTTGTTGAGTTATGCGCTTACCAACATATTTTGCGATTCATTTTTATATTATAGACTAGCTGTACCCGCGCGGCTTCGCTCCCACTCTTCCCTACTTTAGCCTACTATACCCTACTCTACCCTACTATACCCTACTCTACCCTACTCTACCCTACCCTACTCTACTCTACCCTACTCTACCCTACTCTACCCTACTCTACCCTACCCTACCCTACTCTACCCTCCTCTACTTTACTCTACCCTACTCTACCCTACTCTACCCTACTCTAACAAGACAAAGATGGCGTCTGGCAAGGAATATATAGAGTGATAGTAAGGATTTCAAAAAGGGACGAGGATCTGCCTCTTCGGGAGGGGGGACAAACACTGGATGCGAAAAATTCAGCTAGGCTGTTGGCCGAGACGTTTTACCCCGAGGACCGGAGCGAAGATGACGACTTGGACCATCGCCAAACCCGACAAAAATTGTAAACGAGTGGAGTCATGATGAACAGCATGACCCACCGTTTACCCAAAGCGAGCTCGATAGGACTATGGCGTCATTCAATCCTTTAAAGGCCCCGGGAGTGGACGGCTTTACTGCCGACATTTGCTCTCAGGCCGTGCTATGTAGCCCTGGTTTCTTCCTGTCACTGCTTAACAAATGCCTAGCATGCCACAACGGTGATTGTGCTGAGGAAGCCAGGCAAAGACTCGTACACCGTACCGAAGTCGTACAGGCCGATTGGGCTCTTGCCTGTCCTAGGGAAAGTGTACGAAAAGATGCTGGTAAATGATAAATGATAAATGATAAATGATCTTTATTTTGCAAGTAGGTTTTATAAAAACACTTTTACACGTCAATTTTTTTTTTTTTTGTCAAGTAATGCTAGATGAGGCCGGTGTTTCCTAACTGACTACCCTGAGAAGAAACACCGAAACAAACTCAGGGGTCAAAGTCTCTTTTAAAGTCCATACAGCAAAACATGTAATGGTCAAATCATATGAGAACCGTGCAGATTGAGCCTGAGATGGTCTTTTGAAGAAAGAACCACACAGTTCTAAGTGGACCTGTCCAGTCAGTGCAAGCATTTGTCAGTATGCGTGTAGCTCAACTCAGGACTACTAAGGAGCTCAACGACTTGACGAACAATGCCAAAGAAAGGACATTTGGGTAGGCCACATCAAATACTCAAAACTGCCAGACATCATGTGAAAATAAAAGAAAAGGAAAGAGTAATCCACATAGTTCTCACATTCACAATAATAAAATTTACAAAAGTGTAAATATTGCAAATTGTAAAAAAAAAAGTATATAAATAAAAATTCAGTCAAATAGTAAAAATAAACATGTCATAATTGTAAAAAAATAATAAAATATATATATATATACAATATCATAATTGTAAAACAACAACAATCGTCAATAAAAAAAAAGGCAGTTAAAACAAAAAAACATTCAAATGATAACAATTATAGTGAGTAGGTATTGGAGCAGGTCAATCCCAAGCCGTTTTATCCTCGAGATACTCTTTTACAGTATAAAAAGCCTTTTGGCAAAGTTTACGCTTTACAATTGTTTTGAATTTATTAATGCTAAGTTCTTGAATAGGACTGGGAAGCTTATTATAAAAATGTATACTTTGGCATCTAAATGAGCGTCCTATTTTTTTGAGCCTGGTTGCAGGAACCACTAACTTGTGTTTGTTCCTAGTATTAACGTTATGAATATCACTGTATTTTTTAAACATGTTTTTATTTTTATGAACATACAAAATATTGTCATAGATATACTGAGATGGCACAGTCAAAATATTAATATTTTTAAATTTATCTCTGAGGGAGTATCTGGGACTTAATTTATAAATTGCACGAATGGCCCTTTTCTGCAAAACAAAAATCGTTTGGATATCGGTGGCATTTCCCCATAATAGAATACCGTACGACATGACGCTATGAAAATAACTGAAGTAAACTAAACGGGCTGTCTCTAAGTCAGTTAGATTTCGAATTTGCCTAACAGCGTATGCGGCAGAGCTAAGTTTTTTCGACAACTTATCTATGTGAGGGCCCCACTGAAGCTTAGCATCAAGAGTTATACCCAAGAACACTGTAGTGTCTTCAGGACTCAATTCTTTACCTTTTATTAGCACACTAGTTGTTCACGCACATACGCCTTGAGCCGCGCACACTATCACAAATTCACAACATAGACGACGGGCGACCGCGGGGAAGGCGCGGGCGCGGGAGCGGGGCGCGGCAACAAGCTACACGGACCGTCAGCTGGAAAGCGACGACACTGCGTCGACAGCGCGTTGTGCGGACTGGTCGTTTTATTAGACTTATTTCTATAAACCTATATTATTGTACATTGGCAAAAATAAATCAAGTTTTCTTATCAACATTAATAAGAAGTAAATCATTGAAGAGCGCCTGCATAATTCCTGACCTCACACAAGTACACATCACAAACATTTGGTCCTTCGAGCCGGATGCTGCATGAAGATTATCGTTGGAGATCAGCGCAGTTCAGAGGCCAGTAATTCCTTTTCTAACTCCCATTCCTATAACGAACAGTGCTAATACTTGTTGTTAAAATTACAGAGACCGTTACGTTTGGACAGCTGTGCCTACCCACCTCTCGTCGGAAGAAAAGGTCATCGACCATATTTTCAAATTGTAAGTACTTTCCTTTGTCTTCATAGCCACCGAAATGACGAAAAAACGGCAATCCCTTATAGTTGAGTCTGAAGTTTTAGCGGTTAACGTAGTAAAAGAGTTAGTAAAAAAGCGAGGTGTTGTTAAATGTAAATTCTCTTTATTCGTAAAGTATATCAATTCTCTAGAAAACACGGTTTTAAGTAATACTCAGATAGCAGAATTACAAGTTCGTATGCAAAGAGCGGAAAGTTTATTATTGAATTTTTCGGAAATTCAAGATGAGATAGATATTAACGTTTCTGATAGTCAGTTAGCTGCAGAATTAGAAGAGAGGGAGTCTTTTGAAAATCGGTTTTATTCTACTGTGGCTAATGCCAAATGCTTGTTAGCTCAGAATGATTCTTCTAATGCTAAATCGCAAGAAACAGCTTCTAAATCTTCCATTTCCATCAAGCTACCTACTATTAAACTACCCTCCTTCGATGGCTCATACGATCAGTGGTTGGAATTTAAGGACACATATTTATCGCTTATTCACAGGTCAAAAGACATAGATGAAATACAAAAATTCCATTATTTACGTTCTGTTCTCACTGGTAATGCCCTAAATGTCATTAAATCATTAGAGTTTTCCGCTGAAAATTATTGTATTGCCTGGGAGTTGCTTGAAAATCGCTATAACAATAATCGTTTATTGTTGCATAATCATTTTAAGGCTTTATTTGCTATTCAACCAATGAACAAAGAGTCTTCAGCTCAAATTAGGAAATTAATTGACAGTATTCTAAGAAATCTTCGAGCGTTGAAAATATTAGGGGAACCCACTGAATCCTGGGACTCTATAGTTATTTTCTTTATAGGTTCGAAATTAGACGCTTCTACAGAACGGGAGTGGGAAAATTATAAAGGAAACTTAAATAACGAATTGCAGGGTACTTTTACAAAACCTAAATTAGATGATTTTCTTAAATTCCTTAAAAATCGGGCAGACATGCTTGAAATGATTAAAGTTTCTAATAATAAGCCGGTCGAGAACAATTTAAAAAAAACCGCTGTCGACGCAGTCAATTATAGCACTCATAGTTACGTTGCAACGCAAACAAATAAGACCCATAATAATAGGGCATCTAAAACATCGAAGCGTTCTCGCGTTTGTAACATGTGTGATGCTAACCATTCGCTTTATTCATGTAATAAGTTCTTAAATTTGTCGGTAGATGATAAATCTAAATTTATCGATGAAAAAAAGCTTTGTCGCAATTGCTTGCGGGCCGGGCATACTGAAACAAACTGTTGGTTCGGAACCTGCAAACAATGCAATTCAAAACATAACTCGTTACTTCATTTTGACGTTAAAATATCTAATGAAGCATCAAAAGCAACGCCGCGGGATGAGCCTATAGCAGGCAATTCACAGACCGCGTCATTACATTCGGTAGCTCACGCGACCAGCAAACAAGTCAATAGCTGTCACTCGTTAACATTGCAGCCCGTCTTGTTGTCCACAGCTTTAGTGGAGGTCGCCGACAGCGATAATAAATATCACACTATTCGCGCATTACTCGATAGTGGGAGCCAGCAATGTTTTATTGCTGAGCCTTTATGCAAAAAAATACATGCTAAAATGTTACAGTCCACTGTTCAAGTCACAGGCGTAGGGCATAGTGTTACACAGTCTACGCAATCATGTGAAATTAAATTGAAGTCCAAAACTAGCGATTACAATAGACGCTTAAAATGCTTAGTTTTGCCTCACATTATTGCACAATTACCCTCACTTAGCATGAATATTAACTTTGACCTTCCAGACAATGTAACGTTAGCTGATCCAAATTTTCATTCGTCTCATGAAATTCAGCTCCTTATCGGTGCAGATTTATTCTGGGATTTGCTAAACGAAGGGTTAATTAGATTACCAGCAGGACCTTGTCTCCAGAACACGAAGCTGGGGTGGATTATATCCGGTCCAATAAAACCAAAGAATTTGCGCATTAATCAGATTCAATGTAATTTCTCACAAACGCTTGATACACAAATTAAACGATTTTGGGAGTTAGAAGAAGTTACAATACCCACTACTAATAAATACTCAAAAGAGGAACGTGCATGCGAAAATTTATTCTCTAGTACCACATTACGCGATCATAAGGGTCGGTTTTCGGTGCGTATTCCTCTAAGCGAGTCAGCTGACTCATTAGATGATACGTTTTCGTTGGCCGAGAACCGATTCCGATCTCTCGAACGTAAGTTAGCACGCACACCAGAGTATAAAAAACTTTACTGTGATTTTTTGCGGGAATACGAAAACTTGGGGCATATGAGTCGCATTAATTTATACTCTTCTCCTACCTACTTTTTACCGCATCACGGTGTCTTCAGGGAAAATAGTACCACCACTAAATTAAGAGTAGTTTTTGACGCAAGCGCAAAATCAACCAGTGGTAAATCTTTAAATGATATTCAATTATCAGGTCCTATCTTGCAAAATGACATAATCTCAATTTTATTACGATTTAGGCAGCATAGATACATTGCTTGTGCCGATGTTGAAAAAATGTTTAGACAGGTATTAATACAGCCTGATCAACGTAATTTGCAGTGTATATTATGGAGAGAAAATCCTTCAGATCCGCTCAGTATATATCAGCTTAACACGGTAACGTACGGTACAGCGTCTGCGCCGTATCTTAGCATGCGATGTATTAGACAGCTCGCTGAAGAATGCACCGATGACGTCATTTCGCAAGTAATTAAGGAAGATATATACGTGGATGACCTCATTACAGGTCATGATAACAAAAATACACTAAAAAATATATGCAATAGTGTTTTCAAAGTCCTAAGCTCGGGGTGTTTTATATTACGTAAATGGGTTTTCAATCACGACGTCTCAAACACGATTGAAGCGAATAGTTCATCAAAGGAAATGTCTTTAGGTGAAAACTGCCAAAATAAAACTTTAGGGTTAGGTTGGTTAAGCACGAGCGATGAACTGCATTTCATAACAAAACTTGAACACCAACAAAGTACCGTCATAACCAAGAGAAGTATTCTATCGATTATCTCACAAATTTACGACCCATTAGGCCTGTTAGCACCAACAATCATTATCGCAAAGGTTATTCTACAAAAATTATGGTTATGTAAAATTAGCTGGGACGATCCTATTCCGCAAAGCGTTGAACTAAAGTGGAAAAATTTCATTGAGAAATTAAATTGTTTACATACTATACGGGTCCCTCGCCACGTTATAGGCAATATACACGACGACAACAAACGAGTTGAACTTCACATTTTCTGTGATAGTTCGCAAACCGCTTATGGCGCCTGTGCATATATACGCACTTATACAGACACTAGCTCCATCGACGCGTTATCTGTCCGTCTATTATGCGCGAAAAGTAAGGTAGCTCCAATAAAACCGGTCAGTATTCCGCGTCTCGAGTTATGCGGCGCATTAGTGGGTGCAAGATTATATAACAAAATATCTAAGGCGCTTAAAATTAACTTTAGCAAAGTTTATTTGTGGTCGGACTCGACAACAGTTCTAGGTTGGCTGAACGTAACACCGAGTACTTTAAAACCTTTTGTTCAGAATAGGGTTGTAGAAATTAATGAGCTTACTGAACGGTGCTCATGGTTACACATAAGTAGTAAACAAAATCCAGCCGATTTACTATCGCGTGGCGTTCATATTGACGCGCTTCAAACATCCGATTTATGGTGGCACGGCCCAAGTTGCTTACGTGAACCTAACTCAAATTGGGAAAAGGGTCTTACGTCCATATGTCGCGATATTAATTTTAACGATTTGCCCGAACTTAAAGTAAATACTACCGCAATGGTATGCCAACTAGATACAAATTTAAAATTATTCGATAGGTTTTCATCGCTAAATCGTTTAAAACGCACTATGGCGTATGTATTGCGCTTTATTTCGAATACGCGAACTAAGTTAAAGTCAAACCGCGCGGTCGGTGCGTTATCAGTTATGGAGCTTAACAACTCAATGACTACTTTGTCTCGCTTGTCACAAAGGGAATCCTTTCCCCGTGAATATGAATGTTTAAAAAATAATTTACCAATAAAATCTAATCGTAATTTATGCGGTCTTAATTTATTCTTAGATGAACAATCGTCCGGTAGCAGAGCATTCTGGTCTCTTGCCAAGTCGGTCGAAGCGAACTTCTGTCGGCCCACTTTGCCTCCGCTGGTAAAGCCTGATGGAACACTGGCTCATACGGCAAGAGAGAAAGCAGGACTCTTTGCATCTCTCTTTGCCCATAATTCTCGTCTTGACACTAGCAATGCTGCTCCACCGACTCTGCCTCATTGTAACTCTTCAATGCAGGAGGTTCACATGAGGAACAGAGAAGTTCTGAGAGAGCTGCGTCGTCTAGACGTGAATAAAGCCAGTGGACCAGATGGCATACCAGCGATTGTTCTAAAGGCTTGTGCGCCCGAGTTGTCTCCTGTATTGACGCGCTTGTATCGCCTCTCATTTAGGACTGGTATAGTGCCCAAGTCCTGGAAGCTTGCCAACGTGCAACCCGTGCCCAAAAAGGGCAGTCGTGCCGATCCTGCCAACTATCGGCCGATTTCGGTAACCTCCATACTCTGCAAGATTATGGAGCGTGTATTGAACTCGCGCCTCATGGCATACCTGGAAGGTAACGATCTCCTCAGTGACCGACAGTACGGGTTTCGCCGCAAGCGGTCTACTGGGGACCTACTGGTTTATGCCACCCACTTGTGGGGCGAGGCCCTCGAGAAGAATGGGGAAGCGATTGCCGTTTCCTTAGACGTCTCGAAAGCCTTCGACAGGGTATGGCACGCTAGCCTATTGAGTAAGCTTCCAGCGTACGGCATTTCCCCTGGTCTGATTAACTGGGTAAAAGACTTCCTGAGTGAACGGTCTCTCCGAGTTGTTGTCGACGGATGCTCATCAGAGCCCATGACGATTAATGCCGGAGTTCCTCAGGGGTCTGTTCTCTCTGCAACTCTCTTCCTGTTGCATATCAACGATCTGCTGGTGCCCGGTATCTATGGGTATGCAGATGATAGCACAGTTGTAGAGAGATACCTGCCCAGTGTTCGGGCTAGTAAGGAGCTAATCCGGTCCGAAAGAGAGGCTATGGTAGAGCGAACGAATATCTCACTACAGGCAGTCTCCAAGTGGGGTGAAGCCAATCTAGTGGGATTCAACGCCGCCAAAACACAAGCGTGTCTTTTCACTGCCAAAAGGAGCCCGTGCACCTTGGTTCCTACTTTTCGGAATTTATCCCTGGAGTACACCGACCGCCTTCAGCTTTTGGGGGTTGAAATTCCCTCAGACCTTAACTTTGGGCGGTTCATTGAGTCCAAAGCCAAGGTAGCTGCTAGGAAGCTGGGCGTTCTTGCAAAGGTCCGGCGGTACTTCACACCGGGACAGCTTTTAATGTTATACAAAGCACAGGTCCGTTCGTGTGTGGAGTACTGCAGTCACATATGGGCTGGTGCTGCAAAATGCCACCTGGCAGCTTTGGACTCGGTGGAAAGGCGTGCAAAGAGGCTAATTGGTGATCCAGATTTGGTTAAGTCCAACCTTCAAAGCCTTGAGCATAGGCGTAGGGTAGCCAGCCTTTCGGTGTTTTACAGGATGCATTTTGGAGAGTGTGCGCAGGAATTGCATGACTTGATTCCGCCATCGCAATTCTACCATCGGACAACCCGACGTACGGCGAATATTCACCCTTACGTTGTTGAAACCTCTACGGTCCGGACTAAGCGTTTCGCCTCGTCGTTTATACCGCGTACGTCGAAGGACTGGAACAGTCTGCCTGCTGCGGTCTTCCCGTCCGATTATAATTTGGGTGTCTTCAAGGCTAGAGTGAATAGGCTCTTAATAAACTAGTGCGCCTCACCATCAAAGATTGCATCGCTACTTACCATCAGGTGGGATCGCAGTCAAGCACTAGTTTATCTCAATTAAAAAAAAAAAAAAAAAAAAAAAAAAAAAAAAAAAAAAAAAAAAAAAAAAAAAAAAAAACAAGGCCTTATGAGGGTAGGCGGTAGAATAAAAAATTCTCTTGAATTTGGCTTTGATAAAAAACACCCTATAGTGTTATCTAATAAACATAACTTTACAATATTGTTATTCAAATACGAACATCATCGTTTATTGCACGCTGGGCCTCAACTACTTTTATCCACTTTACGAGAAAAGTGGTGGCCAGTGGGTGGCAGGAACTTGGCTAGAAAGATAACCCGTCAATGCGTCGTCTGCACTCGTATAAAAGGCAAAACAATAAAGGCTCAGATGGGCAACTTACCAGCAGAGAGATTAGAATCAGAGTTTCCATTCTATCGTTGCGGTGTCGACTATGCTGGACCACTGTTCATACTTAGCCGTAAAGGAAGAGGAGCAAAACTAGAAAAATGTTACATTTGCTTGTTTATATGTTTTTCTACAAAAGCCATTCATTTGGAATTAGTCACCAGTCTTACTACCGATGCCTATATACTCGCTTTAAAAAGGTTCATATCTAGACGAGGTAAACCTGCAGAGATATTCTCTGATAATGGGAAAACTTTCGTGGGAGCTTCAAGGGAATTTAGTTCATTCTTACACAATAACTATAATTCTATAATCAATTATACCGCTAATGAAAACATTAGGTTCTCTTTCATTCCGCCGTACGCACCTCATTTCGGTGGCTTATGGGAGGCAGGGGTTAAGTCTTGCAAATACCATCTCCGTCGAGTGGTGGGTAACGCTCATTTAACTTACGAAGAGTTCAGTACAGTATTAGCATTGATCGAGTCCATTCTGAACTCACGTCCTATATCCCCATTATCCTCTGATCCTACTGACTCACTCCCACTCACCCCAGCACATTTCCTCATCGGTCGGCCTCTCACTGCAGCTGCCTCCGATGACTTCACCACTACGCCAACACTACGCTTGTCACGCTACGCAAGAGTAGAACAGCTGAGACAACACTTTTGGCAGAGATGGACGAAGGAATACATCACTGAACTTCAGATGAGAACTAAATGGAAGAATAAAGAACAAGACATCAAACCTGATACCCTGGTTCTCATAAAAGAAGACAACTTGCCACCACTCAAGTGGCGCCTCGGCAGAGTCACGAACACTTTCACCGGACACGATGGCATCTCCAGAGTCGCCGACATCAAAACGGCTACGGGACTGATCCGGCGGGCTCATACCAAGCTATGCCCTTTACTACCCGACGATGACGTGAGAAGCTCCTGAAGAACGTGCCACCACCACTGCACTCCATTGGAAGCGGGTGCTTCCAACCCGGGGGCCATGTTCACGCACATACGCCTTGAGCCGCGCACACTATCACAAATTCACAACATAGACGACGGGCGACCGCGGGGAAGGCGCGGGCGCGGGAGCGGGGCGCGGCAACAAGCTACACGGACCGTCAGCTGGAAAGCGACGACACTGCGTCGACAGCGCGTTGTGCGGACTGGTCGTTTTATTAGACTTATTTCTATAAACCTATATTATTGTACATTGGCAAAAATAAATCAAGTTTTCTTATCAACATTAATAAGAAGTAAATCATTGAAGAGCGCCTGCATAATTCCTGACCTCACACAAGTACACATCACAAACACTAGTTTCTACCTGCCTTACGTGAGGCATCGTAAATTTAACAAATTTGGTTTTCTTTTCATTAAGGAGCAGGTTATTGACATTAAACCAGTGTACTATTTTTGAAAGGGCGTTATTTATGTCATCAGTAACCGGCTGCTGACGTTTAAGCTTAAACAAAAGCGAAGTGTCGTCTGCAAACAACACTATATCATGGTTATCCTTTATGAGGTATGGCAAGTCATTTATATAAATAAGAAATAAAAATGGACCAAGAATCGAGCCCTGGGGCACACCCATTGATACTGCAGACCCGGGTGATCTTTTTCCGTTTACATCAACTCTCTGAATCCTATCACTCAAATAAGAAGTAAGAAGATCCAGAGAGGAATTCCGGATCCCGTAATGGTGTAGTTTCCTGATTAATGTTTCATGGAGAACGCAATCGAAAGCCTTGGACAAATCACAAAAAATGCCCAGGACATCGCATTTGTCTTCCCATGCATTATAAATATGGCCTAAAAGTTCAACCCCGGCATCGGTTGTTGAACGACCCCTTGTAAAACCGAACTGTTTATTATGTAACAACTTATGTCTATTAAAAAATATTTGTAATTGATGTAAAATTAGTTTCTCAAATATTTTACTAAAGGTGGGTAGCACTGAAATAGGTCTATAATTTGTGGGGTCAGATGTACTACCCGTTTTAAACAATGGTATTATTTTACTATACTTCATTAAATCAGGAAACTCGCCACGATCAATACAATTATTAAAAATAAGTGCTAAACTAGGAGCTACAACCTTTATAATGGACTTTACAACATCCACAGAATTTCCCCACAAATCTGTGGTCTTTTTCACATTCAAAGTGTTAAAGGTTTTAATTATATCCACATATGTCACATGTTCGAAATTAAAATCTGAATCACAAACTTTAACATTTTCTTTAAGCAGAGACTCTGCAGCAGTAGGTGATGAGTTCAGAGATTTAGTAGTTAATATGGGGATCTCTGAAAAGAACTTTTCAAAAGCTGCAGCAACTTGTGAGTCCGATTTGATCACACTGTCATTAATTTTAAGGCTATATTCACTACATGGTTTTGTAGATCTTCCAGTTTCACTGTTTATAATATTCCAGGTTGTTTTAATTATATTATTACTATTTTTAATTTTGGAACTCAAGTAGCGCGATTTTGCAACAGAGCATACTTTTTTGAATAATTTTGAATACTTTCTAACATACAAACTAAACTCGGTGGTGTTTACAAGAATTTTTTCATCATACAATTCATAGAGTCGCGTTCTACTTTTATGTATACCAATGGTAGCCCATTCACTGAAAGATACATTACTATTAACCGATATAGTTTTGGGTATAAAAGTGGAATTAAATTGCTTACAGTACATATTAATGGTTGCTCGTCTCAAATTCTACTTGCTTCCTAGGATCAGTACTCGTCAATACGGCTTTATGCCCCAAAAAAGCACCGAGGACTCCCTCTATAATCTTGTTCAGCACTTCCGTGCAAAAGTGGCACAGAAAAAGATCGTCACGCTTGTGTCATTGGATATAGAGGAGCCTTCGACAACGCTTGGTGGCCCGCCATCAAAGTACGGTTGGCTGAGGAAAGGTGTCCAGTGAATTTGAGACGAATAGTCAGTAGCTACCTCAGTGACAGGAGGGTTAACGTGAGGTACGCCGGAGAAGAGAGCAGTAGGTCAACCAGCAAGGGTAGGAAGGACGCCGTGAGGTCTTTTCAGCCACGCCTCAAAGAGGGGACTTATCGCCATGATAAAAATGATATTGAGGTTTCTAACATAATTTTTTTCTAAACTGAATAGTTTACGCGAGAGACACTTTCAAAGTGGTAAAATGTGTGTGTGTGTGTCCCCCCTCTAACTTCTAAAATAAGAGAATGATAAAACTAAAAAAAATATATGATGTACATTACCATGCAAACTACCAACGAAAATTAGTTTGAACGAGATCTAGTTAGTAGTTTTTTTTTAATATGTCATAAATCTAAAAAAATACAGTTTTATTAAAACATCGATCAAAGTTACAACGAACTACGAGAACTTTTATGTTATGTTACTTGCTGCCACGGAACCCTCCATGGGCAAGTCCGACTCGCACTTGGCCGGTTTTTTATTTTGCAAAGAGGCGCAGATGTTTTAGGTTCTAATATTTAATGAAAATTTAAATTGTGTTTATGAACAGAATATCATAAATAAATAAGATTATTTAACAATAATTTGTTTTATCAAACCAAGTTATTGTGTGTCAAATTAATTAGATATTATTTATTATCTATGTTTTTAATTTATGTTGGAATTTCTATTTTTAATACTTATTAAGAAGGATGTAACATTAACAGTTTGATACCTTTTAAAGCGCGGGAAAAAATCGATTAAATCGACGGTCCCTACGTATATAAAGACATGTCCAAAATTTCACGAAATAAAAGACATGATATTTTGAACATGTCTGTAAATACGTTGGGACCGTCGAAATATTGTTTTATACTTAGATTATTTGTGAAAAAAATATTGAACTTAAGATTTGTAGAGAATTCTTTGTTTTTCTGATTAGTTGTACAAAGCACGCCAAACCTAAAGAATACGAAAAAAACGGGGTTCCTACCCTTTTTTCCCATTGTGTGCTTACTTTTTGATAGTTATTAAACCCGCCATCTGTCGTTACAAGCGAGAACTAGTTTGTATTCGTAGCAACCCTGGCATCACGTGGTTCGTAGCGCACACTCGCTGCTACGGCGCGCACTATAGTAGTTCGTGCATGTTAGTTTAGGTGGCTCTGGCGTGCTTTTTAATTTAATACTGTTCATAGACTTGGGGACAGTGTATTTTGATCCTCACATCGTGCGTCTGGGTACAGAATTATGCCATAAAAGAAGCAAAAATGATTGCCAACATATTTTTTTACTGTTGATAAGTTCGCGTTTGACGAATATCTCCCCTGATGGAAGTACGATATGGTCGATGATGAAGCATGCCTGCTTAAATACCCATAGGCTGAAACTATTATGACACATACTCCACCCACACGCAATTCTCACTCTTTACCTGTCCGCACAATGAATGTGTTCCCAAAATGCTTTGTGTGTATGAGTGGGATGTCCACGATGTACGGGTGACGCACCACACACACAAGCAGTACATTAGATATAATTATCCGAGATCCCAGTGAAAGTCTCGTCAAGTTTTATTTAACCATTTCGAAGAAGTAGGTATTCCGTAATTTGAAATCTTGTTTCCGCGGAAATCTTGTTTTTTTGTTCGGTCAGTGAAAGTTTCGTCAAATTCTGTCTAGCCATTTCCGAGATTAGCTTGAACAGACCGACAAAAATTAAAAATATTAGATATTTATTATTTTTGTAAGTAATAGATATTTTTTTTTTTTTTACATTACATAAACAGACTCTTCAATTTTATTTATATGTATGCTTATAAGATGTATATATGTCGGCGGAAGATGCCGATCACCATCAAAGGTTTGTCCAGGAACTCTGTTTTGTGGGCGATGACTGGGTAACATAGACGAACATATATCTATGTATTGCAGTATTCACAGAAATCATTATTCTGTAAAGCTCTTCTGGGTATCCATTAATAAAAAGTAGGGGCAGTGTTTACCCATTCCGTTTGACTTTTGGCATTTTGCCTATAACTCCAAAAATATCACTTACAAATTATTTTTTATTTCTATCCAAAATATAATAAGAATCAGATTTTTTCTTTCTTACTTCTTATGTGTGTGTTTTATCGGAGTCCATGGTTACAGGAACAAGCTTCACCCTCTTGATCAGCAGGGTCGAAACCAAGGGTCTGCTTCTGAAAAGAGAATCGGCCCGGGTATGAAAGACAACGATACAGGAGTGGGTTTATAGTCAATAAGAGGGAGATTTCATTAGATGATTTTCCCACCTAAAAAAACACCCCCTTGATGGTCTTCTACTGTCGTGCTTGTCGGTGGCACTGTTCATTTAAATATGACATCGCGAGGGTTTCTTAAGTGCGAGTAACATGGAGACGTCGAAGCCAAATAAAATGCTAAAGGTGTATCTAAGGTATATATCTCTTCCTGAAATAATGTTAAGTTCTTTGCTATTCAATAGTGTTTCAAACGTCCGAATGATAAAAAAACTTTTTCCAAAAAAGAAAATACAACCGACTTCAATGTCATAAAAACACAACACACAAACAAAATAACTTTAATTTCGGAAGTCGGTGTTTCTATAATAGTTTTGTCTCTTCGTTATTTAACACCGACTTCCGAAATTAAAGTTATTTTGTACTTTTCAGTGTTTTTAAGACATTGAAGTCGGTTGTATTTTTTTTTTTTGAAAAAGTTTTTAATTTTACACAGTTAATGTAAACTAAAAAGTACGTCTAAGCCAAACTTAAATACCTTATTTATAGCCATAGAGCATCTCATAACGATTGTAATAATCTCAAACACAGTTAGATTACATTAATTTACCTGTTGGCTTCATCATCAGATCAGTCCGATACATCCCCTCCCCCTTTTCCTTCAGCCAGTCATCGACTACACGTATAAACAAAGAAATTTTACTTGTTACGACAGTTCTGCTGTAAACCCATGGGGAGTTCTGTGCCATATCTTCGAAGTTCATGATCAGATCATAACAATATTTCAATGGGACCAAGCTGGAAGCATAACCTTTCAATAAAAAAAAAAGATTTTTTAAAATCGGTCCTCAATTGACCGAGATATCGGTGAACATATATACATATAAAAAAAAAAAAAAAAAAATACATTCAGCCGCATAGAACCTCCTCCTTTTTGAAGTCGGTTAAAAAAGCAATCTTATCCCTAAGGATGCAGTCCCTATAGGAACACTTGTCCGTCTGTCTGTCACAGCGCAGCTTGTGTCAAATCTATCGAGACGATTGAGTTGTTTGATACACGCATGAATCGCATGACTCCAAGACGGACGTCAATCAACTAGTTTATAATAAGGGTCATTAGTCGTAAAACCTAAACTGAAAGTCAAAATAAATTTTTAAAACGTTACATATCGTGTGTGTCATATCGCTTTTGAAACGGTATCCTAATAGATCAGTTGAGGGGGTTTTGAAAATAAGAGAACAAATATCTTAGATTAATATACTTTAAACTAAACAAATTCTAACCATTAATCGTTATTAGTCACCGTATATATATATTGTATTTTAAAACTACTCTCAAAAATTTTTATGAAAATTTTCGCCAATACCTAAAGTTGCAATAAAGATTTGAGATTTGAGATTTGGGGGAAAAATGTAAGCATAAAAAGATCATTTTCATTGCTGATCGTACCAGTGTGCTTTAATGTGCAGCACCAGCGCTGCAATAGAACAGACACCTTTCCTTCATTTTGTTGTTTTAGTCTATTAGGATCACGCGATCGCGCCCGGTACTGCCGGTCCACCACCACATGCAACCGTGCAACTAATAAAACAAATGCCATTTTTTTGTTAACATTGCAAGTCGAGGTTAATGTGCCTGGCCTGTACGTACGTCATCGAAGTGCCACCACGCCACCACGCCACTCGCTCGGCCATCCCGATGTGTTGGTAATCTGTCAAGGTCAGTTCCCATGGCGACGGAGGAACAGGACAACGACTTGTCAACACTTATGTCCGGAAACGTGTGTTTAGGCGTCGCCATGGCAACCTGTACTTGTTAATAGCTTTTGAGTAAAAATAAAAACAGTTGTGATGGAACAGACCAGCGGGCTGTGAGGCGCGCCGCGCTCGTGCTGTGAGTGCTGTACCTACCGTGTCGTGTGTGTGTGTGGGGTCGCCCCAGGCTCACCAGGGTGCACTGTGAGCTGTGTGCCTTGAGACAATTCCGTGTTTAAATGAGTGTTGTTGGGTCACATCCCTCGCATGTGTTGCATGCTGCTGGCGGCCTGTGAGGAGATCTACTTGGTGCTGCTGAGCGCGCTGGCGCGTGGCGCCTGCAGCCATGAGCGTGTCCGTGCGCTCCGTCACGGTGGAGGGCCCACAGCCCGCGAAGAACAAGGGCCCGTTCACATATGCTAATACTCCGAAAGCTCTCTACAACAACGCCAAGCTCAAGATTAATCCTTCATGGTATGTACGCCTGCTGATATTGTGCTAGTTATAAACGTGACAATAGGTCGTTTAAATATTTTTTCAATACACTTGCTCAGAAAGTGACTCTAATTGCACTGCATTTAGGTACATAATGGCCCTTGTTACCAAACTGTGACATTTTGATTACCATTACGCACTAGTGCTATAATGTAGTTAAAACCTTATTGTTCAACCTCTCCCCCGCCATAATTATATTACATTATCGTTTTTGACATCTCGATAGTATTTTGCACAGGCTACCTTAACATAATGGTCATGACTATGAGAACTTGGCAATTTTTCTAACAACGAAGTCTCTGTAGGGTCCTCCAATTAATCTCTGATGGGGCAAATAATTATAGCAATGAATTTATCTTTATATCAAAGAGATTTGAAGATATATACCTATATACGTATTTAATGTCTTTGATATCACTAAAGTGTTTACTGATTGTTGATTGCTGTAAAATGAAATTTGATTCAACGATCTCGGTTAACCTGTTGTTCCTAAAACTTTATCAATCATAATAGAACCTAAACGTAAAGAGGAAGCTCCCTGGACACGCACACGCAGTGAGCCCGACCCCTCCCGCTGGGCGATGTCCATCAGGCGGCCACCAACTGCTGATCAAATACACCTGCACCTCAGACCTGCACTGGTAATTGCTATTTTAAGCGGCGGCGCAAACTATGTGGCTTGAAAAATCAATAGTTAAAAATTTATTTTAAAGAACTATTGTTACGTCGTGCGTGCTTCGTCGATACATAGCACTCTGTCACTCCCTCCGCTACACCTAATCGTTGTGTTTGGTAATGAGCTTCCAGTGGCTGTCTTTACATATCAGGCTAGATTTTACCCTTGACCACGCCGAAAGAGGCCTATAAATTACCTGTCTTCACTGACCATAAAACACCGTTACTCCGTTGCACACACACACAAACTTTCACTTTTATTGTATTGTGTGATCAACATGAACTAGCTTCTGGCAGCATATACGAATGCATGACATTTAAAAGTTACTTATACCAAGGAAAAGCTCTCGCGGCGCAAAAAGTATCCTAGTTTTCCTTCTCAAAGATCCTGTCTTTAAATCTCTATTTCAAAACATTGATGGTTTAAGCTTGAAAGTATCACAAATAAACAGATAAGAGCCTTTGGAGGTTTTAAGTTTGAGAAATCGTGGTGAAAGGATTAGTCAGCTAGGCTCTGCGTTACTGAGTGCTAGCTGTCCATGCGAAGCACTTTGGCCAATCAAATCTCTTAACCGACTGCGGACCCAGGTTAGCCAAATGGGGTATCCTCAACCCATGTGTAACACTATGCACGGAGCCGCTGCAAAGGACATGCGTCACCAGCTGTGCTGCTCATCCTGCAAAACCACCCACACATTTCAGGATTTATACAAAGCTACAAATAGAGCTGCACAGGGTGCCAAATACTGGTCGAAGAAGAAGTAGATAAAGATATATACTGTACTTGCTTTTACCTAATAGTGTAATGAATGTAAAAATTGGAATGTTGTTTAAATTGAGAACTTGAGAGCGTGGCTTGGCTCTCAAGTTCCTTATAATCTAAACAAACTTGCAACTCTATTAGGAAGAGTTACCTTTCATACGTTACATTTGTTGGGTCTAAAAATAGGTCATAGGCAAAGATATTATATTAAAATCATAGGTTATTTTTTTACCCTCCTACTCCGAGTCCCATATTTTCTTTGATAATAGGTAATTTCTATGGTAAAATAACGTTTAGTCATCTATTTTTCTCTTTCCAAGCTAACAATTTTACGGTAGTTGTAAATTAACACAAAGTTACACAATTCTGACCCATACGCTAAGATTAAACTTTTATTTATTTATTTAAACTTCATGTACAGTAGTGGTGGTTTTATTATTATACTATTTGTATAATGAGCAGCAAGGCTCTCTAAGTTGACTAAGACAACACTTCAAGGATCAGAGTTTCATCATGTATGTCTTTATAGATCCTTTGAATGTCTTAAGTTACACAGTTCGACATAAGCAATTGTCTTTCTATTATGTCTCTAATTACGGCATTCAATGAGTTAAATGTAAAAGAACAAAGATTTAGTTATATCGAAATAAGAGTAAACTGAACTGACCTAAATAATTAATGTTAAGAGTTACAATTTGTGTTTATAATTTTTGTTTTAAGATATTTAGAACGGGGGAAAGTTTGCAAAATTTATGACTTAAGATTTACAGTCAAATAGGTATATTAAATTCGTAAATGTTGCCGTATTCGTTAAAGAACATCGCTCACTATTTATGAAGCTATAAATGCAAAATAAAATGATGGTGTAGTAAATAGGGTTATTTGTAAAACACTAACAACCTTGCAGAACTGTATCCTAACATTATAAACAACAACTCTTGTTCTATGACTTTTTACAAAACATAATATATGAACCAAAAACAGACCTTCAAGATTTGTTGCTCTAACACATTTCAACTTCACTTTGCTGTAGCCACCTACGCTTCCTGTGCACGCTCCCCGCTCTCCTCCACTATTGTACTAGTATCGCTTGCTTCGCATAGACTTCATAGGTACCATTTAGAACGTTCAATTTCATTATTTTTATTTTTGTATGAAAATCTGATGAACCAATGATTGATAAATTTTTAAAAGTCATAGAAAAGTTGTTGTTTATGATATTCTTAACATAGTCCCGAGAGGTTGCCAGTGTTGTACAAATAACCCTGTACAGAGGACACTGGTGCAGTGTTACAACATCCTTCGGTGGAACCGTTCATTGTGCAGATTTAAAAATGAAACCTGTACTATATTAGTGTTCTGTACCTACCTGTACTTTCACTGCATTTTATTCGACCACAAATAAAAGTATGTACCATGTAGCAGTATCAGAAAATGAGTTGAAAACTTTGATAGACAATCCTCAAAGATCTTCGCATAATTTAATGTTATTTTTGTTTAAAAGTTTTTATTATTGCAATAGGCGGGTTCATTTGCTACAATTCAGTCGGGTACGCTGTAATGCACAACGCCAAAAAATTAAAAAATAAACAAGCGAAGGTGAGGTCGAATTTAAGGTTAAGTACTCAGCACAAACAAACAACAAAAACAAAATTTTATGTAATTTTATAATACCTGTGTATACGTATGATTCTGTAACTGAAATGAGTCTTTGGTACTTGAAATAAATAAATAAATAAAAAACAAACAGCTCAGCACACATCCGTCGCTTTTTTAGTTTGGAAAATCTTAGCCTAATCGATCCCTGTGTTAGTCGCTGTGTTAACCGAAATTTACAAATTCTTGAATTACTTTTTGTTATTACGACCATGAAGAGTCGCCGATGCGAAATCAGGTATATTGTAAAAATGCTAAATAACAGTTAAAGCTCAGTACTATACTACACACAAATTCTCCTAACAAATGGCTCAAAGCGAAAGCACCAATTATAATAATAGTGTGTATTTTCAATAATTGTCAGTTGATGAAGCATTTTCTTTTGATTGAAGCGGTCTTAGCACCGATTCAATTATCAATAAGATAAAACTGCGGTTGGGTTTTCGTCAACGCTAACGACTTATTAATTGAATAAACTTAATTACGCATCATTCTTAACGTTGAGCCCATTAACGACTTATAAAAAGTAAGAAAACGTGTCTCCGACAGTTATTAGCTGATCGGAGTGGATCATGTTCAAACACGTAAGTACAAATACATGTTCCTACTACTGTTAAAGTAAGATGTAAAAAATATAAAAAACCATTGAAATTATTAAAATTTATAATTATTATTATGTTGTGCAACACATTTTGTAGGTAGTGTAAAAACATTCTCGTGCCTTTTACTTTATAAATTGTATTATATTAGCACGGATTGTCCCGTAATAGTTGAAAGTATGAAGTACATAGTTTGTATGTATTGTGAAGAGGTGTCGGTTACAGGCGGAGCTAGTTCTGCTACTGATCGTGGGCTTGCTGTGGAGCGCAGCACACGCCAAGCCCTACCTCGGCCTGGGCCTGGGGCTCGGGCTGGGCCGCTACGGCGGCTACGGCGGCTACGGCGGCTACGGCGGCTACGGCGACGGCGGCTACGGCGGCTACGGCGGCTACCGTGGCTTTTACCCCTACTACTACTACTAACAGCAAAGCCTACTAATAACCACAATACATTGCACCAATAATGGTATAGTCTATTACTGACTGGAATAAATATTTTCAAAGTGACTGTTTGTATTCAATGCCCCTAAGAAGTACATGTTTGCTGTGGGGAGCGTAATCAGATCGAGACTGGTCAATGCTTTACGGTGTGTTGTGTGATAAGCATCGCCCAGTGCAGCGGCACTGCGCGGTGACGTGACGCGCCCCGCGCCCCCACGCCACCCCCTCCCCCCGTGTTATCGCAGCACTTTGTGAATGATTCAATCGCAGTGACCCCCACGCTAGACGCCATAACATGGTGCAACAATACAATTAAGGTACTTATTTTGTTTTTACAACAAAAATAACCAAAGTGTATAAATATACCAACTCGCATACTGTGGCAAAGGTTGTTCCAGCAGTCGAGAGGTCAGGCTGAACTAATGTCCTTCATCAAGGAACACTAAATACTGTTGAACCCGCGCTGCCCCGCGCCGCGACCTCCGAGCTATTAATACTCGACACCACCTTCACGATCGTATACCTACTCGTATCTCTCACTTACACTCAAGTCGTCGACGGCCCGTAGTGTTCCACACGCGCCTCAAGCAGTTGTCAGTAAGCGAAGCCTACTGGGGCCTTGGGTGACGTGAAAGAGATACCGGGAACAAAGGCAAAGAAGGAACAGGAGTGGGTTTTTAGTCAGTAAAAGTCTGACACTATCTCCCGCTCTACCCGAGAGCGAGAGATGTCATTATATGTTTTGCCTACAAAAAAAAGATCTCACAAAGTGATGAGTTCATACGTCATAAATAAACACAACATAGGCAGATACTAAATCATACATTATAAAGATAATAATATATTACAAAATGATTAACTAAAATCTACTTAAAATGCACAACGCTATACAATAGTCAATATTTTAACTGATGGCGATGACTTCAAATTAAGTATGTACGAGTGTATCGAAGTATTAATATTGGAGTAATAGGTACTTCTATAGATTGGGTACAAAGCAAACAATAGGTTGTCTTGAAAATACTATAACTAATACTACAAAACTAGACTATAATACTATAATTTCTGGGACTAGGTACTACCATGGGTATTTACGACGGAAATAACAATGTTCTAAATACCGAAAGAATGTATTTATTTAATACGGTACTCCAACGAATAGTTTGCAAAAACATTTACAAAATAATAATTTTATCAACAGCTGATGATGTATTAAATCCAACTAATTTTTCACTTAAAGTTAAAACTTACATAATATAGAAACTAATACATACTATTTATATTTTAAATCAATCGTTCACTCACATTTAATAAATAATAACAAGGTACAAAACGAAAACAAAGAAAATAAAATCAATGAAATACTATTTTTTTTTTTTCCAAGTGTCGCCACAACGAACGGTCCTGTGCTTCTCGCATCCATCGCATCCCTGCGACTCTCGCCAGGTCGGTCCACCTTGTGGGAGACCTTCCAATGCTGCGTTTCGGAAAGCGCACCGGAGTGCGCGGTCGCGGTCGCCACTCTACAACTTTTCGACCACATCGACCATCCGTGGTACCAATAATGTGCCCTGCCCATTGCCACTTTAGTTTGGCGATTCTTCGGGCTATATCGGCAAGCAGATATTTTCATGCCTGATCACTCAAGGAAACTTCAAGCATAGCCCTTTCCATTGCTCTTTGGGTGACATTAAGCGACCATGTTTCATATAGGCATGATGTGGTGATATATTGTTCAGTCTGTATGCTAAGCATAAGCCCAGAATAAGTAATAGTACCTACAAGTATATGTATATAGTACAGGGTTTAACAGTATGTTAACATTTGTTAAACATCGCCTAGACCTCATGAATTCACGCATTGCCACGGTACACTGACGTCATGACTTATAATTAGGTACCTACTCACAGTAGCGTAGCACCGAGGAAAGGATTTTGTTTTATAACTTATAGTGTCCCCCATAAACGGGCCACACAAAAAAGCCGCCACAAAAAAAAACACTAGAAGCGTCCGGAGAAGCTTGAAGCCGCTTTGAGTCACAAAAAAGGCCGCCTTAAAAAGAAGCTTGAAGCGGCGTTTTTTTGTAGCCCGTGTGCGGGGACAGAAAGCGGCCATAAAAAAAAGCTGAAGCGCGACACAAAAAAACGCCGCCTCAAAAAGAAGCTTGAAGCGGCTTTTTTGTGGCGCGTGTGTGGGGACACATAGGCTCGCGTTTGACCACTATTTCATCTGATGGAAAGCTACAATCTTGACAGTCGCTGTCTCGTTTTCGAATTTATGAAAGAAAAAGTGTCGCCATGTCGCGCCTTCGCCCACGTCTACATTAGTCCACTCTACGCCTCTGGGTGCTCATTAATTATTTGCGTAGCGTTGTAGTTGACGCCGAGTGATTTTGAAGTGTTCGGCCATATATTTATATACGTCTTGAACGGGATTGTTATATATTGTAACAAGGCTCTAACTACATATTACAAATTTTGACTACACTTTTGACCTTTAACTGTTTGTGCATTACGAATATTTATCATAATTTTCTATTAGAGAGCTCTGCTCGACCCCGCGATCGATTTCAGTACAGTAGGTACGCCTTCCTGACGTTCATGACTAAAAATACGTTTTTCTCGGAAGGTATGCGTATGTAAGTACGAATGCTTTTTAACCGACTTAAAAAAAAAGAAGGTTCTCAATTCGGTTATATTTTTTTAATAATTATTTTTTATATTTGTTACCTCAAAACTCCGTTGTTTATGGACCGATTAGCAAAACTTTTTCTCCCCTTCATAGAATATGCTTCCAGATTGGTCCTATTTTATTTAAGTCCAGTTTTGATAATGGGATCTATGAGGTATCTTTTTTTTACGGTGGGAAAAATAATCCAATGACAACCCCCGCTCTTGGGTGGAGCGGGAGATAGTGTCAGACTCTTACTGACTAAAAGACCCACCCCGTTCCTTCTAGCCTTCATACCAGGGCTCGAGTTCCCTTTCGGATAACCCTGGCCCCAGTAGGCTTCGACCCGGCTGGGTCCCTGCTGTTGCTGACAACTCCTTGAGGCGCGCGGGAACAGTGCACGCCGTCGACGACTTGGGCTCGGTCCGGACAGTTACCAGACGGCCGGACAGCGAGCTACCCATTGCTCACTGTCCGCAAGCCCACGCCTACGGTGGCCGGAAATCGGGATCGGAATCCCGGCGGCAGCGGCGGAAACGCCGTTGCCTGATGCGGTCGGCCTCCTCCTTTGCGAGCATTATTGCTTCGCAGAAGTCGGCGACCGCCTGCCACTCCTTCTCTTTCCAGACCATGGCCTCAACCAAGGCCCGGCGCGAGAAGTCTCCGCCGCCGATCGCCCCCACGAGGGCACGGCGATGCTCCGCCCAAGCAGGGCACACCTCGACTGTGTGCTCCACCGTGACCTCCGGGCATTCCGCACAATGGCGACACCCGGGCGTCACTTCCGCTTTAACCCGGAACAGGAACCTCCCGAACGTGCCATGTCCGGTAATGACCTGCGTCATGCGGAAGGTAAGGACGCCGTGAGGTTTTTCCAGCCACGCCTCAAAGAGGGGACTTACCACCATAATTGTGGCGTGCCCAGCACTAGGCTGCGATAGTCGCTGACGCCACTTCACCATGAGATCCTGCCGGAGCTCTGTCCGCCATGCCGTGACCTGTCGCGGCAGTGGACTTTCACCCCGGCGTTGCATCTCCACGTGCATGTGTGCAAGGACTGTTGCCTCTAAATCCCACGGTGGTAGGCGAGCCAGAAGGCTCGCCGCTTCGCGGGAAATCGTGCGGTATCCCCGCACCATCCGTATTGCCATGACCCTCTGGCAGGCGTTCAGCATGGTCGCCGGTCGCTTTTGCAGCGACGGCGCCCACATCGGCGCCCTGTAGAGAGCCATGGACCGAACGATCCCCGCGTACAGCCTCGGGCAGGAGGCATCTGGACCCCCAAGGTTGGGCAGGAGCCGCTTGAACGCAGCCCCAGTCCGGTTGAGTTTGGGAGCCAGACGTCGGAAATGCTCCCCGAAATTCCACCGGCTGTCGAGGACGAGTCCCAGGTACTTCATCGTCCCGACCCGACGCCGATGTAAACTCCTCCTACCGTTAATCTGGAACTCGATGGCGGCGCGTTCCGAGGGCCGTGAAAGCACATAGCTTCGGATCTGTGCATCGCCACCTCGAGTCCCAACTCCTGGATCCTACCAACGACTATCGCAACCCCACGTGTCGCTAGAGCGACCGCCGCCCGGTACGACTCTCCCTGCGCTAGAACCAGCGTGTAGTCTGCGTAGCAAACCACGCTGACCCCGTCAAGGAAGTCGCCGCGTAGCACGTAGTCGTACCCGATGTTCCACAAGGGTGGCCCTAGTACCGACCCCTCCGGAACACCGCACGACATCTCTCGATGTTTCCAGCCTCCCTGATGACCGGGGTAGACAATATACCTATCCGACAGGTAGGCCTCGACCACTCGACAGATGTTTTCGGGCACCTGGTGGTACCGGAGTGCCCTCCGGATCGTACTCCAGGGCAGGGCATTAAAAGCGTTGGCAATGCCCAAGGACACTGCCACGACACACCTACCCCGGGACGCCGCATCCCCCGTCGTGAGGGCTCGCACGCGCATGATGGCGTCCACCGTGGTGCGCATCCTGCGAAAGCCGAACTGACCGTCCGAAAGGTCCGGCCCCACCCGTGTCAGGCGCGCGACGAGGCGGTTTCCATTGACTTGCCTACCTCGTCGAGCAGCACAATAGGCCAGTACGCGGACGGAGAGTCCACAGGGCGCCCTGGCTTCGCGATGAGGACCAGTTTCCCCGTCTTGTGGGAAGCGGGAACTGGCCCCTCTCCAAACATGCGCTGAAGAACCCTCTTAGTCGAGGCCCGAAAACCTCCATGGCCAGGACCCAGGCCTTCCCAGACAAGCCGTCGGGTCCTGGGGCGGTGTTCTTGGCACTCAGCCTTCGCACCGCCACTCTCATCTCTACCTCGGTCACCTCTGGAGCATCGTCGTCGTCGTCGCTGTTGCGGTCCGCGTCAGACACCGCTGGTGGAGGCGGAGCCATGGGCGGGGGGGAGTGTTCCCCTCACGCAGGGAACAAAACGATCACCGCACCCTCCACGATTTGGGGCCGGAGACTCTGAGTCAGCGGGGGAGCCCAGGGGCGCAGTTTTTCCCGTACGGTTTTGTACGGGCACCCCCACGGGTCCGCGTACGGAGACGTCCATCCGGATGTACTGGTGGTCGAAGTACGTCTCCACCTCTTCCATAACGCGCCAGTCGACGAGGTGACAAAGCGGGGCTGGCGAACGAGATGTCCACCACTGATTCACCCCGCATCCGCACCAACGTGGGGACAGTACCCCGGTGCAGGACGACCAGGCCCAGCTCCAATGCCCTGTCCTCCACCATCCGACCCCGTCGATTCGTGTACCGGGAACCCCAAGCCGTGTTCCAGGCGTTGAAGTCCCCGCAAACGACCACGGGGAGGGAACCAAACCCAGCGACGACGGCATTTAGCTCCATAAGGGAGACGTGTAGTTCGTCGAGAGATCTGTTCGGGGACAGGTAGACGCCTACTACTGTAATGTCCCCGAACCGTGCTGCCACGCAACCTCGTCCCCTCGTGATGGCCTCGAGGGCCGGGGTACCGGCAGCGGCCGACAAAATTAACGTCACCGAGCCGTCCAGGTCCTGAACCCAGTCTCCACGGTGATGAAAATAGTACGGCTCGGAGACGACGGCGACATTTATCGACAACTGCGCCATGCTCTGGAGCAATAGATCCTGAGCGGGGGCGCAGTGGTTGATATTCGCCTGGAGGAGACGTAATGGGGCTATTATTGGCAGTCCATCGTCTCCTCCCGAGCCCTTCTTGAAGGCACTGCCGCGGTGGGTGCAGCAGTGGTAGCGGCGGGTGCGGTGGCGATAGCAGCGGCGGCACAGGAGGCGGCTGCGGCTTTGGTGAGGACGTCGGCGAGGATGGGCATACGGGCCTTGCTCTTGGCCTTGGCAGGGGGGTCGCAGGACCTGCCCCCAGCACGGTGGTCGGCCGGCTTGCCTGCCGCTGCACATAGCGGCCACCACCTCGTCCACCTTGACAAAGTCGTCCAAGCCCATGATGCGCATGCTATGCAATTTGTGGGCCTGTATACTTGGGCCTCCTCCGCATCGAGGGACGCTCTGATCCTTGCGGCCAGAGCATCCGCAACGGGGACCTCCAGAATTCGGGCCCCGGTGACTGTTTGCCTCATGCAGAAGCCCCCAGCGGCTCCGAGCTCCTCAAAGTGGGGCAACACCGCCTGCTTCGCCTTCACGCCCTTCTTTTCCGCATCTGGCTGCAGTGTTATCACCACAGCCTCGGAGGTCGGGGCGCGAAGTCTCGCCGCCATGGCCCGCTTCTTGCGCTCTTGGCGCCTCGCACGCTTTTTGGCCACTCTGGCCGCTTTGCCCGCCTTTTTCACGGCGCCGACGACCGTCTATTCAGCGCCAGCTGAGGGTTCTTCAAAGGGAAGCGGCAGACGCGGCCTAGTCGCCACCGCGGCAAGGGGTCCTGCTGGTTTAGGCGCCGCTCTACCCTTCGAGGGAGGAGCTGCTGGCTTCCCCCACCGCTGTTGCCGCGTAGCCATCGGGGTTAGCCTCGCAGGCTCTGACGCTACGGCACCGCGCCTTGCTTGCCCCGACGGGCCCGCCTTGAGCACAGAAGCCGTAGCTGCGGCGGCGGCATAAAACACCGCCTTCCGCTGGCCAGAGGCCGCTAACGCAGTGCGCAAATCGATGCCCTCTAGCAGGGACAGCTGCTGCTGGATGCTCAGCTGGAACTGCTGCTGCTGCTGCAACAGCAGCAGCAGCAGCTGGCTCACCGGCTCGGGCTGGGTCTGGGGCCGGCTTTGCCCCTGCCCTTGCTTGCGCCCCTCCCGCGTTGGCTTCTGGCAGCCGCCGCCATATGGCACCCTTCCAAGCTCAGCTCGGTCTTCGGCCCGGAGCTCGGCCCGAAGCTCAGCCTGGAGCTCGCTCCGGAGTCTAGCCACCCTTTTTTTGAGAGACGCGTCGAAGGCCTCCTTGAGGGACGCGGCATGCCGTTGGGCCGTCCTCTCCTTCGACGACTTCTCTCTCTTCCTGCTCATGTCACGCAGTAGGGTGACAGCCAGCCTTTGGAAGAACTCCTCTTCTGACTCCTCCCTGGCATGCCTCTCGCTGCCGGATGGCTCCGAGAGGTCCAGCCGGGCGCCGGTCACTCCAGAGTGACGCCCCTCCGCGGCAAGCCTGTCGGCTCGCTGGGCAGAGATTTTGGCCTTTAGCCCCCTCCCCTTTCCACGGACTCGGCCCACACCGCGGCTGCTCGTTGGGATTTTTGGCGCCGAACGGTTCTCTCCCTCTGTACCCGGAGGACGGTCTATCCCGCGACATGGAGCGCTTCCTGGAGAGACGAGAGTCTCTACCAGGGTCTCCACCGGGGTCTCCACCGGGGTCTCCACCGGGGTCTCCACCGGGGTCTCTGCCGGGGTCTCCCACAGCCTCCTCCTCTACCTCCGAGCCCCTCCAAGCTCTTTCCGGATGCCGCGTCGGACTCCGACCGCGCATCACTCTCCTCAGGTTTCCTGAAAATTTTAGAATTGAATGTATCCATACTGTTCCCACGAGTATATTCATTCTGTACTTGCTCAAAGTTAGTGCAGTTCGCACTAGAGACTAATTTAGCTACCCATTAGTCAAGCTACCAACCTCCCTCACGGTGCGCCGCCGCTTGGAGGTTTCGGGGTAATTTTTTATAGAGGTGGTCTTCCGGCCGGCCCGGGCGGTTAAGCCAAGACCCTCGTCCCCCATCAAAAGTCAGAAACATGACCTTGGACAATCTCTGGGGCTACGAGACTAACGGTGGCAGAAGGAGGAGCAAGCCTTCCTCCTGCCTGGCCGGTGGCAGTGTGAGTGCGCACCGAGCCCGCTCTTACTTCGCCACTGTGCCCTCTACCTTCAGGGAGAACATTCGCAGACGGCCATCGAGGCCCCTTAGGCAGCAATACCCAAGGGGGTCATTGGCCGCCTTCCAGGGTGCACCGTCCCGCAGACTGGCCTTCGCTCCGGATGTATCCGCAAGGAAACTACAGCCTACGGGCACTCGTGGATGTTTTCTTTCGTGGCACCCCATCTTTGGGGTATCTAGGGAACTCCTCAAATATTATAGGCAATCATAAGGTGATTTTGATATTTTCATCGAGAACTCAAGCATTTACAGTCAAAAAGTAACATTTGATAAAGTGGAACTGGTAAAGAAGACTAGGAATGGCCAACAGAACTTCTCACTCACATAGATATCACAATGAAAGTTAAGCAACTCTGTCGTTACTATTCAGAAGTATAAATAAATTAATAGTTCTGAATAGTTATGTTGAAAACGGTATCATCGAAGTGATTTGATGATGATGAAGACGGGAGATAGATACTATAGAGTATTCTAGCTGTGTTTGGGCTTAACACACGACAACGTAACAACAAAACAATGTATCCTAGTAGTGTTTGGGTTAGTTGGAATTGTCATGAGAAATATGTAGAGATACTCTGGCTATTATGTGTATCACAACTAAAAACTGTGATATAATTACATTAAAATAAAAAATACTTAAACGATTTCACTAAAAAAAACACTTAAACGATCAAAATAACTTTAATTTCGGAAGTCGGTTTTAAAAAACAAAAAATCAGTACCAGAAACTTCCGAAATTAAAGTTATTTTGATCGTTTTAGTGTCAGAACTCCGTCATTTATGAACTGATTAGCAACATCATTTTTTTGCTTCAAAGGATATGACTTCCAGATTGGTCTCATTTGTTTTAAAAATCCAGTTCTGCACAAGGCAGTAGCGGCCGCAGTCACCACACGTCACGCAGACACTTCCCACACGTTAGTGGTCCAACTCTGAAAAAATTAATTAGATTAGAACCGACAGATCTGTGCACCAATACCAATATAGGTAGGTGTATAGGTGCTGGGCAGCAGCCACCTCGCCACCCTAGCCCTCGCGATGCGGGCGGCGCTGCGATAAACCCGCGCCCCGGGGCAACGAACTTAACCTTGAGCGAGCGCCGCTTACCGCCCGAGCCACCGCCAGCACACCACGCCACTGCTCACGCTATTACAACTCCACACAACACATGGAGCAATGCTTCTATGCGACCATGCGGAAACGGTGCACATCCTTGGTGCGCAGGGTCCGCGCCAGCTCCAACACCATCCTGAGGATGATGGCTGAGAGATTTGACTGTCACTACATTAACCATTGTTGCATTGTTCAAGTAGTGACAATATAAATATATTTTTATTGTGTTTTAATTTAATTTATTTTTTGTTTTTATTTAAAGACTATAATTGGAATAATTTAATTTGATTTAATGTACCTAATTAATTTGATTTAATGTAATTTAATTGATTTTTATAATTTTATTTTGACATGGAAAGGAAAAATTAATTGAATTTTAATATAATCTATATAACTGTGTATGTGTGTATTTGTGTAGATTGTATTTGTAATATGGGAAAATTTTCCTGACAAATAAATAAATTATTACTCCTTTATTATAATGCGAATTCGATCACTGTCACTGTTAATAAACTGTTAGGCATATTAAACTACGTATAATATATATGAATATGTATGTATGTAGATACCTACGTAGAAATAGCGATTTGATTTTACATAACTTCCCATTGCGCTATGACACTGTCAAATGCTTACTGATAGTTCACTAAACTTGTTCCATACTGGTATGTTCTTTTTGTTCTTTTCGTAAGGTAAATTAATAGTCGAGAATATTGGATTTTTCTTGCAAGCCATTGGTAAGTGTATGTTACACTGTATAAAAGTGCAGTTTCAAACTTTACTTTTTTTATGTTTACTTTTTTTTAGATATTAAAAATAAGTCACTAGTAGCTAAGAGATGACCAGTCTCAATTGACAACACCCGTTCACGGACATGACGCGCAAATTAGTTCCACTCGGCTCAACCATTTTGAAGTGAACCGAAAGATCCAACACATGCGCCACTATCAGTGAGACATTTAAGTGAATATTTATTTATTTATATAAACTTCATGTACAGGAGTTGTACATAAGCGGACTTAATTCTACAAAGCAATCTCTACCAGTCAACTTTTGTTAGTCAAGTTCAATAGCAACCTAAAAACCATAAATAGCTCCATAGTACTCACATTCACAAAACACCCTATTAGTAGTAAAAGCATTGAGCCAAGTATTTTTCTCTTGACTAAAATCCTCCAACTTATAATAATGCCTGCCTGCACAGTGTCCGTTTAACACAAGATTTAAATTTCGTTTCATTGAGTTCCAATATGTGGGGAGGTATTTTATTACAACATTTTGAACAGTACCCCATGAAAGAAGACCAGAAGCCACTTTAGCCAGTCTCAAATTTAATTGAACTAACTGGCCCCTATTTCTTGTAGCGAAATTATGTCTAAAGCCTCTTTTACTAAAAAGATGAAGATTTTTTCTGACGTACCTGAGGTTTTCATAGATAGGCAAGGCACCGTCATGATGTTAATATTCTTAAGCAGTTACCTTAGAGAATCGCACCGACGGAATTCGTAAATAGCTCTGATGGCTTTTTTCTGTAGTATAAAATTTGAATCGATGTCTGCAGCCCGTCCCCATAATAAGATACCGTATGACATGATACCATGAAAATAGCTACAGTTGTTTATTTAGTTAAGTCATCTAGAACTTTAGCCAGCAGCTGAGCCTGCTTGAAAGTCGGAAATTACATATTCCACGGAAATGTTCAATGCGGATATAAAACAATCTTGGCCTACAGAACGCTAACCACATCCACAAAACGCCGCCACCGATCTATTCCTTTTAGTTTTACCTAGATAATTATATGAATTAACAAAGGTGTTTTTTTTTTGGTGGGAAAAATCATCAAAAGTCATTCAATGACAACCCCCGCTCTTGGGTGGAGCGGGAGATAGTGTCAGACTCTTACTGACTAAAAGCCCACCCCGTTTCTTCGTGCCTATCGTACCGGGACTGAGCTGCCCTTTCGGATAACCCTGGCCCCAGTAGGCTTCGACCCGGCTGGGCCCCTGCTGTTGCTGACTGCTCCTCGAGGCGCGCGGGAACAGTGAGGTTGGGTTTTTTAGTCATTAGATGATATACCCCACCAAAAAAAAAAGGTGCGTGGGAACAGTGTGCACCATCGACGACTGGGCTAGTCCGGACAGTTACCAGACGGTCGGACAGCAAGCTACCCATTGCTCGCCGTCCGCAAGCCCGCGCCTACGGTGGCCGGAAATCAGGATCGGAATCCCGACGGCGGCTGGGGCGCTGTGAGCGCCGCCGTTGCATGATGCGGTCGGCCTCCTCCTTCGCTAGCATTACTGCTTCGTAGAAGTCGGCGACCGCCTACCACTCCTCCTCGCTCCAGACCATGGCCTGCATCAAGGCTCGGCGCGAGAGATCACCGCCGCCGATCGCCCTCACAAGGGCACGGCGATGCTCTGCCCAAGCGGGGCACACTTCAACTGTGTGCTCCACCGTGTCCTCCCGGCGTTCCGCACAGTGGTGACACCCGGGCATCACTTCCGCACGAATTCGGTGCAGGAACCTCCCGAACTTGCCATGTCCGGTGAGAACCTGCGTCATGCGGAAGGTAAGAACGCCCTGAGGTCTTTCCAGCCATGCCTCAAAGCCTCAAAGTCCCCTGACTTACCGCCATAATTATGGCGTGTCCAGCACTGGGTTGCGACAGGCGCTGACGCCATTTCACCATGAGATCCCACCGGAGCTCTGTCCGCCATGCCGTGACCTGTCGCGGCAGCGGACTTTCGCCCCGGCATTGAAAGAAAGAAAGAAACAAAAAATATTTCGTTGCATCTCCACGCGTATATCGTGCATGTGAGCAAGGACTGTTGCCTCCAGATCCCACGGTGATAGGCCAGCAAGAAGGCTCGCCACTTCGCGGGAAATCGTGCGATATCTCCGCACCATCCGTATTGCCATGACCCTCTGGCCCCCGATCGCTTTTGCAGCGACTGTTACACATCCACATGACGGATGTGTGAACGGGAACCGTCAGTTGAGACTGGTTATCGCAATTAACTGCCAGTAGCCCATTTTAATTGTATGAACTTTCGTCTTGAAACACTGGTAGGTTGGACGAAAAAATACCGCGTAGCTTCCTGAACGCTGCTCAGCCGAGTTGGATTCGACGGATGACCTCTTTCTCGAAATTAGATTTAACCAGCTGGACTGTCTGTCCGAGGTAGATGTAATCGTCCACAACTTCAAGTGTAGAGTCAATGGCAATGGCAATGCAAAAACCCCCCATATCTAGCTATGGTAGCCCCCCTATATGTAAAGTGGGAAGTTATTTTTTTTTTAATTTCAACCCTAACGTGTGATATATTGTTGGATAGGTATTTAAAAATGAATAGGGGTTTACTAAAATCATTTTTTGATAATGTCAATAATTTCGGAAATAATCGCTCCAAAAGTAAAAAACAATGTGTTCCCCCCCCCCCCTAACTTTTGAACCATAAGTTTAGAAAATATGAATAAAATCTGAAAAGTAGAACTTTATAAGGACTTTTTAGGAAAATCATTTTGAACTTGATGGAAAGAACAGTTTTTGTACAAAAAAGACAAAAAGGTTGTACAAAATAATTTCTGGACTAAGTTTGTAGTATCATCGTATATGCAAGCATTTTTTTTAACTTCGTTTACATATTTTATTATCCTGAACGTATCTTCTTTCAAACAAAAAAAGAATTATTAAAATCGGTTCTCGCAATCCAAAATTACCACTGAAAACTTCTTCTGGTACCTATGTATTAATTAGTAACCCAATTCCACGAGAGATGGCGCTGGGCTATTTCGCGTTCGCGCTGTTAGGATTTTTCCTAAGTTGATGGGGTCGGGTATTATCGAATTGTTCGGTTGGTCTCTCCTTGGCATTAGCGGTATTATCTTATAACTACATAAAACTTCTATCAGGAACATACTAAGGCAATTTAGAACAAAATTAAAATTCATTTGTTAACGCCATCTATCAAAATGTTATGGTAAAAACCAGTTCAAAAATGGTTCGATAGATGGCGTTGCGTAATGACGTCATCTTTTTAAAAGTCGATGTTAAGATTTTCCTTGCTTTCATGACCTACCGTGGTAAAAAATCGTTGCTTCTTAAATATTTTCGTAATTTTACGAGTACACAATCTCTGAAATTTCTACTACTTGCATACTGTTTTAGTTATCACCGTCCTTTGTGGGCCCGTTTTTAGGGTTCCGTATTTATTAGAGTTCCGTACTAGGTATATCAACGTAACAAATAGCCTTTTTTTTAACTTATAAGTGGGAACACTTATTATAAATATGGAGATTTCCAGTTAGGCAACGGACGGACTGCACGAGCTACATCTTGGGGGCTGATGTCGATTGCCCCCATTTGTGGTATTGGATCACAAGCTCGCTCGACCTCCCCAGTCCAGTCACCCTCGGTGTGACTGATAGGCACCGACCAGATGCTGCGCCAGAATGAACTCATAGCGTCATCATCTGGGAGGTGCGCGTCAGTCACACCATGGTCCGGTCGCTCCCAAGTCCTATAAACTCACCTTTCATTACTCCGGAATGTGCAATTCTGGGTGTATCGCTCAACCCGCCGCTTATACCTGCGGATACGGTTTGCAAATGTATACACCTTCTGCTTCAGGAAGTCGATGCGCTCTGTGACTCGGGACATATAGTCTCGGAGGCTGATTTCAGTCCCCGAAAATGTCCGTCTCACAAAGCGCATCACTCTTGGGCAAGTGTTGCCCTCCCTGAAGCAGATTAGTTTGCCGATGAGTGCTCTAGCCCCACCGACACGACGCTCGATCCTGCACTGCCAGGCCGGCACAGCTGGTTTTGGTCGTGTAGCTACGTCACTGTTTGGGAGTTTGACGTGAGCTACACGACATGTCGCTACGGCCGCGCAGTACATGATCGAGTGTGTATCGGTGAGATCTTCGCAATCATCAAAATGATTTGACAACTGCGAATCCAGAGCAGCCACCAGCGCCCTATTCTTGTTACACATGGGCAAATGAGGTATGCGTGGCCTAAGTTCAGGAGGTATGTTGCGATATATTCCCGAATCGCACACTCCAAAGCCAGGAGCCACATAGTATTCACTCCACTTTCGTTTTGTTTCTATTCTACTCCTTTCCAATTTTTAATTATAAACCTTAGCAATCTAAATAAACTCTTTTTCTGGAAGCCAAAATTATTTTTACGTAATATTTGTATATATTTGTCTTAGACCAAGATAGCGGCTAGTCGCCCAGCCGGTGCAGCGATGTGTGTCTCGATTTATGCGTCATCAAGTCAACCGTCGCATCGCGCGATGCACTATGTTTCCCGCGATATATTTTGTTGAAATATTGTGGGTATAGTGAGAACATTGGTTTTGTAACTACCATGGCACATTTCATAAAATATTTAGTTACGTACCTATGTAATGAAATGACCTCCTTGGAAATGACATTTCATTTTTTTAATTTTTAAGCTGTGGATACGGGGTGACGTATCATTCAATGACAGATGATGTTTAGATTATTTTGTGCATTTTATTGTTATAAAAACTTGTAGAGAGATAATTAAAGGGATATAATTGAGGAGGCGATATTAGTGAACTTTAATGTCGTTTCTTTGTTTTCAGGTGAGATAAAAGTGTAACTTTAGTTAAACGATAATTTATTACATAATACTGTAAAAGCATGTTGAATAAACAAAACTTTGTTTTCAGAGAAACAATTTGTGGTTTATTTCGAAAATCCTCAATAATATACCTTATAAAACGACATTTTTGTTAACTAAAAGAAGATGGACCGGCTGCAATTTGAGTTTACGATGATAGCTTCAAATGATGGCAAATCAAATGTATTAGCCATAACCTCAATATCTACAGAAGAAGGAAAATGTTATGTTTTACCTGATGAGCTGAAGCCGGTGATTCATCATACATATATTGTCAAAATGAATACTTTCTCAAAAATAAAAAAATAGTATAAAAAAAAGATATCAAAGTAGAAAAATATGGATAAAATTGGATGAAGATCTTAAGAAAACATATAGAGATGAGGAAGGTAATATGCAATTTTTAGATCAATATTTAGAAGAAATGAGCACAAAACAACCAATAGACATAAACGACAATTTGCAACATATCTTGGAAAAATTAATAGAAACTACTACAAAGAAAGAAAATCAACATAACCTAAAACATATTTCAGAGAAATTTATTATTGAAAAATTCACAAGCAAGAACCCTAATGCAATGCAATGGATTGAGAATTTTGAAAAGGAGTGTGAGCGCTTTAATATATCAAAAGATGAAACAAAAATAGATATATTGAGATTGTTTTTAGAAAACTCTTGTTTGGATTGGTATAGCTCGATGGCCATAAAACTAACAATAAAGGCTGAATGGAATGAATGGAAAGACAAATTTTTAGAAACTTTTAAAAACCGAGGATGGGACATAGTTACATATGCTCTCGCATTTAGATATAAAGAAGGACTACTAATTGATTACGCTATTAGAAAAGAAAGGCTTATGCTAGGCATAAACAAATCGATAGACTCCAAAACAATGATAGATCTTATTGCAACAGGTTTACCTGGGTTTATCTTAAATAGGTTAAACAGAGATGAACTCAATGACACTACTGATTTGTTCAATGAGATAAGAAAATATGAAGGTATGATGTACAAGAAAAACTCAAGTACAATAAAGAGTTGTACATTCCTTTATAAAAATAAAACTAATGAGAAGAAGCCATGTAACACTTGTGAATCTTTGAACAAAGGAATTAGATATCATCCGGAAGAGTCATGTTGATTCAAGAAAAATAAAAATGAATCTGAAAAAGTTTTTAAACCCAGAAATGTAAATAACAACTCCATTATTGAAGTAGATATATATACTGAGAAAAAAAAACGAGTAAGTACACCATTAATCAAAATCAAGCTCTTATTAGAAAATAAACTAGAAGTGAGCGGCATTTATGATTCAGGCTCACAGATCTCTTTAATAAATTCAAGACTGATTAAAATAAAAGAAAAAAAGGACAATGAGAATATAGCATATATGAAAACGGTTAATGGTGTGAAAAAAACAGATGGCTTGATAACAATAAAAATAAAAATATTTGATTTAGAAGAAGAGGTGGATGTATACATAGTAGAAAATGAATATTTTGATGATTTTATAATCGGATTGGATATGATAAAGAAATTCAAACTAACCCAAAACGAGGACTTGCGGATAGAACAAAAGATAAGAACAAATAAAATAGATGAAATGTCTAAAGATAACAGAAATGAAGAAAAGAATATGAAAACATTAGCAATAAATTTTAATGAACATATAGAAACAGAAGAGTTTGTAAGTATGACAGAACATTTAGATAATGAAAAGAAAATTGAGATCGAGAAAATAATAAAGGAATATAAAACAATTTTTGCAAAGGACAAGTATGATATAGGAACAGTTAGAGATTATGAAGCTCATACAGATGAAGACCATACAGATGTACAATAGAAGATAAATTAGAAATTGAAAAGCAAATATCCATGTTACTAAAGAATAATTTAATAGAAGAATCCTACAGTCCTTTCGCTGCTCCAGTGACATTGGCATTTAAAAAGGGTGAAAATAGGAAATCCCGCTTGTGTATAGATTTCAGGGAACTAAATAAAATTGTTGTTCCACAAGCTCAACCTTTTCCGTTAATAGATGATTTGATTGTTAAAACTAGAAATTGTAAGTATTTTACTACACTGGATATAAATTCAGCATTCTGGGCGATACCATTACGGGTGGAAGATAGATATAAAACAGGATTTGTCATACAAGATGGCCACTTCCAGTGGACCTGCCTTCCCTTTGGCTTGAAAACATCACCAGCAATTTTCCAGAGAATTTTAAGCAATATTCTAAGAAAGCACAATCTCACAGGATACTCCGTAAGCTATATTGATGATATTCTGATATACTCGAACACCTTTGAAGAACATATAAAACACATAAGAAATGTATTAGAGGCAATAATACAAGAAGGCTTTAGATTGAAGTTTACGAAATGTAACTTTGCTTCAGACTCAGTAAAGTACCTCGGCCATGTAATTCAGAACAATTCGGTAAGACCACTAAAAGACAATTTGATCTCGATAAGACATTTTCCAACTCCTAAGACACAAAAGAATATCAGACAATTTTTGGGAAAAATTAACTTCTACCATGAATACATACCAAGAAGTGCAATTATTTTAGACCCATTACATAATTTATTAAGAAAAAATGAAAAGTTTGTGTGGTCAGAGAAGTGTGAAGAATCATTTAATCAAATAAAAAGATATTTATGTTCTCAACCTGTGTTGGAAATATTCGACAAAGACTTACCAATAAAAATCTTTACAGATGCATCTTTAGAGGGTATCGGGGCAATATTAAAACAGACTCAACTAGACGGTAAAGACAAACCGGTGGCATATTTTTCAAAAAAACTAAACGAATCTCAAAAACGAAAAAAGGCCATATATTTGGAATGTATTGCTATGAAAGAAGCAGTTAAATACTGGCAACACTGGCTAATTGGAAAACATTTCACTATTTACTCAGACCACAAACCTCTAGAGAACATGAATATTAAATGCAGGACAGATGAAGAATTCGGTGACCTCACATATTACCTATCTCAATATGACTTTACAGTAAAATATATACCTGGTCAAGAAAATATAGAAGCAGACTGTTTGAGCCGAAACCCTGTATTAGAATCAGAAGATAACAAGGAGGAACTATTAAAAATAGTTAATTTAATACAAATAAAAGATATAGTTGAAGACCAAGAAAAAAATGAAACAATAAAAGAAAAGAAACAAAATCTACTACATAAAAATAAAATCTATTATAAAAAAATAAAGAAACTTGAAAAGATTATACTCTCAGAAGAATTTAGTAAAAAAAATTATAAAAAAGGTGCATGAAGATTTATGCCATATTGGAATCAGACAATTACAGAAAAAAATAAGTCCACTATATACAGCTAAAAACCTAACAAAAAATATCATAAATATTTGTAAAACATGCGAAATATGCATAAAAAATAAATCAAGATGTCAAGGAAAATTTGGGTTAATGTCACAACTGGGACCAGCAACAAAACCATTTGAGATAATGTCAATGGATACTATAGGTGGCTTTGGAGGATCTAGGTCAACAAAAAAATACTTACACCTTTTAGTAGACCACTACACAAGATATGCGTTTATTGTGACTTCAAAAACACAGAACGCAAGTGACTTTATAAAACTAACAAAGAAAGTACTCGAGACAGATGAGATTGGAATAATTCTGACAGACCAATATCCAGGCATCAATTCAAAAGAATTTAAACAGTATTTGCAGGAGAATAACATCAAACTAATATTTACAGCTGTGAATACGCCATTTTCGAACGGCTTGAACGAAAGATTAAACCAAACAATAGTAAATAAAATAAGATGTAAAATAAATGAGAAAAATAATAAGAGAACATGGACAACAGTAGCAAGAGAATGTGTACAGAAATATAATGAAACAGACCATTCTGTTACAGGTTTTGCACCAAAATATTTACTGGATGGTACAAATGTCAGTATTTTACCAAATGAAATTAAAACAATAGAAAAGGAAGACAAGTGGATTGCTGATAGAAGATTAGCATTAGAGAATACAATAAAATCTCACAAGTACAACAAGAAAATATTTGATAGAAATAGGAAAATACAAGAGTTCGAGATAGGAGACAGTGTATATGTAGAAAATGGAAATAGACTGAACAGGAAAAAATTAGACGAATTAAAAATAGGCCCTTTCAAGATAATAGAGAAAATATCGAACTCCATTTATAAGATTGACACTGGCAACAGAAAAACAGAATCAACTTTATTCCACATAACAAAATTACAACCTGTTACGGCAGAAGATGAAGTAGAAGAAAACGAATAGGTATAAAGATAGCTTGCAGGTGCATTGTTTGTGTTATATTATTTAGAATTTTCGTTCCTATGGGGGGGAGATGTAATGAAATGACCTCCTTGGAAATGACATTTCATTTTTTTAATTTTTAAGCTGTGAATACGGGGTGACGTATCATTCAATGACAGATGATGTTTAGATTATTTTGTGCATTTTATTGTCATAAAAACTTGTAGAGAGATAATTAAAGGGATATAATTGAGGAGGCGATATTAGTGAACTTTAATGTCGTTTCTTTGTTTTCAGGTGAGATAAAAGTGTAATTTTAGTTAAACGATAATTATTATACTGTAAAAGCATGTTGAATAAAACAAATCTTTGTTTTCAGAGAAACAATTTGTGGTTTATTTCGAAAATCCTCAATAAAATCCATTATATCTATATAACAATATTATCACACAAATACACTAGTATCAATATTTATTTTAAGTATGGGTTATATTTATATAGATTATATTTATTTTTTTAAGTATACTTCATTGAACATTGTAGCGACATCTATGGCGCCACATAAGAACTACGAAGAAAGTACGAAATCCTGCATCGCGCAATCAAAGTTCTCCGCGCGATTTGAACATATACGACAGCCCGAAATCATCTACCGGGCAGTCGCCCACCAGACCATAACACCTGTCTGGTCGGAGGATCCTCCCTTTTCAACGGAGGTATGTGGGACTTTACTCTCTGTTCCCATACCTCCAAACCATCATCCGTGCGTCACTGCGGGGTGCCAGCTGAAAATCAGCGCTGGGTGTTTGACGCCCAGCAATTGCTGAGTTGGTGACCCTTTCGGTTCAGACACAGTCACTGCAACTGTATTGTATGTCTGTACTCTTTTTTTATTACTTTTTATGTTGTTGTAAATTGTGTTGCTTGCGCCGAATAAATGCTATTCTATTCTATTCTATTCAAAGCACTCCTCAGTACACTATTGCACTGGTTACTTACGTTAGTGACCGTGTCAGAAGTCACCTCGTCTGTGTGGAAAGATATGTGGCTGGACGGTGGTACCACAACTGGTATCACAGGCTGCGACGGAGTGGTAATGACACGGTCACTCATTTCCGTTCGGAGGCGATCAAGTAAAGTATCATCCAACATATGATTACGCAGGATGACCCGCACCTGATCCGACAGTCGTTGGGCCGAAACGTTGACGGCTGGCTCAAGCACCTGAAACAAAGAGAGCATCCGAACACGGTACGCGGTCAGGTTGTTTCCTCCCTTTCCGTTGTTTCCAGCCCCATAGTATGAGCTCATGCCGTTATCGTTGATGGATTGCGTCCATCGCATGCGCTGCACACTTCCGCCGGGAGCTGGGACCCTATCAGAGACCGGTGGGCCTCGAGGTCCTAAACAATCCGGCGGCTGGCGTCCTCCCCGACGATGCGCAGGTGGTGGTGTCGTCGGCGGCGAGTAGTACTCGTCGCTCAGGATGACCCGCACCTGGGGGTCTACTCGCTTTCTCCGAAAAACGAAGTTTCGATCGGAATTCGGCGTGTTTCCTACCATGGTTCATTTCGTTCCCGAAATTTCGTACGATCGAAAACTATTTGACGTACCGAGTCTCTAAACCTACTCTAATTCGTTATGTTTCGAAAAAAAATATGATTATGACATACGAATGTTTTGCTATTTTAACGTCAAATTGACGAAACCAAAAGGCTTACCTTTTCATTTTCGTTTGTGTTGATTTTGTAAGAAAAGTGCTTAAAATGGCCTCAAAAATGCTTTTAATTGAAGCAGCTATACGTTACGAATGTTTAGAGCGTACAAAGACCCGGCAACCAGCTCAAATTCCTGACTTACATATTGGGATAATGTGAGACTCAGTCGGCAATTATTTGAGGAGTTGTACCAGGAAATAGTGCCTTTATTACCTTCAAGAAGCCTCCAAAGCCTTCTCCTCAGCAAAGCACTAGGAAGTGGAGTACTACTGTGGTGTTTGCAGCTCAACATTATGCAAATTCCTGACACACAGTTTGTGCGAAATGAAGGACTTAATCGGCAATTATTTGAAGAGTTGTACCAGAAAATAGTGCCTTTATTACCTCCAAAAAGCCTCTGTAAGCTTCTCCTCAGCAAAGCACTAGGAAGTGGAGTACTACTGTGATGTTTTCAGCTCAACATTACGCAAATTCCTGACTTACATGTTGTGGATAATGTGAGACACAGTCGGTAATTATTTGAAGAGTTGTACCAGGAAATAGTGCCTTAATACCTCCAAAAAGCCTCCATAGGCTTCTTCTCAGCAAAGCACTAGGAAGTGGAGTACTGTGGTGTTTTCAGGGTACTGTGACTGTCTTAAGTTGTTGTTGTTCAAAGAGACTTTAATAAAACACTAAAAATACATTTATAATTTTTATTAACTTGAATCCTGTAGGATTCAGAGATTTTCATGTCACTGGTGGTCGATTTTCTGGCTGGGTCCTATGTCCACAGCTACCTCGGGCTGTGAAAAGTTTGGAGGTTAGCTTGATTGCCTGGAGGTGGATGGTATTGGTTCATTGATCTGAAAATAAAACAGATTAAATACTTAGGTATTATGATTCTATTAGTAGAATCATAAAATATTGAAATTAAATAAGTAAGAATTGGTGGAAATAACTATTTGGTAATAAAATCAATTATTATTGTTTAAACAAAATTTGGACACAACTTAGATGGTAAATAAAAGAATTATACGAATGACTACCTACGACTAAAAACAAATAGGTACATACTATATTGTATAATTATGATATTACTTACAAAGATTAAAGATCCACAACAAAACTAGTGGAAGACTGCGACATCCACAGTTCTAATTGAAACTTTCCTACAGAACGCGTACCGCGATCACAAAATATGTATGTAAAGAAGCACTTGGTAACTTGAGATAGGTATAGGTAAACTCCAAATAAAAATCTTTTGATTTCAAACAATGTAAGTTGACCAGTGCTGCCAACTCCTTAAATTATTTTCTGCTAAATCTGCATTCAAAAAATGCCAAATATATGCAAAAATTTCCGGAAAATGCTAAATACTATGCTAATAACTAGACCCTCGTGTGTATCGTCTTCCTATGATGTCTCTGAGCAGAGTGGAAGAAGCCACTCTTTTAAATCGGACATCAATTCCGACTCTGCACGATAAAATTGGTTAATGTTATTGACATTGTGAATTTAATAACTCTTTTTCAACGCACGTAACCACACATACATATATACATACGAATCAAACAAAACCAAATTACCTTTGATGACAACGTCGAGTGATGCAATACACCACATGTAGTTCAATCCAAGCGGGATTCCCCTAACCACTAGGGTCGCGTACAAAAGCATCACCTCGTTTATCAGGATTTTATTTTGCATTTAGAAATTTTCGAGTAAAATGCTAAAAATATGCTAAACTGAATTTATGGATTCCAAATTAGAAAAATGCTAAATTTGGCCATAATAATACTTAATTGGCAGCACTGAAATTGACAATGTTGACAAGTAACATATTGTTTTTTCTTGGCCCATTTGAGCAGGCTAAGGTCTTAAACCATACCGTCTCGTCAACAATAATAAATGCGTTTTTTTTTTTAATTTCATTTATATTCTATGCATAAATATTACAACAAACATTTAAACAAATCAAATAAGTATTAAATGTAAAGAAAAGTTGTTGTGGTCCAAAAAGGTAGACTGCGACAGTCGGACTTTCTCACGGAATGTGTCATATAAAAAAGCACTGGCAACATGACATATTTTTTAAAACTTCAAATTTAAAATAAAATTTAAGTTGACATTTTTGATTGACACGTTACGTGTTATTATACAGATATTTTTAATTGTCATACGTTAGTACCGATTATTGACATGAAATAGCGCTCTCTAAATAAGTCGGTTAACAATGACCGTCAAAAAGGGTGTTTTATAGTGTCTTGGTGTATTTTATCAAAAATTATTTTTTTACGGCGTATTTATAGTTTATCTATAAATATTTCTAGAAATATTTAATAAACCACCTAATAAATGCAAAATTTTAAAATAAAGCAAGATTCAAAATTAGTTTAAAAACCGTAATCTACTTTAAATGACATATAAAAAGACCCAAATCATATAGTTCATTGTATTCGGTCACGAAGATTGTCTGTGGGTCCGAACTTTTTGTGTGTGTCCGAAAATGAAACAGAGTAGGTGCACTAACGAAACTTCGTTTGAATATCGTTCGTTTACGAAAGTTGCGTTTCGGAGAAAGCAAGTAGACGCCCTGATCCGACAGTCGTTGGGCCGAAACGTTGACGGCTGGCTCAAGCACCTGAAACAAAGAGAGCATCCGAACACGGTACGCGGTCAGGTTGTTTCCTCCCTTTCCGTTGTTTCCAGCCCCATAGTATGAGCTCATGCCGTTATCGTTGATGGATTGCGTCCATCGCATGCGCTGCACACTTCCGCCGGGAGCTGGGACCCTATCAGAGACCGGTGGGCCTCGAGGTCCTAAACAATCCGGCGGCTGGCGTCCTCCCCAACGATGCGCAGGTGGTGGTGTCGTCGGCGGCGAGTAGTACTCGTCGCTCGAGCTCGACGCAGCTGCCACGGTCGGTGTCACAGCACTCACGATGGGGTTGGGTTCCGGCGGCGCAAGGCCGGAGGTGGGTGGTGGGCGTGCTCAACATTTATGTTTCATCGTTGAAATTTTTTCTTGTCATAAATATGACATATTTTGTATTTTGCGTAAAGTCATTTTGGGTAGTTAAACAGATATTTCACAATAACACGATGTTTTATTGTGTTATTTGTTACAGTATTTTAATATGTATTGTTTTAGAAAAATTGGAGAAAAATTTTTTCAACACTTGACAGTTGACAGTCGAACCACAGATTATTTATTATTATTATCTTGATATAAGTGGGTGCTACATGGTTGTTGATGCAAAAACTTTGTTTTATCCATGTTCATTTTAAAACCCACCGTTTTTCGGGCCCTATCGTAGATCCATCGTATTTCGGGCTGGAATCCGCAACTCCACGACTAAAGCGTGTATTTTGCATACGGGTGGGAACAAAAGTGACCTTCGCTTCACCCTAGCTTTCCTCAAGGAAGGTCACTTTTGTTCCTCAAGGAAGGTCACTTTTGTTCACATCAATGAAGGTCAGCAGCGCCTTGGACTTTCACTGAGGGTACCTGAATTTTCGAAGTATTAAGTTCTGTATCCAATATTTTTCCCGTTGGATCCGAAACAGGAATCTACCGAAACGATCGTGTCCAGTGAGGACCTGCGTCAGGAGAATAGTGAGGAAACCGTGGCGCCCTTCTAACTACTCCTCAAAGAGGAGACTTATCGCCGCGATGGTGACGCACCCAGCGCTGGGTTGCGAAAGTCTCTCTCTCTCTCTCTCTCTCTATGCCCACCGTGCTACGCTAGTGGCGTGGACCTTCTGTTCGTATCCGTGATGTGTCGGGCATTGGCCGGCCGGTCTGTTCTAGTCCCCGCGGCCGCCGCCGTTGCCCGGCAACCGACGCCTCAACTTCCGCACCTCACTAATAATACTGTACGTTCTAGCTAGCAATCCCATTTCTTGAATAATACTTTTATATTAGGTGTACGTATTTAGCCGCACTTTTCGTTACAATTATTACCCTCATAATTATTACTTTTTTTTTAGTTGGGAAAATCATCTAAGCTCCGCTCTTGGGCGGAGGACGTGTCAGACTTTTACTGACTGAAAATCCACTCCTGTTCCTTCTTTGCCATCTTTCCAAAGCCTCGGGTATCTCTTTCGCATCACCCATGGCCCCAGTAGGCTTCGGCCCTGCTGGGCCCCTATGGTTGCCGACATCTCCCTGGGGCGCGCGAGGAACAGTACGCGCTGTCCTATTCGTCACTACCCGTTGCTCGCCCACCACCCTTATGTAGAGAATCACACTAAAACGGCAATAATCAGTAATGATGAAACAAAACGTACCTCGAACAGGTAAGTGATTGACTTCGTGAGAATCTCCTGACACTGACATGGAGCAGCCAAATTATACATGCTAGAGCTGGAATAAGCGAGTTATATATTATATTAGATATTTATCTATATACGAGTATATAAAAATGAATCCCTATTTCCCTTGGTCACGCCATCACGCGTGAACGGCTAGACCGATTTCGCTAATTCTTTTTTTGTTATGTTTGTTATTGTGAGGAGGTTCTCATGAAAAAAAAATGAAAATTATTTTGTGAAACAATTATTAGTAAATTCAGAAACCCACTCCCATGTTCCTTCTCTGCCTCGCTTCCCAGGAGCCCAGCGTCCCTTCCAGAGGCGAACCCAAGGCCCCATTAGGCTTCGACCCTGCTGAGCCCCTATAGTTTTGCTGACAACTCCTTGAGGCGCGTGTAAAACACTACGTGCCGTCGACGATTTGGGCTCGGTCCGGACAGTAGCTGGACGGCCGAATGACGAGTTACTTATTGCTCACCGTCCACAAGCCCACGCCTACAGTGGCTGGAAATCGGGATCGTGCGTGCGGCCGCTTCCTTCGCTAGCATTACTGCTTCGCAGAAGGAGAGTTCCTACTCGCTCTATTTATATAAACCTCATATAAATGGAGCGAGTAGGAACTCTCCGCTGTAAGAAAACCCAATTGTGGCTCGCCTGTATACAGCAGCTGTCCTAAATGATTAATGATAAATAATCTTTATTTTGCAAGTAGGTCTTATAAAAACACTTTTACACGTAAATTTTTTTTTTTCGTGAATTAAAGTTAGATGAGGCCGGTGTTTCCTAGCTGACTACCCTGAGAAGAAACACCGAAACAAACTCAGAGGTCAAAGTCTCTTTTAAAGTCCATACAGCAAAACATGTAATGGTCAAATCATATGAGAACCATGCAGATTGAGCCTGAGATGGTCGCTCCGGCGGGATCTCATGGTGGAATGGCATCAGCGACTATCGCAACCCCGTGCTGGGCACGCCACAATTATGGCGGTAAGTCCCCTCTTTGAAGCGTGGCTGGAAAGACCTCACAGCATCCTTACCTTCCGCATGACACAGGTCCTTACCGGACATGGCAAGTTCGGGAGGTTCCTGTTCCGGATTAAAGCGGAAGTGACGCCCGGTTGTCGCCACTGTGCGGAACGTCCGGAGGACATTGCGGAGCACACAGTCGAGGTGTGCCCTGCTTGGGCGGAGCATCGCCGTGCCCTCGTGGGGGCGATCGGCGGCGGAGACCTCTCGCGCCGGGTCTCGGTTTAGGCCATGGTCCGGAGCGAGGAGGAGTGGCAGGCGGTCGCCGACTTCTGCGAAGCAGTAATGCTCGCTAAGGAGGAGGCCGACCGCATCAGGCAACGGCGCTCTTGCCGCCGCCGGGATTCCGATCCCGATTTCCAGCCACCGTAGGCGCGGGCTTGCGGACAGTGAGCAATGGGTAGCTCGCTGTCCGGCCGTCCGGTAACTGTCCGGACCAAGCCCAAGTCGTCGACGGCGCGCACTGTTCCCGCGCGCCTCAAGGAGTTGTCAGCAACAGCAGGGGCCCAGCCGGGTCGAAGCCTACTGGGTCAGGGTTATCCGAAAGGGCGCTCGAGCCCCGGTATGAAGGCTTGAAGGAACGGGATGGGTTTTTTAGTCAGTAAGAGTCTGACACTATCTCCCGCTCCGCCCAAGAGCGGGGGTTGTCATTGGATGATTTTTCCCATCGAAAAAAAGCGCAACTCAGGACTACTAAGGAGCTCAACTCAACGACTTGACGAACATTGCCAAAGAAAGGACATTTGGGTAGGCCGCATCAAATACTCAAAACTGCCAGACATCATGTGAAAATAAAAGAAAAGGAAAGAGTAATCCACATAGTTCTCACATTCACAATATTAAAATTTACAAAAGTGTATATAATGCAAATTGTAAAAAAAAAGTAAAAAAAAAATTGTCAGTCAAATAATAAAAATTCCTACTTTATTTGATTTACTTATAAAAGTTGTATGACAAAAAAGAGAATAAAAATCGTCGACTCGGTACGCCTTTAACTTCCCTGCCTTGGAGTACAACTGGACGGGCACTCCGGTACCATCAAGGCCTACCTGTCGGACAGTTACATTATCTACCCTGGTCACAATGGAAACGGCGTCGTCGTCGAATGTCGTGCGGTGTTCCGCAGGGATCGGTACTAGGACCACCTTTGTGGAACATCAAGTACGGCTACGTACTGCGCCGCGACTTCTCTGACGGGTTCAGCGTGGTCTGCTACACTGATGACACGCTGGTTCTAGCGCATGGAGAGTCGTACCAGGTGGCGGTCGATCTAGCGACCCGCTGGGTTCCAATAGTCTTGGCAGGGTCCAGCAGTTGGGACTCGAGGTGGCACAAGTCCGAGGCCATGTGTTTTTCACGGCCCTCGGAACGCGCCACCACTGGGTTCCCAATTAACGGTTGGAGGAGTTCACATCGGCATCGGGTTGACGATGAAGTGTCTGGAACTCGTCCTTGACAGCTGGTGGAATTATGCGGAGCACTTCCGACGTCTGGCTCTCAAAATGAACCGGACTGGGGCTGGTCTCAAGCGGCTCCTGCCCAACCTGAGGGGTCCAGACGCCTCTTGCCGGAGGTTCAACGCAGGAAAGAGGGGATAGTCACCGGAGAGAAATGTTGGAAGGAGGGGACTCTTTGATCAAATTATACATTTTGTAGGACAAATACTTTTTCGAATAATTTAGATAATTATCTTGAAAATTATCAAAAAAAAAAATCTAGTTAGTAATACATTTTTGACAATTATCTTATCGACATATTTTATGCTTGTTACCTTTGTTACCTGCCACAATCGAGAATCGAGAATTTTCGCACAGGGAGTTCGGCTCCTCATCAAAACGAAGCTATTCACTCACGAAGATGCAGCTTGATAGTAATCAAGTGCAAAAATAGACCATGGATCCTGGACTATTAATTTTCTGTTTAATAAATATTGATTTTTACAAAAAAAAAACCTATTTCTTTTCAACAGAAATTAACTCAATTAAAACTCATAAGGCTTACCTCTCTGAAAAAAAATACAACAAATTTTTTTTTTTTAAGTTCGGAAAGCCCGGGAATTCCCGGGACCTTCGAGCTTTTTAAGATTTTTTTGATTGCAGGCTGTCTAGTATCCTGGGACTTAGGAATTTTCGGGAATTCCCAAACCCTAGCTACAGGATCCAAGATTCTGCAGTCTTCACATAATATGTGAAGATATATTATATATTATTGTGCCCAATCTTGTCAACATGTGTCTCGTGCAAATCTCCTTGCGAATACATGTACTCCCAGCCTGCGTGCGCATGCGCAGGTTCGCGAGGGAGCGAGTGCGAGCACCGCAGTCAGCGGTTAACGCGTTATCGGTAGATCTAGATATCGCCAAGGACAAGCGAGCACGCACAAGGTTAATCTTAAACGAGGGCCCTTACAGCTAACAGCGAACACGCATACTTACTCGCTTTGCGTAATGTTCCCACTTCGGCTCGACGCACGACACTTACCAATTACTTAATGCCTCGCTGTTGTACAGTGCCTACCTACATAACATGTAAGACCTTAATACCCGGCCTGTAGGCACTAGTGTTTTTCCCACCGCCTGCATGCCCCCGGGTTATTCAGTGCGTCGTATTTATTTACGACTGACCACCAATAATTGATGTTCATCTTTTAGTTTAGAAATTTTGGCCTGCTCAAGAAGTTTCGTAAATATTGAGATCTACGTATGAAGGAACAATTGCCGTACTTTATTATTAGGTAAAACTGGGTCATGCTTAAAATATAATAATATAATTGCGCGATGAAATACGCAGAGCGCTTTTTTTTTATTCCGTAAATAACATTTAGATCCTGCTGGCCCTACATTCAGTCTTATATGGCATGTCGAGTAAGGTTAACAGATAAATGCTCGTACATTCCACAAATGCATCATCTTCACCGTCCCAGTCTGCGTCCACTGCGGGACAGAGCTGTTGCCACGCGCCTCGCTGACGACCGCGCCGGCGCAGAACCAGACCGTAGTCGCTCCACAGAGCACATTATTTTGAAAGCTTCAAATAGCAAAACAACTTCTTGTAACATTCTAATTAATATTGAATGAATATGAAACCGGTCACAAACAATTTGTATCGCCATTTCTCTGAAACCTTAATTATTGTATTAAGGCGTATAGTCCCTTGAACCATCTGGCCCAAATTATGTGAACGCAACTCTCGCACTCGCCTAGGCGGCAGTACGCAAATCTGTGCATATATTTGCGGCCAGCAGCGCCCGGAAAGCGCTTTAAATCCATTTTCTCTGCGAGATATTGATTGATTTACATATGCAATGTTCACTTTGAAGAATATTTAACCACCAATTTTTACGTGTAAAAACGTTTCTAAAGGTCCAAGCCGTTTCGAAGGAGTAGGGAAAAGTTGCGAAAAGTTGCGAAATTGCTAAATATTTTTTTTTGACAAAAGTATTAATTGCACGAAAAAATCAAATGTTGATATTATTGTTCATGAATCTATAATAAACATATATTTTTTTCAAACCAATTGACCTAGCCGTTACGGAGGAGTAGGCCTCAGAAAATCACTGTTTTATGGCACTTTTCGGGCGCTTGGCCCTTAAGTTATTGTAAAAAGAATGCCTAACCTATTGGAATAATCATCGCATAACTCATAGAAAATCCTTTTGTAGCGAAAGACGCGTAGCACGTGTGCGTAGCGGCCGTCGTGCTACGGGCGGCTACGATGCTACGGTTGGTCGGCAAGTGCGTGACGCACGTCCTGAGAACAAGGACTGCTAACAATCAGTTACTGAAGGTCGCGCCCCAAGCGTTAGACGAGCTCCCCGTCATTAAATATTTTTAAAAAGAACCACCTCAGAACCGAGCGATCACCTTGTAAGATTAACACAAAGTTTTAAGACAGTAGTTAGGTAGCGTAGAAGCCATTGTTATAATACTCGTAATTGTGGCATTTAGAACGACGCAGCGTGGCTATTTTACCTTCTTGGAGGTTACCGTACACTCAATATTCCGTGCAATAGTGGTACCATAATAGGAAATGCTCACTTCAAGTTTGAGTGCAAATTGGTGTCTTCTTAACAGTAAACAAAAAAAAAATGCATCTAAGTAAAATAAACAATCTGTCTGGCAATATACGCTCTGAAATAAAATTCACTAAAGGAACATACCTACCATTACCATCATAACCTGAGAAATACAGCAATACTAAGGAAACCCAGAACAAAAACATACGGCAACAGAAACTTTATGTTTGAAGGTGGACAACAGACTCTTTGATGACCTGCCTAGATATATGTATGTAAGATTGTGTTTGGTTCTGTTTTGAGTGGTTTGATTTTAAGAATATGTTTTGGACAGTAATCATAAGAAACTCGTGTGACACAAGCTAACAAGTTTGTGATAATAATAACGGTAAACTCATTTTAAGTGAACCTTGTTCTTTATGAGATACTTGCTTTTGCCCGCAGCTTCGACCACATGGGTACATAAATATAGCCTATGTCACTCAGGAATAAAACAGCTTTCTATTGGTGAAAGAATTTTAGCAATCGGATCAGTACTTCCAGAGATAACTTCCTGTAAACAAAAAAATAAATAAAATAAAAAAAAACTTTACCTCTTTATTATATTAGTATAGATAAATTCTTTAAACCTAAACTTGTCAGTCGTAATATCTACACAACACACATTCTACACCAGAAAGCTCTTAAGAAGATAGTAGCGCGTCATAGAAATAAGTAAATGATCCGGACACTTGTGCGCAATCCTTCGAAATAATAGGTACGCCTGAACCTACTTGCCTAGGCTACGTATTGTCCAGTAAAAGCTTTGGTCTCTTCATTGGAACGTAGAATGGAACGGTATGACGCACAGATAGTCCTCCTCATTCCTGTAACGCATACTGCCACGAAATAAAAAACTATTCTAGACGTTGTTCATATGGAAATGTGTCTGGCACCGCATACCACAGTTTTATGCGTTCCGATAGTTTTAATAATAATAGTCCACAATGTTTACACAACGCTATTTAGTGCCAAACTAAGCAGAGCTTGTGCTCTTACCACTAGACAACTAATTAAACAGACCTATTTATATATTTCTAAATACAACATAATTATTATAGATAAATTACACCCAGACACAAGACAAATTATTGTGCTCATCGCACAAACATTAGACTGGCGTGGGAAATAAACCCACGACCTTCAGCATAGCAATCAGGGTCGCTAACCACTAGACCAACAGGCCAGTCAGTGACCAGTAGCGATTTTACAAGTTGGTCTGGTAGGAGGCTAGGAGGCTGGGATATTGGCCGCTGACAGCACACAGCACAATGTAGATGAACATTGCGCCGTGAACTTGGCAGTTCGTTTACAGTACGCACTGATGCTTTTGGAAATAAGACTGATTCCAGGATCCGAGTAAGTAGTAAGTAATTTATGGAAATAAGTTGGTTTGTGTCTTTATATTTCACATAAACCATTTATTCAAGATATAGAACGCTGAACGCGTTGTGGAATTGTTAACTAATCGCTTATTAATCGCCATCAGTTATATGACAATTGATTGCAAGCCAGTTTTACAACATTATACGACTATCGATTGACAGAAGTGACCTATTATAATCAGTGCGTCATGACTCGCCATTCAAATCGAACAACGACTTGATACGAGTCGCACTCTAGAAATGTTTCTTCGAAGGCAGACGACTGTTTACCCTCTTCGTCGGGAAAGTGGCGCTTGCGCGGTCACGTCGCAGCGGTGTTGTGTGTGAAACGGCACGCCGGAGGGCGAGGGGCGGGGGCGCGCGACCTGTGGCCGCCGCGCTGACCAGCGGCCGCCCGCACGCGGCAGTGAGCGTCCGGCCGCGCCGCGACGTGCGCCGCCATGCCGCCCGCGCCCACCGACGACACCAGCGCCTTCACCGTGCTCAACCACGAGCGCGCCGTGCCGGACGCGCTGCAGCCCGCGCCGCCCGCGCCCGTTCCGCCGCGCGTGCACGTGGTCAAGCCGCTGCAGCACGCGGCCGCTGCGCCCGCTCCCCCCGCGCCCCCAGCCACACACACCATCCTCGACCCCAAGTTCTCCCGCGCACTAGACTTTAAACTCCGACGATTGAAAGAAAAAGAAATTCTGCAAGCTAACCTGCGCCGGCCGACGCGATACCGCTCCAAGAACGGAATCCTCGCAGCTTCTAACCCAAACGTTAGCTCGAGGGTACAGGCGCTTCCCATAATTCTTAGTCAATCACATCCACGTATCAATATCATAGAGCCGGAGAGCGATAAAAAGATATCACCTAAAATGGACAAGTCACCATCACCGGCTCGCAAGATCCGGTCCCGGAACGCAGCATCCAACGACGGCGACAAGCCGCGCTTCGTGACCACGGTGCGCAGCGGCCAGTTCCTACTGCCACCGCCAGAACTGGCGCGAATCCTCGGCTTGGAGACCCTGTACCCCCCCAAAGAGAGGGACAAGATAGTGTACTCTTACGCAAGCAAGCCCAAAGCGGTAGCTCCGCGATCGAAACGTTCGGTGCAGGAGAAGAAGGAGAACGTAGTGCCGAATGGAGATGTGGTGGAGGAGCGTCGCGCGCGCGCCGGCCAGCTGTTCAGCGGCGTGCGCGCGCTCGTGGCCGGCGTGGCGGGCATGGCGCGGCTGCTGCAGACGCCGAGCGTCGCCCACAAAGAGTACGTCGCACCGCCTCATACATCAGCTGGACCTAGCAATGCACTAATGTTCATCTCATTTATATCGTCGACACTTTTCAGAACAGCCCAAAATTAGGTATGTAATGACAGTCGTCCGAACAAGTGGGAATGTTTGACTGTCGGCGGGCACGGGCGGCAGGCGCCGGCCGCTGGCCCACTTTCCGCAGGCCGCGCTGCCGCGGCCGGCGAGGTCAACACTCTGGCTTAGCTTCCGCCACACTATTTTCGCTTATCTTATCTAGAATTCGATTTATTTTAAGCATCCTCGACTCATTGAATTCGTATGTTAGGTATATTGTTGTATTTCACACTTACTTTAATACAGTTTATGACAGTTGAGAAGCTGTTGCCATTAACAGTCAATAATGTTGATTTTCCGACTTACCTGTGAAAAATCAACGTACCAAGCCAACATCATTCGATGTGTTCGTGCGTCCACCCGTATTAGTTTCGCAGTTTTGGGCTTTGGAATGTATACCTTCGCGTGTACGCCATGCAACACCAAAAAGTACCTATAAAGCTAGCTCAAATTTTAGGGTGATTCTTTGAAACTGAGAGAATATCTTCCCTTCCCTTGGCCTAAGTTTCTGTACATGTCAATTTTGCGTTGTACGCCAAGGCACAGGCCTTTGCTACATTTAGTGATCGGGGAAACTAATATGCAAATAAAAATATCAAATTGTAAAGGAAAAACTAGGACAGATAGAGACTGGAACATTCTCTCGATTTTAAACAATCACCCTTTACGTTTTTTTTTGAGTTCTTAACGGTTGCGGATTAAGGAAAAACAAAACCCTTATTAGATTACTCACGAGTCCATCTGCCTGTCTACGTTTCGCTGACGTTTTTACCTGACTGGATTCGTATAAGTTGTGAGAGTGATACTGGGTATATACCTAAATCAAAAAAAAACAAAAATGAAAATAACAAAAACAACAAAAATGAAAATAGCGGATTTTTGGGGCCAAATTATTTTATTTATTTATTTCCAACATACAACCATCATTACAGGTGCAGGGTGACCTAATGCGATAGAGTATTTTTTGTTTTCTACTTATAAATACATACATTTATATATATATACATATATCATAATATTTAAATTAGTTTATAACTTATTACAAATAAGGCATTTATTGTAAATTCACTCAGAGAACAACAGAATATGTCCGTGTCAGTAGCTATGAGGTTGAGAGCGCGGAGCGCCCGCGTCAGAGTAAAATAAATAAAGTTGGGTACGTCAATGGGTAAAATGGATAAACACCATACAAGCGCAAGTACAAGTATCTGACAAACTTGTTTTGTACTCTCTCCAGCATGAACCTATATTTAGATTCATGTTATAATTAGGTAGGAACCTATGTTTTTTAACCGACTTCGAAAAGGAGGAGGTTCTATATTCGGCTGAATGCATGTTTATTTATGACATAGTCGATGTGTATCAAAATAAAGGGCTCGAGGAGACTATTTCAAACGTTACTCTCTTATATATAAGAAATAAAAAAACGTTGAGTGTCAAAAACCCGACCGCAAAAAAATAACAAAGTTTCGAGGTTTTTCTGACACTGTATTTTTTTTTATTTACTATAGGTAGAACAGATTCTTTTAAAAGCCATGTGCCACATGCGCTGGATATATACTTGTGACGTTCCAGTGACGAGTGTGTTGTCTGTTGCAGTGGCAGCCTGTGTGCCAGGACTGGCAGCGCACTCGCACTGCGAGTGACGAGTGTGCTGTCTGTTGCAGTGATATTCCGCTGATAGACACTTGTAATGTGCGAGTGACAAGTGTGTTAACTGTTGCAGTGGCAGCCTGTGTGGCAGGACTGGCAGCGCATGTGTAGTATATAGACACTTGTGATGTGAGAGTGAGGAGTGTGTTGTCTGTTACAGTGGCAGCCTGGGCACGTCGCAATACGCCAACGTGATGCACGAGAAGCGTGTGGTCCGCGGCAGCACCATCACGTCGCACCCGCATGCCGCGGTACGTACCACTCATACATTCACTTTATTTAGGTAACTAATACGAGATACTTCCATGATTCTTGTATTGCAGTACAAATTTTGGACCCCCGTTTCATCCCATTTCGGGGATGATTTTTGGTAAATCCTCTGTTAGTGCTTGCCTACATCGTAAAAGGAAACCTTCAGTAAAATGTCACGCTCCTTAACCCTGTAGTTTCGGCTGTGCGTTAATATGTCAGTCAATCAGTTTCTTCTTTTATATTTATATCACCGTAAAATTGTAAATATCGTTAGATTTTTATAATCTATCTCGCGAAATTGTAAACTATCGAATGATTGTGAACCGGAACATACTACTTACAATTTAACACATTTTTTTGAGTAGATTATTATCTTCATCACTCATCATCATCATCTCATCTCGAACGCTGATTGGTCGAACGCCATACACCCTGCGTTGCCATATTTGTTGTCGAATTCGAACAAACAGTGTTTCAGGGTCATTTCACGCAGGCTCAATTTTTTGCTAATTTCGATGGTATTTTTTATTTGTAGGTTTTCAGTTGAAAAAATAAACATGTCTTATTCTAGAACACATTAGTATTCTACATATTTTAGTAGGAAACAAATAACTGTAGTAGTTTTTAAAATATGACGGTCACCGAAATTGCCTACCTACCGAAATTGAGAATTTTACACCGAAATTGCAAACCTTGCACTGAAATTGCAACATCACACCAAAATGGATTTATTGTATTGCATCATGATTCATGACAGTTATCAAACAAACGACAACATTGCACGAGATCTGTCTATTGGGCTGGCTCTGCTCACGAAACTGAAGACCGACGATAGCAGAGTTATATCCGCCAAATCGGAGCTTCTGCGAGAGATCGAGGCATTTTATGGACAGTTATACACGTCAATCTCCAACCCCGTTGCAAATCTATCAAACGACCCAAGAGCTAGATTGACCCGACACTATACCGAAGATATCTCTGACGTCAACCTTTACGAAATCAGGATGGCTCTCAAGCAGTTGGAAAACAATAAGTCAGCGGGCGAAGACAGAATTACCAGAAAACCGGTCCAAAAGGCCGACTACGAGAAAGTCTTTGATTCGATCGACACTAGGGCTGAACTGCAGCCTCTCCAACGGTGCCAGATTGACTATGGTTATTTACTAGATTCTGGAATGGAAAGGGCTAGGCATTAATATCAATGGCGAGTACATCACTCACCTTCGGTTTGCTGACGACATAGTAGTCATGGCTGAGACTACAGAGGAGCTCAGTACAATGCTTGGTGATCTCAGTAGAGCTTCCGAAAGAGTGTGACTTAAATGAACATGGACAAAACCAAAGTCATGGTAAACTGCCATGTAGCAGCCCACTCCTATCAAGATCGGAGATTCTACACTCGAAGTTGTGAAAGACTACGTTTACCTGGGACAGGCGGTCCAGTTGGGTAAGTCTAACTTCGAGAAAGAGGATCAATCGACGAATCCGACTCGGCTGAGCAGCGTTCGGGAAGCTGCGCGGTATCTTCTCGTCCAACATACCACAGTGTCTTAAGACGAAAGCCTATGACCAGTGCGTGTTGCCAGTGATGACATATGGCTCCGAAACGTGGTCGCTTATAATAGGCCTCATCAGAAGACTTAAAGTCACCCAAAGGGCAATGGAAAGGGCTATGCTCGGAGTTTCCTTGCGTGATCACATCAGAAATGAAGATATCCTATATAGGTTACCGACATAGCTTGAAGAATCGCCAAACTTAAGTGGCAATGGGCTGGGCACATTGCACGTGTTATGAATGAACTATATATATATTTATAACTACCTATATATCATAATAAAATGTCAAGATGGATAACGGTTATTTACTGTGTATCAAAGTTCCTATGACTGGTGTGTAAGGAAAGGGTTTTATGAAGAAAAGCACAGAAAGACAAGACTAAGTATTCATTTCAATTGGCTTGTCAGTTAATCGAATAAACTACTGGCTCGTTCGGAATCTAGGTCTTCGAGGTGAAGAACGGCCAAGAAACACCTCGGAAGCATTTTATCATCACAATAACATAATTAGAAACATAAGTCACAGTATAACAAATACACAGAATCAAAACAACATTAGCAATGATATTAAGCTATTATATTAAATAACTTACGTGAACTTAGGTAGTCCGTAAAGGTCTAGAGCTGAACAGCAAGTAAGAGGACTTTAATAGAAACCAATCTTATTTATAGGAAAGTCCTGACGCTCAAGTGTCAAACCTTTGGGTTGACACTTAAACATCAAATATCCTTCCACCTTCTACAAATCTCAGGTTGTCGCACAACACACAACTTCTTACATTTTAGTAGACAAAGTCTTTAGATATTTTACAACCATTATAATATCGCAACAACAATTAATTTAATAAAATAATAATTATACTTATCTTTTAACTCACAATTTCCACACTTGTACACAAACTGTGTAACTTATTTTTGTAGAGAGAGCTCCGCACCGTCCGACGTCTGAACCGAGAAAAATGACTCAGGACGGTCGGCGCAGTGGCTTTTATAAGCGGTAACAAACAACCATGAGTCACTTGCTTGTTACCGCTTGAACGTTGGTTTTTAGTTTGAATTTAAACGTTATCTTTCAAATATCTATTGTAATTATTATTTAATACATTATTACTATTATTTTTTTTATATATCTATATCTATACATGGGCATAAACTATCACACGCAGAACAGATGATCAATGGGGACGAAAGGTTCTGGAGTGGCGACCACGTACCGGAAGACGCAGCGCTGGAAGGCCTCCAACAAGGTGAACCGATGACTTAGACAGGGTTGCGGGAATCCGGTGGATGCGTGACGCACAGGACAGGTCGTTATTGCCACGCTTGGGGGAGGCCTATGTCCAATAATGGACGTCTTTAGGCTGATATGATGATAATGACTACCTAATTTTAGCACTAAAGTTTGTCGGATTAATTTTGTAACCCTTTGGTAAGATATTTACCCAGAGATTACACATGAACCAGATTCATATATTCTGATATTACTATCGGTGCCAATAAAGTTACCACCAACACCACCGATATTGCACCACCGAAATTAGAAACATGAAGAAAAAATTAAATAAAAACAAAACTATTTTGCTTTCATCACTTGTCTATGTATGATTGCTAAGGGTACCTAATAATACATAATATACTAGAAAACCGTAACGTAAAAAAACAACATTTATTCGTACAGTAACCCACCGCATAACTTCGTATTCCCTCTCAGAAAAAAAAAGTACAGTACACTAGTTCGTTAAAATAGACTTGTTTACGTTATAAATCGATTTCAACAAGATACACCGAAATTGCACTTTTGGCGTGGACGTTTCTTGTCACAATTGTCCTTTTTTTATGGTGGGAAAAAATCATCCAATGACAACCCCCGCTCTTGGGCGAAGCGGGAGATAGTGTCAGGCTCTTACTGACTAAAAGACCCCCCGTTCCTTCTAGGCTTCATACCGGGGCTCGAGCTCCCTTTCGGATTACCCTTGCCCAGTAGGCTTCGACCCGGCTGGGTCCCGGCTGTTGCTGACAACTCCTTGAGGCGCGCGGGGACAGTGCGCGCCGTCGACGACTTGGGCTTGGTCCGGACAGTTACCGGACGGCCGGACAGCGAGGTACCCATTGCTCACTGTCCGCAAGCCCGCGCCTACGGTGGCCGGAAATCGGAATCAGAATCCCGGCGACGGCGGCGAGGACGCCGTTGCCTGATGCGTTCGGCCTCCTCCTTTCCGAGCATTACTGCTTCGCAGAAGTCGGCGACCGCCTGCCACTCCTCCTCGCTCCGGACCGTGACCTCAACCAAGGCCCGGCGCGAGAGGTCTCCACCGCCGATCGCCCCCACGAGTGCACGGCGATGCTCCGCCCAAGCAAGGCACACCTCGACTGTGTGCTCCACCGTGTCCTCCGGGCATTCCGCATAGTGGCGACACCCGGGCGTCACTTCCGCAAGAATCCGGTGCAGGAACCTCCCGAACGAACCATGTCCGGTGAGGACCTGCGTCATACGGAAGGCAAGGACGCCGTGAGGTCTTTCCAGCCACGCCTCAAAGAACGGACTTACCGATCACAATGGTCCTGATGTCTGCAAGAAGGAGTTGGCGGCCGAGCGTAGCGAGGTCGCTAATTCGAGGGACTAAATTAGTTACTTTCAACCGAGTAAGCACTGTGCTTTTCATTACGAATACAAGGAAACTAAAAATAAAATAAAAAGTTTGTAAAACCTGAGTCGTCGTATCTATGATTTTATGTAGGTATTTTTCTTTTGATTTAGGCGGTAAAAGGTTTTCCACTACTGCTTTAGCCTCTTCTCTTATGAAATTAGGCGTTAAATCACTGTTTTAATCTGATAAACATAACGTGTTAATACAAATCTCTGTTGTACGGAAACGTAAACAAAACTCGAAAAAACCAACGACAGATTGCCACTTTCCCGCCATTTTGTTTATTTTTTTCTGTGGCCGGCCAGCTATTCTGCCTCATCAATGAAAAAATAGAAATGAATTGTAATCTTTTAAAAATAAAGTATTTTTCATCCCCCCATCTCGGAAAGAATATTTTTGCTCTTCGATATCTGAGAGCAAAACCCGTTTTTATTCTCTAGAGAGATAAAGTAAATTGAATTTAGAACATCGCGTGCACTAAGTTTATGAATCCAAAACATTTATTTTTATCATACAACTTTTTTTTAATTTGTTAAAAACTCAGACTCAGAACCTCCTTGGTGTACTTTTTTTGCTAGTAATTTCCTCGCTGAGGTGGGATGAAAAGTTACGTGTTGCACTCGAGTGCAAAGATTTTTCACCTCGTGCTCTTTTGATTAACTCGCTAACGCTCAGGAATCTAATTTTTGAATCACTCGCTGCGCTCGTGATCCAATTTTAGAATCCTTCGCTTGCTCGGTCATCAAAATTGAGCACGCAGTTAAAAAGCAACTTTGCACTCTTGTATAACAAATAACTATTAAAGAAATAGTTGAACAAATAAATCAATTAAAATATAATATTATTTAATTAATATCCACGCCACGCGAGCATTTGTGATCCACGCCACGCGAGCATTTGTGATGGACCCGGGGAGCGAAGACTCGATACTGCTGAAGCTCGACATTCGCAACGCGTTCAATACTTTGGAAAGAGACGTTCTGTTGAGTGAGGTAAAGGAAAAAATCCCTTCTTTATATCCCTTCCTTCATCAGGTTTATAGGCTGCCTTCTAATCTTTTCTCTGATAATAGTCTTATTCCTTCAAAAGTGGGAGCCCAGCAGGGGGACCCGCTCGGGCCACTCGTTTTCAGTTTGGCCATTCATAAGACGATTGTCGAGCTGAAATCCAGTCTAAACGTATGGTACCTTGACGACGGCACTATCGGGGGCAGACCTGAAGATGTTTTTCAGGACTTAGAAACTCTAGTCCCTCGACTCAGAGACCTGGGTCTGGAGGTGAATCCTTCGAAGTGCGAATTCTTCCCCTGTAGTACAGAAGCTCGTACACACTTTTCTCGTTTTGACTCCTTTCTTCCTGGCCTCAGAGAACTTTCACGCTCCGACTTCAATCTCTTAGGATCACCTATTTTTCTTAGTGCAGTTCCTGAGGCCATTACTTCTCGAACTCAGCTTCTCCTTTCTGCTCACGAGCGTCTTAAAGATCTTTCCGCGCACGTTGCGATTGTCTTGTTGCGTATGTGCTTCGCTCTCCCAAAAATCGCATATCTGTTGCGGACCACCCCTACTTGGCTCTGTCCTGAGGAAGTTTCCTCGTTTGACAACGCCTTGAAATCGGTGGTAGAGTCTGTTCTCAATGTTTCCCTAGATGGGCCCCAGTGGAGGCAGGCAGCTCTACCAATCCGATGTGGTGGTCTCGGGGTGCGGTGTGCACGGGATGTGGGTCTGCCGGCTTTCTTGGCGTCTGCGCATGGGGTTGCCAACCTAGTCACTGTATTACTCAATACTAATGGTGACGGGGGAAGCATACCCTTTGCGTCGGATGCTGTGTCAGCTTGGTGGACCCTCAACCCGGGTGCAACAATCCCCGAATCAGAACATGTTCAGCGGGCGTGAGATGACGGTGGGGTGATACTGCTCCAGGAGCAATTGTTAGAGGGTGCGTTGGGAGTCGATAGGGCCAGACTACGAGCTGTGTCGCAACCCGAGTCCGGGGCGTGGTTACAGGCGATTCCTTCGCCTCATCTGGGCACTTTGCTCGACGATGACTCTTTGCGTGTGGCGGTGGCTCTCCGCCTGGGCTGTAAGGTGTGCGAACCACATACATGCACCTGCGGTTCCATGGTGGAGGCCGATGGCCATCACGCACTGAACTGTCGGCGCTGCACAGGGAGGTTCCCACGTCACCATGCCCTGAACGACATAGTCCGTAGAGCCCTTATATCGGCAAACATCCCCTGCGTGCTTGAGCCTTCAGGTCTTAGCAGGTCTGATGGTAAGAGGCCGGATGGGCTGACTCTGGTACCATGGAAGAACGGGAAGTGCCTGATCTGGGACGCAACTTGCGTCAGCACTGTCGCCGCCAGTCACCTGAGTCGCACCATGCACACTGCTTCTGCCGCCGCTGAAGACGCCTGCTCTAAAAAAAGGCTGAAGTACGCTGCCTTGGAGCAGCTTTACCATTTTGTGCCGGTTGCTGTGGAGACTCTGGGCAGTTGGAGTACGGAGGCGAGGTCTTTTGTGCGGGATTTGGGCCGTAGGCTCGGTGAGGCAACGGGTGACTCCCGGTCCAGGTCGTTCTTGGTGCAAAGAATGGCCATTGCTATTCAGCGAGGTAATGCGGCGAGTGTTATGGGCACCTTTGCACCGGGAACGATCAGGGGCGGGTTATTTATTGACATTTGACGTTTCCTTTGTGTAATGTTGATTCTTTTTTATTTATTGTTTAATATGTAATTTTATAATAATAAACATTTAACATTAAAAAAAAAAAAAAAAATTAATACTTATCTTTAAGTTATTTCAATTTTATATCGCGCTGTGATTGATTGGCTGTATGGAAAATTTGAACATGGCTCAATAGAAATGTGAAGATAGAACTAGTTTTTTTTTTTTTAATAATTTGACAGCTGTCAGTTGTAAAGTAAAACCAAAGGAAAAAAAGCGCGGGAACCGTTGAAAGAAAAAGGCGCTAAGATTTGACTTTTTTAAAATTAATTAGATTTATTTTAATTTGACTGTAAATATAGAATATAGTGTAAATATAATTTAGTGGTTACATTGTTCATATTGTGGGTTAACGATGGGAGGAGTTAAGAAGCGAAAAAAAAGTGATCGTCCTGATGCACCACCATCTACAGCATCCTCAGATTCCGAAGATGATACCAGAGAGAATTATCAAATATTCAAGGTCCCAGGTTATGCTAGGAAGTACCCAGAAAACAGCAAAAAAAATGAATATATTGTTTTCCTCTCCCACCAAACCGAAAGACCTTCTACCGATAAGGACAGGCTGACCATTTCCCACGCAATTAGAAAGTTTTGCATCACAGGCATTTTACATTTAAAATCAATAAATAAATATAAAATTGGTATAACTTTCGATCTGTCCAATAACGCGAATATGTTTATACAAAATAAAAAACTACTGGACGAACTAAATTTGAAGGCAACCATACCGGCAATGGACACTGAGGTGACCGGAGTTCTAACTTCGGTCCCTACAGACCTATCAAATAAAAGAATTTTCACGCTAATTGGCAGCTCACATAACGTCATCCAAGTGAGGCGCTTCATGCGCCGCGTGCGGAGTGACAGCGGTGCTGTCACATTTCAGCCTACACAGACTGTTGCAGTAAGGTTTGCATCAACTGAATTACCACGATATGTTTACCTTGACTCGTGGAGACATGAGGTAACAATATACATTCCTCCTGTAAAACAATGTCTGCACTGCTTGAAATTTGGGCACATCGCAAAGTTTTGTAGGAATGCAGAGGTCTGTTCAATTTGCACACAAAATCATTATTACAAAACCGGCAGTGAAGATCCAAAAAATGCCAAATGCTCAAATTGTAGTGGCAACCACATTGCAATTTCGAATACATGTCCACAAAAAAAAACTTAAAATTGAGGAAAATAAAATAAAATCTAGATCCATTAAATATTCAGAATTATTTAATGAAGATTCATTCCCACAATTAACTCAGTCAAATATTGAAACTCAATTTAAAAATTGCAAATCTGATTTCTTCATGAACATTTTAATACAGGTAGTAACAAAAATGATTTCGAACCAAAAAGACACTCCTATCAATTCAATATCAATTAAAGAATCTTTACAACAACCTTTCAGAAATAGCACTTCTTCTCCTAGTAATGGAACTTAATATAATGCAGTGGAATGCTCAGAGCTTAAATAGTAATAAGTTACAGTTTTCACAATTTCTCCATAATCACAATATCCATATAGCAATAATTTCAGAAACCTGGTTAACTCCTACCAAAACATTCAACATTAGAGGATATCAAATCGTTAGGAATGATATTGGAAATAAACATAATGGTGTAGCTATTCTAATTAAAAATAACATACTATTTACGAAAATAGACACATATTGTGATAGTTCGTTACAAAATATTTGTGTAAGAATTACTGGAAATAAAAAACAAATTAGCATAGTAAGTTTTTATAGTCCAACAAATTACAATCCATCTTTTGACAAATATAAATTTGAATCTTTGCTAGAGTCTATTCCTGAACCCATGATATTCGCTGGAGATTTTAATGCTCACCACACATCGTGGGGATGTAATTCAGTTAATTCAAGAGGTAGAGATATTTTAGAGATTATTGACGGAAAAAATTTGGTTTCGTTGAATAGCGGTGAAGCTACAACAGTAGGTTCGTTGACGTGGCGCCCAAATGCCTTAGATTTGTCAATAGTTTCTTCCTCTTTGGCTCTTTCTTGTGACTGGTCTGTACATGATGATCCGCTTGGTAGTTATCATCTTCCTTCAATCATAAAGGTTTATTTAAATAACATTGTAGATAACAGATCTGGAAACGTATATGGAAACATTCATTTGCCCATCTACCCCAATTTTAAAATGGTAGATTGGAAAATGTATGCACAAAATGTAGATTTGCTTCTGTCTGATTTTCGGGTACAAAATAGTTCTGCATTGGAAACCTACAGTAAATTCTTTGAAATCTTGCATCATGCAATTGATAAGTCACTTCCATCTCGTAAGTCGTCTACTTCTTCTCTAACTAATTCTAATACTCATAGAAAGCTGTCAAAAAATTCTCCTCTCCCTTGGTGGAATAAAATTTGCTTCGAAGTCGTAGAAAAATCGAAATCTGCTTATCTTAGTTTTAAAAACAATCCGTCAGATGAATCATTTATAGAGTTTAAGAGATTACAAGCACTCAAAAAGCTTACTTTAAAAAGGGAAAGATGTCAGAGCTGGGTCGAATTATGCAACTCTTTCAACCGTTGTACGCCAATGTCGAGAATCTGGAAATACATGCGCAAATTTAATAAAACATATCCATTTAACAATAGTGATGATAGCTGGGTTCAAGATTTTTTGCAAAAATATACTCCCGATTATGTCAATAATATCTCAAATATTCCCCTTGATAATTATATCTACTTCTACCAATAACTACCTAATCAAACCTTTTTCTATACAAGAGTTAGTTTTAGGAGGGGTACATCATCTCGTGACAGTATTTCTCAACTACAGCTTGATATACAAAATAGTACATTGGGTTCAAAATTTCTTAACTGAAAGGGAAGTTTATACCAAATATAATGATAAATTGTATGGTCCAAGGTTTGCATCTGTTGGCTGTTGTCAAGGTGGAATACCCTCGCCGTTAATTTTCATTTTGTACATTCGACGTTTGAATTTGATTCTGGGTACAGAGGTCAAAAATCTCCAATTTGCTGATGACTTGGTTGTTTAAGCTTCTGGAAAAAATTTAGGAATTATTAGTAACATTCTCAATAAACCTTTAGAAGGATTATATACATATTTTTCTTATTTGAACCTTGACATTAATGCACAAAAATCAAAATTGGTAGTTTTTGGTAAATTTGACATCTTAGTTCCCTCTATATATTACAATAAGGTCCCTATTCCTGTTTCTCATGATGCAAAATTTTTAGGTGTGATCTTCACCCATAATGTATCTTGGAAAAAATATGTTGATTTATTAAGTACTAGAGCTCACAGGGCCCTTAATATTTTAAAATCAATGTGTACAACATCTTGGGGTGCAGATCCCAAAATATTGTTACTTTTGTACAAATCTATAATCCGTAGTCATTTTGAATATGGCTTTTTATGTTTTGCTAATGATACTAGGTTGGTTGAAATTTTGGACAAAATTCAGAATAAAGGCTTAAGACTCATCACTGGAGCATTTAAAAGTACTCCTATAAACGTAATAATGTAAGTTGAGTGTAATCTTCCTCCATTAAGCATAAGATTTTCTTTTTTGAAAGAAAAATTTCTATTAAAACTGTATAGTAAAAACAATAATCACTTGTTCATAAACCTAAAACAGTCTCCTACTTCTATCCGTCATCCTCTCTATATACTCCAGGGCTTCTCGCAATATGTACATTTTCTTGAAACTCTACAAATTCATAGATCATCTCTTCTTCCATGTTATCATGGAAACTTCAACAGCAAATTCACTGCATTAAAAATTATCATTGAAAAAAATTTATCCTCTAAAGAAGATGTGTATTCTAAAATTTCTGAATTTTTTAATTACAGATTTTTATATACTGATGGATCAAAGACTGATTTTGCAGTTTCATTTGCTGTCTTTGATTTATTATTGAATTCAGGCATTGGCTATAAATTAAATTCAAGTTTGAGTATATTCATAGCAGAAGCAGTAGCTATTCTCTGCGCTTTAAAGCACATCAAACTCAAAAATGAAGGATTTTGTAAATGGGTTATAGTTAGTGATAGCATGAGTGTCCTGGAAAATATTAATAATAACAGGTTCAATGCTAACACTAATTACCTATATAATTTATTTGATAAAACAATTTTGGCTAGACTTGTTCATTGTAGATAAAATTGAAGTTATGTTTATGTGGGGTTCCATCACATGTTGGAGTTGAGGGTAATGAAAGGGCCGATTTTTTAGCTAGGACTATCACAAATTCCTCTAACTATATTCCAGATTCTAGTGGTCATCTCAATATTCATGTTCCATGGACAGATACAGTGTCTCTTCTAAAGAAAAGGTCAATTGACATTTGGAAAAGAAATTGGAACAACATGGTTCAAAATGAAAACAAAGGTCTATGGTACGCTACATATAATGTTCCAATTGGAAGTATACCATGGTTCTGCAAATCGAATTCTTTCATTAACAGGAAATTTTACTCAACTATTCTTAGGTTACGTTTTGGCCACTGTCGTCTAAATTATCACCTTTTCCGTTTAAAAATAGTTCCCAGTTCATATTGCGATCACTGCAACTTAAATCGAGAACAAACCCTCTCTCACATTTTCTTCGAATGCCCATCCTTTGGCATTCAGCGCCTTGTGCTAATGGATGAGCTAATTGAAATTTACGGTAATTCTGAATTGGTACCGCGCACCATCCAGGCTTTGCTTGTAAATAGCTCCACATAATAACAAATTTTGTTGCTTTATCTATTTTTTTCTATTGTATCTATATTTTATATAGTTTCGTTACTTTTGTAATTAATTTTGATTTACTTACATATCGGACTGAAACGTTTGAACAATGATATAGGTACTAACACAGGGTACTTTATCAACTGATAAAAAGTGTTCTGTGACTCTGATTTTGATTTTGATGGATATGACAGTTAATCGCATTTGACATAAGTAAACAAAGTATTTTGATATTTGATATGACGTTATGAGATGTTTGAACTCAATTTTATTGAAAAGCAAATATTGAGCTTAGAACTCTGTTTATTGAAGCTAGAAGATCAAGAGTGAGCTGAGCTATTTTATAAATAATAATACTAGTTAATGACATATACTGATAAAATTCACTGAAGTGTAAAACAAAACTAATGACTTGGCAGCATGGTCTCTGACCTTAGCCGGTTCCGTAAACGGAACGAAAAAACAAAAAAAAAAAAGTAAAACCGAAGATTTTATATATCCTACTAGACTAGATTGACTACGAAGGAGTATTACACTCTCTAAAGTGTTCTTTATTCTCATCAGCATAAAGTTCAAGTGTGTTATTGACGCACAAAAAGGGAAATTTTGCTTATGGCCTGCTCTGGGTAAGGCTATAACTTGAACGGCTTCTGCGGGCGTGGTATCCATATTTTTCCAGTAAATTCGTCAGTTTCTAATAGTAACGTTATCATGTTAATGGAAACTGATTAAAACACCAAAACAGCACCCTTTTTTTTAGCTCCAGATATAGGTGCAACTAGTGAAATGCAAATGGGTGAATTTGGGGCATTGGGTATACCGCCGGTTTTTGTGAGTTACGTGAAGGTCAATGATCTTAATTTTGTAGTTTCACAAAGCTAACTTTGTATGCTTCAATTTTGCTTAATTATTTGTACTCAATATCTTGAGATTTGAGAAAAAAAACAGTATTAAAAGAAATTGCAAGCCATGTGCGATTTTAGTTAGAACTAAGAAACAGTTTTGATTTACTTGACAAAGTTGTCGAAGAAAAAAGTGTTCAACAACAATATGACGAAATAATACACAGTTTAACTAAAGCCAACAAAGCAGTTAGACAAATTAAAATAAAAAGTAAAAAGTTATCAGATAACACTATAAAATTAATAGAACAAAGATTAGATATGAGTAAAGTTAATAGAGATTTAGAATATAGACTTAAAGATAAAGAGGTTAAACGTAGTATCAGGAAAGACATTAGGAATTACAACAATAGACTAGTCCAAAATGCATTAGAAAACAATTGTTCCCTAAAAATTGCTAAGCAGGGTATTTCAAATAATAAATCATGGATCACACATTTAAAAGACGGCAATTGGAACAAGCAAACAAATAGAGCAAAAGTGCTAGAAATATGTACAACATTTTATAAGTCTCTCTACGCTGATAGGACACAATTACAAGAAATACCCGATTATTGCTGCTCTGATAGTATACCGCCTATTACTGGATACGAAGTTCATGTAGCCCTCAGCAAAATGAAAAACAATAGATCATGTGGCGAAGACGGTATAAGCACAGAGTCATTGAAAATAGTTGAACCCATTCTCTTCCATTATTTATAATCATAATCATAATAATCATAGTCATAATCGTTTATTTGCTAATATGGGTAATTACATAAAGATATTGAAAATACAGCACAGTCCAACCATATTACACCTTGAGGCATGCAAATCACAAGCTTTATTGTTATAAATACATTTTCTTGCAATAATATTATTTTATAATTAATAGTACGATTTAGTTTATTTCATTTCACCATAGCCAACAACAAAGAAACACAAAATGAAAGTTGATAATAATGTCATTTGAAAAATTGAAGTTTAAAATGTCATTTGTTTAATAATAATGTCAAAATACAATAATACAAATAATGAAGTAAAATTAAATTAAATTCGTGCACTGTTTCGTAAATTCACTATGAAAAATAGTAATGTCAATAGTTTAATCAATCAAAGAATGTCAAGACATATCTGTAAATAAATGTCAAAGAATTGATATTAATAAAATAATTAAATTAGTGCAATAGTTACTTCAATATGTCCTTACATCCTCCATTAAATAATCATGAACACTATAGTAGCATTTACATAGCAGGAAGCTTTTTAATTTCCTTTTGAATGCATCGTTTGATGAAGTTGCTAGTATGGACTTTGGCAAGTGATTGTATATACGTGGCGCCATACTGAAAACGCTTTTAGAATATAAGGCCGTCTTGCTAGATTTGCAACAAATTTTGTCACTATGCCATGTACTTCTGTACTTATCAAAAAGATTTTTGTTACTTCTTGCAAAGCTAGCAATTTCATAAATGTAAACACACGGCAATGTTAATATATTATGCTTGACAAAATATGGTCTGCAGCTATCAGTCTGTTTGATATTAAACATACCTCTAATACAACTCTTTTGTGCTTTGAAAGCCATATCCCAATTTGTGGAATTACCCCAGAATATAATACCATACTTTATCAAGGATCCCACGTAGCCATGGTATGCTGCAATTACAGCAGATGTGTCTACCGTTTTTGCCATCATATGTATGGCGTATGATTGTTTATTTAATTTTTGATTTAAAGTGTCTACATGTGTCTTCCAATTCAAATTATAATCAATTAGCATTCCTAAGAATTTTGAAGTTGCTGTCTCATTTATTTTGTTCCCTGTATAGTGTATATTAAAGTCAGTAAATTGAGCTTTACGATTGCGAAATATCATTATTTTAGTTTCGTCTAAGTTCATTTTTAAATTGTTATTATTCAGCCATTTTATAATATTACTAAGAGTGTTATTTATGTCTTGTTCTAAGGATACTTTGTCCTTAATTGTAAAAACAACAGTACTGTCATCTGCAAAAAGTATAGTCGGATGTTTATTTATTTTTGGAAGGTCATTTATATAAATGAGGAATAACAGAGGGCCTAAAACACTTCCTTGTGGGACGTCTTGTTTGATTTCTCTGTATTTCGATGTGTAGTTAACTTCTTTCCTTGTTTTGGTGCATACTCGAGAAACTAATGTGGACTGCTTTCTGTTGGTAAGGTAAGAAGCTATGAGCTCTAACGAAGTACCTCGAATTCCATAACTATATAATTTACTCAACAACAACAACAACAATTTTGTGATCTACATAATCAAAAGCTTTACTTAGATCCATATACAATGCACACACTGGAATTTTATTATCTAAGCTAGCCACAACTGTGGTTAGAAAATCATAGACTGTCATATCAATAGTTTTATTTTTCCTAAAACCAATCTGCTCTTTAGCAAATAAATTGAACTTTTCAAAATATTCATTTAACCTGACATAAATAACTTTTTCATGTACCTTAGATAACATCGAAACTAATGCTATGGGTCTATAACAGTTCATATTGTGACAATCATCTTTCTTGAAAAGAGGTTTAATGATTGTCAATTCAAGTTTATCAGGAAAGTAGCCATTTAGAATCGATAGGTTAATTATATGACTTAAAATATAGGATAATTTAATTGGCGCTTGTTTTAAAATTTTAGTCGAGATACTATCATATCCATTATTTTGTGTATTTCTTGGGGTGTAGTCGGATACATAAATAATGTTTTTGAGTGATTGGGTAAGGTCTCTGTCTTATTAGTACACTTGTTACTACTTGTATTCCCTTTTACTTGGTCTATAAAGAAATTATTAAAATAGTCTGCAATGGTCTGCGGATCATGCGTACAATGTTCTCCGTCTATATTAATGTGATTGATTTGGCTTTTTGGCACATTACTCATTGTTTTGCCAATAATATTTCAAGTAGCTCTGCATTTGTTTTGAGCTGTATGTATAAAATAATTATTTTGAGACTTTTTAGTCATTTTTATAACACGTTGCAATCTACAGGCAAAATTTTTAAAATTGGTTTTATTTATGCTATTTCGATTCTTACGATACTTCCATAGTATTGCTGTTTACGTATACAACATTTTTTTATTCCTTTGGTCATCCATCGTGGTCGTGTTTGTGAATATATTTTAAGTCGAATATACGGAAAACATAGATTATAAAATAAAGTAAATAAGTCATAAAAAATGTCAAGAGCTTCATGCGGGTCATTATTTTCAAATACGTCACTAAATGAAATCGAATTTATGCAATCATTAAATTTCTCAACGTTATCCTTACTATAGTCTCGTCTTTTTACGTACCAATGTTTTAGTGAGCAGCTTTGTTTTACGGGACAAGTTAGTAATTGCACCATGTGATCCGATAAGGCGAACTCCATAGTTTTACGTTTACATCCACGAATGTTATACATGAAATTGTCTACGCATGCTCCACTAGTAAGTAGTTCTTGTTGGTTCAAATAATCCTAACTGTAGGTTGTGACAAGCTAGTGTTTCCATGAACATTGTAGTCATTTTATTTTTGTTTTATACATTTATGTTAAAGTCGCCACAAACTATTATTTTCTTTTTACTGTAGCAGTACTGCCTAAGTAGTCGGTTTAAACTGTCAAAAAATGTGTTTAATTCATCGGTTTTTGACCTTGGTGGTCGGTATATACAAAGTATTATGATATTATGGCTTAGAAGTTCGACACCTGAGCACTCCAGAACGCCTTCAACGCAATCAACGCAATATATTGTTTTAGTCCAGTAATTGGTTTAAATATATGATTATTTCGTATTAAGATACATGAACCGCCTCGACGATTATGCCTTGAGAAGAAAGATTTAACCTAATTATTTAACAATATTTTGCAATCAGGTACCTTCCCGAAAGATTTTTGCTATTCTAATATCATTCTTCTTCACAAAAAAGGCGACAAGTTTGACATAAACAACTACAGGCCAATTAGTTTAATTTCACACATTTATAAAAATATTTATAAAAATTATCGAAAATCGTATATCCGGCGAATTTTTATTTTTTTATTTATTTATCAGGAACAATTTACATTGTATTTGATATTTATATTTTATATTAATAGAAAAATTAAAAAAAAATGCAATTTAAGAAAAACAAAAATTAAAATAAATTAAAACATAAATACGTGCTTAAAACAAAAATAAATACAAACATTTATGAAACAGAAAATTGAAAATAATATTAAAATTATAATTCGTCTAAGGAATACAAGTTTTTCTCTAACAGAAATGCTTTGAGCTTTGTCTTAAATAAAAGAGCACAACGAAATCTTTTAAATCCGCTGGCAGTTTATTAAAAATTTGTACAGCTTGATAATGAGGACTATGCTTAGTAATGTTAATGTTAGGTACAATTTTATTTTTAAAGTCCTTTCTACGAGTATTTTCCCTGGCTATTCTCTCGTCCTCAGACTCGTATTCATCGGTAAGTCCCCTCTTTGAGGCGTGGCTGGAAAGACCTCACGGCGTCCTTACCTTCCGCATGACGCAGGTCCTCACCGGACATGGTTCGTTCGGGAGTTTCCTGCACCGGATTCATGCGAAAGTGACGCCCAGGTGTCGCCACTGTGCGGAATGCCCGGAGGACACGGTGGAGCACACAGTCGAGGTGTGCCCTGCTTGGGCGGAGCATCGCCGTGCCCTCGTGGGGGCGATCGGCGGCGGAGACCTCTCGCGCCGGGCCTTGGTTGAGGCCATGGTCTGGAGCGAGGAGGAGTGGCAGGCGGTCGCCGACTTCTGCGAAGCAATAATGCTTGCAAAGGAGGAGGCCGAACGCATCAGGCAACGGCGTTATCGCCGCCGCCGCCACCGCCGGGATTCTGATCCCGATTTCCGGCTGACGTAGGCGCGGGCTAGCGGACAGTGAGCAATGGGTAGCTCGCCGTCCGGCCGTCCGGTAACTGTCCGGACCAAGGAGTTGTCAGCAACAGTAGGGACCTAGCCGGGTCGAAGCCTACTGGGGCCAGGGTTATCCGAAAGGGCGCTCGAGCCCCGGTATGAAGGCTAGAAGGAACGGGGTGGGTCTTTTAGTCAGTAAGAGTCTGACACTATCTCCCGCTCCGCCCAAGAGCGGGGGTTGTCATTGGAGGATTTTTCCCACCATAAAAAAAAAACCGGCCAAGAGCGTGTCGGGCCACGCTCAGTGTAGGGTTCCGTAGTTTCCCGTCCGTTACAATAAGTGTACCCACTTATGAGTTTAAAAAAATGCTTGCATATACGATTATACTACAAACTTAGTCCAGAAATTATTTTGTACAACCTTTTTGTCTTTTTTGTACAAAAACTGTTCTTTCCATCAAGTTCAAAAAAAAATTCCAAGAAAGTCCTTATAAAGTTCTACTTTTCATATTTTCTAAACTTATGGTTCAAAAGTTAGAGGAGGGGGGACATTGTTTTTTACTTTTGGAGCGATTATTTCCGAAATTATTGACATTATCAAAAAATGATTTTAGTAAACCCCTATTCATTTTTAAATACCTATCCAACAATATATCACACGTTAGGGTTGAAATTTAAAAAAAAAAACACTTTCCAGTTTACATATAGGGGGGCGGGCTACCCTAATAAAACATCTTTTTCCAATTTTATTTTACCACTTTGTCGGCGTGATTGATATATGCTAACGGTCACAGAGATTAAGCGAGGACAGACAGATGGACAGACAGACATGGCGAAACTATAAGGGTTCCTAGTTGACTATGGAACCCTAAAATGGACATATTTTTTAAAATTAAGTAACAATACTAGTACATATAGGCTGGGCAAAGTCAGGATATTTAAATGCTGAAAATGAGATCGACAACTTTCTCTTTGTGAGATTCTAACAATTGTTCGTATTCAAAGACATTAAACATATACTACCAATAGACAGGACATAGCGAACAAAAGTCCAAACCGATACTTGTTACTTGGTAGTAACAAGTCGCTCAGTCTAGTATGACACCCCTAAACGTCAAGTCGTGTTTGTATCCGCTTTAGGCACTAAAAGAAAATCATTTTCTGAGAAAATGTGCTGAGTTGCGCATTACGCTATTGCAAATTTTGTTATGGTAAAATTATTGGACCTAACTTCGGTTTATTTTCATAAATATTCTTGGTATTTACGCAGTAATTAATTAAAATTCAACAATTTCCATGAATAGTTCTAGAACATTTGCTGAATTTATGATAGCGCCATCTATTGCTGAAAAGTTTAACCTTACCTAGCACACACCAGTAGCGTAGCGTGGGTTTTCGCCGCTTGGGGTCGACCAGAAATACGCCGCCCTTTGTTGTTTATTATGTTTAAGAACACCAGTATTAAGAACGACTGCAGGTATCCCGTCGGGGCCACTAGCTTTATTCTTACGTACGTCTTTCTGATGGATACGAATATCTGACATACTCGTCACGTACCCATCAGGAGAAACAGGGGGCGGTGCGTCAACGGAATTCAGACGCAAAGATTCCGCAATATGAGAGGCAATTAAATTTGCTTTCTCTCAGCGGTGTGAGCTAGGGACCCGTCGGGTTTCAGCCGTGGCGGAGGTGAGGGACGGCAGAAGTTCAATTCACTCGATTTTGTCAGGGACCAAAACGCTTTACTACCAACGGGGTTTGTTCCCTATTCGGCCAATGTGGTCAAACTGAGACCTCCACAATACCTTAAGAGTCACGTCACTTGCCTTGCGCATACGAGTGTTGGCCCAAGTTCAGTATGCGCGTGTTTAATCGCGTCAGCGTGAACACACTCAGTGCCAAGTCATGGTTGAGCTTGGTCCGACATTGTTACGTCAGAGAATGAACTTGGATTAATAAAAAGCATTATACCTGCTTCAGCACGCAGGGTAGACTTAACATCGACATCAAAATTTGCAATTTCGAATATCTAAGTTTTTTTTCCAAATAAATACATTGGCGCTTTCTGCCGCCTCCTTTCGTATGCCGCCTAGGGCCATGGCCCCCACCGCCCTTCCCTCCCCAAGCTACGCCACTGGCACACACTGAAGCTTCTACCACGAGCTCATAACGTGATCTATTTTACGACCTAAACCGAACAGTTAGATCCTTTTTCGTTCGTACCACTGACATTTTAACATATCGTGGTAAAGCTCCTGGCCACCTACCGAGCAATAGTTAAATTATACAAACTTTGACAAATTTAATTCGCGTGATTGCTATTCAAAGCTAGATGGCGTCACTGAGAGATAGGATGACAGTTTTTCTAAGACATTTCTCCTGATAGCCGCTCTATTGTATCTCTTTAAATCTCTTTGTTCGTATTGCTCTTTTTTGTAGTATGAAGGCTCGCTGAGAATTGTAACCGTAGCTTTTCCAGGAATTTCTCAGGCAACCCACCCGCGTTATATTATTTAATATACTAAAATCATAAAATACGTTTCATCTATTACACAAACCGGTGAAAGTCGTTCTTAACCGTATCCTCTACTAGTATGCTACAAAAGCTAAGTGACGCATGCCTTGAGGTTGGACTGAAGATGAATATGTCGAATACTGAAGTCATGATCAACGAAGCACCAAAAGCCATAAAAGTACACGGGGAGACTATACAACATGTCCAGGAATACCTTTACTTGGGTCAAGTAGTCTCTTTCTAGGCGAGGTAAGACAAAGAGATCGCAAGACGGACTGAAAACGCCTGGAAGAGCTACTGGTCCATGAAATACCTATTCAAGGGTGAATTGCCCATGGCACTAAAACAAAAACTCATGGACATGTGTATTCTCCCCGTTCTAACCTATGGCGCACAAACTTGGTTTTTGACTAACATCTAGAAGTCCAAACTTAAGGTTTGTCAACGAGCAATGGAGCGCAGTAGGTATACTAGGTGTTAAATTAAGGGATCGAGTTCGAAACACTATACTGCGCTCCAAAACCAAAATAGTTGATGTGGCTCAAAAGGCTGCCAAACTGAAGTGGGACTGGGCAAGACACGTCTGCCGCATGCCCGACAAACTGTGAGCCAAAGTAGCACAAAGTTGGCGCCCTGAAACAGTGCGTCGGGGTCGCGGTAGACCACGAAGGAGATGGCGCGACGAACTTGATAGACTCCATCAGAATTGGCAAGAAGAAGCCCGGGCGCGCGAAAGATGGAAGGAGTGGAGGGAGACCTTTGCCCAGGAGTGGCACAGAACAGGCTAACAAAGCATCGCATCTATCGGCCTGACAACCGACCTGTAATCTCGTAAGGAAATATTCTTTCCTTTAAAACAGTGTTTGTCTATAATGTGCCTGTTCTAAACCTCTAAAGAGGTACTGATAAAAAAGGCTCTACCGTATGACTATAGTGCTAACACCCTATGTGGATCACGCTCGCGTGCCGGAGGTGTCCGGCGAACAGCACGCAGCCGTGACGTCACTCTCGCGGCACCCCGGTATCGCGCTGACGGCGGCCGCAAGCCTTAGCGGAATGTGAATATTTTTACTTATTTGACTTTACCAAACTACAAGGTTCTGCTTCTAGAAATGTCATTTGCAAAACAATGTGTTTTACAATGTATGCTGTGAATTAAAACTATTAACAAACAACCTTAATTCCAATTACAATGTCTACCAATGTCATTACAACCGTATTTGGAAATGAACGAATAAATTAGCGGAAAGCTTAATTACATTTTCAATAATATTATTTAACAACAAGGTCAGTTTAAACGTATTAGAACAGTTAATAAACATAAATTCGGATTTACCATAATTAGAATTCGGTACCAAACATGCCATGGTCAACAATAGTCACTCTGTGTTGGACATGCGATACGTTTTAAATACATCGAGAAAGTTTTCATGGACATTATGCACGACTCAGACGAAGGACTCAAACCTATAGGTCATTTGGGTTAGGTACATCACTTACATCAAATCTTAAATTTAACTATTCAGCTAAGTACATATTTGTATTAATATCGTTTTAGTTCAAGTATCTGTGGCAGAGCACAGTAGACATTAGTTAGGTATTAGTTTCTGCTCATTCAATAATACCATCTTGAGGTTTTCCCACGTGTGTTCTGGGCGATTCACCTTCACCTTGTTTTTCCTTGATCAAATTGGTCGGCAGCACTTGAACGATGAGTTTACAATATTAGGTATCATTGATCGCTGGAATATTTTGGGCCACCATTATGTGTGTGATGTGAGCTGATGAGTTTGCCTGGCTGCGAGCTGGCCGCCGCCGCCTCCGCGTCACTCGTGCCTCGATCGATGGAAACCACGTGAATCATTTCAAAAACGCAGCCATCAACAATGAATTACCGAGTGTGGCACATGTCTGAACCGACTGGTTCTAGAAAGATTAGCCCCCTTCCCGAGAGAACTGAACATCAAGGGAACCTTATATGTACCAGGTACCTGTATTAGAAAATAAGTACCCCTGATGTTTAGAAGCAAAAAAAAATTTCAATTATCAGTCTTTATTCAATTTGTACCTACTCTTGACTTGATCAAAATCACTTCTAATAGATTAAATCTGTTGTTGGGGAGATACCTACTTAAAACGACATGCATCGAAAGGCACGAAAATTATGTTCGCAAGACAGTGAGTGCAGTTGCAGTGGCCAAGATTATAGTAATCAGCTAGATTGTACAATAAAATATTTACAAGTTATTCGAGCACGGCGTCCACGTCTGTGGCGGAGCCAATTGCTGGAATGACATCCATAGTAGCTAAATGTCCGTACAAGCAGCGTGTGCTGTGTGTAGTACGGACTGGTCTAAACGTTCTGTTAAACAATGCATGTGCCTACTTGGCTCAATCGTTCTGTTTACGGTAATTCTTCACTATTATTGTATTAAACTCTTTCAAAGAAAGCGGATCGGCATACATACGGAGTTAGTTATAAATAAATAATAAATTTATTGGTCCTTTGTTACAAAAATTCCCTTAAGGTTAGCTTAGAATATTTTATTGTAACAGGAAAAACAAAAGCAAATTAGACAGTGGTCTCCAAACTAGGCAGTGCCTGTATCTTGGAGGACTTTTTTTTTGAGTTGCGTTAGTACATAGTTACTGAGACTTTGAAAGACGATGATGACATGGAAAGGGAACGGAGGGCGTTGGCTGTCCGATGCAATATGTTGGCCCGCAGGTTTGCACGTTGTACACCAAAAGTGAAAATGACGCTTTTTAAGGCTGGGCTTGGGTTCGGTATACGCAGCGGGCATACAATGCCCTCAAAGTTCAGTGTAATAACGCCTTCAGGATGTTGTTGGGGCTCCCACGTTACTGCAGTGCATCAGGAATGTTTGCCGAGGCACATATTGATGGTTTTAAAGCCATCATAAGAAAGCGGGTAGCGTCCATGATGCGCAGGGTGCGTGGGAGCGGCAACAGCATTTTGAGGGTCATTAGTGATAAGCCGTGTTGCGCCACTTTGGCGCACTGGGTGCATGTACACGTACATGTACCCGGTGTGTCAGGTGTACGCAAAAGGTATCAAAATTAAGCTCTGTTTTTTTTTTCTTTTTTTCTTTTTTGTATCTTTTACTAACATAGTTTTTAAGGTGTTTGATTACTAACATAATATGGACCACGGTCTGAAATAAAGTATTTTTATTTTATTTTATTTTATTTTATTTGTTTTTATTTGTTAACTTAAATTTTTCGAAGACATTTAATTTAAAGTTAGCATTACTTAAAATAATATTAAATACAACAATTTGAACATTGACATGTAAATTAGGTAGGCGTATCAAACTGCCTACCGAGATATGGATGAAATAGAACTAAAATAATCTAAAACAAAAACAAACAAAATAAGATAACTCTAAATAATGTGTTAGATAGTGTGAGTGTGGTTTGTCAGTGATGGTGTGTGTGTGTGTGATGGCGTGTGCGTGTGTGTGATAGATGGGGGCTTATAGAGTGAAGGCGCTGTATATAGAGAAGTGTTGTTTTGAACTAAGAATTTCCTCCGTTTCGCAGTATGATAGGGATAGAAGCCAGTTTTTATCAGTCTTCAATTACATGAGTGTGTACTAAGGTCTTTAATGTTACAACTCTTACTAATGTTATTGTAGATCAGCGTATGTGTGTAGGAGGGGCATCGTCTAGCCAGAAGACTGTTTGCATTAGGAAGTGGAACGTGAAAGATTCGTTTAGAAAGCAGAGTTTGGTAGTCGGGTCTGTTTTTTTACGGATTTGTGTGCATGTAGTGTGGCGCTGAGGATAAATAATTGCCGTACACGGAAACTGGTCATTTTTCGTATAGTAGGTCTTTCGGGAACCTGAAGGGTTTTTTAAGCATTACTTTTATTACAGCGCTTTGAGCTCTTTCTAAAGGGTCTACCTTTTATAGCAGAACTTTTTACGTCATAATATTGTTTTGCATAACAACGGATAGCATAAACTTCATTTCGCAGAAAATCATTTCGCATACACTCAGTTGTCATACATTCAAAACTCATAATTTTGTTAGTCAGAATCATCTTTAGGCATAATGTTTATATCCATAATAATTAAAAAGCAGAACCATCATATCGCAGAAAATTCACAGTCAGAATCGTCTTTTGGCATACATTTTATATCGATAGAACAAGAATACACCATGATATTACTACTAATATCAAAACGCTAACCTAAATGCTAATTACAAAAATATTGTCGGCTTGGATGCATGTAGCATGCAAACAGGCATACAACATGCAAGCAGGCATGCAACATGCAGCATGCAAGCAGGCATGCAACATGCAGCAGGCATGCAGCATGCAAGCAGGCATGCAGCAAGCATTGTTTCTGTCACGGCTCCGGCGCTGCGGGGTTTGGGCGGCGCCACGCGAGCTTATCGTCACAGATGGTTTTCCACCTGCTCCTCAGCTCGCGGGCCGCCCTACCCCTCCGCGCCTACGCGGGTTTAAATTACACTCTAGGGGTAGGGCAGACAAGACTGCGTAAAGTCGGTTTCGCAGCGATTCGTTTCTGTCACAAAATTTTGCAGCACAACGTATTGACTTTTTATGACACAAATTTAATTTAATATTGAAAATGCTACCAATATTAATTCAAATAATTGTTATGCTAAACAAAATTATGCATAATATTAATTATGGCAAAGGTAATTATGCGAAACAAAATTCTGCCAAGATAAAAGTATGCCATTGTAAATTCGGACACGTAAATATTCTGCCAAACAAAAGTTATGCTAAATAATTTTTATGCCTTAAAAATATTCGATTAAATAAGATTATGCCATGTGAGTTATGCCAAATAAAAATCGGAGTATCAAGATTCTGCCAAATAGAAGGAACCCCTTTCTAAATCTATAATTAGCTTTTTCCAGTTCCTCCCCAGACGGAGATTCCATACTGGAGTACTGATTGGCAGAGACCGAGGTATATGGTCCGGAGTATTTTAATAGGTATACAGTCTCGGAGTTTCTTCATAATGTAAATAAATTTCCTGACGCGGCCCGCAAGATAGTGTATTTAAGGTTTAAATGATAAATGTTCATCAATTGTAATATCTAAATATTTGAGGGAAGGAACGCGGTCAATAGTGGTACAAGGACAGTTAGCGGATACTGAGTTATGATCATTGCTACATGTGTGGAACTTGAGTGTTAAGTGACAGGAAGGACTAGAAGCTATGGTTTTGAAGAAGGTAATGTGCTTTGTTTTTTTACCTTAAGGGTAAGCAAGTTTCTACTGAGGGTCTCGGAGATTGTAAGCAGACCCTGTTCACCAGCCATATACACCTGCTCCTATGTTTTGCCGTGGAACAGAATTGCCGTGTCGTCTGCATAAGAGATTATATTAGCATTTTCAAGAGGTGCATTAAGTATATCATTCATATACAAGACGAACAGAGTCGGGCCAAGAGTGCTGTCCTGAGGAATACCAAAGTTGATTGGCAGTAATCCAATTGAGTACCTACTCACCCACTTTTATCAGTTGCCGGCGATTGGATAAATAGCTTTTAAACCAGTCCAGCGTGTTTCCTCGAATTCCTGCACCCTCTAGTTTGGACAGGAGAAGATCTTGAATTAATTGTTTTGGGAACACATTCATTGTGCGCGCGGCCAGGGAGTGGAATTCCTTGCCGGAGTCTGTGTTTCCCGATAGCTACAACCCGGGAATCTTTACGTCGAGAGTGAATAGGTTTCTTTTAGGTAAGCGCGTTCCATCATCGACCGCATCGTCGCTTTCCATCAGGTGAGATAGCGGTCAAGCGCGAACCTATCAACAATAAAAAATAAAAATAAAACTTTTAAATAAGTCACTTTGTAATGTTTTCTTATTTTAGAGATTAATAAACTACACATAGGTACATCAGTTAAGGTAAACTTGAAAACATTTACAGACAAGGGACTCACCCCGTTGTCCATGGCTAAAGAGAACTGGCGCAAACCTGTGGTACTTACTAATGATGACCGCAAGGAAGTATGGAAAGGCAAGGAGCTCCATGGGCGCTTTTTTCTGGCTCTTCATGACCCTGACGTAGATTTTTCGGCATCCGTGGCCTGGTTACGATTCATCAACCTCTTCGGAGAAACTGAAGGTTTTGTCTGTGCAATTATGGACGAAGTTATCTTGACGAACAACTACCGGAGCCATATTATGAAAGACGGGACGGTTGACGTGTGTCGGGCATGCCATCGTCCGGGTGAGTCTATCAGACATATATATCTGAATGTTCTCGTCTGGCTAACGCCGAGTACTTACACAGGCCTAACCAAGTAGCCAAGATTTTTCACCAGCAACTTGTTTTCATATATAACCTTGTGGATTCTGAGGTACCGTACTACAGGTATGTGCCCGACCCAGTTCTTGATAATGACCAGGTCACGTTATACTGGGATCGGTCTATCATTACTGACCGGACTATTGTAGCCTATAAGCTGGACATAGTGGTGATAAACCGATTAGCGCGCCATGCAATGATAGTAGATGTCACCATCCCGCATAACGAGAATCTCTTGAAAGCTGAGAAAGAAACGTTCGACTTAGCACACGAGGTTTTCGACATGTGGAATGTGGACTCATGTATCATTGTTCCGATTGTCGTGACCGCCAATGGCCTTATAGCCAAAAACTTCGACGACCATCTGTCGAAGCTGTCGTTGTGCGGTTGGATCAAGGGCCTGATACAGAAGGCAGTTCTCCTCGATACGGCTCGCATTGTGAGGGGGTTCCTGTCTCTGGAGCCCTAACCACCGGCAGCTTGAACCCTGCTCCCGACACCACATTTTTTAATTTTTTTTTTTTATAAATAATTTTGTTAAAAAATATTTAAAAATGTAATACAATGTGTAAAAAATGCAGAAAGAAAAAATAATAATAATCAAAATTACATCACATCAAATATAATAAAATTAAAATAATAAAAATAATAATTATGTTCATGTCAAAAATAATAATCATAAAAATTATGTAAAAAATAATAATAATAATGATGAACCTGTCTGCGTAATTGCAACACCGCGCTCTATGCCTTTATTATTTTACGTATTACATAAGTAATAACAGTCTGTACGCATTCGTATAGCATATCGAGCGCGACTCAACCTCATCTCATTCACCTTATTACTTTAAATAGTTTTTCCTTTGCATTAGTTTAATCGGTATTGTTGAAATATAGCGGTTGAATATGATCTTGGTTCATCTAAATCTCACCCAAAACATACCTGTCAATGTCAAACAAAATAAGGAGTAAGTCTGTGTTCCACTTCCAGGGAGACGGCATCGAGAGCATGGCGGCGCGCGCAGCCCGCACGCGGCGGCGCGCACTGGCGCGGCGGGCTGCGGCCGCGCGCCTGCGCCCCGGCACGCCGCCGCCCGCCCCCGGCCGCCGCCACCACCCCATACAGACCGAATACTACCTGGAAGAAGTAACCTACCAACTACTAGTTTTTTCGATTCATGTGACTGCCTAAATCCGACTATAGGCAGACGTCCCCGGTGAATTGAAGTAGGTACATGATTGTGTTATGTTGCAGCTGTTCGACAAGGGTGTGGAGATGGATGTGGGCGTGCAGACAGACCTGTTCGTAGACCGGCCAGCCACGCCCATATACGTGCCCGCCAAGACCGGCGCCGACGCCGCCACGCAGATCTACCCTGGAGACGTGAGGCTTAACCGTGTTTATATTATTATGGACGTCGATGTTCTCTCGATGGTACAGGAGGTCGTTATTGATACCGTTGTGCGTGCAGTTGTTCGACTTCGACCTGGAAGTACAGCCCATCTTGGAGGTGCTGGTGGGCAAGACGACGGAGCAGGCCCTGGCGGAGGTGGCACAGGAGGAGGAGCTGGCCACCCTGCGCGAGCAGCAGCGGCGCTACTGCGAGCTGCGCGACGCCGAGCTGGCCGAGCGCCAGCGCCTGGCCGCACACGACCTGCGCCTGCACCAGGAGAAGGTACGCGCCGCCGCGCCGCTCGGGCGCCCCTCGGCCGCTCGGGCGCGCGGCTGCTGACTGCACGTGTTGCAGGAGCGGCGCGTGGCAGAGGCGCGCGTGGCGCAGGTGGCGGCGGTGGAGGCGCGGGAGCGCGCGGCGGCCGCGGTGCTGGTGCAGGGCTACGTGGCCGAGCTGCTGCCATCCGTGCTGGCGGGGCTGCGCGACCAGGGCTACCTCATGGAGCGCATCGAGCGCGGTCAGTACCGACTAGGGCTTTCAATACCGGTATTACGGGATCCCGTAATACCGTGATCACGGATATATTTTGGTCTTTTTTCAATCACGGTATTGACGAGCCAATACCGTGATTACGGTATTATAATCTTTAATATATATTATTGTGTTTTTTTGTAATAAGTAGCAAGAAGTTATATTATAAATTACGATGTAATATTATTCTCACACTGATATTAAGCGCCAACTCTTCGCGAAACGTCGAACCATAGACTAAAATGGTCTAAAAACGCGTAGTGTAATAGGCCCTATACGACGTTATTGTTTTGTTAGTCAGTATCGCAAAGGCGCCCGGGTAACATGTGCATGTGAACTTGGTCATTGTGTATTTTTGATAAGTTTGTAATCTTGACGAGCAACATGGTACTTAATATTAATACTTGTATTTTATGGGGTTTGTCTCAATTCTCAACGAATCACGCGATCGTATTTTTTTTTTGTAAAAACTAATGACGAATTACGAATTAACAACAAATTGAAGCATCTAGAATTGTGTCATTTTCCACTTTGTTTAATATCATTCTTTAACGAATCACGATTGTTTATCATTTTTACTTTAACGAATCACGTTATCCGTTAGATCTACAATTAAAAAGTACAAATTGAATATTTGAGCGCTTTGGATGTGGCTTTCTTTTTTAACTTCAAATATTAGTAATTTTGCCTAATTAGTACTTATTAACTACTTTCGTGTTCGAAGAAACAATTAAAATTATACATTTAATTCGTAGTTTGGTACAACAAGTACATGTGAAATATTCATATAATAATAAGTAAGACACGAGTCTTGACGCTTGCTGACCTCTAAGGGCAGTATAGGTACGCATCGAATGTATCAGGCAGTAAACTATAGGTACGGCAGCGCCATGCTTACTTGAACCTGAGAACTGCGTTTTAACCTTATTAGAAATGTCGTAAAAAAGTAACAGCGTCAAATAAACCTAAACCTTACGCAGATCTATGGTTTTAATAAACCTTATTTGCTAATCGCCGGTAAACAATCAGTACGGCAGCGCCATGCTTACTAAAACCTTATTAGAACGGTTAAGAGAAAATAAACACTAATTCGAAAACAAAAATACGTATTTAAATGGTTTTATTAATTTCCTAATTAAAGTTCCTATGAGACGGGGTTACAGTCAAGCACTAGTTAAAAAAAATGAGTTCAATACCGTGATCACGTGATCACGGTTATGAATATTCTAATACTGGTATTGATACCGGTATTGAAAAAGTCCGGTATTTGAAAGCCCTAGTACCGACCCTACTCACTTTGTCTCATCGTACTGATCATTCCAGAAAAATATACATACCTACTACGTAATACCTATATCTATATCTATACTTATAATAAATCTGTAAAAGTGAAAATTCTGTACATTGAAAATATCAGAAAAATAAATGGCAGGGGGTGTTACTAGACCGACACCGAACGCAAAATGTGATTAAAAAAATTTTTGTCTGTATAGAAACTTGGTATCTGTCTGCGCAATACCAACTTTCTTGATTGGTTGATATTTTGTGGTTTTGGTTTACTTGATTGTTATGGTTTGATTTTGGTTCGGTTTAAATGATACGACTTTAGTTTGGTTATGGTTTTATAATTTAGGCAACAAAATATGCAGATAAAAGTAATAAAGATAAGCTGATTTATTCTAAAAGATGGTTTGAATGGTTCTGGTATGGTTTGAGTTACGCGATCGACGACCGAATACGTACTGACTTTAATAATTACGTTTGCTAGTTATATAAAAATGTACGAAAGCAAAAGTGCTTGGCTGTTCGGTTGTATTGCTCCGAACATATTCCCGAGCACAAAATAAAAAGAAAAATTGAATTAACCATCAAGTCACCTTTGACAATATGTGGTAAACAAATGTAAACAGTCTGTCTGTCTGTTTGTTCAGGCATCACGCAAAAACTACCGGTTCGATTACGATGAAACTTTGTATAATTATTCTTTAATATCCTGGGCACCACACTGGGTACTTTTTATCCCGGAACAGTACATACATTAAAAAAAACAAACTTAATTTTGCGGTTCGATCCCTAGACCCGATTACTGTACCAACCGCAAATAATAAGTTTGTCGTAGGTTACGTCACCCGCAGTGGAGTTCACTAAGGGGCGCTGCACACGGCTAAGATACTGTATTAAGTAATTATTTTATCTTAAGATACAATATCGCCATACAATTCAATGCACTATCACACACGACGAAGAAATGTAATTATATTTCAATTTAATATTTCATATTTTCGTATCTTAAGATGAATTTGTATTGCGAGCGATATTGTATCTTAAGATAAAATATTATATAGTATCTTAGCCGTGTGTGGCGCCCCTAAGTTATGCTTTAAATGTAGTGCTGAAGGTTGAATTTGGCTTGCACCGTTCGCAGCACACGCGTGGCGCGCGGCCGCCACTGATCGCTACCGTACAATTTCCAAAACGGATCTTGAGCTCTTGAGCTTTGACTTCTGCGCAACCGCTCAAGATCCGTGATGGCAACTGTATATAAGGACGGAGTCTGAGCGCGCGCATCATACATTTTTGGAACTTGATTTGAACGGACGTGTCGAGTGGCGAGTGTTCGTTCTTATTAGCATTCTATAAATTGTATGTTTTAACTGCTACTTGCAATTCTAAACCGTGCATTTCAGTGCGACCTTTTTATTCCTTTTAGTTTTTACTAAGTACAGTTTAGGGTAGAGTTATTTAGGTTTATTTTTATAAGTCGTAGGTATAGATTTTATTTTTAAGTATAGGTAGTATATTTGATAGTGTACGTAGTGACCCATATAAATAAAATTGGAGTGTCTGTACTAAGGAGGACGAAAGTGCATGGAGATTTCCAAACCAAAATCGTTTGCACAGGGTTTCATCGCCTTAATAATATGTCTTGTATGACATAGATGGCACTAGTATAGTAGTTGGATTGGAAAATATACGTCTCTTGTTAAAGAATATTATCTTGTTTTTCGCTAGTTACAATATTACTTAATTTTAACACAAATTCTCCTACATTACAAACCTTATAAAGCAAAGCACGTAATAACTAGGATTCGAACTCGGTAGCATAAAATTTACCGATACCATTAGCCACTGGACCATTGCGTCACTACGTAATGTGTTGAAATTATCCTACTCTTTATTATATTGAAGTTGTTTAGCGACTTTAACCCGTATCATAAATCTCAAAAGAATTGAGGGTAGTTTAATATTCACTGTATAAAAATGAAATCTTTTTGTTCAATCATAACGTTCTTTACTATCTTTGAGTGAGTTCAGTTACGATCGCGTTTAACAAGTTTTTAATATTTATTTTTATCATGAGTTCGCGCTCAAATATTGATATGGCTACGAGGGCCCAAATAATAATCAATTTATAATAAATAATAATCAAATAATTCAAGCATTGCATAATCAAGGGTTAAATTATTCTGAAATTTCTAGAGAAAGGAGCTTAAACGTAAGTAATGTTTTAAAATCACTGTTCGTTATTTATTTTATTATCCATGGTTATCGATACATGAAAATAATAAATAATATGTTTCCCTTACAGGTGTCACTTTATGGATAAAGCGGTTTCAAGAAAAGAGCTCGTTGGAACACCGTAGTAGATCTGGCAGAAGACGCCATATTGACTCAGACCAGCGTCAACTTATGGTGCAAGGTTATGAGGAAAATGGCTTTACACCAACAAGATATTACGCAGAGTTGTTGATACATCTTTGCGGACGGTGTGTCGTACTCTTCATAGTGAAGGTCTGCATTATCGTCGACATGCTATTAAGCCATTGCTAACCGAAGCTAATAAAAGAGCAGGATTGGAATTCACTTTGAAATACAGAGATTTCGACTGGAGCAATGTCATTTTCAGTGATGAAAAGACTTTCAAGTCTAGCCAGTACTGGCGAGTTATGTTGTGGTGTAGGAATAATACGTGTTATGCTGATGATCACGTTGTGCCTAACTGTGAATCCGGTCGTATAACAGTGAACATGTGGGGATGGATGAGTGCTGCAGGACCAGGAGAACTTACTGTAATACCCTGTCGTGCAAACAGTATAAACTACGTAGATGTGCTGAATGACGTCATGTTGCCTACCGCGAGGAATGTTTTTCCTGTAGAAGACGTGCCAGTGATAACGTTCGTGCAAGACAATTGTCCTATACACCGTTCCAGAATTGTGCAAGAGTGGTTTAGCCAGCAATCGGACATACAGATTATTCCTTGGCTGCGAGATCGCCAGATTTAAACCCCATTGAAAATTTATGGGGCGTTATAGTTCAAAGGTGGGAACAATAGGAAAGAAAGGACTAAAGAAGCACTGAGTACTCACTGCATGCAGGTATGGGATTCTATACGGGGTCAAAATTTATGTGAAAAATTAATAAACTCCATGGGTTCGCGCTTGCAAGCTGTAATCGATCAAAATGGAGGACACACGAGTTATTAAAAAAAAAATATAAAGTGTTGACTATCGGGTTGAGTAATAACAAAGACCGGGGTAGCTATAATTTATTTGATAAATTACAGTGTTCAAACTTAGTGTAAGTGGGATAAATTTATTCACTACTTTATAACAACAAAATGTTATTACACTAATGATTTTAGTTTCTTAAATAATATAAGAAATTAAAATAAAAAACAACATAAATATAGATTCCTTTCCAATATAATAAATTATTTATTTATTATTATAAACAACTCGGTCCCAAAATGACAGCTATAACCCGGTCTTACAATTGTTATTGATTTGAGGTTTAGCTTCAATTTCTTCCTTGTTCTGGAACGAATACTTAAGCTGTGAACCTTAGTCATAACATAATGCACAAAATCATTATACTCTATACCACTAACCATAATTATGCAAAACGTAATACTTTTATAATCTATGAGTAGGTAAAATATTTACAGAACTAAGGTTGCATATATAGTAAAAGGTATTATAACATTATGTAAATAAAACTAAATAATAGAAGACTTATAATATAAATTAAACAGTTTTACTTTGTTAATGTCTTCCATTTTGTTATGTTCCAAGTTATTCAGTTATAAATTTTACTTGTATTCCTTATAACAAGTGAATTAAATAATTGTCAGTTGGGTGTAAAGCTGTTAGGTTTGGTTATACACTGTATAAGAAAGAAAGAAAAAAATTGTATTTTTCTTTGAGAATTAAATGTTAAACTATAATATCACTAAAATAGTTTTATTTCTTATCCTTTACGAGAATTAAACTTAGTAAATCTTAATCTGTAAGATAAATAAATATATCTATATATAATAATATATATATCTTCTTACATAAATATTTCTTACTAATAATACTAATACTTACCACTAATTATGATGATATATGGTATATATATTATGCCTTTATTCATTTATACCTCATATTTTTTATATTATTTATAACAAGAAATAAAATAAAAAACGTTTAAAAATATAAAATGAATTATATATGAAATTAAATTTTTAAAAAGTCGACTGAGAACTAGGTTTCGAAGCAGTGCCCTGTGAAACGAGCTTTGTTATTATGTCATGCTTATCCACCTGTGCTACCGATCTAACTACTTAAATTTGCGAATATGTGAGCTACTTTGTGAATGTTGGGATTCTTAAATAATTAAGATCTACGCCATCTGTAGTCGAATTAACTAATATACCAATTGGTTTATTTGGTTTGGTTTAGATGGCGCTGTATTAAGTACTCGGAAATAAGAAAATAAAATAATTTATGTTTGTCTGTATATTGCAACCAATAGTACCAATAGTAATTATTTTAGATTTTAAGAACCTTACTATGTGCCTCTGCATAATAAGGTTTTTAAGCTTTGCAGTGTTATTTTCATTTTTGAACAGCGCCATCTAGTCGTCTCATGAAACGTAATGCAAAACCTTTCAGACAAAAGTCGACCTTAAGCTCTCCATGCACTTTCGTCTTCGATCGTACATACACCAAAATAACATTTTTTTACAATTTTTGTCTGTCTGTCTGTCTTTTTGTTCCGGGTAATCTCTGAAATGGCTGGACCGATTTTGACGGGACTTTTATTGGCAGGTACATAGCTGATGTAATAAGGAGTAACTTAGGCCACTTTTATTTTAGAAAAAATGAATTCAAAATTCTGTAGTCCACGCGAACGAAGTCGCGGTCACAGCTAGTTTTCAATACATTACTCGAAAACCCGCTCTTATCCGCCGCCTAGGCAACCACGTGGCATATTTTTGTCTAAAATTATAATCAGTGACGACGTCGCAAGTGTTAATTCGGAAAATAGCTTCAAGCTTGAATGGTTTTGCCTTTTTAGTCCTTTCTTTCAGTTGGGTTTTTAATACAAGTATATATATATTTTTCTACGTTTTAGCAAGTTACATTTTTGATTCGCCTCCTCGGGCCTTTAGTTTTGTTAAAAGTTAATGTACTCGTCAGCTCAGCAGTTAAAATTATTTTTTACTGATGAGCTACTACAGGGGTGCCAATGAAATAACATACAAACATCCAGGTATACTTGCTCTGAAACCTTTCTTCTGGAGCTGTTCTGGGACTCCTGTATAACTAGCTCGTTGTGATGTCTACTAAATGACCACAGTGCGAATTGTTGCATATATTATTATGAACTACTAAATACCTATCTATCTGATTTTGTAATGACTTCGCAATTTTTTGCAGGTATCGACGAAGAGTTCATGCCGTGGCTTGTAGATGAGGTGTCGAAAGAAATCGAGTCTATCATCACGAGTCGAGATGTCATTATAGGTGAGCATAATATGAGGTGTCGCCACGCGTTGTCCGCTGCTGGTGCGTACTGACTCGTTTGCGTTCCTCGCAGAGATCGTGCGCGACGTGGTGGAGGCGCGCGCGGAGCTGTACCGCGCGGCGGGCGAGCGCGACGCGGAGCGCGGCGAGCCCGACGAGTCCATTACGCCCGCCTCGCTCGCCTCCGAGGAGCACGAGGAGGAGCGTAAGTCAACACACACCACCACCTACGATGGCATTACCTACATTATACACACTAGGACATTTTCATCTACACTAATATTATAAACAGAGAAAATTTGTATTTTTGTGTGTATGTTTGTAATGAATAAACTCAAAAACTACTCTGCCGATTTCAAAAAATATTTCACCATTGGAAAGCTACATGCACCCTGAGAAACAGGCTATAGTATAGGCTAGGTATTTATTGTCCGTACGAAGCCGGGACGGGCCGCTAGTCATAAACACATTTAAATTATAACATAAAAGTTAATATTAAAATTACGTATATAATAAGAAATCAAAAAAAAGAAATCAAAAACTATATTTTATTCATTTAAAAAAAATATTAAAATCCACTAAAATGGTAATTAAAATATAAAATATTATGTGTTAATATTATTTATAACAACATATGGTTCGGAACCCCTCGTGTGCGAGAGCAACTTGCACTTGGCCATGATAATAATAAATAATAATAATAATATTCCACATCTATCACACAGCGCCGTCTAGTCCCAAGCTAAGCAGAGCTTGTGTTATGGGCACCAGACAACTGATAAACATACTTATATATTTCTAAATACATACATATTATAGATAAATTACACCCAGACACAGAACAAATGATCGTGCTCATCGCACAAACATTTGTCCTGGGTGGGAATCGAACCCACGACCTCCGGCATAGCAGTCAGGATCACTAACCACTAGACCAACAGGCCTGTCAAGATAACTTCGTCCATAATAGTACAGACCTGGGTTTCCCCAAAGAGGTCACCGAGCAAGACGCAACCAGGGGCGCGACGCAATAACCAGAATAACGTTTCTGTCGCCAAAATGAGCTACCCGTTGCCGTGCGGCGACTGGGTCGCAGCTTGTGCGTGTGCGCACTTGTGCGGGGCCGCCATGTGCAACCTGTGCGCACCCGGCACCACGCCGCACATTCGCGACACCTCGCACGTGCGCTCCATCCGACACGGTGTCCCGCCACTATTACAACACTATGCCTTTCCCATTACCCACCCCGCTTGCCACGCGACTTACTACCCTAGTGACACCTCTTCAAACTTACTCTCCTTACCCTAAAACAGTTTGCCGGTTGAATGTAGACTTAATCACGTACATAACAGAGGCTATAATAAAGCTCGCAGAGGATGGATGTGTCCGGCTCGGCGGCGAGCGTGAAGGGGATGTAAATAATGCGTGTGGCGTCGCGGTTGCGAACAATTAAGATTGATACGGTGTGATGACATTATAATATCGTTTTGATGCGGGGCGCGTTTGTATGAGTTAGTTAAGAGCATTAGTTATTTTATTTGCAACAAGTGAGGGCGCACGTGCGCGTCGCGCCCGCTACAATAACAGCCAGTTCACTCGGTCTGCTTGTCGTAATAATCTTACTTGACAGGACCATAGTTTGCTTGTTTTTAACAATTTAACTATTTTGTTTTAATCCGAACGACCATTGTCTTTTAAGAGATGCGAGAATGTTGCTGTGCGCTCGCTTCACTAGATATTAGGCGAACACTAAAGTTCCTTCTTAGGTATCATAATCTTCGGAACGGGTTCACAGCGCGGTAGGGACCACATTAATGTGTGAGGTACGAATAAAAGTTTTATCTTTCTTTCTTTCTTTTTCTTTCTCATTGAACGACCTCGCCTCTAGTGGAACTCATGGAGTAGTTACTTACTTATTGGGTATGTAAGAGATCAATATATGTAATTAGCAGTATGAGTTAGCAGCGGCCACGTGTGGCCTCCTGTCCACCGCAACAGTGATGATGACGAGATGCTACTTAAGATAGGAGCATGTTGATGTGGTCCAGCACGAGCGGCGCACGTGCGCCGATGCTCTGCGCGATAACACGCGCGCTCGCTGATGCTAATAGAATTAGTCGCGATAACGTGCCCCAACCCCCTGACTCTCGCCTGCTCTTCAAGTTTCATATACTTCGCTCCATAAGTTGGCAAATTGCTTATTTTTACACGACTACTTTTAATATTTACATACTTCTCAAGTAAGAATTCTTATAAAATAAGTGTGTTTTAAGAAATGAGTTAACTGACAACATTCATAGATCTTTGACACTTGTTACACATAGTCAGACGCCAGAAAGTCTGACCATCAATCTATATGTATCAGGAGTACCGTGTTGCTAAGTTACCAGGCTGTGGAGCTCTAATAGGCAGTCGATCTATGTAAAACACAGCAGACTCAAAGCTAATTGGGAAAAAGACCAGGGAGATGATGGGTTAAATTAACTATAACACCATATTGTAATGACACGATTGTGTGCACATCATATTCATACTCGTAAGAGACAGACGCAGGCTCGTGGAGAGTGCATTCGGCGCGCGCGACCCACACGAGCGCCACCCTGCGCGGACGGCCGCGTCCCTGGTGCACTTCAACTTGAACTCTCCATTTTGCCATATACGGCTGATTTTAGTATGAACTCGTTAGTGTTTATGCAGCTGTGCTTCCTCCTGCTACAACGTTGCGAATACTTTTTATATCGCCTCCGTACAATACAATAATAATGTAAATAGCTTGGGCCCGTATTAATAAACGTTCCTCAGCACAAGATCTCGTACTTAATACCAAGCTTGAGGTCTTGATCGTATTAATAAACGAGATTCACAAGCTTAAGCTCAAGCTCAAGCTCAGCTTAGGTTTACGGCATCAGCCGAGTGTTGTCTGATTAATAAACGAAACTCGAAACTTAAGTTTACAACAATCTCTGTACTTGAGCTGCCAGATCATGAGTGTAGACCGACCGGGACTTGAGGTCGTGATTATCGTAGCGCGAAACATGGAGTTTGTAAATATTTTGAGTCGAATTAATTAGGTATTACGACGAAATAGAGAGTACTATTATGCTATTTTATGGCCTTTGCGATATCGTTTATCAAAAATTGATGTAAGAAATGCTTCAAATCCTTTTGGATTGCCAAGTAAATAAAAAAAAAACAGATTTGTTCTAGATTCGGTATTTTATATTCCCATTAAAAGGCATTATATTTTAAACTTCGGCCAATGTGACGTAATCGCTCACATAAGCTAAGCTTGAGTACAGCGCATTGAGGAGCTGATCTTTTGGTAACTGAGATCCTGTACTCATGTGTTTATTAATTAGCAAAGATCTTGAGCTTCTGTCATCGTATAATCGGGGATCAAATGATATCACACTTGAGGACGGAGTTGAGCATCGTTTATTAATACGGGCCTTAAAATGTAACAATTTAGAGAGCACTCAATGCAAGAGCGAATGAGCGATACGTGTAGGCACTCAGTGTATCCCCAATTCGTTCGTAGCGCACGTCGGCGTAGCCGCATAGCCCAGCGTCGTCGTAGCCGCGTAGCCCAGCGTCGTCGTAGCGCTACGAGCGCGGCTACGAAAGCGTAACTTGATTAATGAGCTTATGAATACTCTCCGATATTAGTCGAACTGATTTAAAAATCAAAAACCTGGGCAAGTGCGAGTCGGACTCCCGCCCTGAAGGCTCCGTACAAACTTACCTTTGTAAATAGTTCAATTCCGGAATTGAGTCTGGGAAGATTTTCCATTATTACAAAAAAAAAATGTGACGAAACAACAAATTTACAGTTTTCAGATTATATACTTGGTTCAAAGATTCAAATCATTTTATTTTTAATAAACCATTTACAGACACTTTTGAAATGTCAAAAAGTCAGTCAGTCAAAAAAATTATGCTAATTGCACATTCCAAATCGTAGAATCGTAGATCTCTATGGAAAAGAATGTGCAAGAAACTCGAACCAACTTCCAGTTCTGTCGAAACGTATTCTATTCGTCTCGCCATCTCTTTCATATTTGTGGGAATGTTTTAGAGAGTAAGATAGAACTGCACTGTGCACACGACTGCCACACACGCCAATCTGGGCGCGGCAGTCTCCATACATTTTATATGGAAACTACACTTGTAGAGCTACACTTGCTCCACGCCACGTGACGTCGTTCTACGTACAAATCAGGCGTACAAAGAGCTCTATGGACATTCTTTTAAATCATGTTATGTATTACAAATATAGTTACACGTTTCTTATCGCTACTATTATGTGAAAACAATATTAATAAAGTAAAAATAAAAACTAAATAGAGATAATAAGATAGCCATTGGCAGCTGAGGAGATGACCACTCTCAACTGACAGCACCCGTTCACGGACATGACGCGAATATTCGCGCCACTCAGCTCAACCGCTTTGAAGGGAACCAAATGATTCAACACACGCGTCACCAGTAAGATGTTTGAGAGTACATGACAAACTCTCAACTGCCATACTCATTTGTGTCAAACAAGTCCAGTAGTAACTTACATACAGTAGTGGCTTACTATTGGACTTGTTTAGAAATTTGGTATCAAGCAAGGTCTTATGCCTATAAGACCTTGCTTTGTGCCAAATTTCTGAATTCTGGATCATCGTGATACTTCACGGACACTCTCAAGGAAATCAGCATTCATAGGGTACTCCCTATGAATGCTGATTTCCTTGAGAGTGTCAAAATGTACGTTTTTTGCAACATTAACCGAAATATCTTTTTTCTCGTTAACTTACAAGTTTGATTTTTTTACAGCTTCAAAAGTCCGCAGACCTGAGTAGATTTATTTAGGTTTCATTTCAATAAATTAGTAATTCTATAAGGGTTACGTTATTTCCTTTAGAGGCACGGTCGGTACCTTAAAAAATTATATCATACCTAAACATTCCAACCTGCAAACTATTAAAAAAATAATCAGAGCAGCAACAATAAATACTTGTCCCCTTTTCGACACTGAATGGTTGAGCCCCCGCGAGGCGCCCCGCGGCGGCGCGCGTAACCTGTTTGCCGTTTAGATAAACAGTCCACCATACAATGCACATTAATTGAACGCGATGCACTTGCGACCTTTGTAACCAGATTATACACTCCATTATAATATAAGAACCGAAGTGCGTAATCCTACAGGGACACGTGCGGCCCTCCAACACAAGCATTTAATTAATACTTACTACTTCGATCATTCGAGGAAATACTGATCACAATATTATACCTATGTGTGGCAAACAAATACATTTTGACATTGACTTTGAATAATAATGTTACGCTCGACTGTCTACTAACAACGGTGTACTTTTTTCAGCTGAAGAACTAGCGAACTAGCGTCTGCTAGTTGAGGAGACGCGTGCAGCCCAGCGCGCCGCGTGACGTCACGTGTGCCCCGTGCCGAGCGTGTGACGAGTGCCGTGTGACACTTTGTGCGCGTCGATACTACTAGATCATTGTGAATTATAAACTGATGAGTTACGTCACTAAATTGTATGTTATACATCAAAGGGCCTTACACTTGCCGAGCAACGAGCTGTGAGCGCGCCGTGCGCCGCCCGCCCACTGAGGCGACGCGTTGATATCCACGCCGAGTTTGGGATAAAACCTACATATGTACATCTATTTTATTTACTTATGTAAACTATACAATATAGTTTCAAGTATACTTATAATATAGCTATCCGCTGACATGGCATAAACCGACATTGCTTAGAAAGCCGCTGCTTCGTGGAGCGCGGCCGGGGGAGCGACTCCGACTCGTGGCGGACTTACTTAGTGTAGCTAGGGTTGCTCGATCTACCGCAGGATGAACAGCCGCATCCTGCAGCTCGGCCAGCTAGTAGCGTCCGCAACCAACCACGGCGTGAGTAACGACTTCAGATGAGCGGGGACATCAAATTAAGATAACCGTTTATGTATTCTGCCGTGGCTCGGTGTTCGTGACAATAGCCTTGTAGTACAGGAAAGTGCTAAGTCTTGAGCTGCGCTCTTTGGTACACAAAGACACATACAATACAAGTACATGACTACCTACAAATCCCTAATAATAAATATGTGGTAGAAACGTCCTATACGTTTTATAAACAGAGTCTAGCAAAACAAATTTAAATTCTACTGGAGTTCTCGAACTCTGTCTAAGTTCAGAACTTCAGACTTAAAAGAAAACGGTAGCACCAATCTAATTAACACTGATACATGACGAGATGACGCGTCGCAGGATGTGACGAATCTCGAACTACCCTATGAAGAAAGGACCAATCTGATGTAAGCTTAAGGGCCGGTTGCAGATATATACCGGACAAAACAAACCTTATTTTGCCAAGTCAACTGCACCACGGATCAAGTCGCGAAGCGGATCGAATACGCGCAGGACAGTCGCTCGCCTAACTGTACAGGCGGCGACTGTCCTGCGCGTATTTGCGCGGTGTCTGGAGAATGTATCATACCAATCTAATAGCGAGGGTTTCGTAACAAATGAGCATACATGCGAAAATGCCATTTTTCGATTTTAAAGGCAATAGATATCACAAAACAAGCTGTTAACCGTAATTAATACATAAAATAATCTCAGAAAAATATAAGTCAAACTACGGTTTACAGTTTTTTTTTTGCGCTATCTATTGCCTTTAAAAACGGAAAATGGCATTTTCGCATGTACGTCTATTTGTTATGTTATGAAGTCCTCGACAGGTATTTCCCTAGTTGAAAGTGATTCTTTTCTTTTAGTATCACTTGAATGACCTGCACATAGCGGAGACTGTATGTACAAATATTAAAAGGGTTGCCGCACTGCTCGTGCACGCGGAGTGAGTCGCGTCGCCCGCGACGAGAGCCGCCGTCCGACGTTTTGTACATTGTTACGTATTTTTAGGCTACTTGGTTTTGTTGAGTTTCTGTATTAGATTTCTAATATTTACTGGAGGTATTAAGTTACTACTTATTTAGACGTTTTAGAGTAAAATAGTTACATTTTACTATTTGTTTTATTTTCTGATCTCGTTCTGACCACTGAAACAAGTTCCTTCCTATATAGGTACGTAGGTATAAGTCGTTGCTCGTTCTCTCCAAGGCAGGTTTGATGTGTGTGTACGAGAAAACTTGAAGCGCTCAGTTTCATAGAAAATAGCTTACGTACATAGAAACAATGTGCACATACTTGTATATCTACACACACACCGATGAGCACAATCTAGATTATCTATAGATCTAAGTACTTCCCACACCCAAATAGTGTCTTCTGAGGTTAGAGACGGAAAGTAAGTCTTTTTCATAAGGAAAACAACTTCAAAGTTAAGATCTGAGCAAGGTGGGATAGGAGTAGGATATATGTTCGGCTGTATGTTTTTATGTATGTTCATCGATTTCTCAAATACATCAAACTGAACTGATACTGAAGCTGAAAGGTAGGCACTGGAACTCTATAATAAATCAATGTATCGTAGCCGTGTTTGGCATTATAAAAATCGTCAGGAGATGCACTCTGGCTGTAAGATACCATCGAACTGATCGGATGATGGAGTTAAAAGGTAGGGCAGCTCTTTAATAAAACAGTTGGGATCACAGTCAAGTACTAGTTTATATCAGATAAAAAAACGGTATCTCTTGCATGTTTGACCTTATTAGAATTATCATGAGATGTGCTCTGGCTATACGTGGTATTAATGATAAAATTCTATAGGTTCATTAATATACTCGTAGAACTTGAATTTCTACATCAGTCTAAAAAACACTAAAAAGTGGAAAATAAAAAACATGGGTCAAAACGTACTCACTTTGTAGCAAGTTGAAATTGGTACCATTCGAAAGGTCTTTAAAATCGTAGATATTTTTTGTATGGGAGCAACTTTGTAACTTATGTCGGAAAAAAGATATTCGATGTTGAAAATACCAAAAATCCTTAGTAAAATCGACCCACGCACGTTCAACATTTTTGTGATTTTATCCGTTAGGTGGGTACCTAGCTCGAACTATTTTGTGCTAGCGTCGGTTTGTCGTCAGTAGTTAGTACTTGTTAGGAACTGATTTTGAGATTGATTTTGTGATGGTTCGTATACGTACAGAAAAGTACACACTTACACAAGTATAAAAACTTGTTAAAACCCTTTGTGATTACTTGCCCAGATGGCTATATTATCGGTATATGTGGACTATTCGCTGCAACAAAGACTGATGCCCAAATCATGACTGAGATTATGAATGATCTAACGTCCCCAGTGCATATAACGTTACAAACAGATGACGTTTTTATATTAGATCGAGGTTTTAGAGACTCTATACCAGATATAGAAAGTGTAGGCTATGTTGCCCATATGCCACATAGTAAAGATAGACATGCCACACAGCTTACTGATATTCAAGCCAATAAATCTCGAGAAATCACTATAGTGCGTTGGGTCATTGAAGTAATAAACGGATGGTTCAAAAGGGACTACAAAATATTTAGGCATTTATCAATAAAACACTCCCTCACTTATTTGAAGACTTCCGTACTGCGGAAGCCCTTATAAATGTATTTAGGCAGCGTCTGACAGATAATGAGCATGCCCACGCTTTTATCAATATAAGAGCGCAAAGAAGAACGAAACAGACTGGGCAATTATGTGGTCGCCAGAACATATGAACAGACAGCGGGCGGTGGTCACAACAATGATGCTACGTCAATACCATTTCCACAATTGACAGAAGAAGACGTCACTCTACTCAGTTTGGGAACATACCATTTAAAGCTCGCTAGATCATATGTTGCCGAGCATTTGCGAGGTGGAGATGGTATATATAATATTGAGGTATCTTCAACCCGTAGCTCTAGTATGTCGCAGCATGGGCTAGTAACCGAAAACTGCTCATTAATTACAGGCCGCATATTATTAAGGCGTATAGTCCCTTGAACCATCTGGCCGAAATTATGTGAACGCAACTCTCGCACTCGCCTAGGCGGCAGTACGCAAATCTGTGCATTTATTTGCGGCCAGCAGCGCCCGGAAAGCGCTTTAAATCCATTTTCTCTGCGAGATATTGATTGATTTACATATGCAATGTTCACTTTGAAGAATATTTAACCACCAATTTTTATGTGTAAAAATGTTTCTAAAGGTCCAAGCCGTTTCGGAGGAGTAGGGAAAAGTTGCGAAAAGTTGCGAAATTGCTAAATATTTTTTTTTGACAAACCAATTGACCTAGCCGTTACGGAAGAGTAGGCCTCAGAAAATCACTGTTTTATGGCACTTTTCGGGCGCTTGGCCCTTAAGATTAACAGTTTTTATTTAATATTTTTTCTGTACCACAAACCAACAACGGTAGGAAGCTATATCGCTCTCTAAAGACAGAAAAAAATACTGGTTACCTATTTATTTGGTCTAAAAAGCAGAAAAAGTGCAATTATTGGCAATTTAAAATGTTACAAAGAAGTTATCATTAGTTTTTAATTCATTCAATCATTCGTTCATTTATTTTCAAGTTACTCAATTAAGCCTCTTCTAAATTACACCTAGTCTAAAATGCTACAAAGTGGGTACGGGTTCCATACAAAATTTCCCATTGTTCTTTAATTTTGGAAGTCGGTGTTAAATAATGAAGAGACAAAGGTAATCATTTAAAGTATCCTCTACTTTCGTAATCCTACATTAATGATAAGACCAAACAAGGATCGACATCATCAAATGTTAACGTATAAACGATCTGGCCAGTTTTAATTGGCCATATCTTGAAGTGATATTTTATCTTTTTATTTATAAAAACTAGAACTTGACGAGAAAGCTTTTGATACGATCGAGACTTGAGCTGTACAGCAATCTTTCCAACGATGCCAGATTGATTGACTATCGGTACATCGAAGTGCTGAAGTGTTTATACCAGAACGCCCCAATGTCAGTCCGACTTCAGGACCAGACCAGGAAATTTATCCTTCTATCCTTCTACAACGCGGTGTGAGGCAGGGAGACGTCACATCTCCGAAATTGTTTTTCGGCTGCAACGGAGGATGTCTTCAAGGTTCTGAACTGGAGTGAACTAGGCATTAATGTCAATGGCGAGTACATCACACCTTCAGTCTGCCGACGATATACTAGTCATGGCTGAGACTACGGAGGAGCTCAATACAATGCTCGATGACCATAATAGAGCTTCCAAAAGAGTGGGTCTTCAAAAGAACATAGTAACAACTAAAGTCGTAGCACCCATTCCGATCAAGATCAGAGACTACACTCGAAGTTGTAGACGATTACGTTTACCTGGGACAGACAATCCAGTTGGGTAGGTCTAACTTTGAGAAAGAGGTCAATCGTCAAATCCGACTCGGCTGGGAAGCGATCGGGAAACTGCGCTGTATCTTTTCGTCCAACATACCACAGTGTCTCAAGATGAAAGACTATGACCAAAGCGTGTTGCCAATGACAACATAAGGCACTGAAACATAGTTGCTTAAAATGGGCCTCATCAGAGGGCTTACAGTCACCCAATGGACAATGTAAAGAGCTTTGCTCGGAGTTTCCTTGCGTGATCGCATCAGGAATGAAGATATCCGCAGGAGAACCAAGGTCGCCGACATAGCCCGAAGAACCGCTAAACTAAAGTGGCAGTGAGCAGGGCACATTGCTCGTAGAACGAATGGTCGATGGGCCGAAAGGTTCTAGAGTGGCGCCCGCGCACCGTCAAACGCGGCGTTGGAAGACCTCCCACAAGGTGCAACGACGACCTGGGGCCCAAGTCTGCTATTTTTATAAATTTGTCATTCCAACACGATCCCATTGCCATTTTGCTAAAAGTTCGTAATCTGCTAATTTATAAATGATAAATGATAAACGCGGCGTTGGAAGACCTCCCACAAGGTGCAACGACGGCCTGGGGCCCAAGTCTGCTATTTTTATAAATTTGTCATTCCAACACGATCCCATTGCCATTTTGCTAAAAGTTCTTAATATGCTAATTTATAATGATCGATCATTGATCGGTCAATGGTATCGTAACAGAGTTGTGATAGAATGATTAATCAATAATTTAGTATTAAATGGGAAAAAAATAAAGTGCATGAGATTTTCGTTACCGAATGTTAAAAGTAATGATTTGGAAATAGTATTGAACAGGGAGAAACTTGAATTCGTAGAAAACACGGTTTTCCTGGGAATCACGCTCGACTCGAGGCTACAATGGGGTCCTCATTTAACATCTCTGGCAGGACGGCTTAGCTCAGCAGAATATGCTGTCAGAAAAATCCGTCAATTTATTGATATACATACTGCGAGACTGGTCTATTTTAGTTATTTTCACAGTATCATGTCACGGTATTCTGCTATGGGGACGGGCTGCAGACATAGAGTCTATTCTGTTTGGTATGTCTGTTCTGTGAGTCAGTTTTTATTCTGCAGAAAAGAGCTATCAGAGTCATATACAATCTTCGCAGGCGCGATTCTCTTAGGGAACTATTTAAAGATATAAACATCATGACGGTTCCTTGTCAATACATTTATGAAAATATTATGTATGTCAGGAAAAATATTCATCTTTTTACTAAAATAAGTGACAGGCACAATTTTAATACTAGAAATAAAGACAAGTTAGATCAACCTCGATTCAGATTGGCTAAAGTATCTAGTTCTTTAATGGGGTACTGTGTAAAATTTTATAATAAAATTCCACTTGAAACTCTCCAATTAAACGAGTCAAAATTTAAAACATTTAAATGCATGTTTTAAATTTTGACTCGTTTATATATCGCACGCTATGTAGGCAAGCATATTATTACATAATTGGAAGATTATCTACTCGATAAAAATGCTTGACTAAATGCCGGTCCTGCTCCACAGTCACAGTCATTTTAGCTACTAATTAGTCGTATTTTTTATTTATTTTTTATTTAATTATATATATTGGAAGTGATGCTGCTGGCCTTTTCCTATTGTTGTTTTCGGATTTTTTTTTTAATTTTATTTGTTTATTTCAATAGAACTTATGATTTATTATCTGTTACATTTGGAAATAATAGCATTGTATAATGAAGAAGCACTTTTTTCGAATTTTGTAAATGTGAAGTACCATGGAGCATTTTTATTTGGTTACAACTTGTTTGACACTACGAGCATGGCAGTTGAGAGATTGTCATGCTCACTAAAATGTCTCGCTGATGGTGGCACGTGTTATTGGGTCATTTGGCTCCCTTCAAAATGGTTGAGCTGAGTGGGGCTGATGCACGCGTCATGCTCGTGAACGGGCGCCGTCAGTTGAGACTGGTCATCTCTTAGCTGCCAGTGACTTATTCAATTTCTATTTTTATTGTTACCATTATATTTAATTTTTATTATTTATCTTCATTGTGTTCACATAATAGAAGCAAAAAAGAAATATGTAACGAAGATTCATGTAACTCAATACGATTTAAAAGAGTGTCCATGGAGTTTCTTGCACATTCTTCTCCATAGAGACCGAGTAGGTAGTAGTAGGTTTGGAACGTGCAACTTAGCTTCACTTGTTTGACTGACAGACATTTTGCCAATTCAAAAGTGCCTGTAACTGGTCTATTTGAAATAAACGTTTCTGATTTCTGATTATATCGAGCAAATTAAAACCAATAACTGCACAATGACGTTCTAATAGTAGAATACTGATCAAATAAACTGTCAAAGTTTTAGCAGATTACCGCATACGTCAAATATTCATTTGTCAATATGTACGAGATTCGAGATTACTATTCTATGCCACTTCTTTCAATGGAGTGTCAGTGGTTGACCATTGGAAAGTCTTAATGACGCCATTATATTAGTAGATTACCAAACTTGTCAAAATCGACAATTATGACATCAATGATAGACCATTCTGACACTATTGTAATAGCAGACTTGAGACCCTGGTGAGAGTCAAAACATTTTCTCCATCAATAGCAAAATAGTCTCAAAACTTCTATTCTTACTTTATATTAATATACTAGCTTTTGCCCGCGCGGCTTCGCTCCCGCTCTTCCCTACTCCACCCTACTATACCCTACTGTACCCTACTCTATCCTAGTTTACCCTTTTCTACCCTACTGTACCCTACTCTTTTTTTTATTATTATTTTTTTTTACAACCATCACACAACGCCGTCTAGTCTCAAGCTAAGCACAGCTTGTGTTATGAGTACTAGACAACTGATAAACATACTGCACACATACTACACGACCTGCGGCATAGCAGTCAGGGCCACTAACCACTAGACCAACAGGCCAGTCAAATTCAAATTTTGATATACAATTTAAGTATTTATTAAACAAGTGGGTGAAGATAACTAGTATTGACATACCTTTTTATACCTGGCAACTCATAGTTATGCCAGGAAACAAATAGGCAACCTAACGTTTATGTTCTATAAGCTTCATACTTTCGGTTAGTATTAAATTTATTCATTAAACACACCGGTGCATTTTTCCAAAAATAATGTCAATTTTCAATTAAAAATAGTTTGGCCAGGAATTTCTTAGGCAACCCACTCGCGTTATATTATTTATTATACTAGATTTGTTATAAAATACGTTTCATCCATTAAAAGACCGGTGAAGGTCGTTTTTAGTCGTACCCTCTACTACGAGTGTATGATGTATATTACCATGCAAACCTCCACCGAAAATTGGTTTGAACGAGAGCTACCTAGTAAGTAGTTTTTTTTTAATACGTCATAAATCTATAAAAAATACACTATTATTAAAACATCGATCAAAGTTACAACGAACTACAAGAACTTTTATATTATATTACTTGCTGCTACGGAACCCTTCATGGGCGAGTCCGACTCGCACTTGGCCGCTTTTTTGCGACTTAGACAGCCTTTTTTTCCTTAACTCAGAAGTTTGTTTTTTTCACAAGTTGAAGGGACCGTAGACTTGAAGATATTTAATTTAAACGTGAACCGTATGGCAACAGTTTATTCGCGAATTGATTTAAGAAGATTTTTCCGAATCGCAAAGAAAGTTTTTTTTTTGTGATGTAATACTTTACAGTTTTCAGATTTTTTGCTATACTTGTGTTAGGAGAACTTGCTTCATGCCAAATTTCAGGATTCTAGGTCAACTGGAAGTACCCTGTGAATTTTTAATCCCCTTGAGGGTGAGAATGAGATGAGGACCTCATATTTTGCACACTCAACTCCCTTTGGCGCCTCCTCTAATATCCATGTTATTCCTTGGACCAATTTATTTGAAACTTGGCACAAATAATATGACCTAAGCACATAAAAAAGGTTTTCGCTATTCGTTTTTCAAAACTATCCTAATAAAACGATCTAAGGGGTGGTTGTACGGGGAAATCTTACTCCATGGATTACATATAAAATATTCCATTTATTTATCTAAATAATAATAATAATAATTCCACAATTATCACACAACGCCGTCTAGTCCCAAGCTAAGCAGAGCTTGTATTAGAAACAAATACTTATCTAAATAGATAAAAAGATGGGCATACATAGTTTTTCAAAACTACCCTCAAAAGATAGATGGGTGTCAAAAGTTTCTATGAAAGAATCATGAGTTTACAAACATGAAAGTTCGTATAGCTGAATACAAGAGCAGTGGTGGCCGAGTGGTAACGACCCCGACTTAGAGTTGTTCAAACCCTGCCAGGCGCATTACTTTGTGTAATTTATTTCATCATCACTGCCCTCAAAACGGTGAAGGAAAACATCGTGAGGAAACCGGCATGTCCTAAAACCAAAAATTCGAAGACGTGACAACCCGCACTGAGCCCGCGTGGTGAAATACGGCAAATTCCCTCTCCTAGAGAGGAGGCCTGAGTCCCAGCAGAGGAAACATTATAACACCGACTATGCTATGCTATACCTAAATAATAAAAATTATAATTACTAGTTCTTTTAAAACGAATTCAGTAAGGAGATTTAATTTCATTTAAGTTTGTTAAAATCAATCACCTTATCTAACGCACGGGACGGTTAAGTTGAACGCGTTATACTTAATCAAATTTAACTGAAAAGAGTGATCTTACATCAAAAATCTAGACCCAACAGGATAAAACAGGTTATAAGCAACGCTATGGTTTTTATATTCACCGTATCTGGTGTAGGAAAACGAAATTCACGCAAACGCAGTCGTGGGAAAAATGCTAGTTCAAGATAACACTATACGCAAACCAAATTAACTTGGGTCATGATCTTTATTAACGCCTTACTTGGCTGTGATAGTTTTTCTTTCTAAACCGCGCCAAAATATGGAGCGTGTTACCTATTCAAGAAAATCTGTTTGTGACCTGGAATCAACAAAAAAGTGATCTCCACTTCCTTAGAGCACAGGTATTGTGATAAGGATCATTAAAATAGTCTATGCATAGGTAGGTTATAAACATACCCAATGATGATGAAGCAGAAAAGAGAAAGGGAAATATACTTAAATTGGTGAGAGATTCTAAGCTTATACATACTTTGAGATTGAGATACTCATTCAATCGATTTGTCATACCCACTTACGTAGGTACTTTGGTATAACTACGTTTAGAGTAATTCAAATTCAAAATATTTATTTCAGATAATTATCCATATGTGTTAGTAGTAGTACAAACTTAGCCTAATGTTAGTATTAAATTAAATAAAAATAATAATAATCAACCAATGAACCATTGCACGAGCAGTTCAATGATTCATTAGTTTATTACAATAAACGAGTTTGGACACTTATCCACCTTCGTAACAGGGGGGAGTCTCACCTGTCTGAAATCACATTCAGGATGCTATTGGAGGAAGAGCGCAGGCGCGCCAACATGGAAGCGCATCGCTTCCGCATGATCGCGGTGAACCCGTCAACACATGCGTCCGCGAACATCCCTGATGCGCTACATCGCCACGGCAACCCCAAAAGTACCCTGAATGCGTTATTGTACTGTACGCGCAGGTCGCTGTATGCCCGCTGGGTATACTTGGTCCACAGGCTGCACGTGTAAAACGACTGACAGAACGCTTTAAAAAGTGTTATTTTGACAGAGTCAGTACAGCGTGCAAACCTGCGGGCCAGCATGTTGCAGCGGACAGCCAGCGATCTGCGCTCCCTATCTATATCAATGTTATCTTTAAAGTCATCAGTGACCCAATGACCCAAATACTTGAACTTCGAAACCCGAATTAAAGGAGACCCAGAGAGTAAGAGTTCAGGCAACTGTTTGTAGGTTAAAGAACCCGATTTAAAAACTAACCATTCACTCTTATCGATATTGTATTTGAGCCCGTGAGCCACCGCATAACTTTCACAAATTTTGAGAAGCCTTCTCATTGCACCGATAGATGGGCTCAACAACACCATGTCATCAGCGTAGCTGATGTTGTTCACACAAACACCGTCGACGTGACAACCAATATTAGTGCTACTGAGCTCACCTATCAGTTTGTTTATGTATAAGTTGAAAAGACGAGGAGAGCTCAAACCCCCTTGCCTCACCCCACAATCCAGACCATACATATCAGAACAAGCGTCAGCCCACCTAACTTTATTCCTTTGAGTAATATCGATCGATCGAATCCAAATCAGAAATTTGGAGGAACATCGAAAAACACTCAAAGGAGCTTCGGGCCCGATTTTAATTTAAACTGGATTTTTTTTAAATCTTGAAGGTATGTACGCCATCCCATCCGGACCCCCACAGCTGCGGTAGTCGCATACCTACTTAATCACACTGACAATAGTTTAATCACGGATCGATTAGCGGAGGGCGTTCCGGAGGTTTCCGAAAACTGGGAGTGGAGCAACCCTCCGCCCTTCGTCGGCCGGGGAGTACCGTATATAGCGAGGAGTACCCTGAGGGCGGCGACAGTCGTGTGTAGTCTGCGCCCGCGCACCTCACTCGCGGCGTGCTGCTGTCGTCGTGCTCTCGTGGCAGGATGTCGCGCGTGCTGTGCCGGCGCGGCGTGGCGCGCGGTTCTCTGTGTCGCGGCTTCAGCGCCGACCAGCTGCTCGACGCGCTCAAACTAAAGGATTCTGAAAATGTAAGTACCTCCCTACCGGCCCTGATGAACAAAACATATGTGCCGGTTCCTGCGCTCAGTACCGCTGTGCTGGGTTTAGGCAATCACAGTCTTCGATCATCGTCATTCAAAACGGTTTTCATTTGATTGCCTACAGGTTTATGGAATGCATTGTGCAAGATAAGTCGAACTGGATCCCAACTTATTGGCGCGCGTGGACCAAATTTTTTATGTTTCGTATAACTGAATCGACGCTAATTTCCCGGTTTTTTGTTTTCTGATATCTACAACCTAGGCCGTGACCTAGGGGTCTTTAAGTCAAGAGTGAATAGATTACTTCTAGGCACATCATCGCTTATCATCAGTTGAGAAAGTGAACAAACGCGAGTCTATCAAAAAAAAACTTAAAGTCAAATTCACTATTAGCTATAAGTGAGTAGGTATTAAATAACCTACTCACTTCCTTTATTGTCCCGGTGATTTTCAATTTGGAAAATAAAGGCTCTACATAACTTTTGAATTAAAGGTAAAATAAATGACTGGCCTTTTGGTCTAGTGGGCAGTGGTCCTGGGCCTCAAGTCTGCTATTACAATAGTGTCAGAATGGTCTATCATTGATGTCATAATTGTCGATTTTGACAAGTTTTGGTAATCTACTAATATATTGGCGTCATTATGACTTTGCGATGGTCAACCACTGACACTCCATTGTAAGAAATGGCATAGAATGGTAATCTCGTACATAATGACAAATGAAATCTGACGGTAGTCTGCAAAAATTTTGACAGTTCCTTTGATCAGTGACCTACCATTAAAGACGTCATTGCGCAATTAGTGCTTTTAATAAGCTCGATATTATCATTCTACCACAATTTTATTACTAGACCATTGAATGATCAATGATCGATCATTATGAATTAGCAGATTACAAACTTTTAGCAAAATGACAATGGGATCGTGTTGGAATGACGAATATATAAAAATAGCAGACTTAGGCCCCAGATTGCTGTATCGGAGGTCGTGGGTTCAATTGCCATCCAGGACAAATGTTTGTGTGTTGAGCACGATCATTTGTCTGAGTGTAATTTATCTTTTATATTATGTATGTATTTAGAAATATACGAGTATAAGTACGAGTAAGTACCTTTATCAGTTGTCTAGTATTTATAACACAAGCTCTGCTTAGCTTGGGACTAGACGGCGTGTTTTCTTTAAAATCGGTGGAGGTGTTTTGAGTTAAACCAGAACAAACAAAAAAACAAATCTAACCTCATTATAATCCTGTACCTTTACTTTAATATACCGTCAATATTGATTGTTTAATTTTTATGTATTTTTGCAAAAAACAATCGACTCCAATAAACAAAAACCCCGAAATGTTCAAAATAGGCACAACAGAACTATTATAGAAACACGTATATCGTATACCTACCTATGCACCTAACCCTAAGAATAATAACCCTAGATACGATTATTAATTCCGACCAATTGACACCGTTTATCTGAACTAATTGATATTTGTAATTCAAATAAGATTTTGTTAAGCCAGCCAGCTCAAGTTTTGGAGTTTCATGAACCACACAATCAAACGCCTTAGACAGGTCGCAGAAGATGATATGCCCCTTCTCACACATTAAAAATAAGTGTAGTAAGAATACACCAGCCTCAGTTGTACAGTTGTCCTTTGGTTAAACCAGTGGCGGATTAGGCAAGTAGCCAGAGTGGCAAATGCTACAGGCCCCGCACATAGGTACGGGGGGTCCGCACTTAACGTAAAAAATAATTGTTAAAGTATCTATAGTCCGGGTTACATAGAACATTTTTCCCACTTGATTACTATCAAGCTAATTTTCCGTGAGTAGCTTCATTTAATGAAACGCCCAACAATTTCCTATACGGAACTCTCGATTGTGGTAGCTAACAGATATATCAAGTATTAAATATGTATGAGATGATGACTCTAAAAAATTTATTACTAACACGTTTTTTTTTTTGTTAAATCTCAAGATAATTATCTAAATTATTCGAAAAAGTATTTGTCCTACAAAATAAGTGGTTTGATAAAAGAGTCCCCCTCTTCCAACATGTAAGGTGCGGCGGGGCTATTTCGACGAAAAAAAACAGTGCTTTCACTTTGAACCATTACAACGTCATTCCGGAAAACAATTCTAACAAATATAAAAATACATTTAAGAAAACGTCGATTTCAGAATTGTATTTATATATTTCTGTGGTAAATAGAGTATTTAAAAAGAGATTTTATTTGAGATTCTGATAATCGGCGGTTTTACCCCACCGCGGGGTATTTACGACGTTTCCTAATATGTTATTTATTGAAAAAGATACAAATATGAAACACAGTGCAAGATACAGTTTGAAACATTGTGTATGCTATTTTCAACTCTGTTTCTTGCTAAGAGGTCTGAATTTTGAGTAAAAACGTTTTTTTATTGAAGGTGGGGCAATTCCGCCGAGCTCCCATACATGCTAGTGATGTGCCACATTTGATCGATAGTTTTACTTTAGTCAATAACGGGAAACTTTGTGACGTAGTAATAGTATTATATAAAAAAATAATAATAATAAAACAAATAGTTTTCATAGCTCACATCAGCATTTATTTTGTAGGAAGTAAGCCTATTTAAATTATCAAAATAGGTAGGGCTTCCAAGAACATCTCGACGACAGGTAAGTCTGGTATTTAATGTAGAACGTGGAATTTGATAATATGCAGCCGCTGCATAAGTGCTCATTTTGTTATCAAACATCATCACTAGATGATGTTCGCAATAACATAATAGTGCCTTCTGAATTTGGTTTTCTGAATACGTTTTTTCTTTTTTTCGCTTATAATGCCGGACCATCTACAATCATAAATTTAATTTTAGTATTAAAATATAGGAATTAAGGCAAATGAACAAAACTAGCTACATATTTGAGTAGGTAGCTATTAGAACTTCATTTATGTTAAAAATATATATCGTAATTTCATCGAATCATGACAGCACTAACTTTTTGCAAATTCTTACTTAAATCGTGGGGCTATTACGCCTCCTCATATTGGACGTCTTTGCCCCTCTCTTAAAATATTACGGGGCTATTCTGTCGCATCCAATAACTCCTGAAAAACAAAACGTGCAGTAAAGCTGAATACAAAAAAAAAAAATTCAATTGTTTTAAATCATCACTTACTTTTGACACAGTTTGAAAAACTCACTTATTTCACTAAAAACAAAAAAATGCTAAGCACGTGTTTTATACTACTACACTACACACCTAAAAATGGCATCCTGAGCAAAAAATGGGTGTCGGTCGGAACAACAGTTTAAGAGCTAGCACGGCCATCTATATTTTAGCACAAGCATTAGAAATTTCTTAATAAACTCATAGATGTCACAAGCAACATTTCTTTAAAATAATGGGAGATAAAGCGAAACGCCGTATTATCCCCTCCGACGTAATAGCCCCGCCGCACCTTATCGAAAACGAGTTCATCATAAATGATTACTAACCAGCTGATTTTTTTTTTTGTTATCTAGTTTATATTTATATAATTTAACAGTCATGTTGTCCTACAAATTGCGCGGTACGTTATCCCGGTCCTACGCTCAGAAATTGTTACACCACAAGACCAATTTTCTCATTACTAACTGTAGGACAAAAATATTACATAAGTTAGTGTGTTCTGTGCCCAAATAAAACAATGTCCTACAAAAAAAAGGTATGTATCAGTCCGACAAGAATTGTAATTTTTCCGTTTTCCTATTTGTAACATAAGATACAGTGAAAAAATCTTTTTTTTTTTTCAATTAAATTACTTTATTTTTTAGCATAAAAAAGTGTAAAATAAAAAATAAAAAAAAATGTTTTTTGAGAATCATCAAATCGACATATTCTATCTAGTCCGGTCAATTTAAACATCCGAGGTTACACTAATTCACACCAAGCTGAAAATTGGTAAGATTGTTCAAAACGCCATCATAAATGGAATTTAAAAAGTCCTCATCGATCCGACGCCAGGAAAAAAAAAATTCGAGGCCAAATGTCACAAAAATGAGTTATTTCAGTGATTGAGAGTGATTTTCAGCAAAACAGTAATTTTAATCATAAAATTAGTTAAGACAAAATTTTAGATCAGATAATTTACCACAAAATTGTACAAATACTTTTTTTTCTAAGAGTCACCGTTTTTGAGATATGATGATTCAAAAAGTTAAAAGAGGTAAACGCGTCATAATATGCACACGTTTCCACGCCACCTTTGACTGCCCTGGAGTACGATCCGGAGGGCACTCCGGTACCACCGGGTGCCCGAATACCTCTGTCGAGTGGTCGAGGCCTATCTGTTGGATAGATTTATAGTCTACCCCGGTCACCAGGGAGACTGGAAACGTCGAGAGATATCGTGCGGTGTTCCGCAGGGCTCGGTACTAGGGCCACCCTTGTGGAACATCGGGTACGACTACGTGCTGCGCGGCGACTTCCCTGACGGGGTCAGCGTGGTTTGCTACGCAGACGACACGCTGGTTCTAGCGCAGGGAGAGTCGTACCAGGCGGCGGTCGCTCTAGCGACACGCGGGGTTGCGATGGTCGTTGATAGGATCCAGGAGTTGGGACTCGAGGTGGCGGTTCACAAATCCGAGGCGATGTGTTTTCACGGTCGCCGCTCTCGGAACGCGCCGCCATTGAGTTCCCAACTAACGGTAGGAGGAGTTCACATCGGTGTCGGGTCGACGATGAAGTACCTGGGACTCGTCCTCGACAGCCGGTGGTATTTCGTGGAGCATTTCCGGCGTCTGGCTCCCAAACTCAACCGGGCTGGGGCTGCGCTCAAGCGGCTCCTGCCCAACCTTGGGGGTCCAGATGCCTCCTGCCGGAGGCTCTACGCGGGGATCGTTCGGTCCATGGCCCTCTACGGGGCGCCGGTGTGGGCGCCGTCGCTGAAAAAGCAACCGGCGGCCATACTGAACGCCTGCCAGAGGGTCATGGCGATAAGGATGGTGCGGGGATACTGCACGGTCTCCCGCGAAGCGGCGAGCCTTCTGGCTGGCCTACCACCGTGGGATCTGGAGGCAACAGTCCTTGCACACATGCACGATATGCGCGTGGAGATGCAACGCCGGGGTGAAAGTCCGCTGCCGCGACAGGTCACGGCATGGCGGACAGAGCTCCGGCGGGATCTCAAGGTGAAATGGCGTCAACGACTATAGCAACCCAGTGCTGGGCACGCCACAATCATGGCGGTAAGTCCCCTCTTTGAGGCGTGGCTGGAAAGACCTCACGGCGTCCTTACTTTCCGCATGACGCAGGTACTCACCAGACATGGTTCGTTCGGGAGTTTCCTGCACTCGATTCATGCGGAAGTGACGCCCGGGTGCCGCCAATGTGCGGAACGCCCGGAGGACACGGTGGAGCACACAGTCGAGGTGTGCCCTGCTTGGGCGGAGCATCGCTATGCCTTCGTGGGGGCGATCGGCGGCGGAGACCTCTCGCGCCGGGCCTTGGTTGAGGCCATGGTCCGGAGCGAGGAGGAGTGGCAGGCGGTCGCCGACTTCTGCGAAGCAGTAATGCTCGCAAAGGAGGAGGCCGAACGCATCAGGCAGCGGCGTTATCGCCGCCGCTGCCGCCGGGATTCTGATCCCGATTTCCGGCCAACGTAGGCGCGGGCTTGCGGACAGTGAGCAATGGGTAGCTCACTGTCCGGCCGTCCGGTAACTGTCCGGACCAAGCCCAAGTCGTCGACGGCGCGCACTGTTCCCGCGCGCCTCAAGGAGTTCTCAGCAACAACAGGGACCCATCCGGGTCGAAGCCTACTGGGGCCAGGGTTATCCGAAAGGGCGCTCGAGCCCCGGTATGAAGGCTAGAAGGAACGGGGTGGGTCTTTTAGTCAGTAAGAGTCTGACACTATCTCCCGCTCCGCCCAAGGGCGGGGGATGTCAATGCATGATTTTTCCCACCATAAAAAAAAGCCACCTTTGAGGTAGTGTACTTAGCGCTTTTTTAGGGTTGAAACAAAGAGAATTAAACCACTTGAGAGCTGATAGAGCGATTGCGTCTAGGCACACGATTCACTAGCGCGGGGCGGGGGACGGGGGAACATGCTGCGGTTGTGATTGGCAGATGCAACAATGTCAACAAATATAGTGATGCACAAGTCAATTTTGCATCAATAATATCGTTATCGATAAAATCGACGTCGATCAATTCTGCTTGTTTTTTTTAATTTTGCTTTGTAAGGAAAAATAAATGAAGATAAACCGAAGAATATATCCTTTATTTGTTATTCTTACTTATTTACTACATTTCTAAAAAATATTAAAGAATATATATTTTTAAATTAAGACATCTTGAGATTAATCCACTTTTCTTTAATTTCCGGAACATTTAGAAATCTAAAATGTTAACATTAAAATGTAACTTAAACGTAACTTAACGTAATTTTTTATTCACCGTTGAGAATAATCGATAAAATAATGTTTTGGAGTTGTCACATCACTTCAGCACTCAGTAGAAAGTACTTGGGATAGAAAGGGATAGACTTATCTAATATTCTAGTGAAAGTAAAGGACTTTTCAAAAGACATCAACGCGGTATCACTTTTTTCGTAACCATCCATTTTAGCTTGAGCTCTCTAATTACCAATAATGTAAATAAATATAAACATATTTTACCTACCGATGAAAACTTGCCAACTTTTACATAACTAGATGATTTCCCACGCCATTTAATTGCACAGGAACTCATTTTTGCTTCGGTTTTATGCAATAAATGTTTTTTAAGGTACCAAAATTAAGCAATATGCACAGATCCAACAACTGGTCAGTACTAAAAAATGCACTCATATCGGCATCTAATATAATTGCAAAATCATGTATGTGTCGTGAGCTAGAGTCGCCCATATGAGCGGTCAAGTGGTTGTATAGTCATTGGGTTGAAATGATGAAATCAAAAAAAGATTTCATTTATGATGGTGTTTCGAACAATCTTACCAATTTCAGCCGGGTGCAAATTATTGTAACCTAACCCCCATTATTTGGTCCAATTTAACTGGACTAATCCCTGCTACTTCTGTTAGCTACCACGATCGAGAGTTTCTTATAGCAAATTGTTGAGCGTCTCATCGAAACGAAGCTATTCACGAAGCTTCAGCTTGATAGTAATTATAATTATTATAGCTTCGTGAATAGCTAGCGTAAAAATAATTATTTGTACATCAACGATCGGTACTACAACTTTTGAGCGTAGAACCGGGATAACGTACCGCGCAATTTGTAGGACAACATGAATGTTAAATTATATGAATATAAACTAAGTAACAAAAAAAAATCAGCTGGTTAATAATCATTTATGATGACCTCGTTTTCGATACATGTTGGAAGAGGGGAACTCTTTTATCAAACCATGTATTTTGTAGGACAATTACTTTTTCTAATAATTTAGATAATTATCTTAAGATTTAACAAAAAAAAACCTGTTAGTAATAAATTTTTTAGAGTCATCATCTCACACATATTTAATCCTTGATATCTCTGTTAGCTACCACAATCGAGAGTTCCGTATAGGAAATTGTTGGACGTCTCATCAAAATGAAGCTCCTCACGGAAAATTAGCTTGATAGTAATCAAGTGGGAAAAATGTTCTAGGGAACCCGGACCAGTATTATAATTATATTATGTATTATAAAAATCAATGCCACTTTTCGTTGTAATTTTATAACTCAAGGACGGGCTCACCCATCCAAACCAAATGTTTAGGGTTTGTTTATGTGAAGTTTGGTAGGGTAGAGTAGGGTATAGTAGGGTAGAGTAATGTAGAGTAGAGTAGTGTAGAGTAGTGTAGAGTAGGGTAGAGTAGGGTATAGTAGGGTAGAGTAGGGTATAGTAGGGTAGAGTAATGTAGAGTAGAGTAGTGTAGAGTAGGGTAGAGTAGGATAGGGTAGGGTAGAGTAGGGTAGAGTAGTGTAAAGTAGGGTAGAGTAGAGTAGGGTACAGTAGGGTAGAGTAGGGTAGATTAGGGTAAAGTAGGGTGGAGTAGGGTATAGTAGGGTATAGGAGGGTGGAATAGGGAAGAGCGGGAGCGAAGCCGCGCGGGTGATAGTTTATGCCTATGTATAGATATAGATATATAAAATATATAATAGTAATAATGTATTAAATAATAATTACAATAGATATTTGAAAGATAACGTTTAAATTCAAACTAAAAACCAACGTTCAAGCGGTAACAAGCAAGTGACTCATGGTTGTTTGTTACCGCTTATAAAAGCCACTGCGCCGACCGTCCTGAGTGAATTCTCGGTTCAGACGTCGGACGGTGCGGAGCTCTCTCTACAAAAATAAGTTACAGTTTGTGTACAAGTGTGGAAATTGTGAGTTAAAAGATAAGTATAATTATTATTTTATTAAATTAATTGTTGTTGCGATATTATTATGGTTGTAAAATATCTAAAGACTTTGTCTACTAAAATGTAAGAAGTTGTGTGTTGTGCGACAACCTGAGATTTGTAGAAGGTGGAAGGATATTTGATGTTTAGGTGTCAACCCACAGGTTTGACACTTGAGCGTCAGGACTTTCCTATAAATAAGATTGGTTTCTATTAAAGTCCTTACGGACTACCTAAGTTCACGTAAGTTATTTAATATAATAGCTTAATATTATTGCTAATGTTGTTTTGATTCTGTGTATTTGTTATACTGTGACTTATGTTTCTAATTATGTTATTGTGATGATAAAATGCTTCCGAGGTGTTTCTTGGCCGTTCTTCACCTCGAAGACCTAGATTCCGAACGAGCCAGTAGTTTATTCGATTAACTGACAAGCCAATTGAAATAAATACTTAGTCTTGTCTTTCTGTGCTTTTCTTCATAAAACCCTTTCCTTACACACCAGTCATAGGAACTTTGATGCACAGTAAATAACCGTTATCCATCTTGACATTTTATTATGATATATAGGTAGTTATATATCAATATATAGTACCTTCATAACACGGGCAAAAGCTAGTCTATATATATAAATCACACGCTAAGATTAGAAAGGGTCCAAAAAAGATTTCTGTGGCACTTAGCATACTCTTCTGGGATAGCTAAAAAGAAGCAATCGTACAGAGATAGACTCTCGCATTTTAATATGATATCACTACAGAAGAGGAGAGATTTACTGGATTTATTGTTTATATTTAAAATCTTGAGGTGTAAAATTGACTGTCCCCAATTGTTGAGCTGCATCCAATTTCGTGTGCCTACGAAAAGCCCACGAACTCCTATAACCCCCTTCCGTCCTCCTCTTCATAGAACCGTTCTTGGTGCTAATTCTCCCATACCGCGTCTATGCAAATTATTAAACTACTACAGTGATCTTTTCGATGTACACTCTGAGACTCTGACTCACTTGGTAGGTTTAAAAGTATTGTATATAAAACAATTAAGAAACAATACGATGGTCAGGCTGGCTTGTTAACTTAGTTTTTAGTTAAAATAATTTAGTTTTTTAGTTATAAGCGGTAATTATTGTGTTTGGTGAGTAAGTTACTTTTAAGTAGGCAACTAACAGTAAAGTTACGCATGTTGTGCTTACCTGTAAGGAATTGCTGCACTAGTCTATAAGTTTATTCCATGTATTTCATATCTTTGTATGTATGTAGTCAATTGTGCCAAATAAAAAAAAAATCAATGCCACCTTTCGTTGTAATTTTATAACTCAAGAACGGACTCACCTATCCAAACCAAATGTTTAGGCTTTGTTCGGACTATTTAGTAGATGGTTTATGTGAAGTTTGGTATTTATTTATTTATTATTATTTAGTACAGCAATTGCCATTAATACTAAAGCACGTTAATCCTTTCACTCTGTCTTCTCACAGAATCGCAAACTTTCTAATAATATGCGCGTTGAGCATCGTTAGCATACGCGGTATAGGGGAGGTGGATCGAGCTACAGTGCGACAAAATGGGACATTAAATAATTTATGTTTCCTAGAGCGAGTGTAGTTATTTGGAACAAATAATTGACACAACTCCGCATGTAAGTCGGACGCATCAGTGTAACCATTAATAATTTTACAGGCTGTTGTAATTTGGTCAACAGCTCGCCTAACCTTTAATGAATTGAAATTTAGGCATCCTAATAAAAACATAGTAGGATACATATATGGATAGTATCCAAATAATCGTTTATATAGGTACCTGAGAAAAGCTTTTTGAACTTTCTCCAGCATAAGTGTATATGTAACTTCATGAGGATTCCATACACAAGCGCTGGTTTCAAGTTTGCACCGAACTAAGGCATTATACAGAAGCTTTATAACTGCTTGGTTTTGAAAACCTTGAGAGTTGCGTAATAAATGAAACCCATACTAAAATAATAAATTAATAGTGGATATGTAATGAATAATTAATTAAGGCCTAATATGGACTAAGTGTCTGAAATAAAAAGATTTTTTTTTTTTTAGCCAGACTTATTATGTGCGAATGGAAAGTTAGTTTGGTGTCAAATTGGACACCGAGGTCTTTCACTGTAGAGACTCTAGTTATAAGACCGTTGTTCATACTGTAGTCGTACTGTATAGGATTGCGCATGCGGCCAAAGCTCATTATTTGGCATTTGGAGATATTAAATTCCATCTTGTTAGTGGTGGCCCATTCACTCAGGGCATCTATATCATGTTGCAGAGCTACACAGTCCGATACAGAGTTAACATAAGCAAAAATCTTTAGATCGTCGGCATAAAGTAAACATTTTGCATGTTTTATTATTTGTGGGAGATCATTTATCATAATTAAAAATAGCAAGGGACCTAAAATGGAACCCTGACTCACGCCTGAACGAGTATGATAAGTGTGTGAGTTGTATGAGCCAAGACGAACGAATTGTTGGCGGTCCCGAAGATAATCAGAAATAAAAAGAAGACTGGGTGAAAATCCTGGCTGGCTGGCTGGCACTTAATTTACGTAGCAAGATGTCATTGTTAATTCTATCAAAGGCCTTGCAGAAATCAAAATATAGCACATCCACTTGCTGTCCGCGGTCCATTTGGGTAGAAATAAAATCCACTAGGGTGAGTAAATTGGTGTCGACTGATTTTCCATTGCGAAAGCCATGTTGCTCATTGCACATATGAATATCGACTTGCCGTTGAATTTCTTTATACAAAATATATTCGAAAACTTTAGCAGGGGCCGACAATATGGCAATAGGCCTGTAGTCCTCAACAGATGTTTTTACTGCTGTCTTTGGTATAGGCGTAACCCTAGACAGCTTCCATTGTGTCGGATACTTTTCAGTACTTAATGATAAGTTAAGTATATGGCATAGAGGTTTGGCTATGGATTCTTCAGATAGTTTAAGAATTTTAGCTGGAATGCTATCTGGCCCAACAGAGCTACTAGGTTTCAGTTTACTTATACCACGTTCTACATCTTTATGGAAAAATTTAACTAAACTGACAGAATTGCTGTTGCTATGTGCATCAAGAGCACATATTTGGGATACGTTTAAGTCAGGTGTTTCGGGTAAGAAAACACTGGCGCAGAAATCCGCAAAACCGTTAGCCGCATCAATAAGCGACAGTGATTGACCCTGGTAGTTGATGGTGGGTTCAAAGCCTCCTTTGCGCCGTAGAGTGGATATGTGACTCCAAAACTGTCGCGGGTTGAGTTTTATATTTTTCTCAATACGATGTAAGTGTGAGTTATGCCTTGTAAGCTTTAGAACATTTAGACGCTTTCCAAATACGATGTAGTTTGTGTTTATGTCGAAGATCTGTAATAATATCTCGGGTATACCAAACTGGATATCGTTTGCGACTAGCGTGTACATTACCCCAGCTGGAAAGTTGCACGTAGAGCGATATGAGTGGAACGTATAATTAGTGCGTCATCTGGTGTAGATGTGCGCCGCATATAAAATTAGTGCGCCTTGTCGTTTTGGAAAAAAATGGAAAAAACGATTCCAGCTGGAGTAACGTTACCCCAGCAAGAAAATTTTTAAAAACTAATCGGAGAGAAAAAAATGTATATGAGCAGATAGCTTATGCTTGTGCAAAGATGTGCCCCGAAAATACAATCGGTGCGTGTTCAGGTTTTCGAGATATTGCAATTCCTGCTGGAGTAACGTTTTGCAGAATCGTGTATCTCTAAAACTATTGTATGTGCGGCTGTACTATAAACATAGACGGGTAGCTCTTGGTATGTGCGTATATGTGACAGAATTAGATTTATAGAAATATTTCTAAGTCTCGAGTTATTGCACTTTTTTGAAAAATCGATAAAATATCACAGCGCTTTAATGAGAAAACTAGAAAGCTGTCTGAAAACGGTATTTAGTCCCGCTAGACGTTTTCCATAAGCTCATATCAGTTTCAAAAGCGCACATGCATGCGTTATTGAATAATATTGCTAAGAGTCGAAACGACGGTGACCTAAGTTTAAGGTCAACATACAAGAAACTGGCTCAATCCAAGATGTGAAGGTGTACACCAATGATTAGTGCGTATAATCAAGTGACATATAGTGAAAATTCAGCTTCGAATGTTTCGTAAATAAGAAAATATAATAAAAAAACCAAACATGTAGATAACTGCCGGCTACCCGACCAAATTTGAATGGTCCCAAAAAAGCGACGGTTTAGTACATACACATGACCTTCTTTTTTGAACGTGTTAAGCCTAAGTTATTGTCCGTACAGTCGCGTTCAAACGTTTGTTAGCAATAATAATATGACCTAGTTTTAATAATAATAGGTATAAGTGTCTGTTTGTAACGCAGTGAGCCAATCACTGACACTCCCCGCCCCCCTTCTTACTTCGCACCACTAAAGAGACCGAATATTTAACTTCTGCGCAACCACTCAAGATCCGTTGTGCCTACTGTAGACACCGCCGTCTTAAACTAAGCTGGGCCTTGGGCAGTGTTGCCAACTCTATACCACCAGTGAGTGCTAAAAATCGTCTCAAATAGTGCTAGATTACTATGGATTTCCAAAAATAGTGCTATATGAAATAAAATCACACGTATATTTTTTTTTTTTACATGAATTACTTTTTTTACATAAAAACTGTTAAAATTATTATTTTTAATCATACATATTTACAAACAAACAAAAAAAAAGACAAGCTTGTAGAAGAATATCCTAGCCAGTGCCTCGCCAGCCTCGCATCACACTAATCACACCACTATCCGGTCTCACACGCTCCTGCCTCCAGCTACTGAGCGAGCTAGCGTCGCCAGACGAGGATTTCTAAATATCCACTATGAATCAATTTGCAAATAACAGTCACTGAACATCACACGAAGAAATCCCACCAAAAACTCATAAACTTATTGTCTATGTGTAATTCCATAGATAATAAATCTATGTGCCAGCAATACGAATGTGTACAGTGTGATAAACACATTCGTGCTGTGCGTATGTGCGTTTTATTAGAATCTGAAAATTTCGCTTAACTATTAAATAGTGCTAGATTGAGTGCTAGGTGCTGTATGTTCGATTTCAGTGCTGGCCTTGTGAAAATAGTGCCAAATCTAGCTCTGAAAGTGCTAAGTTGGCAACACTGCCCTTGGGTACACAAGAATTGGAGGCCCCAGAAAACGAAGTGAGCTTTGGAAGATTTTCCGTTATTTCTTTTTAAGCTGTATTTTTTTTTTCTTTTTTGTGAACCACTTAAACATATTCTTTTTGACATAATGAAATAATGTTTAAACGAACCACAAAAGAACAAATCAAAACTTCTGTTTATCTTACTCAATTTTACTATTTTAATAAAACGAAACAAAATAACTACACTCACTCATAACAGACTGAAAGTTTAATACATGAATACATCATTCGGGGATTCCCCCGACCATAGACATAAGTAATAGAAACCGATGGATGCGGGACGCACAGGAACGTTCGATGTGGCGACGCTTGAAGGAGGTCTATGTCCAACAGTGGGCGTGTATCGGCTGAAATGATGATGATGATGATGACACTACCGTTCATAAGTAATTGAGCACCCTTATATTCTACATGAACAGTTATTTTTTAGCAATAATGTGTGGAATTTTTAATAATATTTTAACATTTTACACTTATATATTATTATATTATATTGCATCGCTTTTTTTTTTTTTTTTTTTTTTTTATGGTGGGAAAAAATCATGCATTGACATCCCCCGCCCTTGGGCGGAGCGGGAGATAGTGTCAGACTCTTACTGACTAAAAGACCCACCCCGTTCCTTCTAGCCTTCATACCGGGGCTCGAGCGCCCTTTCGGATAACCCTGGCCCCAGTAGGCTTCGACCCGGCTGGGTCCCTGCTGTTGCTGACAACTCCTTGAGGCGCGCGGGAACAGTGCGCGCCGTCGACGACTTGGGCTTGGTCCGGACAGTTACCGGACGGCCGGACAGTGAGCTACCCATTGCTCACCGTCCGCAAGCCCGCGTCTACGTTGGCCGGAAATCGGGATCAGAATCCCGGCGACGGCGGCGGCGATAACGCCGTTGCCTGATGCGTTCGGCCTCCTCCTTTGCGAGCATTACTGCTTCGCAGAAGTCGGCGACCGCCTGCCACTCCTCCTCGCTCCGGACCATGGCCTCAACCAAGGCCCGGCGCGAGAGGTCTCCGCCGCCGATCGCCCCCACGAGGGCACGGCGATGCTCCGCCCAAGCAGGGCACACCTCGACTGTGTGCTCCACCGTGTCCTCCGGGCGTTCCGCACAGTGGCGACACCCGGGCGTCACCTCCGCATGAATCCCGTGCAGGAAACTCCCGAACGAACCATGTCCGGTGAGTACCTGCGTCATGCGGAAGGTAAGGACGCCGTGAGGTCTTTCCAGCCACGCCTCAAAGAGGGGACTTACCGTATTGCATCGCTTCATTCTTCAGATATAACATTCACAACGTAGTTCCTCTACACTACAAGGCAACTTCGCACTTTTTTAAAATTACCCCCGTATTTTTTTTTTTTTTTAAGTAGGTCACGCAGTTCTGTCAAACCTCATTCTTTTTCCGTGCGAGGCAACGAAAACACGTGTTCTCTGTTAACAGTTCCCGTTTTGAAAACTAACGGTTTCATTATTTTATTTGAGTTGTTTTTCTTTCCGTTTTCAAGTATTAACTATGCCTAAACGCAATATTAAAGATAAAATTGAGCGTTATAATAAAAAGATTCGTAAACTTGAAGAAAAAGAACGACAACAATGTCGTCGTATGGCGCGAGTGTTAGAATTTTCGGATTCCGACGAGGATTTTGATAACGCCGCCGCCGTTGACTGTAAGTACCTATCTATTTTAACTATTTTTAATGAACAAATGCTAAAACGTTATGTCTATAGTGCCAAGTGATACATAAACTCTTTGTTGCCTTGATTCGAAATCGAACGTGGCAAGCCTGGGGGTTGGCCGTGAGTCAACACGAAGGCATAAAGCAAAATATTAGTCTGTCTTACATGAGATAGCTAAACATTTTTGCGAAACAAGACAAAAGCCTGGGGTCTATCTGAGAGATAGAACGAAGGTATATTAGTTTTGTCAAAGTATTAGCATACTCAAATAAATTATTTTATTGTGGTAGATGGTGATAAAGTCGACCCGGATGAGTCGGCTACTCCACAACTAACTGAAGTTCCTGAGATACCAGTTCCTGGTCCAGGATTACCAGAAACGACGGACATAGCTCCGGTCGAACATGAGCTCGACCCCGAAATCCTGTCAGCACTTGGGGAGCCTTCTGACGATACTTCTGAATTTGGAGAACATATCCATGAAAATTTAGCACAAAGATGGCAACCGATTTTAAAAAGAGGACTTCCGAAGGAAGTCAAGGACAAGTTATTAAAAGAATATCTTGTTCCTTCCAACTGCCCACTTTTGCAAGCACCAAATCTTAACGCTGAAATTTCGGCATAACGGATATGGCCAGAAACCGCGACAAGAAGATTGAACTATCACAACAACTTCTTGGTGCTGGTATCACAGCCGTAAACAGGGCGATGACTCTTCTCATGACACGCGACGAAAAAATTCAGGCAATTAAAATGTTAAGTGACAGTTGTCGCATCTTATCCCATCTTCACCATACGGATACTCAAGCACGTATCAAAATGGTTAAACCTGGATTAGAAAAATCATTCCTAAACGTTATCAAAGATAACGAAAGAGATAGTACACTGTTCGGATTAAAACTATCCGAAAAAATTAAAGCTTCAAAAGCTATAGAAAGGCAAGGCCTGCAAATAAAGAAAACTCCTGTGCCTCAAAAACCCCCACTCATCGTTCAGTCGGCAGTCAGTAGACCTTGCTACCAGGAAAACTGGCCAGGTCCTTCGCGTTACCAGTCGAACAGAAGGGGGGGGGGCGCGGAGGCCAGAGGAGACCAGCCCCTGCACGCAAGGCACAGCCAGCGGCGCAAACGAGTTATTCGAACACGAACAAGACGCGTGCTCAACTTCAACGGTAGACCAGGTACATGCTGGACGAATACATTATTTTTATACTCACTGGCTTAACATAACGTCTAATGATACCGTTCTCGAATGGATCCGTAATGGTTTTTCTATACCCTTTTCTATAACTCCGGTACAAACAATGCTACCTCATAATTGTCTTTCACAGACAGAAAAAGAGGACATGAATTTGGCCATCAAAAAGTTACTCGATTTAGGCGCGATATCATTATGCTCACCGACTAAGGATCAATTTATATCAAAAATATTCCTTACTACCAAACCAAACGGTGACAAGCGCTTTATTTTGAATTTAAAGCCACTAAACGAGTTCATATCCAAGTTCCATTTTAAAATGGAAGATTACAGAACCGCTTCTAAATTAATTCCTCATAATGGATTCATGGCCAACATAGATTTGAAAGAGGCATACCTTTTAATTCCTATCGCAAAACATCACCGGAAATACTTACGTTTTTATTTTGAGGACTATAACGGACAAAAGCTTTTGTATGAATTTAACGCTATGCCGTATGGTTTATCTATTGCTCCAAGAACGTTTACCAAGATTATGAAAGAGGTTGTCTCCCATCTTAAGAGCCAGGGATTCAAATCAGTCCAATACCTTGACGACATACTATGTATAGGGAATAATTATTCTGAATGTCGTGATAACGTCACAGAAACTGAAATTATTAGAATCTCTTGGTTTTGTAATTAACTACAACAAGAGTTCTTTGGAACCAAATCAGAATTGCAAATTCTTAGGTTTTATATATGATTCAAAAAATTTAATAATGTCCTTGCCAGATGAAAAACGCGATCGTATTGCTAAGTTAATTGACAAATTTACACTTCTGCCACGCTGAACTATAAGAGAATTTGCTCAACTAATTGGGGTTCTTACCGCTGCTTGCCCCGCAGCAAAATATGGATTGATTTACACAAAAATTTTAGAACGTCAAAAATTTTTAGCCTTGATAATAAACAATAGCTTTGAAACAAAAATTAAATTACCAAGTATAATTTTAGAAGATCTGAATTGGTGGTCAAAAAATATTTCTATAACGTCCAACTCCATAAGAGCTCAAGAATTCACATTAGAAATATCTACCGATGCATCTAGGACGGGCTGGAAAAATTCTGAATTAAAGTTTCATATTAATTATCTAGAACTCTTAGCGGTATTTTTAGCGTTAAAATGGTTTGCTCGCAATTTTTCTGATTGTGTTATATTATTACGTATTGATAATACGACAGCCATTAGCTACATCAATCGAATGGGCGGAATACAATTTCCTCATTTAAACGATTTATCTCGGTCTATTTGGCAATGGTGTGAGAAGCGAAAAATCTGGTTATTTGCATCTTACATAAACACACACGATAATGTTACAGCCGATGAACAATCTCGAAAAATTAATACAGATACAGAATGGGAATTATTAAATGAAGCATTCCAATTGATAACGTATAAACTAGGTAAGCCAGATTTAGATTTATTCGCCTCTCGCACCAATGCAAAATGCGAGCGATATGTGTCTTGGCGACCAGACCCTGATGCCATCACCGTCGACGCATTTACTATTAGCTGGCGTGATAATTTCTTTTATGCTTTTCCGCCGTTTTCTTTAATATTAAAATGCTTACAAAAAATTGTTTTAGACAAAGCCGATGGAATCCTTGTATTTCCTTTATGGCCAACACAAGCTTGGTATCCCCAGTTAAAAAGTATGCTTGTTTCAGAAATTATTATTCTAAAGGCAAACAAAGATCTTTAATCTTCCCGTTTCAGAACTCACCATCCACTTTACAAGTCGCTTACCCTGGGTGCCGCGGTGCTCTCCGGCTTGCGTTCACAAAACGAGGAACGCCCTCAACCGCTCTCGACCTATTTGATAAGGGAGCATCATACGGTTCCCTAAATAGCCATCGCTCTGCCCTATCGCTACTCCTAGGAAGTAGTGTAGGAACAGACGACTGCATCAAAAGATTACTGAAAGGAGTGTACAAGTTGCGACCGTGTGTACCTAAATACACGAGCACTTGGAATCCCCAAATGGTACTCGACTATATTTCTAATTGGTTCCCAAATAGGAGCCTATCAATCGAAAAGATTACAAAAAAACTGGCTATTTTATTAGCTATTTGCAAAGCTCACAGAGTCCAAACGTTTTCATTAATAAAGACCTCAAACATAAAAATAAATTCTGGAGGCATTGATATAGTCATAACTGACATAGTAAAAACATCGGCCCCGGGTCGAGATCAACCAATCTTGTTTCTACCATACTTTGTAGACAAACCAAGCATTTGCCCAGCTACGTTATTAGAAGATTACCTTCAAATGACTAACGAAATTAGACCCGAGAACATACCTAATTTATTCCTAACGTTTAAACGGCCCTATAGGGGCGCTACGGCGCAGTCAATCAGCCGTTGGATAAAACAAGTATTGTGTGAGAGCGGCGTGGACGTGGCGACGTTCAGCGCGCACAGCACGCGCCACGCCGCCACGTCCACGGCGCGCCGCGCTGGCTTGTCCGTAGACGCCATCCGGAAGGCGGCCGGCTGGACAGCAGCATCTCAAACATTCGCCAAATATTATTGTCGGCCCATACGCGAGGAAAATTCCTTTGCAAATTCTGTTTGTTTTCCGCCAAATACAAAATACATAAGACTGATTAATACTCGTACTTTGATCATTATAATTATTTGATAATTATTAACCTAAATAGATACCTAATTAGTTAATCGGTGGACTTTACAGCAATAGTTAAAATATTGTAAATTAAAATTTTCAATATATTATTAGATTAATTATATTGCTTGTTAATAAAAACCTCAGTTTAATAAACAAGAATTTATAAAATCGAGTATTATTATTGAATTCTAAAAACAGCTAAAACTTCATCTCTAAACATCTACGTTGTGAATGTTATATCTGAAGAATGAAGCGATGCAATATAATATAAGATCAAACGAACTTCGGCAAGTGAAGTTCGATCGATATTATATTAATCGCTTCATTCGAAGATATAATCACCCACCCACCCTACTTGCCCATTATGAAGTTTTTGCTGATTCACTTACTCTAAAATGAATGAGGTTTGACAGAACTGCGTGACCTACTTAAAAAAAAAAAAAAAAATACGGGGGTAATTTTAAAAAAGTGCGAAGTTGCCTTGTAGGGTAGAGGAACTACGTTGTGAATGTTGTATCTTCGAATGAAGCGATTAATATAATATCGATCGAACTTCACTTGCCGAAGTTCGTTTGATCTTATATTATATTCATTATGAACCATAACACGGAACAGTAAAAAGTTTTTACTGTTCCGTGTTATGAACAAACAAAGTTGATAGATATCTTGGCTCAAGACGTGCCATAACTTGCACTCGTCGGAAAACTCAGTGTACCTACTGCAAGTTGACTAGGTGTTACGATGTCTTCAAAAACGTATTAAAAGTTACAGAGCCCTTTTTAATTTTTTTTTCTTAAATTCTCAGATTACAATTTACATACCGATTTATTACTTCGTTAATCTGACAGTGTTTTCATTGTTTTGTCCGCGATCAAAGTTTCCTCAAGTACAACGGCTAAAATATTTGTAAATTCACTAACTGATCTGGAAGAATACCGAAAACCAGGGAAATTCCTATTGAAAAACGAGCTCTGATTATAGCAAAGCACCAAATAAGCATCAGCAATCGCAAAATCGCAAAACCTAAAGTCAAATCTAATTTAAGTTCATTTATAGCAAAAGGCACAAAAACATACATAGGCATACCTTTAAAGGCATTTGAATCGTTTCTTTCCATTTGAAAGGTTTTCTCAATTTAGGTTTATGAATCGCGTTGCTGTATGTCGTTTTATACATAATTTAACATTCGTAACAAATCTAGTCGGATCACAGGCGCGATCACTGTCACTGAATTGAGAAAGGCTAGTTATAGACTCGCTAGGTTGTCATAAATGGAATCATTTAAATATGAATATGACTTGCTTGTGAATGGAAAAAACATTAAGTCAAGCATTAGTTTATCTAGTTTAAACCCGTTCCTTGATGATGAAAAGCTAATACGAGTGGGTGGTAAAATAAAGGCCTCGCCTAACATTAGTTATAATAAAAAACACCCAATTCTGTTATCAAGTAAACATACATTTACAATTCTGTTGTTTCGTCATGAACACATCGTATCCTTACACTCCGGGCGTCAAGCATTATTGTATCGGGTGCGCCAGTATTGGTGGCCGCTGGCAGGCAGAAACAGGTACATGTAGGTGTTAAAAATGATTTTGCTCAGTTTTTATCTACATGTAGTAAAGATATTAGTGAATACGCAAATAGTCAAAACATTAAATTTAATTTTATACCTCCGTACTCTGCATTTTGGTGGTTTGTGGGAGGTAGGGGTAAAGTCCTGCAAGCATCATCTACGTCGTAGTAGGCAACGCACACCTTACTTTCGAGGAGTTAGCTACGGTTTTGACACAAATTGAAGCTGTGTTGAATTCACGGCCACTGATACCATTGTCAACGGACCCTCGAGATGATTTACCTTTGAACCCTGGGCATTTTTTGATCGGCCGACGATGTACGAGAACTACCGACGCAGCGCCTAACTCGCTATCAGAGAGTGGAACAGCTCCGACAGTTTTTGTCACGCTGGGCCAAAATAGTAGTTTATGTGACTAGGGGATAAAGCAGTGTCTTTAAGTCGCGGGCGGCATGTTGAATTCCGAACGAAACGAAGGTTGCTGATTTTAATCCCGAACGATAGTGAGGGATTTATAAAATTAACTCCCGAGCATTGCGAGGGAGTTAATATAGAAACCTGAGTGAAGTGAGGAATTCAAGCCGCCCAAGACAAAGACAGCTTTATCCCCGTGTTGCATACTCTACTTTTTACACCATCTGTGAGATAATTAAAAGACAATTTGGTCGACCAAATCATATATTAGAGAAATATAAGTACATATTATATTTACAAGTTCATCAAACAAACAAAATTCACTACTCTAAGATTCTATACCGTCTGTCTAATAAGTCAACCGACTTGGGAATTTTGTATAATATTTAATCATTTAAAAAATACTTATATTTAGTACTTTTTATAAGGTTCTTGTGTTAGTAAACAATGATTTCTATCTCTTAATCAACCTTGATTATTGAACCCATGTTGACTACATCAGATTTCATTAAATCCTAATAATTACCCAAGTCGTTTAACTTATTAGACAGACTCTAGTTTCAATTTTCTATAAAGCTCCCGTCCGTAAGTAGGTTTTATTCTATTTTCATTTTTTTGTTAGTGGCCAGTTTGAATTTCGAGTCAACTTGTTCGACGCACGTACATTTTAATTCACAATGTTGACAATTTTTGATGTTCCAAATTCAATTCTCATTATTCCCTAGGGATCGGCCATACTGCATTATCTCCCTAGGGATAGAATGACTTGCTTTAAGTGAGGTTTGTGTGACGTATAAAACGACATTATCGAGCAGGTGGTGTAAAAAATACATTTCGGAATTGCAGATCCGCACCAAATGGAGGGAAAATACAGCTGACCTAAAACCAGACACGCTCGTTTTAATCAAGGACATCAACTTACCACCACTGAAGTGGCTATTGGGTCGAGTCGTGAGGACGATACCTGGCAAAAATGGTGTTTCAAAAGTAGCAGATATCCAAATGACATCAGGCATCATAAGACGCGCATACACAAAGATCTGTCCACTTGTGGAGGCTGACTAGAAATGTTGTGAGCTGGTACCTACTTTCAAGGCCGCGGGCATGTTGAGGAGCATTACGTAAAATAATCATCGTCGTCCAATAAGATACCTTAAATATCACGCGATCTCGGTTCTGATTGGTTGTCTATATTGTTCCCACACCCCTGCTCCTCGAATATTGTAACAGACGCCATTACTAGAAAATATAATATACTCGCTTGACCTCTTGAACGGAACATTGCATTTTATTTCAATAAAATTCCTAAGTATAAAAACCGTCAAGAAATTACTACCAAATATGGAACTATATCACGCAGTTACACTTTATGTTTATTATAGAAAAATTAACCAAAGTTCGAAGATGAAGCCAAATTTATCAACGACGCGTAAAAGGCCGACGCCTGCTAGGGCCAGGGGGAATTCCTCAAAAGGAAACCCGAGGCCGTAGTACACAAGTCCGATACACCCTCTTGCTCCAACCTAGAGCGGGAGAAGTCATCAGATGATCCCCCCCCTAAAAATAAAAAAACTTCTGATATTGAAGTTTAACATTAGAAGCTTTTCCGTAAATGCGTGGATTGCTCATATAATAGTACCTACTAGGGAATGCAAACCGGTTAACCCGAAAACCGAACAACCGGTTTTTCGGCATATTTTTAATGACAAAATAACCGGTTTTTTTTTTCAAGTAACCGGTTTTTTTCAATTTTTTTTTTTATTACTTTCACATGACACTATTTTTAAGAAAACATAGTTTTAAAACGCTGTTGAGGCTTGATATCAGTCGTAGGTTTGTTTATAAATATTTATGTACCATAGTGATAGCTACACCAATTGTACAGTTCTTCTGTATACGATCATTAAAAATCCAGGCCGGCCGCGTGTTGTGAGAACAGGCAGTGAATGCTGTCAGGGCCAGAATTAAAATCTCATAAGGATACCAAAATTATTATTCGCAGATGGAATACCCACCGTTGTTACTTATTATAACATCATCATCACCAAGGTTCATTATCGTGAAAATGGGCTACTCTAATTTTAGCTAAAGAATATCAAGATACTATCCTAAACGCCATATCAAAGCCTCTTAAAGCCTCTTTCTTTTTGATAAAATACTAGGGGTTTTTCAGCAAGACTCAGCTTCCGATCACAAAGCACGCACTACCCAGGCTTAATGCCTTGCAGCGAGTGTTTCGGACTTCATTAAGGCTGATGATTGACCTTTGGCTAGCCCAGACCTCAACCCGTGAGAGTCGTACCGGGCGGCGGTTGCTCTAGCGACACGCGGGGTTACGATAGTCGTTGGTAGGATCCAGGAGTTGGAACTCGAGGTGGCGCTACACAAATCCGAGGCTATGTGCTTTCACGGCCCTTGGAACGCGCCACCATCAGGTTCCCAACTAACGGTAGGAGGAGTTCACATCGGCGTCGGGTCGACGATGAAGTACCTGGGACTCGTCCTCGACAGCCGGTGAAATTTCGGGGAGCATTCCCGTCGTCTGGCTCCCAAACTCAACCGGACGGGGCCTGCACTCAAGCGGCTCCTGCCCAACCTTCTCCTGCCGGAGGCTCTACGCGGGGATCGTTCGGTCCATGGCCCTCTACGGGGCGCCGGTGTGGACGCCGTCGCTGCAATGCAGTAATGCTCCCAAAGAAGGAGGCCGACCGCATCAGGAAACGGCGCTCTCGCTACCACCGCTGCACCGCCGGGATTCCGATCCGATTTTCGGCCACCGTAGGTGCAGGCTTGCGGACAGTGAGCAATGGGCAGCTCACTGTCCGGACCAAGCCCAAGTCGTCGATGGCGCGCACTGTTCCCGCGCGCCTCAAGGACTTGTCAGCAACAGCACGGACCCAGCCGGGTCGAAGCCTACTGGAGTCAGGGTTATCCGAAAGGGAACTTGAGCCCCGGTATGAAGGCTAGAAGGAACAGGGTGGGTTTTTTAGTCAGTAAGAGTCTGACACTATCTCCCTCTCCGCCCAGGAGCGAGGATTGTCATTGGATGATTTTTCCCACCATAAAAAAAAGACCTCAACCCGTGACTACAAATTGAGATCTATATTAGAGAGCATGGGCTGCATGAAGCAATAACTCAAAATCCTTAAAAATTCTTTACGATCAGCAGTGGCCAACTTTCCAATGATCACCATGCGTAAACAGATGACGGGTGGCCTAAACGCTTAAAAGCCTGTGTTAAGGTTAACCTACACTAATACTAGTACTCGTATAATAAAGAGGTAAAGTTTGTTTTTTTTTTTTTGTTTGTAGGATTAACCTCTGGAAGTACTGGTCCAATCGTTAAAATTTTTTCACCGATAGAAACCTGCTTTGTTCCTGTGTGACATAGGTTATATTTTGTGTACGCGAGCGAAGCCGCGGGCAAAAGCTAGTGGTGGATATTTTGAGTAGAAGTATATAATAACTTCTAGCTTAGATTCTCTATGTATGACATCATTCTGAGACATTCGTTTTTATGAAGTTGAGATTTTTTTTATTTTTAACAGGATTCATATTAGGTATACAATATATTTTTTAATAGATAAGTTCCAAGATAAGTTTAAAAATATTTATTTAGAATTTCACAAGCAAAAAAAAATTAAAATTTTCACTTAAAAATAAATTAAAAAAACAACTAATTTTAAAACCGGTTACCCGGTTAGGAAAACCGAAAAAAAAAACGGTTTGTAATTTTGGCGGTTTTTGCATTCTCTAGTACCTACTGTAAACCCCAATAACAGATACTGACTTTCCGGGCGTCAATAATTGAAAAAGCATGGAAAACCACGGGGTTTACCTAGTAGTTAATAAACCCTAGAATCATTTTGTATATTTTTAGATACGAAGTTCATAACGTTATTAAGTGAAAGAATAGGTACATTTGACATCTTATGCTAGTTTTCATTCCAGATGTAAAGAATACATTATTTTAACAAAACAACGTTTATTATTGACTTGACTTTATTATTACACACTGCTAGGTACAGAAAACACTTCTTGAGACAGTAAATATGAATTAAAACTTAGAATAATAACGATAAAACTAATCTCTATAACGTGCGGCGCAAGCGTCTCGGTCTCGCATGCTCAATGCTCACGTTGTCCGTCCATGTTGCCAACTGATGCCGCGGGGTTCTCAGCCGCGGCGTTGTGGCGGGGCGATTTTGAAAATTCCCGCCTTGTGGCGGGAATTTTCAAAATCGCACGTTACACTCCCCCTCCAAGTTGGTATCACGCCCCAAGTTCAACTTGTGACTTAGCTCACGGTCGCACGGACATCCTCTGCGTCTTTTCGGCATAACCGGTGTTGCTGTTTCTACAGGATTAGTCAACAAAATTAAGTTCGTGCTATGATATTTCCCTATGAGCGATGAATGATGATGATAATGATATTTCGCGAGATCGGCAAGAACGAAGGTTTGCATTACTCAGATTGTGTGACTAACAAAACGAAATTCCCTACACAAATTTACGGTTCTTTCTGACGAAAGTCATCAGCTACCTTTTTGCGAATATCCTGACATTTCTCTACACGTTCCCTAATCTCAGAAAGAGAAGCAAATGAATGACCGCAAGTAGGGCGTGACTTGAGGAAAGAAGTTTTCCTTGTCCAGGATACTGCGGAGATCACTATTGACATCAAACGGGGTTCGCAACTCTCGTGCGAAAGTCAAATAAGCGGGGGTCTTACCAGTAGTGGAGCACACGGCGCTGTTCATGGCAAATCTAACACTTGCCAAGTCCTTTGGCCAATCGGTGTGGGTTGTTTGAACTAGCATGGATAGCTGTACCTTGAGGTCCCGATTCTTCCTTTCCGCGGGATTGGCCTCTGGATGGTGTAACGGTATGAGCTCCAGCTTGACGCCCATCAAGTGCATGCATTGCTGCATGACAGCAGACACGAATTGCGTACCGTTGTCTGAAACGACACGTCGAGGCAATCCGTATCGGAGAAAGTACTCTTCTAGGAGGAGCAAGCCTCCGCGGTAGCATCAACGAGTGGAAAAAGTTCTACCCACCTTGTAGCAACATCCTCTATTAGAAATATCCAACGCTCCCCCTGGTCTTCAGTTGGGAGCGGACCAAACAAGTCGATAGCAAGAACTTCACCTCGCTGTTGTAAAACAGGAGTTTGTAATAAGCCCGAGGGTTTTTGATTTGACGGCTTGTAACGAAGACAATCTACGCATTTCTTTAGATATTCTGTAACATACCTACGCATACTTGGGAAATAATACCTCTCTTTTAGTCGATGGAGGGTCCGTTCTACTTGGTGAAGAAACAATGTCATTATCAAAAGCATTATCTAAAGAAAACTGTCCCGGACCACTTATGGTCATACTACCATCTAAGGTTGTGATCACCCTTCTTAAATGAATGAAATATTATTGTCATCAAAAACATTATTCTAAAGAAAAGTGTCCTGAATCATTCATGGACACACTATCATTTAAAGTTGTGGTCACCCTACTTGGTGATAAAGAAATATTATTTTTATCAAAACTATCTAAGGAAAATTGTCCCTGATTACTACCGTAAGATTCAGAAAACCCTATGACATCAACGGCATAGTGATCAGCATTACATTTTGAACATTGTGATCTAGTTACACCTTTTGTATCTATTACGTATTACATCCATAACATGTTGGTATCTTATCAATTTCTTGTACACTATCGTTTGATTTTAATTCAAAACAATTATCACGATTATGTCCATGGCGTTTGCAAAATGGACAGAATTTCCTCTTTGAAGACAAAGCAGCGTCACTCGCAAAAGTCGTAGTGGACCCGGTGCTGTTACCAGGCACTTTTTTTTTTTTTACGGTGGGAAAAAATCATGCATTGACATCCCCCGCCCTTGGGCGGAGCGGGAGATAGTGTCAGACTCTTACTGACTAAAAGACCCACCCCGTTCCTTCTAGCCTTCATACCGGGGCTCGAGCGCCCTTTCGGATAACCCTGGCCCCAGTAGGCTTCGACCCGGCTGGGTCCCTGCTGTTGCTGACAACTCCTTGAGGCGCGCGGGAACAGTGCGCGCCGTCGACGACTTGGGCTTGGTCCGGACAGTTACCGGACGGCCGGACAGCGAGCTACCCATTGCTCACTGTCCGCAAGCCCGCGCCTACGGTGGCCGGAAATCGGGATCAGAATCCCGGCGACGGCGGCGGCGATAACGCCGTTGCCTGATGCGTTCGGCCTCCTCCTTTGCGAGCATTACTGCTTCGCAGAAGTCGGCGACCGCCTGCCACTCCTCCTCGCTCCGGACCATGGCCTCAACCAAGGCCCGGCGCGAGAGGTCTCCGCCGCCGATCGCCCCCACGAGGGCACGGCGATGCTCCGCCCAAGCAGGGCACACCTCGACTGTGTGCTCCACCGTGTCCTCCGGGCGTTCCGCACAGTGGCGGCACCCGAGCGTCACCTCCGCATGAATCCCGTGCAGGAAACTCCCGAACGAACCATGTCCGGTGAGTACCTGCGTCATGCGGAAGGTAAGGACGCCGTGAGGTCTTTCCAGCCACGCCTCAAAGAGGGGACTTACCGCCATGATTGTGGCGTGCCCAGCACTGGGTTGCGATAGTCGTTGACGCCATTTCACCATGAGATCCCGCCGGAGCTCTGTCCGCCATGCCGTGACCTGTCGCGGCAGCGGACTTTCACCCCGGCGTGGCATCTCCACGCGCATATCGTGCATGTGTGCAAGGACTGTTGCCTCCAGATCCCACGGTGGTAGGCCAGCCAGACTGTTACCAGGCACGACGTCGTCCTTGCTCGTCGGGCCGGTGGCGTTAGACGCAGTCTCCCTGCGCGACTCTCGTGGCTTTGTCTTTCTCTGGGGCGCTTCGCCCGCGGGGACGGATGAACGTTGAGGCGTCCTAGGGCGTCGACGACAATCATTTCGGACTTCATCGGATCGTCTTCGAAATGTCTCGCCTTGTATAGCATTTCGTATGACGAGAACTCATCACGACGTAGGCGTTCGCGGACACGATGGTGTAGTAGTCCGTAGACCATATCTAACTGTACCTTGGTGCTGAGATCGCCGCCAGGAAGCCGGGCGAACATAGCTCGGGCTTTAGGGGCTTTAACGACGAATATTTCGGTTTTTTCCCGACCTTGTAACGTGTTAAATAATTCTCGGTATATTCGGTGAGGAGGGCGAGTGTCACCAAAGGCGCTCCGCGACGTCACGGCCTCGCTCCAGGAGCTGATGGTGGACTTTATTCCCTGCCACCAGACTGCTGCATCTCCAATTAACAGCTGTTCTGTTCTTACTGCAACTCTCTTCCTGTTGCATATCAACGATCTGCTGGTGCCCGGTATCTATGGGTATGCAGATGATAGCACAGTTGTAGAGAGATACCTGCCCAGTGCTCGGGCTAGTAAGGAGCTAATCCGGTCCGAAAGAGAGGCTATGGTAGAGCGAACGAATATCTCACTTCAGGCAGTCTCCAAGTGGGGTGAAGCCAATCTAGTAGGATTCAACGCCGCCAAAACACAAGCGTGTCTTTTCACTGCCAAAAGGAGCCCGTGCACCTTGGTTCCTACTTTTCGGAATTTATCCCTGGAGTACACCGACCGCCTTCAGCTCTTGGGGGTTGAAATTCCCTCAGACCTTAACTTTGGGCGGTTCATTGAGTCCAAAGCCAAGGTAGCTGCTAGGAAGCTGGGCGTTCTTGCAAAGGTCCGGCGGTACTTCACACCGGGACAGCTTTTAATGTTATACAAAGCACAGGTCCGTTCGTGTGTGGAGTACTGCAGTCACATGGGCTGGTGCTGCAAAATGCCACCTGGCAGCTTTGGACTCGGTGGAAGGGCGTGCAAAGAGGCTAACTGGTGATCCAGATTTGGTTGGGAAGATACGCTTGTTTGGCAATGACTACCTCTGCACTTGTGGCCCCCTGGTAACTCATAATAATGTGTGAATGTATCTATTAACTGCTCCATCTTTGTTGTAACATTTTTTTTTTTTCTAACACTGCTTTTGCAATATTTTTATTTTATTTTATATTATCCGACTCCAACCACATTAAATTCGTTAGTTTTTCTTTTTTGGTTGTTAACGTCTCATTTATTGACAGTTTTTTTTTTATATAGCCGCTTTTTATAATGTAAATGGAAGAACACTGTAGACTCCACGAATTCTTAGATTACTTCATATTTTGACTCACTTTTTTTAAATGATAATTTTGATGATTTTATTGTGCTTTTGAGTACAATATAGGCCGGTTTACACTGTTCTTAAATAATACCTATTAATACTGTAATATGGAAATATTGTAACTACAACCATTTTTTTAAAAGAGTAACCATGGAGTTTCTTGCCGGTTCTTCTCCATAGGAAACGACCAATTTCGAACCGTGCACTAGCTTCTGACGTTTTATAAGTGCCCATGTAGGCCTATGTGAAATAAAAAACTTTTGACTTTGACTTTGACTTTGGTTAAGTCCAACCTTCAAAGCCTTGAGCATAGGCGTAGGGTAGCCAGCCTTTCGGTGTTTTACAGGATGCATTTTGGAGAGTGTGCGCAGGAATTGCATGACTTGATTCCGCCATCGCAATTCTACCATCGGACAACCCGACGTACGGCGAATATTCACCCTTACATTGTTGAAACCTCTACGGTCCGGACTAAGCGTTTCGCCTCGTCGTTTATACCGTCGAAGGACAGGAACAGTCTGCCTGCTGCGGTCTTCCCGTCCGATTATAATTTGGGTGTCTTCAAAGCTAGAGTGAATAGGCTCTTAATAAACTAGTGCGCCTCACCATCAAAGATTGCATCGCTACTTACCATCAGGTGGGATCGCAGTCAAGCACTAGTTTATCTGAATTAAAAAAAAAAAAAAAAAGCATCGATAAACCTCGTAGTCCGTTATCGTCACTTACGTAGGCACATTCCTTAAAAGATGCCATGGCGTCGACGAAACCGTCGAGCGAGTCGTCAGGCGCTCCGCTGTACCGCGCCGTACACTTGGCAAAATTTCCGGGAAGGGGACCGGGCGCAGGCGCCGCGGCCGGCGTGGGCACCGCCGCTAACGTCGAAGACAATGACTCGCGACGAGTTGCGTTCGAATGCTGCGGTTTGAGATTGTTGTAGCGCCGTCACATTATGAAATTATAAAAATGAAACAATTATTATCAGCTAAAAAAATAGTCACATTTCAATCAATATCAACGCCTGGTACGACTCTCCCTGTGCCAGGATTAACGTGTCGGCTGCGTAACAAGTCACTCTGACCACGTCAGGGAGGTCACCCCGCAACATGTAGTCGTACCCGATGTGCCACAAGGGTGGTCCCTGCGGAACACCGCACTATATCTCTCATCGTTTCCACTCTCCCTGGAGCCAAAAGACGTCCACTGTTGGCTATTGGCCACTCTCAAGTGTCACCATAACGACCGCTCCTGGGTAGAGCACAAGGCTCGCAGAACAGACGGTTGATGGCGATGAAAGGTTCTGGAGTGGTTACCACGTACCGGAAGACGAAGCTTTGGAAGGCCTTCAACAAAGAGCGACCAATGACCTGTTGAGGGTCGCGGATGCGAGACGCACAGAACGGGCTCTGCTATGTTGATGATTTGTTTATGGTTCCAAATTCAAATTTTAGATTTTTTGTTGTTGCTAGATTGGCACAACTGTTTTCCATTTTGGCGCGGAGTTTGAGTTGCATCTGTTGTTTATATTAAATACAGTGCTGTTTTTAGTTATAACATATCTAGTGTGTAGGTATTGAGAATTTCATAATGGACAAAAACATCAAACAAAGAGTTTGTCTTAAATTTTGCATCGCCAATGGAATTTCGTGTTCGGAGTCACTGAAAATGTTACAGAAGGCTTACGGTGAATCGACTTTATCAAAAACACGTGCTTATGAGTGGTACAAAGCATTCAAAAGCGGTCGAGATGTGATGGAATTTTCCTCGCTCTGGTCGGCCATCAACCTCTGCAACTGAAGTAAACATCGCAAAAGTGAAGGAAATAGTGACTGAAAATCCTCATTCAAGTTTGAGAGATAGGTAGCCGCCGAACTTTCTGTATCTCACGAGTCGTGACCACCATTTTAACTAATCATTTGGGTATGAAACATGTTGCCGCTCGGCTAGTCCCAAAAGACCTGAGTTTTCTCCATAAACTCAATCGCATGAGTCGCTGAGGACATGCTCTCTTCTGAGTCGGTACACTCTTGCCAGAGTGGTCGTGATCATCCTTGTAATGCGGCGCCATTCATCGCGGACTGCAGCTTTCTGGGTACATTCATAAACCGAGCACTTAGTTGCGGCCTTGATCTGGTCTGTCCATCTCATTGGTGATCTACCACGTGGCCTGGTGCGCTCAACTTTGCCCTGCACTACAAAACACATGCTAGAATGAGTCAATTCCGACCCAAGATTCATGAAACGCATTGTTACTGGCGACGTGGGTTTACGAGTTTGACATGCAAACAAGTCAACAAGCTTCGGAGTGGCGCCTTCCAACTGAACCAAAACCGAAAAAACCACGCCAAAGTCGATCAAAAGTCAGTCATGTTGACGTTTTCTTTGACTACCTATCGCGATGTTGTGTACTCGGAATTCTTACCGGAAGGTCAAACTGTAAATAAAGAATATTATTTGAGCGTTATGCGGCATTTAAGAGAGCAAATTCGACGAAAAAGGCCAGATATGCGCCTTCGCACAAGGCCATCGTTGTGAACGAATTTTTGACCAAACACTCAACAAATACCATCGAGCAGCCACCATATTCGCCAGATATGGCTCCAGCCGACTTCTATCGTTTTCCTAAACTCAAATTACCACTTCGTGGCACCCTTTCTCAATCTGTAGAAGACAAAGGAGAATTCGCGGCGAGAACTGAACTCAATTTCGGAAATAGCGTTTAAAAAGTGTATTGGGTACATATACTTTGAAGGTGATAAAATAAATTTGGATGAATAACAAAAATTTTGTGTATTATTGATCTTTTTCCGGTACTTTCTTGGCAGAGTAGTAAACAGCGCTGACACGAAATGTCAAACCTGTATGACATTTTACGCGCACTTTGAAAGTCAATATTTGCATTCGCATTCGCGAATTTTGAGTTTGAATTTTCGCATTCGCATTCGCGAATATCACTACTGCATATTAAAGTGCGTCTACTGAAAGTGAAACTCTTTCTCCTACTATTTCAATAATACCACATACAAAATTTTTGGTTTTAACCTCCTTTTCTCAGGTCACGCTTTCATTAGACGGACTCTATCATACCATCAGGTGGGATCGCAGTCAGCACTGGTTTATATCAAATAAAAAAATACTGACCTAACCTAACGAATATCTTTTGAGGAAGAAAGCAAACGAGATGTAAGAATTTACATGTTATGTTGGTTCAGGTGTACGTCGAGCTGGACAGCGGCGGCTGGATGTGCGCGGCCGGCGGCGGCGGCGGCGCACGCCTCGCGGTCTGCGCGCGCCTCGCACCACACGCGCTCTGCGCCTCCGTGCTGCTCACTGTACCCGGCCCGCCCGGGCCGCCCAGCGCGCCCGGGCCGCCCAGTGCGCCCGGGCCGCCCAGCGCGCCCGGGCCGCCCCGCCCCGCCCACCTGCGCGCCGCCGCCGACCTGGCGCCGCACGCAGAGCTGCTGCTGTGGTTCGCGGACGACGCGCTGGCCACGCTCGACATGCCCTTCCTCACGCCGCGCAACATCCGCGCGCGCCAGCACTACGTGTGTCACGTGTGCGCGGCGCCCTTCGACGACCCCAACCCGCTGAAGGTGCACCTGTTCCTGTCGTGCGCGCCCTTCCAGCCAGAGCGCTTCTGGCGAGAGGTCGCGGCGCGCCTGCGGCCCGGGCCCCCGGCGCCGCGCCCCGCCGGGCCCCTGGCGCCCGCGCAGCTGGAGGCACTGGCCACGGAGTGGGGCCGCGCGCGCGGCGGTCACGTGTGCGTGTACTGCGGCAAGATATACTCGCGGCGCTACGGGCTCAAGATCCACTTGCGCACGCACACGGGCTACCGGCCTCTGCGTTGCCGACACTGTCTGCGCGCATTTGGAGACCCCAGCAACCTCAACAAGCACGAGCGGCTGCACGCGGCCAGGTCTGGCACAGGCCCCTCGGGCCCCGGACAGGGCCCCCCGGGTCCCGCTCGATATGCGTGCCCGCTGTGCGGCCGGGCGCTGGCCCGTCGACGCGACCTGGAGCGCCACGTGCGGACGCACACACACACACACAGTCAGACAGCGGAGCAATGAAACGCGAGTTGAGTTTTATGTAATTTATTAATGTAATGCGACTACTGTCCGGCGACCTTCGCGGCGATGCGTTTGTCGCGCTCCTCGGCAATGGTGAGCCGCACGCCCTTGCCGCGCGGCAGCGAGATGTACGCCTTCGTGCCCTTTCCGATGATGAACACGTTGTTTAATCTGTAAGAAAATTCATGTTTCTTGTTTAATTATATCGAATTTTCTTGAGATTATCCACATAGTAAATACACTTCTCATAAAAATATATCGATACAGCAACTCGCAGTAGCAAGTACCATTCATGGAGCATTTAAACAGTTGATCATCAAAAAAATACAACAATAAATAACCGACTGCAAGATTGCATCTTAGCCTTTTTAAGAGTATCAGTGTTATTGAGAGACTAGTATGTTAACTCGCCGTCACGGTTCTGAAAGATAACCGAGTCATGTCTGAGCAGCATGACGTATATAGAGACAATGTGATGAGAGTACATAGAGAAAATGTGACAATATACCGTATTGTGACATTTTCTCTAAGATATTGTCACTTTCTTTAACTCTATTCAACTGCAGCAGCTGCTTCGTGAGGTACGAAGAATGTGTCCATTCTACCATTAGAAGATTGGCAGAACATGAACTAAAACCTAATAAACTAGCAAATGACACAAAATTGATGGTAGACTACCGAGGTGTGCCTTGAAAATCTATGATGACCAAGGAAGAAAAAAGGTGTACCCAAGACAGGGAAGTATATTGCACTGAGCTGCATTGAAGTGTCAGTTACAGTGGCGGCTCATGTACATGTGGGAGGCACGAGCGCCGATGAAAAGGCCGAACTCAATTTTAAATCTGACCCTTGCTTAAATGGGTCACTTTACATCACTATACACATTTTTCTAGTGAAGAGTGAATTTTTATGCAGGAAATTTTAGGCGTATTAAATGTCTAGCTGAGCGACGTCGTATTGCGGTTATAGGCTGGACGGCAAACAACCTGGGTGTGACCCACTACCTACGAGACAAGTCGAAGAGACGAGTCAAAGCGAGAGATCCTGCTCTGGACACACCCAGCGTATAACAACTTTACAACAAAGAAGTAAGAAAGAAAACATGTTTGTTTATTAAAAGAGTGGGATAACATATTCAATAAAGGAACCACATGGAAGCAGTTATTAGAGCCCCAGCAGAAAAATTACCAACTAAATTAAAAAGAAAGTAACTTTTTGTTTCTAATTTTGTCAACAGTATTTTGAAAATTCTTAAATGCTAAAATATACCTGATGAATTAAGCTTTAGAAATTTAATTCTTAATTGAAAATTAGGTGTAATTAAGTGATAGGATTTTGGCCAAAAGCTCTAGTATATTACAGATGAACCACAAACAATAACAATAAATATAATTATCATGACAAATAACTACTGGAGATTTATTGTGAAGGACGGCACGGTTGACATCTGTCGTGCATGTCCAGGAGAATCAATCTGTCACATTATCTCTGGTTGTTCACGTCTAGCTAACGGAGAGTACTTGCATAGGCACAACCTTGTAGCCAGGATTATCCATCAGCAATTTGCTCTGAAATACTCTCTTGTAGATTTGGAAGTGCCATACTATAGGTATGAGCCCGACCCAGTTTTTGATAATGGTCATATCACTTTGTACTGGGATCGGCCCATCATCACTGACAGGACTATTGTAGCCAATAAGCCTGATATATTGGTGGTGGACCGAAGCGAGAGGCGTGCAATCATAGTTGACATATCTGTTCCGCATGACGAGAACCTCGTGAAAGTCGAGAAAGATAAACAAATCAATTATATTGACTTGGCTCGCAAGGTTGTCGACATGTGTGAAGTGGATTCAGTGATCATTTTACCGATAGTTGTTTCAGCCAATAGCTTAATAGCCAAGAACCTCGACCAACACCTTAGGAGGCTCTCGTTAGGCGACTGGATCAAGGGCTCGATTCAGAAAGCAGTATTGCTGGACACGGCTCGTATAGTCAGGAGGTTCTTTTTCTCTGGAGCCCTGACCGCCGTTAGCTTGGACCCTGTTCCCAATACCAGTGGGCTACTATTTTTTATATTTTTAAATGTTTTTTTATTTTTTATTGAATATTTAAAAATATAATTTATATGTTTATATTTGAATAAACAAAAAAATAATATAATTGACACGGATGTGGAATAATGTTTGCAAGTGACTCTTTAATCAGCCAAAAGATGTTATTTATTTATATAGAAGAATAGAATAGAATAGCCTCTGCTATTTCCCAAAGATATAAAAAAACTGCTGTTTAGGATTAGCGAAGAATGAAAAGTGGCAGTGATTAGTTGTATACCTAGTGGCGAAAGTGTGGCCCGTTGTGTCCTTGATGTGCACTATGTCGAAGGATCCGGGATGCCTCTCGCGGGACACAATGGTGCCCACTCTCCCCAAGTTTCTGCCTCCAGTGATCATGCACAGGTTACCTGCAAACAAGAACATTATTTATCCATCAACAAAACACTAAACCTAATTGTCTACTTATATTGTCATACATGAAGCTGATAGACTTAAGCGGTGCTATTCTCTAAGAAAACAGCCTTGAGCGCAGCGCTGACCGCAGCGACGAATCGAGATCGCAGTACATTGAATTAACAATTCAATGCATAAGTCTATTGAATGTTAATCCAATGTACCTATTTATTATTTCCTCGCTGCAGTCAGCACTGCACTGAAGGCTGTTTTCTTAGAGATAAGCACGCAAGGTAGTGATGGATTGGGTTGGAGAGGAAGACCAGAGAAAAGATAGAACAATTGTAAATTGTTGCTCCGTCATGTTCCAACTAATGCTTAAGCATAATGTACATTAATACATAGGGTTACATAGTATAGTCAACTCGTTAAATCTAAACCGTCTTAAGCATTCGAAATATCAAATGGTTCGAAAAATAATGGTTCTAATTGAAACTTAACTAAACAAACCAATTCGTGCAGAAGTGTGTGTCAAACTAAGCATTACAAAAACAAATGCTCGTGTGCAATGATACATGTTTGAACTTTTCTCAAAATTAACTAGCATAATAATCAAGAGTGAATAGATTGCTTCTAGGCAAGCGTGCTCCATCGTCGGCCACATCATCGCTTGCCATCAGGTGAGATTGTGGTCAAACGCCAGCCTATCAAAAAAAAAAAAAAAAAAAAATACATTTGCCATCACGGAACGCGTCATAGACGTCACTCCTCATTCGTTCACTGCGTTGCTGCATGTATCTAACAACGAAGACGATTGGCTCGCCAATGTATGGAATGCGCAAAGCGATCCCCACTCTGACGCCGAGCGTTTAAGATCGGTGATGGCAACTTTACCTCTGCAAGTTTGATAATTGATTTTTTAAATTCGATGATTTTTTCGTTCGAATTACCAAGTGCACAAAAATGAATTAATTTAGTTCGAAATATTTATAAAGAGATTTTCTAGGGAACTCGTAATAACTTTGAATTATAGAAAGGTTCGAAGTATCGCATGTTTCAATTAACGAGAGTAAACTGTAATAAACGGCCTGGTTGAATTTCCAAATGTTGAAAATGAAATTGTCAAAGCAGTAGTTGAGGTGCTCATACATAATGGTATGTTTTTACTGGTCTATTTGTTGTTGTTAAAGCTCGGCAGAGATATGATTGGTTCAAGGGCGCCTTTTTTTTAATTTATTCATTTTTTGATGGCCTGCTGCAGTGCAGAAGCAGTGCGTTATACGTACAACGCACGGACGATCGTTTATTGCATACAAAGCGCACGGCACCGGTATTGCGAGCGCTCGACAACAGGACGAATATTGCGGGGAATAGACCATAGCTAATTTGATAATCTTTAAACCATGGGGTGGAAAATTATAAAAAGTACCAGCAGGTAAATTGTAAGTATAATTTGTATTTAGTCAATGAAACTTAGATATTTTAAAACTAATAGAGTAATCAATAATCAACACATAACATAAATAATCAATACAATTCATGAAAGCTGTCTGTGCCGCCTGATTATACCCATAGATTTAAGTTTATGTTTATGTAATTTTACTTTTGGTGTACAATGAAGTTTATTCTATTCTATTCTAAGCCATCTTTATAGTTGTATCTGTCAGCTAAATAGTCAGCTATAATTTAACTGCTGATTAGTCATCCGAACAGACTCATTGTTTGTATTAATTTACAGAGTAGCTGGTGTGACTTTGCCCGAGTCAGAAACTTGAAACAGCACAACGGCATTTGGTCCCATTATCAAGTTTTTTGCATGGAATATTAATAATTTTTCTAAAATAAAATTAGCCAAGTTACTCCTTATGATCCCTAGAAAGTCCCATCAAAATCGGTTCAGTTGCTTCAGGTGGTCAAATGAGAGCCTATCAATAAAATTTTTTTTTTAATAAATTGCACTTTTGTGATAGGTATTGAATGTACATAATTTTATGTACAAAACTTAGTAAACAATAATATTTTGATATTACAAAAAGACACTTCAATTTTTTATTTAAATACTGTATAGATTTTAAGAGCCAATACATTTGAATATGGTGATTATTATGTCAAGAGACGATTTTAAGTCTTTTGTAATTTATGTTTGTTTAGTTTGTTAGTTTTGTTTATTAGTCTTTAAGATTTTAGAAAATAAGTGTTTTGGTCCTGCACTGTGAACTTATATTTTTAATTAAATAAATCCATAAATCAATGTTCATTTCATTAATGGGATCTCGTGAAATGAAAGCATGTGTCATTGCGACTGACTTGTAAGAGAACATACCTGAGTCAAACTTAATGAAATCCATGATCTTTGAAGATGCTATGTCAAGCTGTACAGAGTCATTGACCTTGATGAGTGGGTCAGGGTAGCGGATGGTGCGCCCGTCGTGCGTCACCAGGAACGGCACATTCTTGGGTCCCGTGGACACGCGCTTCACCTTGCACAACTTGTACTGCAACCAACACACATGCTGTATTGAATGCACTTGCTACATCGGTAGTAAAATGTGCACTTTCAAACAAAACCTCATTACCATAACCACCATTTAAATAATAGTGGTTATGGCTCTTCACATCAACACTTGACACAAATAAAATACTGGCCAATATAATAAAATGCACAAAATAATTAAGCAGTAGTAGTGAGTGTGCTTTTGTGTAAATCTAACCAACTTATTCCCCCTGCACTTAAGGAGCTAAGTTAACATTTTCATTAGGATCAAGGCCCAGCTAACCTTAGCTTCTTCAGGTGTGATGCGGTGAACTGTAAACCGTCCCTTCACATCATAGATGAGGCGGAACAGCTCATTGGTCTTCTCAATAGAAACAACATCTGCAACAAATGCAATAAATACTCAAGTTGGTTCTGCTTAGAAGTATCATAGAATCAAGTCAGTGAATCATCCAGCAGCCTGGAAGTATGCTCAGTTGTATGAAACTCCTTTTCGTTTCTCTTCTAAAGAATGTCTGATGAACAAAACTAAATTAAACACTCTCCATCTACGTAGAAACAAATGATTTTGACAAAAAATACAATCACTTGTACACATGTAAATTTCTCTGGTAGCTGGTATCTCTGGTAGGTGGGGTCAGTAGAAAAAGTGGTCATTAATTGAGATCTGGTACTAATAGCAAGTTCTGTCAAAGAATAAGAAATCAAGAGGACTCACCCATAAAGCCAGCAGGATAGGTGGGGTCAGTCCTCACTTTTCCATCCACCTTGATGAGGCGCTGCTTCACAATTTTCAACACTTCGTTACCGGTGAGTGCGTACTTCAGCCGGTTGCGCAGGAAGATGACTAGCGGCAGGCACTCGCGCAGCTTGTGCGGACCGGTCGACGGCCTCGGCGCGTACACGCCGCCCAACTTGTCCAACATCCATGCTTTGGGAGCGGCTAAGCGCTTCAAATGCTTTTTAGGTCCGCGTGCCTAGATACCATATCAAAATAATTAATACACCACGCAACGATTTGCATGTAAACTTAACCTGTACCTACCTATCGGAAACAAACTCTCACAAAGAATATTTCAATAATAGGTATGCAAGACCGAATTGATACAGAAACTTAATTTATATAATCGGATTTAAGCTGTTCTAGCATCAAATTGTAATAATATAAATAGAAATTTAATTTTAAACATCGGCACTAACAGAAAACAAAATAAATACTCAGTATCTAAAAATATTGTATGACTAAGTATAATTAAGCACTACACTCCTGATATAACGTTTTAAATTTGCTAAAGTATTTAGCAATTCCACGATTTATTCAGATTTTTAACAAAAATACACTACAAACTCACCATGTTGGACACAAAATTTAACAAGAAAGAAACGTCACTAATCTGTCAAATACTATATTACCAAAAAGTCATTTTTTTCTAAATGTGGAACAAAGGCTATTGGCACACCACGCCTCAAACTCTCATGTGTCCAGCCTAAAAAATCTATTTCCCTTAATTTAATTAAAAACGCTCTTTCTTAACAGTGTAATTTAAAGAATTACAAACTCACTAAAAATAGACTTACAAACTCACATAATACTACCACAGCTTCATAACTAAGCCCCTCGATCGCAATGACAAACTTTCTACACTGTACTTTCTACTTTGTACCAAAATTACTATTCCGCACGTTTGTTAATTTTTCATACACTTAACAGAAAATAATTATAAAACAGAAACAAATTGACACCATAAAAAGTGGGATTTTTGTTTTTAAATTATAGAGGCTAAGAATTTCAAAATTTAGATAATTCGACAAAAGGTTTTTTAATTACAAAAATGAGAAAGAACTCAAAGTACATACTATAATTAAATATTAAATTAACAATATATATTGGACACTACACTCGAAGTTTTGGACTTTACGTTTACCTGGGACACACGGGTCAAAAAACGTGACATTTATTAATGAAATTTTTTTTTTTTTTTCTAGCCCATACTGTCCCACTGCTGGGCAAAGGCCTCCCTCCACTCCTTCCAATGTTCCCGGTTTTGAGCCACCTCTTTCCAATTCCCAAGAAAGACATCCAAGTCATCCCGCCATCTCCTTCTTGGTCTGCCGCGGCCCCGTCGTGCAATTTCAGGGCACCAATTTTGCGTTTTACTGGCCCACCGCTCGGTAGGCATGCGGCAGACATGTCCAGCCCAGTCCCACTTAAGTTGGGCAGCCTTCTGAACTACGTTAATGAAATAGTACATAAAAAATTCAAAGGTAAAAAGTTATAGGTAGCGAGTAAATAGATTTGAAAATACAATATGTACTGTATTTTGACAGGTAAATAAAAACACAACCGGCTAAATGGGAATAGGTCTCGTGCACGGAGGGCTAGGTCCATGACGTAGGTGGACCGCGTTTATGTACCTACTTTTGGAACGAAGTTCCATATCGCGCGTTGTGAAAGGGGGCTAGACGGAAAAAATTCTCACGAAAAGTTGTACCGACACTTTTTGTTTTTTTTGGAACGAAGTTCCTTATTGTGCGTTGTGAAAGGGGGCTAGGCGGAAAAAATTCTCACGAAAAGTTGTACCGACACTTTTACTGTCAAAATGTAAATCCAAGATGGCCGCTGCAAGAAATTACCAACTTTTTCGTCATGGGTGTCGTTTTCATGGTTTTCGAGGGTGTTGAAACGGGTTCCCTACTTGATTTCGAAAGTTGATGATTCGATTTTTATTACATCGAACATGGTATGTCGACAATTCAGTTGTACGATGTTTTATTCCATCGATGCTTTATTGGTGCGGTGTAACGTTTGTGCGAAAAATTCTGTTGCGAAATACCCTACAGCGACTGCTTATTAGTTCGTTAATTTATTAGTTCGATAGTATGTCGGTTCGAAACGCCTACTGTTGTCCGCACTGGCGTGCCCGCCATATAAGCCAAAAAGCCCGGCTTGCCCTACCAAAACCTCACCTAATTCATAGAACACGACCAATCAATTAATTATCACAAAAATCTAAACTTTAAACTTCGCGCGCTTACGCGGTTACGCTAAGTTGCCACTGTGTTGTACGAAATTCAAAAATCATTCATAAGACGATACCAGGGCGAAGCGAGGATGCCATTCTGAGCGAAATCTCTCCGATCTCACTCTAACACTTAACAAAAGAAAGAGATGAACACTAATGTGTTGTTGTCTTTTTCTGCCTCAAAGGCTTTTATGAGGCTTTATCTTCTATCTCTACTTTTGATATAAAAACGTCAAATTTTGAGTGTGTGTGGGTGTGATTTGTTATTGTGTGCAAATGCTCGTCGAACATTTTGTTCTAAAAAAAAGCTGGGCTTTGGTAAATTTATGAATGGTTTGACAAATTTTTACGCATATTTTAATACGAGGCGCCCTCTATGACGCGTAAAGTTGTACGAACTAAAAAGTACTCAGTTCTTTGCTTTGATCGGTTATCGTGTTGTACGTAATTATTGTTTTGATAGTTTTTTTTTGTTTTCCGTCATTTAACAGTTTATGAATTCGGAAACTATACTTGTGGTTGTGTGTGGATATTATTATGTGTGGAATTGATATTGGCCAGGTAGGGGGTTTGAGTTTTAAAGATAAATATAATATTATAACTTTACTATTTTGAATATTTCTCAGAAAAGTTAATAACAATGCTTGGAATACATCAGGTATGACTCAAATAACTTCGCGAGTGCCATGAAAATTCTCAAAAGTACTTGAACGCTGTTATTTCATTCTTTATTTTTGGTAAACCGCCAAAAGAAAGTTGGTTCTCTTTCTCGACAGTTAAGTGATAAGTGTGTTTTAAAAAAGCGAACAACGAAAAGCTACCGCTGTTTCAATTGTGAGTATTTGCCAATAATATTACATATTATTATAAAGAGCAATTAGTGTTTGAAACACCAAGATTTCAAAAAAAAATATGTATTAGTTACACATTCATAACTAGGCGTTGGCGTCAAAAAAGTAAAATTGGATCAGTTTCTAGTACTCGGTTGTTTTATTTCACACTCAACTCAACCTTACATTAGATATTCATTAAGTTCAAATTAATCGTTTTAAAGTATTGGCTGACCATCCCGGCCGGCCGGCACTCGACAACAAGAGCAGCTTTCCGAATTATCTTTGATTGCAATTGAAAATCAGCTGTTGGTAGAATTAAAACGTTCACAAACTTTTTACGCTGGTGTAAGTAATAAAATCATTTTTAAATAAATATAGACAATTTGAATTAGAATACAATTTTTTTTTTTCTATTCATGTATTCAAACTTCACGATTATTGTTATGATGATAAAGTTGTTGTGATGAAGCTTTTGTTATCATTATTTATTACTTACTATTAACATTATATTTGTATAGTAGTGTAGCAATTCAGAAAAATCAGCATTACTGCACTGATGACACGTGGTAGCACGAGATTTTTTTTAATAGGTAAGTAGTAGTTAGGTCCAGATTCCTTGGCTTGCCCCCTGTAAAGGCATCAGGCACGCCACTGGTTGTCCGTGAAATTTAATTATAATCTTATTTAAACGTTAAGGAAATACATTAAATACCATACATCATCTTCACGTCTACTTTCGTAAAAGAGGTAGACAGGTAACAATTTCACCACATTTAGCTGCATAAGCCAAAGATAACGTAGACAATATCAGTGTATTAATGTTTTGTTTATTTCATGTTCTATAGATGCTGATTATGTCCAAGTTTATATTTTTTTTTTATTTTGTTGTATGTTTTTTTATTAAAATAAAACATTTAAATGAGTATTTTAGGTGTTGTTAATTTATTTTAGGTATTAGAAAACGGAAGCAGGAGGATTTAAAAAAAACTTAGAGTGCCTCAGTATCTTTCTTTTCCATGCATATCGAAATAGACGATTGAGGTATGACAGTTTTGGCTTTTGAGGGTACCAGGCGATTGGCTAGCAACCGGACACTGATATTGTCTACGTTATCTTTAGCTTATGCAGCTAAACGTGGTGAAATTGTTACCTGTCTACCTCATTTTACGAAAGTAGACGTGAAGATGATGTATGGTATTTAAGAGCACGGCGACAGTTGAATTTTTCATACAAACGTAATACCACGCTCATTTGCAATTGGAGTATATTTCCAACATATTATGATGTTATTCGGTTATAGACGATACTTATCTAGGTTCCTACATCTTTCTTTTTAAAAAAAACTTGCCTAAAACGAAATTAAAGCGAATTATAATTCGCACTTTTTTACAACGTAAATGGCATGTTTTCATTTGGCTTTTCCTGTATTAAAAATAACAAAATGTCAAATATTCTCAATGTAGGAACACAGATTGTATTATCAATTTACAAATGATAGAAAACAAATTGGAAAAACATTAAGTTTTCATTCATCATTTTTGGTATTACGAAACACGTCCAATTTATCGCAAATTTCCAAGAGTTACTAGTGCTATCGCGGCAAGCGGGATGTCAGTGTCATTGTGTGCGTGCTGTCATTACTTCAGTTGCGTTCATAGGTCGAGTTATAAATTTTATTGTAATATTTTTGACACTATTGACTTAAATAAAATAGTACGTAAGCATTTAAAGTTTAATAAAAGGAATACAGAACTCTTGAGGACATGTCAGACTTTAGCTGACTAAAAGCGCCGTCAAAAACCCCTTAAAAAAAAGAGTAAAAAAAAAAGCGCCGTTGACGATTTGGGTTCGGTCCAGATGGTTACCGGATGGCTGGACGGCGATTCCAAGCCCAGGGTGGCTAGAAATCTGGGTCGAGATCCTGGCTGCTGGGGCGTCAGGGTATTCCCTCGTCCATGCGGCCGCCTTCTTCGCTAGCATTACTGTTTCGCAAAAGAGGGCTCGGCGCGAGAGGTCGTTGCCACCGATGGCCCCCACGAGAACGCGGCGGTGTTCCGCCTAAACGGGGCACATATGTACATCTCCACCGTATGCTCCACCGTATCCTTCAGACCGTCCACACAATGGTGATAACCAGGCGTTTCTTCCGCCTAAATCCGACGCAGGAGCCTCCCGTACTTGCCATGTCCGGTGAGTATTTGCGTTACGACAGTCGCTGAGATCCTGCCGGAACTGTCTGCCTTACAGCGACTTGTCGTGGCAGCGGAATTTCGCCCCAGGGTTGCATCTCCACGTGTAAATCATGCTTATGCGTGCAAAGGACTATTGCCTCCACATTCCATGGTAGCAAGCCTGCAGGAAACCATGCAGGTATATTGCAGGAAACCGTGCTTTGTCTTTGTACCATTAGGATGGCTATAACTCCCTGGCATGCGTTCAGCTTGGCAACTGATCACTTTCGCAGCGACGGCGCTCCATAAAGGGCCATGGACCGAACGATGCCTGCGTAGAGCCTCCAGCAGGAGGCGTCTGGACACCCCAGGTTGGACAGGAGCCGCTTGAGTGCTTCAGTCTAATCCAGTTTGAAAGAAAGAAAGAAAGAAAAATAATTTATTTGGTACAGCACAAGGCGCAACACAAAATAAACAATAAGTAACACGTTTGGGAACCAGACGTCGGAAGTGCTCCTCAAAATACCATCGACTGTCGAGGACGAGTCCCAGATACTTGTAAACTTTTATTGTAATTTGGGAAACCGGCGGTGGCTCGTTCCGAGGGCCATGAAAACACATGCTCTCGGACTTGTGCAGTGCCACCTCGAGTCCCAACTGCTGGATCCTCTTCACGACTGTTGCAACTCTGCGTTGCGGTTCAGGACAGGGAGCAGGGTTCTTGCAAGTGAGCCTGTGGCTAATTGGCAGCGGAGATGGGAGCAGGAAGAGAAGGCGATGGAACTTCATCGATTCCTCCCTGACGTGGCGGTTAGGCTCAAGGCAACTTGGGTCGAGCCGGACTACAAAGTCTTGCAGATCCTGACTGGACATGGATATTTCTGGAAGAAACTGTATGATATGCGGTTATGTGAGGTTAGCGTGTGCTATTGCGGTGATGAGGACGAAAATTTTGATCACGTTCTGTGGCGATGCCCCCCTTATGACGAACAGCGACGAAATGTGATGGACGGGATCACTCGCTTGGATGAGAGACCGGCTTACTACTGCAATCTCATGGCCTCAAAAGAGTTCGAACACGAATGGCACAGACTAAGGAGTAAGCAAGCAGCGAACCCGTACTGTGTGTTTGTCTTACCCACGTGAGGGGGGACCGTTAGTACGCCGCCCCAGGATGGGGAGAAAGGCAACATGGGGACAAGACGAAGAAATTTGTAAAGGAGTCAAGAAGCGGCTGCGGTGATAGCGCGCTCATATTTATATGGGTGGGCTGTGTCCGCAGCCGTCTCATTTCGATTCGGCCCATATGACATGATGTCGGTGGGGCCAAGGCTGGTTGGAGGTTGTTGCAACCCTGCGTTCCGCTAGTTCGACCGCCGCCTGTTACGACTCTCCCTTCGTTAGGATCAGCGTGTCGTCTGTATAATAGACCACGCTGACCCCGTTGGGGAGGTCACATAGCACATAGTATGTAAATATGGCTACAAAAAACGGTGACATAAAAATATAAACTACACTACAACTAGTGGCGGAGCCATGAGCGGATGAGAATGCTCCCCTTTTGACGGGAATAGAGCGTTCATCACACTCTTCATAAACAGGGGCTGGTACTCTGTGTCAGCGGGGGAGCCCAGGTACGGAGCTTGTTACGCACCATTTCGTAGGGTCGTCCCCACGGGTCTCTGTCCAGAGTCCCCAGCTACACGTCGCGGGCCTCCAGTTTGGCCAGCCGTATCTCCGCTCTGAGGGTGCGCTTCGCTGTTCTTTATTCCTCGTACGCACCTGGTACGGGTGGAGCCGGATCTTGCGGATGGCCAGTTTGGCTTTTGCAGGGAGCGCTCTATTTGGACCCCGGTATTACCAGGTGCCGGTCTACCTCATTCGTGTGATCGAGGCCTACCTGAAAGACAGGTTCATTATCTGCCCCGCTCACCGTGGAGAATGGAAACGCCGAGAGATGTCGTGCGGTGTTCCCCAAGGATCGGTACCAAGATATGGGTCGGACTGTTTTTGGTACTTGTCCTCGACAGCCGTTGGAATTTCGAAGAACACTTCGGACGTCTGGCTCCCAAACTGGACCGGACTGGGGCTGCCCTGAAGCGGCTCCTACCCAACATAGAGGTCCTTAGCCCTTTGCCGGAGGCTCCACGCAGCATTGTTTGGTCCATGGCTCATTACGGAGCGCCGGTGTTGGCCCCATTGCTGTGAAAGCGACCGGGGGCAAAGCTGAACGCATCCCAGAGGATCATGGCCATCCAAATGGTGCGGGGATACCGCACGTTCTCCAGCGAAGCGACGAGCCTCCTTGCTGGTCTGCCACCATGGGATCTAGAGGCAACAGTCCTTGCACGCATGCACAATTTGCGCATGGAGTTGCAACGCCGGGGTAAAAAACCACTGACGAAGGCGGTCAGAGTACCGGCGGGATCTCGGGGCAAGCCATAATTATGGCGATAAATCCAATCTTTGAGGAGTGGGTGAATAGACGTGGAAACATCCTCACCTTCCGCATGACGACACCTCACCTCGTGGTAAGTTCGGAAGAAACGCCTGGCTGTCATCATTGTGTAGACCGCCCGGAGGACAGGGTGGAACATACGGCGATGGTATGCTCCACTCAGGCGGAGCACTGCCGCCGCGCTGTGTACTCGTGGGAGTGACTCTGGTACAAGCCATGGACCGGAATGTGTAGGAATGGCAGGTGGTCGGCTCCTTCTACGAAGCAGTTATGCTAGCAAAGGAGACAGTCGTACACGTGAGGGAACATCATTCCTCACGCCCCAGCCACCGGGATCCTGATCCCTTTTTCCAGTCACCGTAGGCGCAGGGTTGCGGACGGCGAGCAATTTGTATCTCTCCGTCCGGCCGTCCGGTAAGCGTCCGTACCGAGCTCGAGACGTCGATGTTGCATAGTGTTCCACTCGCATCTCGAGGACATGTCAGCAAAACCGTAGGGGCCCAGCAGGTTCGAAGTCTACTGAGGCCAAGGGTTGAGCGAAAGAGAACATCGGGGCCTTGAAACGAAAGAACAGTTTTCATTTCCCTAAAAGTCTGACACTAAAAGAGCGGCAGAAGTCATTGAATAATTTCCCACCTATGAAAAAAGCTCTCGCCTCCATAACATTTTCTGATTTGACCACAAGAAGACCACCTTGGGCACGCCACAATTATGGCAGTAAGTCCCCTCTTGGAGGCATGGCTGGAAAGACCTCACGGCGCGGGCGTCCTCACCTTCCGCATGACGCAGGTTCTCACCGGACACGTAAGTTCGGTAGGTTCGGGCTGTACCGGATTCGTACGGAAGTGACGCCCGAGTGTCGCCACTGTGCGGAACGCCCGGAGGACACGGTGGAGCACGCAGTGGAGGTGTGCCGCTTAGGCAGAGCATCGCCTTGCCCTCGTGGAGGTGATCGGCGGCGGCGATCTCTCGTGCCAGACTGGTACAGGCCATGGTTCGGAGCGAGGAGGATCAGTGGCAGGCAGTCGCCTCCTTCTGCAAAGCAGTAATGCTAGCAAAGGAGGAGGCCGACCGTATCAGGCAACGGCGCTCACAGCCGCTGCCGGGATTCCGATCCCAATTTCCGGCCACCGTAGGCGCGGGCTTGCGGACGGCGAGCAATCGGTAGCTCGCTGTCTGACCGTCCGGTAACTGTCCGGATCGAGCCCAAGTCATCGACTGCGCGAACTGTTCCCGTGCGCCTCAAGGAGTTGTCAGCAACAGAAGGGGTCCAACCGGGTCGAAGCCTACTGGGGCCAGGGTTAGCTCCGAAAGGTAGCTCAGCCCCGGTACGAAAGACAACGAAGGAACAGGAGTGGGTTTTTAGTCAGTAAAAGTCTGACACTATCTCCCGCTCCACCCAAGAGCGGGGAATATCATTAGATGATTTTCCCACCGTAAAAAAAGACCACCTTTGTATGACATATCTGCTATTGTTATCATAATATGTTGAGATATTGGCGCGGTAATAAAATTTCCAAAAAACGCATTACTAGTTCGTACGTTCACAAACAATTCCCGAAGTATTCGGCAAAAATAAAACAAATAATGAATATACCTCATTTTACTAACAATAAATTGTAAGACGCTCACATACACACACACAGCTGCACTCCGTCACTTGTTTTTGTCAAACAGAGATAGCTATATTCCACGAACGAATTTTGAATACGCGTCAACTTGCAGTTGCGAGTGACATTCGCCGGCCTCTTAATGTATTTCCTTAACCTTTAAATAAGATTATAATTAAATTTCACGGACAACAGTAGGCGTTTCGAACCGACATACTATCGAACTAATAAATTAGCGAACTAATAAGCAATCGCTGTAGGGTATTTCGCAACAGAATTTTTCGCACAAACGTTACATCGCACCAATAAAGCATCGATGGAATAAAACATCGTACAACTGAATTGTCGACATACCATGTTCGATATAATAAAAATCGAATCATCAACTTTCGAAATCAAGTAGGGGGAACCCTTTGAAACCGATGGTACTGTCAAAATGTAAATCCAAGATGGCGGCTGCAAGAAATTATCAAATTTTTCGTTATGGGTGTCGTTTTCATGGTTTTCGAGGGTGTTGAAACCGATGGTACTGTCAAAATATAAATCCAAGATGGCGGCTGCAAGAAATTATCAAATTTTCCGTCATGGGTATCGTTTTCATGGTTTTCGGGGGTGTTGAAACCGATGGTACTGTCAAAATATAAATCCAAGATGGCGGCTGCAAGAAATTATCAAATTTTCCGTCATGGGTGTCGTTTTCATGGTTTTCGAGGGTGTTGAAACCGATAGAACTGTCAAAATGTAAATCCAAGATGGCGGCTGCAAGAAATTATCAACTTTTTCGTCATGGGTGTCGTTTTCATGGTTTTCGAGGGTGTTGAAACCGATGGTACTGTCAAAATATAAATCCGAGATGGCGGCTGCAATAAATTATCAAGTTTTTCGTCATGGGTGTCGTTTTCGTGGTTTTCGAGGGTGTTGAAACCGATTGTACTGTCAAAATGTAAATCCAAGATGGCGGCTGCAATAAATTATCAACTTTTTCGATATGGGTGTCTTTTTCATGGTTTTCGAGGTTGTTGAAGCCGATAGTACTGTCAAAATGTAAATCTAAGATGGCGGCTGCAAGAAATTATAACTTTTCTGTCATGGGTGTCGTTTTCATGGTTTTCGAGGGTGTTGAAACCGATAGTACTGTCAAAATATAAATCCAAGATGGCGGCTGCAAGAAATTATCAAATTTTTCGTCATGGGTGCGTTTTCATGGTTTTCGAGGGTGTCAAAACCGATAGTACTGTCAAAATATAAATCCAGAAGGCGGCTGCAAAAAAATATTAAATTTTTCGTCATGGGTGTCGTTTTCATGGTTTTCGAGGGTGTTGAAACCGATAGTACTGTCAAAATATAAATCCAAGATGGCGGCTGCAATAAATTATCAACTTTTTCGATATGGGTGTCGTTTTCATGGTTTTCGAGGGTGTTGAAACTGAGAGTACTGTCAACATATAAATCCAAGATGGCGGCTGCAAAAAATATTAAATTTTTCGTCATGGGTGTCGTTTTCATGGTTTTCGAGGGTTTGAAACCGATAGTACTGTCAAATTATAAATCCAAGATGGCGGCTGCAAGAAATTATCAAATTTTCCGTCATGGGTGTCGTTTTCATGGTTTTCAAGGGTGTTGAAACCGATAGTATTGTCAAAATGTAAATCCAAGATGGCCGCTGCAAGAAATTATCAAATTTTTCGTCATGGGTGTCGTTTTCATGGTTTTCGAGGGTGTTGAAACCGATAGTACTGTCAAAATATAAATCAAAGATGGCGGCTGCAAGAAATTATCAAATTTTTCGTCATGGGTGTCGTTTTCATGGTTTTCAAGGGTGTTGAAACCGATAGTATTGTCAAAATGTAAATCCAAGATGGCGGCTGCAATAAATTATCAATTTTTTCGTCATGAGTGTCGTTTTCATGGTTTTCGAGGGTGTTGAAACCGATGGTACTGTCAAAATGTAAATCCAAGATGGCGGCTGCAAGAAATTATAAAATTTTTCGTTATGGGTGTCGTTTTCATGGTTTTCGAGGGTGTTAAAACCGATGGTACTGTCAAAATATAAATCCAAGATGGCGGCTGCAAGAAATTATCAAATTTTCCGTCATGGGTATCGTTTTCATGGTTTTCGGGGGTGTTGAAACCGACGGTACTGTCAAATTATAAATCCAAGATGGCGGCTGCAAGAAATTATAAAATTTTTCGTCATGGGTGTCGTTTTCATGGTTTTCGAGGGTATTGAAACCGATAGTACTGTCAAAATATAAATCCGAGATGGCGGCTGCAAGAAATTATCAAGTTTTTCGTCATGGGTGTCGTTTTCGTGGTTTTCGAGGGTGTTGAAACCGATTGTACTGTCAAAATGTAAATCCAAGATGGCGGCTGCAATAAATTATCAACTTTTTCAATATGGGTGTCTTTTTCATGGTTTTCGAGGTTGTTGAAGCCGATAGTGCTGTCAAAATGTAAATCTAAGATGGCGGCTGCAAGAAATTATAACTTTTCTGTCATGGGTGTCGTTTTCATGGTTTTCGAGGGTGTTGAAACGGATAGTACTGTCAAAATATAAATCCAAGATGGCGGCTGCAAGAAATTATAAAATTTTTCGTCATGGGTGTCGTTTTCATGGTTTTCGAGGGTGTCGAAACCGATAGTACTGTCAAAATATAAATCCAAGATGGCGGCTGCAAAAAATTATTAAATTTTTCGTCATGAGTGTCGTTTTCATGGTTTTCGAGGGTGTTGAAACTAATAGTACTGTCAAAATATAAATCCAGAAGGCGGCTGCAAAAAAATATTAAATTTTTCGTCATGGGTGTCGTTTTCATGGTTTTCGAGGGTGTTGAAACCGATAGTACTGTCAACATATAAATCCAAGATGGCGGCTGCAAAAAAATATTAAATTTTTCGTCATGGGTGTCGTTTTCATGGTTTTCGGGGGTGTTGAAACCGATAGTACTGTCAAATTATAAATCCAAGATGGCGGCTGCAAGAAATTATCAAATTTTCCGTCATGGGTGTCGTTTTCATGGTTTTCAAGGGTGTTGAAACCGATAGTATTGTCAAAATGTAAATCCAAGATGGCCGCTGCAAGAAATTATCAAATTTTTCGTCATGGGTGTCGTTTTCATGGTTTTCGAGGGTGTTGACACCGATAGTACTGTCAAAATATAAATCAAAGATGGCGGCTGCAAGAAATTATCAAATTTTTCGTCATGGGTGTCGTTTTCATGGTTTTCAAGGGTGTTGAAACCGATAGTATTGTCAAAATGTAAATCCAAGATGGCGGCTGCAATAAATTATCAATTTTTTCGTCATGAGTGTCGTTTTCATGGTTTCGAAGATGTTGAAATAGTGCTGTCAAAATGCACATAAAATAGGATAGTATGTTTTAGTTATATTGTATTGGCTAGATGGAAAAAAATCTCACGAAAAGTTGTAACGACACTTTTTGCTATAGTAAGCTATTGTAAGCCGTGCGGCGTGCGCATGTTTCTCTGTCTCTCTCTCTCTTATAGAAAGCAAGCCAGAACGGAACTTCGTTCCATCCGGGTGTCCCTTGACACCTCAGTAGTTTTTTTTTATTTGTATTTATTATCATAAAAATTAATTAATAACTTGTGACTTGACCACGATTATGTGACGTGGCTGCTCTTAAGTGGCTATCCAACCTTGGAGGTCCAGACGCCCCTTGCCGAGGCTCTACACTCTCTGTTTTACATGAGCCCCAGCATTTGCTGAGCATTGGCCGTTTTGCGCGGATGTGACGCATATCTTACTTACGTGCTACTTTAAGTCGATATTGTTATTTATTTTGTTTTAAGGTATGCGCCATGTTTGACGTGAATAAACACTTTTTCTTTCTTTCTTATACGCGGCAATCGTTCGGTCCATGGCCCAATATGGGGCGCCAGTGTGGGTGCCGTAGCTGCGTCAGCAACCGAAGGCCCAGCTGAACGCATGCCAGAGGGTCATGGCAATACGGATGGTGCGGGGATACCGTACGGTTTCCCACGAAGCGGCGAGCCTCCGTGCTGGCCTGCCACCATGGGACCTGGTGACAACAGTCCTTGCACACATGCACAATTTGCGCATCGAGATGCAACGCCGGGGCGAAAGTCCGCTGCCGCGACAAGTCACGGCATGGCGGACAGAGCTCCGGTGGAATCTCATGGTGAAATGGCGTCAGCGACTATCGCAACCCAGTGCTGGGCAAGCCACAATTATGGCGGTAAGTCCCCTTTGTGAGGCGTGGCTGGAAAGACCTCATGGCTTCCTCACCTTCCGCATGACACAGGTTCTCACCGGATATGGTAAGTTCGGGCGGTTCCTGCACCGCATTCGTGCGGAAATGACGTGCGGGTGTCGCCACTGAGCGGAACGCCCGGAGGACACGGTGGAGCACACAGTGGAGTTGTGCCCCATTTGAGCAGAGCATCATCGTGCCCTTGTGAGGGCGATCGGCGGTGGCGATCTCTCGCGCCGGGCCTTGGTACAGGTCATGGTCCGGAGCGAGGAGGAGTGGCAGGCTGTCGCCTCCTTCTGCGATGCAGTAATGCTAGCAAAGGAGGGGGCGGACCGCATCAGGCAACAGCGCTCACAGCGTCCCCAGCCGCCGCCGCCGGGATTCCGATTTCCGGCCACCGTAGGCGCGGGCTTGCGGACTGCGAGTAATGGGTAGCTCGCTGTCTGACCGTCCGGTACCTGTCCAAGTCGTCGACGGCGCGCTCTATTCCCGCGCGCCTCAAGGAGTTGTCAGCAACAGCAGGGGCCCAGCCGGGCCGAAGCCTACTGCGGCCAGGGTATTCGAAAGGGAAACTCGTCCCCGGTACGAAAGGCAAGAAGGAACGGGGTAGGTTTTTTAGTCAGTAAGAGTATGACACTATTTCCCGCTGCGCCCAAGGATCTGTCATTTGGATGATTTTACCCACCAAAAAAAATGCATGACTATGTGACCCCCCCCCCCCCCTGGCGCCAAAGCTGGATCCGCCCTTGAGGGTTCTGTATCATTATCTAGATACAAATTACAGACACTATATATCTAAGCAAAAAAATACAATCCTTGTACGAGAAACCAATAAATAGATACTAATTAATAATATTGTACAAAGTTTATTACACGACTAAAAAAGGAGTGTTATGTTTTCAGGTTTCATTTATGTGTGCATGTATGTTTTTTTTATTCCACCATAACTTCTAAAGACTCTATTGATTTAAATAAATGGGGCATCGTTAGAATCCTTGCATCATCCCGAATCCCGTGTAACATAGGCTATAGAAAAAATTTAGAAATGCAATGTAGTGGGTATTATAATTACCATTTGGTATGCTTACATAACAAACTATACTGCATGACATGTTTTAATTTAAAAAAAACCGGCCAAGAGCGTGTCGGGCCACGCTCAGTGTAGAGTTCCGTAGTTTCCCGTCCGTCACAATAAGTGTACCCACTTATGAGTTTAAAAAATGCTTGCATATATGATTATACTACAAACTTAGTCCAGAAATTATTTTGTAGAACCTTTTTGTCTTTTTTGTACAAAAACTGTTCTTTCCATCAAGTTCAAAATGATTTTCCTAGAAAGTCCTTATAAAGTTCTACTTTTCAGATTTTTTTCATATTTTCTAAACTTATGGTTCAAAAGTTAGAGCGATTATTTCCGAAATTATTGACATTATCAAAAAATGATTTTAGTAAACCCCTATTCATTTTTAAATACCTATCCAACAATATATCACACGTTTGGGTTAAAATTTAAAAAAAAATCACTTCCCACTTTACATATAGGGGGGCTACCCTAATAAAACATTTTTTTCCAATTTTTATTTTACCACTTTGTTGGCGTGATTGATATACATATTGGTACCAAATTTCAGCTTTCTAGTGCTAACGGTCACAGAGATTAAGCGAGGACGGACAGACAGACAGACAGACAGACAGACGGACAGACAGACATGGCGAAACTATAAGGGTTCCTAGTTGACTACGGAACCCTAAAAATAAAACATCACTAAAAGGTTTAAAATAAAATAAAAATTTAAAAAAAACATAACTGCCATGTCAAAAAAATTAACTGAAAGCAAAAAACAAGATTTTTCTGGAGATTAGTTCGGGGGACTTTTTATTTAAGAAAGTATTTTACTTGTGTTAGCAATTTTTATAATTGTTTAAAAGCTATGATTATTTTCTATGCTAGCAACATTAAAATGTATTTTTTGTACTGACAACAAAAATGGACTGCGACTAGTCATGGAGGTAGTACTGAATAGTTTTTAAAAACAGCGCGTCCCGCGCTGTGCGGGCAGTCCATTTTTCGTTCTCGGAGAGGATAACATCTAAGAAGAATTGCTGTACCTACGTAGTTCTGTAAAAGTTAGTGCTAAGATTCCGAATCAGTTCTAATTAATTATTGTTAAAGTTGTGATATCAAAACTAAGGAATACAAGTGAGTACATTACTGTTACTGTTTTATTTGCATCACCTTTGCCCGCTAAGATAACCAGGTAATTTTAGTTGATTTTGTCAAAAGATTACATCTCAGAAGTGGGATAAGCGAGTCGTTATTCAAAATGCATTCGTTTATCCTGCCCACAAGTATATTTTTTTTTCTTGTAACTTTTTGTTTGTGAAAATACCTACATAAAATTTAATACAAAGAAATTGTAACGTATTAGTAATATACGAGAAGATACCGTTATAAATGTTACAATGTTTGTTTTTTATCTTGATGAAAAATAGCATCTATACGGGCACAGTGATGACAATATAGGTAATTTTGATAAACGTGTACTTGTGTTGATTTGAATTTATCTCATTTGTTGTATGATTTAAAATATCTAACTTGTCATGGTAACAACACCACACGTGCCTAGCCAGGCTTACTCCCTGGAGGTGCAACAACACCACACGTGCCTTGCCAGGGCTACTCCCTGGAGGTGCAACAACACCACACGTGCCTTGCCAGGGCTACTCCCTGGAGGTGCAACAACACTACACGTACAATGCCAAGGACACATAACTTCTAAACGGTTGTAACATCTGTATAAAATTGCTTTCTTATATAACTATCATATAATAAACTGTACCCTGTAAGGTTTATGGACGTAACAGGGCGCTACGCGATTTAAGTTTTTCTTACATTACAGAAATGAATACTCGATTGTCTCGTAGTCGCGATAAGCGTCGACCCTCGCAACATTCATTAAGGAGCCGCAGTCGGTACACACCGATGTACAACGGTGGCACCAACTGTCGGCCATACAGCCACAAGGATCACATGCTGGGAGGGCGGGATGATCACCGGTCCCGCAGCCGTACTGGTCACCAGTCCAGTGGTGGTCGTGCTCGTTACCGGTCCTGCAGCCGTGACAGTCGCCGGTCTCGCGGCCGTGATAGTCGCCGGTCTCGCAGCCGCGATGGTCGCTGGTCTCGCGGGCGTGATGGCCGCCGGTCTCGCGACCGTGATGGTTGCCGGTCTGGCAGTTGTGGTGGCCACTGGTCCCAAAGCCCTGCTGGTCATCCACCTCGAAGCCGTGCTGTCAGCCGTTCATGCGACCGTGCGAGTCATCAGCCACGCCTCAAATCGCACGGTCGTGTGACAAGCCGGTCGGACAACCACACGGGGCGTTCTTCACAGGACCATACTGGGATTGAGGAACCAGTACATACCGAAGATACACGTAAGTCTGAACCACCTGTAAACTTTGTCACAGATAAATTGTCACCATTGTTAAAAGCGTTAAAATCAAAGGACCATACGGAATCATTAGATAAATTAGGCAATATGCATAACACTATTCCCGAGTTTGATCCATGCCAAAAGGAGCAAACTATGTTAATGTGGCTGCACAAGGTTAACGAATGTGCAACTATATATGGGTGGACTGAGAAACAATTAATACATTTTGCTCTTCCTAAATTACGAGGGGTGGCTCAGCGATGGTATCAAGGTCAATCATCTGTTCTATTCACATGGGAAGAATGGCAAGCAAAATTACAATCAGCATTCCCGTCTGAAGAAAATTATGGGCAAACTCTATGCGATATGTTAGCTAAACGGGCTCGGTTCGGCGAGTCGCTTGAAATGTATTTTTATGATAAATTGGCTATGGTAAATAGGTGTGGTATAATAGGAAAACGTGCTGTTGATTGTATACTTCATGGGATAGATGACCGATCCGTTAGGTTAGGAGCGGAAGCAGTGCAATATGATGACCCTGACAAACTATTGGCTTACCTAAGAAATGCTAGAAACATAAAAAATAGTTCTGATCGTAAAACAATGTCCAAGGGTCATAATATTGGCAAAACTTCTGGAAATTTATCAAAAATGACAAACAAGGATCAACGTTGTTATAATTGTAAACAGGAAGGTCATATGTCGGGTCGGTGCCCATTACCTATAAAGAGATGCGCTAAATGTCAAAGAATAGGTCATGATAAAGATCAATGTTTTACAAAATCTGCGATTGAAAATAAAAATGTCAGTAAAGTAGACATTCCAAAGCATAACAATGTTGGTGATAAATATAACAAAATTGCTTATATCAATAACCTCCCGTTTGATGCGTTTATAGATTTCGGTAGTGAATGTTGTATGATTAGATTGTCTGATTTTAAGAATATAGGTGCTACGTTTGACACGGGCACCTTAACACACCTTAGAGATTTTGGCAACTCTCTCATTCAGGTTTTAGGGAAACACCGTGTGAATATTAAGGTCGACGAAGTCGAAGCGGAAGTTGAATTACTCATCGTCCCTGACTATGCAATGCATGTGCCCTTAATGATTGGTCAGACTTTTACAGAGCAACGTCATATAACCGTATTCAAAACTAGTGACAGTTTAACTATGTTACATACTACGGATGATTTGATTATGAATCATAAAATCGAAATGTTTTGTAAAAGTGACCAATCGGTCTCTGGTGTCTCGTTAGTAGAGATTTATACCGATCCATCTTTTGAGGGTGAAGTATACGTTGAAGGTGGGTTGCGGTTCCAGTCGGACACTAGGTTTTCTGTGCCCTCGGGCCTATTTAGTTTAGCAAAGGGCGGCACTGGCCTGATAGCGTTAAGTGTTCCAGGGGATAAAGTAGTCAGCTTTAAAAAGGGGAACCTACTTGCACGAGGTCTAGTCGCCCGGGAAGTTAACCTCACTACAAATTTAGTACAGGTGTCTAAAGTTGTAGAACCACTTCCATTAATTACTACTGATGAGGTTAAAATAGGTGACGTCACTTCCACTGAACAGAATCATTTATTGTCGTTGTTGAATAGATATAGGCAATGTTTTGCTTTCAATTTGGCGGAACTAGGTACTACGTCGATAGGAGAAATGTCTATAGAACTAAACGATAGCGAACCTGTTGTGTACAGACCCTACAGGCTGGCTATCAAGGAAAAGGAGGTGGTGAGACAGATGGTTAACGAACTTCTAGAGAACGACATAATCAGCCCCTCTACCTCCGCCTACGCCAGCCCGGTAGTTCTGGTTCGTAAGAAAACAGGAGACTATCGTTTATGTATCGATTATCGAGCACTTAACAAACGAACAATCAAGGAAAACTATCCCATGCCATTGATTGACGATCAGTTGGATGTTCTTGCTGGTCATCAATTTTATACTACGCTTGATTTGGCTTCAGGATATTATCAGGTCCCCATACGTGAAGCAGACCGATATAAAACGGCTTTTGTTACTCCGGATGGGCACTTTCAATTTAACCGAATGCCCTTTGGCCTTGCAAATGCCCCAGCGATCTTTCAACGGATTATGAATCAGGTGCTAGGGTCCGCCCGACATAGAGAGGCACTAGCATATCTAGATGATGTTATAATTCCGGCTGAAAACTTTTCTGAGGGCATGTGTAGGTTAGAACACATTTTGAAACTTTTCTCGGACGCAGGGTTAACTCTTAATCTCTCAAAATGTCTGTTCTTTGCACGCACGGTAGATTACCTAGGTTTTGAGGTGTCTAGTGATGGCATCAGGCCTGGATCTAGAAAGGTAGAGGCAGTTGAGAAGTTCCCTGTGCCTAAAAATCAACATAATGTACGCCAGTTCTTGGGTTTAGCTAGCTTCTTTCGGCGGTTTGTGCCAGGTTTCTCCATTATTGCAAAGCCACTGACGCACCTTCTAAAGAAGGATGTGTCTTGGATATGGGGGCCCGAGCAGGAGTCTGCGTTTAGGTCTCTGCAGCAGAAGTTGGTTGAAAAACCAACTTTGGCTCTGTATGACCCCCACGTTGAAACTGAGCTTCATACTGATGCCTGTAAAATCGGCATTGGGGGAATTTTGTTACAAAGAGGCAAGAACCGGGATCTAAGAGCTGTTGCATATTTTAGCAGGCAAACCTCTCCCGAGGAGCAAAATTACTCTTCGTATGATTTAGAAACTTTGGCAGTTGTATCTGCCCTCCAGAAGTTTCGAGTATATCTTATTGGTCTTCATTTTAAGGTAGTCACGGACTGTAATTCTTTGCGAGCAACATTCCAAAAAAGAGACATGGTCCCGCGAGTAGCTCGATGGTGGGAGCAGATGCAAGAATTTAATTTTAGCATCGAATATAGGGCCGGTACTGCGATGGCACACGTTGACGCACTTAGTCGCAATCCTGTCCCAGGTTCGTCGCCGGGGGTAGTACATAATGTCTGTAATATTTCTGAATCTGCCTGGCTGGTAACGGTCCAGAATGCTGACTCTGAAATTCAAAGGATTATTGGTATTCTCAAGGACCCTGACACAAACGATATCGTTGATATAAAAACTAACTATAAATTAAAAGGGGAAAAGTTATATAGAATTACTCCCCAAGGAGATAGATGGGTAGTACCTAAAGGGGTACGTTGGCAAGTCGTCAAGCAAAACCATGACGACATTGGCCATTTCTCTGTAGATAAGACGCTCGAAAGGGTCAAAGCTGTATTCTGGTTTACCAAGATGAGAACATTTGTAAAAAAATACGTTAACTCTTGTTTAGAGTGTGCATATTCTAAAGCACAAGGGGGTAAAAGGCCAGGATTTTTACATCCGATTGAGAAAATTGATAATCCTTTCGACACTTTACACATAGACCACGTTGGACCTTTTGTTCGCAGTAATAGAGGAAATATGCATATTCTTGTGATAATCGATGCTTACACTCGTTACATATACTTAAAACCCGTGCGAAACACAAAATCATTTACTTCTATTAGAGTCTTAAAAGAATATTTTGGTATATTTGGTGTGCCTAGGAGGTTAATTTCAGATAGAGGAACTTCATTCACAAGCACTGCCTTCAAGAATTTCTTGAATGAAAGGGGTATTAAACACGTTCTTAATGCGGTTGCCACTCCTCGAGCCAACGGGCAAGTAGAACGGTACAATAAAATAATAGTAGACGCGTTAACTGCTAAATGTATTGGTACCCAAGATAATAAATGGGACGACCATTTACCGGATGTACAATGGGGTTTAAACAATACCATTAATAAAGGTATAAATCGCACACCTTCGGAAGCGTTATTTGGTGTGAGACCAACAGGGAGCACTGAGAGTAGGATAATGTCTGAAATAGCTGACGAAGTAATAGTCGATTCTAACTTCGATAGATCAGGAATTAGGCAGGAAATAAATTCTCATATTGAGTTGTCTCAACAAAATCAAAAGGAGGCATATGACAAAAAGCGCAGCAAACCTATTAAGTTTGAGGTGGGGGACTTGGTGCGAATTGAACGCCAAGTACCGGCCACGGGACAAAGCAAAAAGCTCGTACCCCGGTTTCAAGGTCCTTATAAAATCAGTGTCATATTAGATCACGATCATTTCCTAGTGGAAGATACCCCAATAACACGGAAGAATGGGAGACCGTTCTCCACGGTTGTGGCGATTGATAAAATTAGGCCATGGCTTAATTTCAAAAGACCACATGATGACGGTATTATTTCCTCTAGTGAATATAGCGATGATGAATAATAATTTTGCGAGTTGTCATGAATCTAATTGTTACTCAATCAGGACATTTTAGAAGCCTGAGAATATTTTGGTTTTATCATGTAAAGCATAAGCACAGTCAGCCTTATAATGTCCCCACTGCTGGAACTCGGGCTCTCTCTCCGTAGTCTTATGCTGTGATGTTTTGTTATTTACTAATATTTGTTATTTTATTAGAGGCAGGACGTTTGAGGAGCCTGTATGATTTTTATAAGAGACAGGACATTTGAGGGGCCTGTACGTTTTTATAAGAGACAGGAAATTTGAGGTGCCTGTATGTTTTTTTTTTTGAGGCAGGACATTAGAAGGCCTGTATGTTGTTCATTAGAGACAGGACATTTGAGGGGCCTGTATGTTTTTTTTTATTAGAGGCAGGACATTAGAAGGCCTGTATGTTTTTCAATAGAGACAGGACATTTGAGGGGCCTGTATGTTTTCATTTAGAGGCAGGACATTAGAAGGCCTGTATGTTTTGATTGGAGGCAGGACATTAGAAGGCCTGTATGTTTTTGATTAGAGGCAGGACATTAGAAGGCCTGTATATTTTTGATTAGAGGCAGGACATTAGAAGGCCTGTATGTTTTTGATTAGAGACAGGACATTTGAGGGGCCTGTATGTTATTATAAGAGGCAGGACATTAGAGGGCCTGTATATTTTTCATTCATGTAAAATTGAAACACCTGTATTTCAAATTTCATTGTAGATTATTCATTTTTTCAGGTGCCATTACTATATATATAATATTTTAAGAAGATGTTTGGTGATTATAATTAGTTGATTGACAATTGTTCAGTTTTGTTTCTGTATCTAACAACCCGTGTACAGTTGACAAGTATAAGTTGAATTTTGTTACTAAATATACAAATAATCTAAAGCTTAATTTGTTACTGTTATCTTAATATTAATGTCTATTTGTAAGTGCCCCATTAAAATATACATGTTTTGTTAATAGATCGTAGTTTGTAGATTGGCAATTGTTTAGTTTTGTTTCCATTTCTAACGATCTGTGTATAATTAATATAAGTTTAGTTTTACTACCAGTGTACTGCTAATCGAAAGCGTTTTTTTTTGCTTTTATCATTTCGATATCGATGTTTACTTGTAAGTAAAAATGTTTTGAATAATATTAATGTTATTTCTTTTAAGTCCCATTAAAATAGACATCTTGTATTATGTACCTATAGTAAAGTAATAATGTAGCTTTTATTTTTCTCTATTTTGTGTGTAAAACAAATTGGCATCTTCTGGATCACATACGAGGCCGTATTTGTTATACGGATGGCCGACTGTTAGCAATTTTTATAATTGTTTAAAAGCTATGATTATTTTCTATGCTAGCAACATTAAAATGTATTTTTTGTACTGACAACAAAAATGGACTGCGACTAGTCATGGAGGTAGTACTGAATAGTTTTTAAAAACAGCGCGTCCCGCGCTGTGCGGGCAGTCCATTTTTCGTTCTCGGAGAGGATAACATCTAAGAAGAATTGCTGTACCTACGTAGTTCTGTAAAAGTTAGTGCTAAGATTCCGAATCAGTTCTAATTAATTATTGTTAAAGTTGTGATATCAAAACTAAGGAATACAAGTGAGTACATTACTGTTACTGTTTTATTTGCATCACCTTTGCCCGCTAAGAAAACCAGGTAATTTTAGTTGATTTTGTCAAAAGATTACACTTGGATCTCTACTTGGACCTTCGACTGTGATGAAAACTTTTGTTTTATAGATCAAGTAGTTTTCGAGACATCTTTTTTAACCAGTGAGAGAACAAGTAACTACTTTCATTTTTATTTATTAATACAGTTTAATTGAAAAGTCCTAACTTTTTGCGAACATATAAAATATGAAGTAAAGACAGATTCACTATATCTATTTTATAAATAGTCCGGATTTCTTTCTTTTGCGATTTGAAAATTAATTATACATCAGCTGCAGAACAATATACTTACCATAAACTATAATTTTGAGAAAATTATTGTTTTTTTTTGCATGTTATGCAGCTGGGCTTAATCCACCTTAGAGAATTTTAATATAAGCACCCTACTGCTATTTCCAATCGAAAAAGTTTTAAGTGTCTTAAAATACTGTTTACGCCAAAAAAAATAAGTTTTTGGCCGCCGAGGATAATATTGAGGCCAATTTGAGGAATATTCGGCGACAGTAGACTATACACTATCCTCGAACACTAACTTGAACGGTTTTGATACAAGTAACATGATTTAATGAGAAATATTTATGAAAAACAAAAGGTGTTTTTATTTGGTTTTCCTTGAACAATTTTTTTATATTTATTTTTAGTGTAAATTAATGCTACGATTTCACTGGAACTACTCTCATGTCTGGGCAGCACTTGGTCCAAACTGGCAATATCCTTTCAATTTTTAAAAAAAATAAACTCTATTAAACTAGACGATTCAAATGACACCTGTTTGAAATCTGTTGGTACTCACCAACAGTTGTCATTTTTGGAGACAGTTATAAGCAATGCCCTTTGTCAAATATTTTTATAGAATTCTACAGTGCTCGCCGAGCCGCATTCAAAAATGTATAATAGTACTATGTTATGAATATATTTAAGGCCTATAAATACTTAGGTTAGGTTAAAATAAAATGTCTTATAAAACCTAAACCCCATACCTTTGAGATATTTCGTCTTAGTAAAAAATTGTCACTGGCTCAGATCTTTCGATTGAGATACATTCTAAATCTGTTGGTTGATGTAAGATTGTTATGTTAGGTTAATATAAAGTATTAAATAAACCTAAACCCAATGCTTTTGAGGTATGGTGCCATAACAAAAAGAACTCTATTCAACTTGACGTTTCGAATGTCACCCACCAACAGACATGAAACAGGTTAGTTAAGGTTAAAACCAAAATATTTTATAAAACCTTAACCCCATACTTTTGAGGTATGTCGCCAAAATAAAATAAACTCTATTCAACTATTCAACTAGACGCTTCGAATAACACCTGTTTCAAATCTGTTGGTGGGTTGTCATTTTTATGGACAGTTTTACGCAATGCCCTTTGTCAAATATTTTTGTAGAATCGTGCGGAGCTCTCCGAGCCGCATCCAAAAATGTATGAAAGTACTATGTTATGAATATATCTAAGATCTAAAACACTTGGGTTAGGTTAGGTTAGGTTAGGTTAACATAGAACCTAAACCCCCATACTTTTCAGAGATGTCGCCATAGTAAAAAATTCTGATCTTCTGATTGAGAGAGAGAGAGACATTTCAAATCTGTTGGTTGATGTAAGAGTTGGGGGGACGTTTTAATGCATCGTCCTTTATCATAATTACACGCATCATCACGCATGAAAACATGGACGGAAGACTAGGCGATATGGTTGAACGATTATAGCCTTCTTTAAGGTGTAAATACAAAAAAAAATATCAGCCATGATGACAATCTGTGGCCGGCGTGCCAGTGCCAGGCATAGATTATATAGCCAGGATAAAATTGAGGTTATATTTTCAGGTTATGTTGTTTTATCACAACTCACAACAAGAACAAGGTGAAATAATAATGTGCACTTTAAAAAGACGTGACATTAAATTTTAATGGAATCTTCTTCTGAAAATAGTTTTGCTTGGACTGATACTTCAAGTGATAGCACCTCAATGTGAGTAGTGAACTGCTTGATTGTTTTTTGTTATCTGTTTTAGCCTACAACTGGTATAATTCTTCCTCCTCCTCTATCATTCAATCGTGGAAATCACAGACACAATAGAAAGACAATAGGTGCGCGAACGCCGGCGTTCGCTTGGGGTTTAATGAATTAATAGTGAATATTTAAATAGTAAATGGAAAATATAGGGCTTATAAGTAATTGTCGCGTTACTTGTAGATGATAGAGGAGGACTACATAAAGCATGCTCTTTTTATGGTAGACTAAGATACCTAGTTAGTAGGAAATCTAAGGACATCTTCACCTTCAATTCTAAGATTAGATGAACTACGCAGAATGTAGTAACTGATGATTGTTTATGACTAACGAAAAAACAATAATATCTCTAACTAATGAGCCAATGATATTGTTTTATGACGTGTTATTGCTATAAATGTATAACTAAGCTCCAAGTACTTCAATTATGTATGCCTATATCTCTGTTGCAGTGCAAAATCTAAATTAATACTATAAAGAGGATAGGAATATTATGATTTAACTCAAAAACTGGACGAATAATAAAAATTCTTTAAACACTAGAAAGCTACATCCTCATTGAGTAACTTATGCTATATTGTTTTAAAAAAAAATTAGATATCCTTATCTAAATTGGGATATTGTCACCCAAGGTGTCAAAATGTTGCCTACAAAAGTCATTATTTTGCATGAGCAATGATACCAATGATGTTTGTTGAAAACTGCAAGATATCGAAAAAACATTGCACCCAGGCGAAGCCAGGGCGGGCTACTAGTATCATATATTAAGAAAGAAAGATAGAAAAACATTATAATTGCCGGAAAGGCCAAAAAGTATTTACAAATTATAAGTACATTTAAAGCAAAACGGCCCAACGCTCAGCATAATGCCATGACCACAACGCTTAAAGCGGCAAGTCTACGGCGCTGGTTTTCAGTGTGGGCCGATACCTGGGTAGACAAAGACGTCGGCACGGTGCTGTGTGCCAAAAGAAAATCCAATAAATAAATAAATTATGTTTTAGGGAAAAGAAAATAAATAAATAACGAGGAAATAAGATTTATTATAGTCGAGTATGTGCCAAAGGACGCCATTAGTTTTTATTTTTAAGTATTTTTTAGTAAGTAACTATCATAGAGAGATACATGTCCCATACAAACCGGCTTTTGTGATACTCTCACCGCTTGCAATTTGCTACAAGTACAATTCACATTGTAATGTAAACAATAGCATTCTTGATCTCGTCTTTTCTAACAGTGAAGTAGATGTCACTTGTAGCCTGGATCCCCTTGTACACGAAGACCCTCATCATAAAGTGCTCTGCATTTCTACCGACTTCGTTTAACTTCACCAGCTGCATTCTCGGCCTAGAGTTAAGTTTTTGTATGCTTAGGCAAATTATGATGCCATAATGGAAGAAATGATGGCAATTGACTGGCCTTTACAGCTAAATAGTAGGTCCCTTGAAGAATCTGTTAAATTCTTTTATGACACTATTTACTTGCTTCATAATACACATATGCAATCCAAAAGTATCACTCCATAAGGGTAAGTATCGTCCTTGGTACAAGATTCCTCTTATTAAAATAATTAAAGAAAAGTCAAAATTTCACACAAAATTTAAAACTTAAGGAAATCTCTCAGACTACCATTCTTTTGTTACTTCACGTCAACGAGCTAAAGATCTGGAGAAGGATCATGCCGCGCTATGCCGGCAGTGGGCGCTGGCCCTAAGATGATGTGCAAGGAGAAAAAAAATCATATTATAGGTACGTCACAAGTATTTAGTACTGTTCATCATCATCATTTTCAAAGTCATCTCTTAAAAGCAGTATTTTATCTAAAAAAGATGTAGGTGGCTGAACTTCACCTTGATGCCACACCCAAGATAAAAACCACACTATACACATTACATGTGCACAGTAGCCAACAGTGCGTCTGCCCACTAAACAATTACAACAGTATCCAGCAAGAGCAGCTCTAGTGTTAGTAATTGATGGGGTGGTGTCAACTAGTATATAAATACATACCATAAGTTTTCCTACTCGTGTGCCTTAATTGTATCCTGACTCGTAGAAGATAATTATTTGAACTAAAATCATTGACAGACTAAATATACAGTGGCGGGAGCGGGAAGTAGAAGCAACACGCTTGTAATTAAACATAGTAATTGTTGGTACTCCTCTGTGTATAGCAGGTGTAACAGCCACAGGCATAGGAGGTGGTTGTGGGATGTGACTGCTGTGTTCAACATCCATTGGCTCTATTTCCATATCTCTGATTTCATTCTGTTGCCTGTTTCTATGCACAGTTCGGGAAGCTCTCAGCCTGCAGGCTGAGATAGCCATACAGACTTGTTCTAACGTTCCACCTGAGAAAATAGATCATTAGTATTGTAAATAAAGTCTATCTTAATATATTTTGTATATAGAAATCTTTATTGCATTGTAAATAGACGAAAAAGCAGCCTAATGTAGTATTTGTGTGTGTTTGTACCTTTACTATGTTAGTGACAGACCACATCCTTCTTGGGGAAAGGCATGGCTGGAGTTAGTTAAAAAAAAAGAAAGTTCAGATGGTAACCAAATATAATAAATAGGTATTTGAAATTAAATATTATATAAACTATATTATTTATTTATATATATATAATGGATTTTATTGAGGATTTTCGAAATAAACCACAAATTGTTTCTCTGAAAACAAAGATTCGTTTTATTCAACATGCTTTTACAGTATAACAATTATCGTTTAACTAAAATTACACTTTTATCTCACCTGAAAACAAAGAAGCGACATTTAAAGTTTAATAATATCGCCTCCTCAATTATATCCCTTTAATTATCTCTCTACAAGTTTTTATAACAATAAAATGCACAAAATAATCTAAACATCATCTGTCATTGAATGATACGTCACCCCGTATCCACAGCTTAAAAATTAAAAAAATGAAATGTCATTTCCAAGGAGGTCATTTCATTACATCTCCCCCCCATAGGAACGAAAATTCTAAATAATATAATACAAACAATGCACCTGCAAGCTATCTTTATACCTATTCGTTTTCTTCTACTTCATCTTCTGCCGTAACAGGTTGTAATTTTGTTATGTGGAATAAAGTTGATTCTGTTTTTCTGTTGCCAGTGTCAATCTTATAAATGGAGTTCGATATTTTCTCTATTATCTTGAAAGGGCCTATTTTTAATTCGTCTAATTTTTTCCTGTTCAGTCTATTTCCATTTTCTACATATACACTGTCTCCTATCTCGAACTCTTGTATTTTCCTATTTCTATCAAATATTTTCTTGTTGTACTTGTGAGATTTTATTGTATTCTCTAATGCTAATCTTCTATCAGCAATCCACTTGTCTTCCTTTTCTATTGTTTTAATTTCATTTGGTAAAATACTGACATTTGTACCATCCAGTAAATATTTTGGTGCAAAACCTGTAACAGAATGGTCTGTTTCATTATATTTCTGTACACATTCTCTTGCTACTGTTGTCCATGTTCTCTTATTATTTTTCTCATTTATTTTACATCTTATTTTATTTACTATTATTTGGTTTAATCTTTCGTTCAAGCCGTTCGAAAAT